>JAWWEW010000078.1:38521465-38566528 GCA_035583185.1 Anabacerthia variegaticeps
GTAGCAGAGAGCGATCTAGCTTGAAGACAGCCAATTCCATATATATGAGAGAAAGACAGAGGGAGTTTCTTTCTTCTGGTCTTTGAATGTGCGTGGTCAGATATGTTCAGCCTATGTGTCATGCTGGAGCAAATATAGGAAGAAACGCTGATGTTGCTCCAGGCATTTTCTTCAGTCTTTGAAATTACTTTATCCAAGTTGGTTTTTGTTTAATTCTCATCATATACTATGCTCACTGCATGGCATGTTACTGGCTTATTGTTGATGTTGGTTTTATCCGTAATACTTAGATGTGTATGCTGAGTGGTTGCATTCCCAGCCACGTAGGATTGTGGGACAGAGTTCTCATGAGACTAACCAGCAGCTGCCTCCATGGACTGCAGAGGTGAAGCAGTGAAATGAGACTGCTCATCATGTTTTAAATGATCCCTGCTAAAACAAACATAGAATTAGATTTAAGCATTAATCAAATTTAAGCACCATAACATTTTGTTAGGAGTGGAATTTCTTTACTGGATGCCACCTGCCCCAATCATGTGCTACCAGTTTATGTCAAATACTTTACACTTATTATGTGGCATTTTAAACTAATAATCTCCTTGAGATAACATACACAAAGTCCTATTTCAGTTCATTGAAGATTCACTTGCCCTAATAGTTGGAGATTGTGATATAAGTAGAAGTATCCTTCAGATTTGCAAAACAATCGTCTACTTAAACAAGTTTCCCTACTGGTTTTAGTCAGTAAAATATTTATTGTAACATTACTTCATGATAAATCCTTTTAGAATTGACAGCTGTACATATGATTTTTTAAGTATTTCTATGTACATTCATCTACTCTGAGAGCATATTTGGATACAACCACTTACCTAAATGACCAACCACAGCTCTCAGGTTTCTGTGAAATACACATGAAAAAGTGTAATTTTGTTCTAAAATATTTATGAAACTAAGTTGATGCCCATTACATTATACATTCCACATTGTATGTAGTTGTAATAAGGTATAAACAAACATTGCATATTTTAATATCAAATATTAATATTTGCAATGAAATAATTTCCATATTCTACTGCATTTTAAAATTTTATCATAATTTATTAACATAATTGTGAAATAACTGATCAAATTATCCAGTAGGGTTGTGGTAGTACAATATGACAGCGATCAGCATACTTCTACTGCCTTCATTGTGAATGAGCTTCAGGCCATGATTCCAAGGAATTTAAAAAAAGTCTACTCATGGCTGGATCATCTAACAATATAAATTTAGCAGGGTCATGCATATTCACACAACTGTATTTAAAATACCTTTGTTGAATTAGCAAGAGCCCACAATAGTGGTTTTCTTAGTCCTCCAAAAACCACATGCCACTTTGTGACAATTTGGCAGAGGGCTTGGAGGGCTTAAACCCTGTTTACTCTCCAATTACTCCCCCATAACTGACCTGTTAATAGTGTTAATGGCTGTGCTAATGCCAGAGGTGTGGAAAACTCTTGAGCAGCAAGTGAGCACTGCTGACTGCTGCTGGGGAAGAGGTCCAGCAGAAGCCCCAGGGCTCCATGCCTGGACTGCCCATTGCGTGGCTGAGACCGCTGCACTTACCCACCTGACTTCCTGTGGGACTGCAGGATCTTCCCGCTGCAGGAGAGGCAGGTTGTGTTAGAGACCTTCACGCTGACTTGCCTGGCCTCTGCCCTGAACTGCACTGTCTCTCACTCAGAATGTGAGAGTGGTGTCACTTGTTAACATTAAATATTTAACTGTGACTGGAAGTGCTTTCGTATGCCAGTCCATCTAGTCTCCTCTCTATCAGCTCAGTCTTAAACTGTGACACACTTTCTCTGAGCAGCATAAGCAGTTGCTGCTAAGGCAGAGGCTGGTCATAATAATTAAATACATTTATATTGAAATTTCTTATCTAGGAGGAATCTTCCTTGTGCAGTGATCACACAGAGCAGGAGAAGTTGCACGCAGAGATGAAGCAAAGGAGGTTGAGCTGGCCCTGGTGGGAGGAATTCTCAATGTGAATAAGATTAATATCCATGCTATTAACATCTGAGGTTTTTTAAAAGAGTTGGTGGAAGTGGGAAAAGCTGCAAATGCTGGGGTGGGGCAAAGACAATGGAAAGAAATACATAACAGAGAAGGATATGCATTTCAAGATCTGTGCTGAACATACCTGACATTGCAGTGGCCAACAGCAGTTATCTGAGCTGGAGGCAGATTGCTGTGATCATTTGGAGGCTGGGAATCACCAACTGCAGAATGGCATTATTAATTGGTGTGGAGAATGCAAACTGCCAGCAAGGTTTGGACATGACATGCCATTCACAAAGACACTCCCTTGAGCTCAGAGGGCTTAGCACAGGAAAGTATGCTAGGCTTTCTCCACCTGAGTAGATTTTCTGTGTGTTAGCCACATATCCCCTTTCCTCCTGTCCCTCCATGCCAGCACTGAAAAATCCTCTCTCTTTCCAAAGGGCAATATTTTCCTTTGGCTAAGACATGGAGTTTTGTTCCTAGCAGTTCACCCAAGACTCTTTGGGCAAGAAAGTGTGAGTGGTGATTAATTTTTACCCAGCATCACTCTCCTTGCTCATTTAAGGTCCCCATTACCCGTGTATTTCTACAGCCTTCCAGACAGAAATCCATGATGGATCCAGAGTGAGTATCAAGACTGCTTCCTACTATACAAGGCATGTTGTGGATATGTTGAACCTGTGGAGAACAGTGATGACTGATGTAGAAAACAGAGAAGCTCACTATTCTTGGAAATGTCTAAAGAGGTGGTACTTTGCTCTCTTACACTAGAATTCAATCACCTCTGATACATTATGTTTTGATTTATGATTAGTAGTTATGGGGAGCAAATAGAAAGGGCAAACTCTCCTGCACAGCTTGCAGGAAACTACCACCAGTTTTGACTGGAATCTATGACAACTAGGTCAGGATATGCATTTACATTTCCCTTCTCAGAATGGAATTGTGTAGTTCTTGTGGCAATCCAAGAAGAAAAAAGTCTTAGGGGAGACCCAAGAGAGGCAGATAGCTCCACCTCCACTGAGGCAGAGCATGTCATTGAGGTATGGCCAGTCCACCCACATAACTTATGCTGAGGTCAAACACAAAAAGAGACAGAGGCCACAAGTTTTTGAAAATTTGGATAAACTAATAACTGAGGCAAAAAGCAACAAAAAAAATTTGAGTGAATGACCTGTAAACATCCAACTGAAAAAGTAGGCACACATGAGGAACATCAATGAACAACACACCTGAGCACAGAAAAAGGGGAAGACAAAAAGAAGGAACTGCCAAAAAGAAAATTCTGGGCTAACTATGAAGTCAGACACAGAATAGCAGAACCAGAGGCAGCCAGATAGTTTGAAGTTACCTATCCAACAAACTAATGAACAAACCCTTCGAGCAAATTTGTCCTGGCAGCTTGAGTTTTTACTGGCTTAGTGTTTTGAACCACTAGATCATGATCATTTTGGTTTGGAACTTGATAACCTAAAACTTGAATAACTGTTTTATAGCTCACAACACAGGGAATGTGCTCACCATGTGCTTCTGACAATTACAAAACAGTTTAGAAGAGGAAGTTTATACAATAACATTTTTTGGTGAATACTCTTTTCTAGCTGACACAAGTTGTTTATCTTTCCACAAACCTGTTTACTAAAAATTGCCTTTGCTCAAATGCATTGTTTCAGATTACCTATGTCAGTAAACAATTCTTAGGCTTTTAAGAATAAATTTTTCAGAAGTCTTTGAGAAAGTAATTACAAAAATCAGATGTATTCTTGAACCACAAATTATTAAAAAAAAGGTACACCTGAACAGGTAAAATGTACACAACGCTCAGCCACACACTTAAACATAAGCATTATCTGAATTTACAGCTCCCTAACAATTACTTGTTACAGATCAGTTATTCAACAATTTGTCAGGTGGCCTAATTTTCAACAGAACTCAGCAGCAGCAGTAGCAGTTCCTATTTATTTCAATAGAAGTTATGTAATTTAACATCTTGGACGATTAGACAAACAGTGTTTAAAAATGGTCACTGCTAGCTGCTTCATGCACTTATCTATTTTCAGGTATTAAGTAAAGAAGATCAGAAATGCATCAAAAATCTTTTTTTATCCCTTTAGATTCTTTAACACATTGGTTTTTCTAGGTCTTAAATGTTTCTTTCCAAGATAGCAGCTGTGTGCCATTCTTTATTTCAATAATGGTGTTTCTCCTTAGCATTTTATTAGTCTTCCTGCATTTATTATGAGAATGGGTAAAGTACTAAATGCAACACACTAAATATGTTTTTATGTCTAGGTTATGGGCTCATGTTCTCTTTTTACCCAACTCTCAATGCATATATTCTCTTTCTATTACCTATTTTATATTGCTCTCATTTACCTCTGTAGATTCTTCATGCTCCTTAATGCCCTCCTATTTTTATTGAAGAAAAATAAGAACACATTACCTCAGTCTTTAGCTGAAGTAAAATCATCCAGATCAGTAGTTGTTATACGCCTCTTGCTCACTATGACTGTGGCCTCTCCTGGCAGAGGTAGCAGAAGTTGCAGTAGCCACAGCTATTTTTCAGTATTAGCCAGGACAAAGCATTTGACTACTTAGGAATTATTTAGCCAGCACTTTGCTATGGCACATTTGCATTAGAATCTGGGAATCTCACTCTAGGTCTTCAGCCCATCATGGCTTCCAAAAGCATCTCTCCATTACTTTGCACTTCAGAAAGCTGCATCTTGATCACAACATTTCTTTCTTTAAGATTCCTGGCTGTCACCTGTGAGGAAAGAAAATAATCTTTTGAATGACTTTGAATATATGTACCTTAATAATTACTGAATTCACTTTAATGTTGTAGAATAGAGTTTTTGACCTACAGGGTGCACTAAAAGTAACTTGATTTGATATACATATACTTTTGCAGGGTTTTTTTTACCCTAAAATATATGGAAGCTGTAGTTCTCATTATTTTATACATTTCTTTTTGAAGTCTACTGCGGATTTAATTTACAGAACAGTAAGTAAAAAGTGTTTTTCATCTATGTGGTTCTTTTAGAATATTCCTCCATTTCTCGCAAACTATGCAGCAAAGAATCTTAAAAGAGGCACTGTATGTTTTACCTCACTGACAGACCAAAGTAAGAAAGAAGCCAGCATATCTACTGTTGCAATAAATCTGTTAACTGTTACACAATAATCATATCCCTAATTCTTTTAAAACTAATTTTGCAAGAACAACTTAGTGATACACTGTGTTCTTATATAACAGCTAGAGAGAATACGTTTTCCTGTACTGTTCTTCATAGTAAGCCCGTGCCGAAGTTCTTACCATCACGCTATTGAATTGTTCTAATAACAACTTACCTTTTTTTATTTAGGTGGTTTTCACTGAGCTTTGTTATTTCACACATGCTTTTCAGCTGGAAGTTTTTATACCAGAAAGCCTTTGAAGAGTAGGAAGCTCTGAAGCTCTTGAAATTTATCTGGAAGCAGTATGGTTTATTTTTCTTTGGCTTTAACTGCTTCTCACATTCTTTTATTTCCAGGTAATAGGCGCATGGAATTTGTCAGATTTTCATGAAAAAACAATACACATTATCCAGAAGTTGCAACACAGTATCAGTTTCTGTACCAGTTAACATTTTCTGGGACTTAAATTAGAAAAGGCAATTATGTATCAATATTTTCTAGCACATTTTGATACTGTTTGACACTAAGCATTAGAATTCCATTTACCTTGTAACGTTGTAACGAGTAGTAAAGTTAGTTCTTTGGGTCAAGAAAGGTATTATTAGAGAGTATTTTATGTTCCTGTACCCTTTGAGATATATTGGACACGCTACTGAAACATGACACTTTTCAGCTGAGTTCATTTCTCTTATGACTCATGATGGGAAGCATGGAAGCCCTTTTTTTTTTTTTTTTTACTTTACACCTTACAGTTAGTTTATTGAAAAAGCATTTGTTAGTTCCAAAGACATGCATGAGAATTTCTGAGGTTTGCTAACCTGTTTTTTTCCCAGTTGCTCATTATTTGCTATCATTTCTCTCAAAATATGTTGGACACAGTTCTCTGGGACATGAGCAGTGATGAAGAAAGAGCATACTAGCATAAAGACTGAAAACAATGAAATTATTTGAAGTCACAGAATAGCTAAGGTTTAAGAGATCAACTACATACGTACGGTTCTTTGTGACATTCAATTCTCAAATCATAGTTTTCCTCACAATCCATTCTTCCAAATAATTAAGGGCACCAATTTTGAGTTGCTGTGCAGAACTGAAGAGAATTCAAAGCAAACAATGCTTTCTTTCCTGATAGTTTTTGTTAAAGTACAGCAAAGCAGAAACCATACTAACCCTTTGATTACCACAAAGACAGAGCACATAGGCAGGCACATTAACCAAGCCATGGGAATGTAGCACAAGCTACAGCAGTCAAACTGCTATAACCCAAGGCACTGGGTTATAACCCAGCTCTGAGTTGCTTCACCAAACCAGCGTGACTGCTTTTAACCACAAAACCAGACATCTCTGTAGTGTGGTACAGCACAGAGCAGTCCCAAGCTGCCTGGTACAAGACATGCTCCCAACTGAGACCACACACACAACACGTCACTCCTGCACCTCGATCCAGCTTCCATTGTCATGTTTAAATCTGCCCTGCCAATTTATGATCACTTATCAAATACTGTGCTTCATGAGCAGAAAGAGGATTGCAGCACTTGTCACCCCACCCTTGCTCTATGCTACTCCCATACTGCCGTGGTGGGATGTCCCATGATCAGTAAGCTGGGTGCTCCCTCCAGGGTTGTTAACTATGCCAGGGCCATTGCTTGCTCAACAGGTTCTGTAACAGAGTAGCATGAAAATGCAAATACCATAATAGTTGAAACTACTTTTTCAATTCCCTCTAAATGAATTAGCATGTTAATGGTGTGGATGCTGTGCTTTGCATTTCTACTCCTACAGGTCTTTGCATATTTATAAAAAGCAATAGTTAATCCTTCAAAAAGACATGAAATAAAAACATTGTTCTCAATTCAGTATTTGTCTGTGTTATTCTCTGGAGTTAAATTGAAAGTATAACCTTACAACAGATATCTGTACCATAACATGCAAATTTAATGTAAACTGTACAATCCTTTATCCAAGTTTTCAGGGCAGTTTCTTTAGCTGTCCTTCTGTAATGTTTCTATAACATGTGATGAACAGTTTTCTCAAGAATTAAAATCTGATTTCATTTGGTCAGGAGCCTCATTGCCCTTTTGAACTATATGCATAAACATAAAAAAACATTCTTGTTTCTAATGTTGATCCTAACACCCTTCCCTTAGAATGGCTGCTGCTTCACTTTCCCCTGTTTTGTGGGCCCTACACCACACCTCTCACCTCTCAGGCTCCTGGATGACAGTGGCTCTCAAAATGATGTGAGGGAAGGCCTATGTTACCAGGTCTGCAGCAGGCTCCCATTGGTGGTCAGTAGGCCTGCTGGGAACAGGAATTACGCCGGGAACAGAAGAGCGAGCGATGATTACTGAGGGACATATTACTGAAATGATGTGGGCTGAGGATTCAGTTGTCCTATGAATATACCAGGGCTGTGGACACACCTTGTGCCCCAAAAAGCAGGTAGGAACTAAAATGATAAAAGAGGTGAACAAAATCTCCCAACAATGAAGGCTGTGGCAGATTCAGAGGATCCCATTCAAGGAACTCCCTCAGCAGAGCATGTTACTGTCATCCTCACAGCTTGCTTTGTCCCACTGCCCACCAAAGCTGGGGAATATGTGGAAGCTGTATGGGGTTGGGGTATCAGACTGTGATACATGGAAAACAAGGAAGGGACAGAATGCAGGGATGTTGTGGATGCTTCCAGACCTTACCTATGAGTCACTGGAGAGTTGCCTCGATTGCAACTGCAGAGACTGTTTCAAAGAATGAAAACCATTAATTTAGAAGGAAATTTGGAGGGGCTTTTAACAGCGAAAACAACAGGGAGGGTTACCTCAGAAGACAATGAATATCAGAAGTTAAACAAGCATCTGATTATTCTGCACTGTAGAATACATCCATCTGACTACTAATTTAGCTAATGCTAACACATAATGCTAGTGCTAGTTTTCTCATTTCTCATGGGTGTTAATACAAAATGTCCTGACCAGTACAGCTAGCATGTACTCCTGCTCAACCCACAAGTAACGCTGCATAACTAGAGCGTCCCTTCCATACAATAAAATATCCCCCAGTTAGGAATTTACTGTTCAGTCCTTGGAGTACAACAAATTCTAGTTGATTTCCACTGAATTTATCACATGCCAGTAAAAAAAATTTTCTTTAAAAATGATTATTATTTCCTTTTCTTTTTTTTCACATACACACTTTTTCAGCCACTCTTCCACCAGCATACATGTTGCCTCCATCCTCTGCTCACTGATGGACCTTGTATTTTTCACTGAATATTCACAAAAGGTTGGTAATCAATCATGTATGTGAAGTAAATAAAAAAGGTAAATGTACTCTGGCAAGTGTTTCTTAGACTGTTTCCTATCATGGGGGCCAGAAATACACATAAATCTCCCTGTGTCTTCAGAAAGTTATATATTGGAACTGGCTGAATGCCCATTTCTTCGTATCTTTCTGTCATTCATTAGTTTCTTTCAGCAATAAACTAGTGTACAAATATGAATTACTGGCAAGCCTTAAAAAGGTGAAACAAAACTATAAAATAAAAGTTGCAGACTACAGATAGTCACAGCGCATAGTCAAGAAAAATTGCAATGTCTGTTGCAGTGAACACAAACCCTGGGTTTCCACCCTTGTTAAAAAAATCAAATTGTATTTTTAAAAAAATCATTATCAAAGACTGAAGTAGAGGAATAACTGATATCACTAATAATGTTGTCGCGGGCTTAGAAAACTTCTTGTAAAGGCAGATCATACATAGTATTGACACTTGAGCAAGAACTTGCTAAGGCGCTGTTTCCTTTTGAAAGGCTCCATGATGATACAAATTCTTTACAAAAATATTTATGGAAAAAATGAAACAATTACCTTGTTTAATTTGCTAAAAAAATCCCAAGTGATGCAAAATTGACATTCAATTATCAGCATTACTTTAACTTTTTTCTATCCTCAAGTGTCAAAATTAAACTGCATCCTCTAACACTTCCTGCATTTCCTGTTTGTGCTGCTACCTCCTTTGTGGAGGTGTTTTGTTTTTTTAAATTCCAATCTTTAGTTTTAATTTTTGGAGGGAGGGGGGAGACAATTGTCTTTGAAATCAACATCACTAAAAATAAGTAAGCATACTTAAGCAGAAACTCCTACCTAAACAATCTAATAAAAGAAAACACGCAAATCAAAACCAGTTTGGGGCACGTTTCTTACTAAACCAAACCAGAACAGCTCCACAATTCTTAATGCAGTCCACAAGCAGGCACTTCCCTTTTGGCCAATGAAGTTTTACATCTTTTTTGCCAGTGATGAACTTTGGTTTTTAACACACCATACACTTCCCTGACACTTTGGCTAAAAGTAAAAAGTGCTGCGGTTTAAGTACATTATTTTGACTTTTGATATAATGCAAGCATGGACACACATATGTTCCATTACCTTCATCTCATCACAATGGTAATGCAGAGGCAAGGAGCAAGTCTCTCTCCTTCCATTCTGTGTTTCGCTGCTGTTTCCATCTGCCCTAAGAGGTTATGATCAACTCTTCCACCTACTTTACTACTGAACATTGTTCTTGATGTCTTCATTTTTTTACGTCAGCTGGTTTCCTTATGACTGTTTCACAGGGGAGTCTGTATATTGTTATCCAAACTGCTTATCTAAAGCAAGTGCAGCATTTCCTCTTGATTGTGACAGAGATAAGGTGCTAGCTGATGTTTTTCAGGGGGGAAATGTTTTCTCCTGGGACTTCAAGGATATGGGAGACATACACTGTATTACTGAAGTTCCAAGGATATGAAATAATGCATAACATTATGTAATAAGAGGAGCAAATTAACGGAACATACACTGAAACATAACAATTAAAATGCATAGTGCAATCACCTTTCCCCACTGTTTTTAAGACCTCTAAGAGAAGGTCATAGCTACCCCGTACTTAAGACTCAGTCCTTTAAGTCTCTGTAGGTGCTCAATACACTGAAATTTCATAATCATTACAGATAGCACACTCCTGAAGATCTTGGCTACAATATGCCACTAAACACACATTTTCCAAAATCAAAGATCCCAATTGCCCACTGGAACAAAAAAAGGAATGAACCTGTAACTAGCAAGCAGGACCCTGCTCTTAATTTTAAAATCAAATAGCCTGGATTAGTAAAAATAAAAAATGTTTAAATACCTGTATTCCTTAAATCTTAGATTACTTTTCAAAAAAGCTGTTCACTATTCTGAGCAATTTTCTTCCACTGAAAACTTTAAAGGAAATAAATATAAATGAACACATATAAAAAAGCCTCAAAAACATGAAAGTTACTTTTGCCATTAAGTAGTTTGCCATTACATTTTCTTTCATTGCAACATCTTAAGTCCTGCTATTTTTGTTTGTTTCTGGGTGTCATCAATTTTAACTACTATTGCTTTTGTTTTGTTTATTTTGCTGAGTTTGAATATTTTTAATCTATCTCTTTTATCTCCTTTTACTAAATAAAGAAATCAACTTAATTTTTGTCATAGCGTATTTACCATACAGCTGCAATTCTCCACATAAATGAAAGCAAATTAAAATGTATTTTACATTAGATGAAAATGTGTAGAAAAAGATAAAGCTGCAGAAATGGAAGCAGGCTAATCATAAACAAACCTAATTAGAACACTTACCACAAAAAAAAAAAGGCAAAAAAAAAGCCCAAGACAAAATCTTAACAATGGAAAAAAACCCTGTTCTCTTATTCAGATGGCCACACGTAAACCCTTACACATTTCACAATATCTGTACACCTAAAATACAAATATTTAAGGCTGTTTGCCCTCAGCTTTTTATTCTTAAATGCCACAATAATATCAAAGTTCTGCTCCTGCAGTTAATAATTTTAGAGAAGAAACTATACCAACCCACTGAAGATTTTTTTTAACTCTACTGTCTGTCTCAGTTAAATATTCAAGATTAGGATAACGAATAGAATTGTTCCAGATATTAGTGCTACTGCTCTTTCCTTCTGTTCATGTTGATGACACCATATGACCAACACTCATATAGTTACACGTCATATACATTACATCACTAATTATTGCTTAGAAAGGCCATGAGCTGCAAGGCATAAAGCACTGCTCGCAACAATAGTGCCCCATAAAAGAACCTTCAGAACTAACACAAAGTAAGCTGAAGTACTGCCAATAATATTGAATAGACTCCAAAAGAACATTCAAATCATAGAAAGGACCTAGGTCTATTCCAGCAATTATGTTTAAGGAAGTCACCTGTCTGCAATTTTCTTCCCAGCCCTCCATACTATATGAAGCAGTGATACAGAAGTTCCTCCAACACTGACACTTTTTTGTGTTGTTGAATTGCAAGGACACCACCAGCAAAATTTTAAATTTTGTCCAAAACCAGAGATTTTAACCTCCAGTGGAAATTAGAGATGAATTTTAAATATTACCTATCCTTAAGAAAAGATAAATTTTGACAAATACTAAGGAGGACCACTAAATTCTTAATTAGTAGCGTACTTCCACTGCTATCTTAAGCAAACCCAATGGGGAGTGTGGGCATGGAGGACACATATCCTGACATCTGCCTGGAACAATCTCTGCCCCCCCCTGGAGTTCCTTTGTTTTGGCTTGTTTTGTTTTGAGCTGCAAGAACTCTGCAAATGGGTGTTCCCAGCTTCTGGCAGCCATATGTGCTGCCTACCATCTGTTTTCATTCCACTGCACTATGGAGACAAGCATACTTTATTTTTAGTGTTCTGTATTTCCTGATGCTGCACATAATAGGGATAATATCTCACATATAAGTCACTAGATGTGAAAAATCTTCCAGGGATAACTGATAAGTAAAGGCAACAGATTATCATACAGGATCAGACAGTAATTTTTGATACTTATTTCTCAATGCAAGTATATAATTTATATTCTTGAGGTTTCCTACACATGTTTTAAAGATACACCTTTTTCACTACTTCCTGGCATGTAGGAAATTACCATTGATAACTTCGTGGGTTGCCTCTAGTACTTGCTATGTTACATGCTGCACTCAGTATCAAAACAGGATATGAAGAAATGAGTAACTGCATGATCAACTCTAGACAGAAAACACTACAACAAATGCTGAAAGGAGGAATTCTGTGCATAGGTTCCCACCTAGTTCTCTTGGAAACCATGTACTCTAGAATTAGTTTCCAAGCATTAACTGGGTAGTATAGTATTTATGTAAATTTTGATTGAAAATATTTCACTGTTACACCTCAGTGCAACTTTGAAGGCACCCATTGCGTACTGGACAGATAGTTGCTCTTTAAAACATACCAGACTAAGCTGAATTCTAGAAAACATTGCTGATTTTTCCTGTATTAAGCCAGACATTTCTAGGCAAGTTTCAACCTCCACCTCCTCAAACTTCTAAGAAGTTGAGTAAGCATCAACTTCTAGTTACATGTGCCCTGATCAACATCTACTACTCATCCACTTTGTATCATTGCCAGCGTAAGTTAATACCCATACTTTTAGAGCAGATTGCAGTATAGATCTTTCCGCCACGCAATACTGCAAATTCAAGATACTGTAAATTAACATTAAGCAACTATGGATGAGGAATTACCCCTGGTTTAAAAAAAATAATAAAAAAATTGTATTAAGATTTGCACTGAAATAGAGATTAAGGTAGAAACTTAGTGCTTCATAATAGCTTCTGCATGAAGAGATTCAAAGTGTTCCCTGTTTAAAGGGTACTCCAAAAGACACCTGAAGGAGTTACAGTTAGATTTTTCATATTAGCTCTATTCGGTCTAAATGTTTTACTTATTAATCCTTCCCTAAAATAAGCACTTCTATTCACTGCACGTGATTTTACAAATACAGAAGTACTTCTTGATTAATTAGATTGGTAAGGCATTTTTCAATCTTTTTAATTCATTCAAGCATTTTAATAATGAAATGCTTCAACTGCTCTACTGTTTTATTAACTTATCTGCAGTTATTACTCTTCCCCCAGAGATTCTGACTGGAACTGTGAGAAAATTACTTTATCTTACTACTTTTAAATTTATTTTGCCTTCCACTTTCAAATTATCAGATGCAGTTAAGGAATTCTGCAAGTCCTCAAAACATAATTTCTGTCTTACAGCAGTAACTTTTTCAGCTATCAAAGTATGAAGTGGAAACATTTTTGTTGATTGGTGTCACTGAGTCTTCTTTTTTTTCCTTTTTTTCTGTCAATATAGCATACATTTTAGGTTAAAATACTTTTCTGTTGGGTTCCCACTCACAATCTCTGAAAAAGCACTTAGCTGAAACCAGAGAGAGGAGGAGCTTTGAATGCAGACCAACAAATTCACTTTGCATTAGTCAAGTATTGATGAACATCCTTCCATACAGTGCCCCGTCACTGTGTTCTTCTGTGGTAAGGGAGCGAGACCCTCCCTTTCTAATCCCCCTCATCAACTGACAATTTACCTTCAGAAGTATAAAATCCATCATACATCATTCTGTCACTCCTAAACTGACATAAGCTACATTTTAAGATGCCCATGGCATCATTTTGATGCCTGCACTCACTGTGCATAAGCAGTTTCCTAAAAAAATCTGAATAGTTTTATATTTGCTTAGATTTGTTGAAAGGTCAGCAAACATTTATTTCAACATAAATTATTTTTGACAATCATTTCAAATCAATACACAGGTTGGAAAGGTCAGAAAATAGAAGAAAAACTTCAAAAACACTGATCTTGAGAACACCATCCCTAATTCTCACTTATTTTGAAACAAAACTAGTTTCAACTTTGCATTTTAGTCCTATAATAGAAAATGTCTTGTGTAATCCAGCCATAACCTTCCTCAGATTCTGTAATAAAGACTACCTAATCTGAACATTCACTCCATGCTTTATTCACAGCACTGCAACATCTGACATCTTTTGGATGGCATTTTTTATTATACTGACCGAAAATAAATTTAAACACTGCATTAATGAACAGAAAAATTGTATACACTTTTACATCAAATTTGGGAATAGTATTCAAAGCAACTCAATAGCTTAAAAATATTTCAACCTACATGCCTACTTTTTAAAAGATTTATTAAGCAAATCTGAATTTATATGATTAAAAAGTATTTATAGTGAATAACCTATTTTTTCATAGAAAAAAGTATGATGCTCTTACTCAGTTTTAAGCCTCAATTTCATACCATAGGCCAAGACAATTTCAGGTGCATAATGAACACTTCTTTCAAAATTAGTTTATCTTCCTAGCAACTTTCAGGCTTCCAAATATTTCTAGGTATTAAACACAGATTTAATATTTAAATACATAACAAGGAAATTTTGAAGCAATCTTGAAATTAACTTAATTTCAGCACTTATGGATATTACATAAAATTGTATTTTCCTTTAAAATGTCTAAGTTTTCTATTATTCTTTAAAATATTTTAAGATCATCACAAGCATCTGTTGTAATTGGGAAACAGAATTCAAACTGTTTTCCCAAGTAGATCATTAAAAAAGAAAACCAAAACAGCAAGTCAATCCCAAAATCTCAAATTAAAAATCAATCAGAATTGCTTTGTGCTCCTATGGCCATGTTTTGCTTTCTAAAAACTGTTTGTTTTCATTGTAAAGCTTAAGAAAAGGGTACTTTATAGTTCAATGCCTTAATTTTGGTATTTGTTTTTATAGCAAAGACGTTTCATTGTGATGTTTACCTACTCAATACATGTGCAGTTTGAAGCTGGTTTAATGGAAGCATTGGAACAGGAAATGAGCTGCCAGCAGGATGAAGAAGAACTGCCAACCAAATCTTCATGTTTTATCCATGGTATAATGTCTTCAAGGAATCCAAAGTAGAACTCTACAGTTCAGATTCTCAGAGGTCACTGAGTTTTATAATTATCTCCAAGCAATTTTCTCCATGTCCCTTTAAGCTCTCTCTAAACAGCTGTGTGTGTTGCCATGCAGTTTCACCATCCCCTCCATTTAGAACTGCTTCCAACATAACTTCTGTTGCACCAGAAAAATGTGAATAGGAGCAAAGTTTTTTATCTATTGGAGAAAAAGACAAAAAATTCAGTAAGCCACTGCTCCACAGTATACAATGCTAGAAAACATGTTAAAAAGGGTAAGTTGTAAGGGATATTTAAGGATCTCAGTTGCAGCTACTCAAATTCGTCTGTCCATCAATGGCAGGAAAAAGAAAAAAAAGAAAAAAACAGCTGCAAATTTTTAGTTATTCCTTTAATGCTCATATTCAGAGGACGTAATCAGGACTGATACCACCAAATATAGAAGCATTTATCATTCCTAGTAAAATACTAGTCACTTGTATGCACTCTGTGTTCTTGCTAGCCCTGTTGTGTCACAGGTAGGGCTGTGCATACTAATAAAACTATGTTTTGTACCAGTGTTAATTGAATGCACAGTATTTCCTTGACCTTGCTAAGAAACAGAGTTGGAAAAGTGAAAAAATATTCACATTTCATTTTTAGTATCTGCACAGTACTCTCTCCACATAAACTATTTATTTCCAGTTACACCTCTGCTGCATGATATAATTCATTATTTAAAATTCACACTTACCTCCCATCAGAGGAATTTCTGCTTTTGGAGAGCAAAGTCTCCACTGTATTCTTCCACTCTGAAACGTTTGACTGCTTGTCCTAACTGAAATGTTATCTATTTTTAGACCGACTGACTTGCACTCAAACTTCCAGCTGATGGAAGCAGAGGATGACCCCTCTTTTCGGGCTAAATAAACCTAAATGAAAAGAAGACATGTCAAAAACTGAGATGATCAACACACACATCAAATTAATCCTTGTAACAAGGACGTAAAAATCTTAAGATAACACACTTTCATTCTTTGTCAAGCCTCTGAGGCTTTAAAACTGTACAAGGTACAGTTTTATATAGGAAAACTCTTTCATCCTTAAGTATATTCCACAGTTTGGTAACTGCATGTGTTCATAGCCCCTCTCTAGGGAACACTAAAATATTTCAACATACACAGTAAAGTTCAAACGACAAAAACACCTAAACTTACTATTTTTTAAAGATGAATACTTTTGGGGTTTTTTTAATGCACAGGCCCCCATACTTTAGTTGTTCAGTACTGCTGATGAAGAAATCTGTGTACTCAGTAGATTCTTCAGGTATGGCTGCTGGCTGCACACCACCTCTCCTACAGCTTGACATGTCTTGGTTAAAGCAAATCACACATGCCATTTGTATATAAATCCTGCATTGTCATTATTTGAACTGTTAGAGCTTTGCATAATTTAATTTAGTCCCAATGCTGTTCTAGACTTCACCTGGCTGAACAGTCACGTTCACACATTAACATTCATCGAAGTGACTGTGAACCCTCAAAGAATTTCATAACAAGCATCTGACAAGTTCTTTCAAGTACAACATCTATTATCGGCAAACCAAGATAATGCACATTACACATTAAGAATCAAAACTGCTGTGATCCTTTTGGAATCCTAAATTACAGAAACTCAGAAAAACCTCCATCATGTCCAGGCTTCTGATTAATGTCATACTGAGTGGACTTAGACAACTCTATATTTTTTAATGTTGAAAGAACAACCCAGAATAAAATGATAATAAAAGGCAGTAGTATGTTTTACTAACGATCCCACTCTAATATAGAAATGTTACTGGCAGACTACAAAAGAGAATTTTAGTGTTACTATTTTCCTATTTAAGAAAGCTCAAAAATCCCAAAGGTGTGAGGTGTCACACTGAAGATCACCTACAAAAATCTAATGATTTAACCTGTTATCATGCGAATTTAATGTTCATGAAGGTGCTGATCTCCATACATTTTTTATCTCAGCTAGTTCTAGCAAGAGCTTTCCCATTATCAGATCCTACTAAACTACTGTATTTGACCAACAAAGTCAAAACACTCCATTAAATATTACTTGGTTGAACTACACTAAATATAGGGTTTTATCCCTACAAGCCAAAGACATAGGCCTGTTTCATCTTCCATTATAATATCCAGGCATTTAATCAGAGAAAAAGAAACACCCAAAAGAAAACTTTAAGTTCTGACCGTTCTCTATCTTTCAAACTTGGCTGTTTTACTTCCAGTATTATTTGAAAGACGTCTGAATTTGGAGCGGAAAAAAAACCAAACCATCAAACTAACTCATTCAAATTTTCTGCCACTGGAGCAATTCTCCTGGAAAACAAGTCATGCAGAAATCCATGGATTTCAGATTTACAGATTCTTACAATCTTATTATCCCCTACTGTGGCCTGCTTGTTTGAGCCCTGGATGCCAGGTTATCTCTGGGTAATCCAAGTGAAGCTGTGTTTGTACCTGTTTGCATTGTGTACCATAAACTCAAGTGACACCGAATAGCAAGAAAAGACACACATACAAGGGCAGATGGCTACTATCAGATTGGCCAAGAAGACCATTTATTCGAATCATTCTGATCAACAACACTGCAACAACAGCTGATGATTATTTTCTGTTACTCCTGGGCTAATACCTATAGATACATTTTCTGGGGCTTTTAAATTTCAATTCCTTTCTTTTCATTGTATACTAAATGATAAAGTATTTCTGTAAAGGCTCTTTCGGCTTTTAGGTTCTTGGACAGCTGCTGAATCAAACTCCAAAGCTGTATCTTGCAGAGCTACTAGAGGAGTTACAAAGAGAACAGGCAAACCCCAACCAACCTTTCCCCTCTATCGCTGTCTCCTATAATACAACCAACCAACCCCTAACAAAGAGCCATTTGAAATTCTTAAGATTCTCACACAGACTTTCTGCAAGATGTAATTCCTGCAGAACTAACATTCATTACCCACAAGCCTGAGATAGACCTGGAGCTCTAGATCCTAATTTCTCAAGGCCATCATCTCATTCTTTTGAGGTGCTGTTGAATACAAGGTTAAAATCTTTTCACCTGCTCTTATAGATCAGTCTCGCCCTGTTTTATCTGATTAGTAGAGCTGAGCAGAATTCTAGTTTAGTTTCAGTGCAAGGAGAGTATGTTTCTTGCAAAAGCGAGGATAACTGCGCATTGCAGACTTGAAAATATAATGTGCTCTCAGATTTTTAGCAAATCCTAGAGAAGTAGAGAACAGTTGTCCCTCACTCTAGAGTTTTTGTTACTTCTCTTTTACTATTAGTCTACCCTGTTGTGACTTCTATTATTCTCCCATTTCTTCCCTTTTTCCTTCTCTTTTATGCAGCTAGTAACTTCTTCAAGCTATTCCCCTACTGCACTTTCCAAGTCAGTAATGTATAGACCCAGCACAGAAAACCTCAGAAGGCAGTTAAGTACTTAGCTCCATTTTCATCAGTGGGAAGCAAACCATTGCCTAAGGTAAAAGAATGTTTGGTCAGAGACCTTTGGACTAGTAAAATGGCAGGGGAACAAAGCAGGAACATGCTATAGTCCCTGACAAGAATGTTCCAACCCACAGTTGGTTGCTGTTGTGGGAAAAGCTGTTTGCTAATAAATGACCCCTTCCCATCTCAAAGGCATCGATTGTCTTCTCAGATATGAAGCATATGACTCTTCTGCTGCTCAGTGTCCTTACAGATGGGAAGGATTCTGGGTAGGATATACAATAATCTGGATAAATGACAGGTTTTTGCCTTCTTGCAGATGGAACTGCAATATTTAGGATGACATGTTCTTCCTTTGGTTGTGTATCAAAGAGATATGATACTTTATAAAGCTACTCTCCAAAACAACGACTTTTTTTTTTTTTTTTTTTTTGAGAGAAGTACTGCTTCTCAATAAAACAGCATTTTCCCGAAAGCATAAGAAGGAGGCCATTTTTTAAATGCTCTGGCAAGGATTTTCAACTATTTGCAGAGAATTTGGTTATCCCCTCTGAAAAACAAGGTAAATTTATTTCAAATTTCTTAAATCATCTAGCAGTCTTACCTGAAATTTAACAGTAACACTTACTAACATAACTACATTCCATGGGCAAAAAGAGGCGTTTTGATTCCAAACACTGGCGTGGGTTTTCCATTTTATTGGAGTTATACTTTTATGGTAGATAATACATGTTTAATAATTGCTATTCTTACCATTTTCCAATCCGTTTCAACCTTTCTCCAAATAGATTCTGCCTTCCAAACACCTGCTTCCCAGCCACTAATTTTTTCATTGTTATTGGAAATCCGTGTATAACTATCATCTACTATATTGTAGATGAGGTGGAAGAGTTTAGATGTCTTCTCCTTTTCAGAGGGAATAAAAAGTACTTCTTTTCTTTTCTGAAAAAGGCAAAAAATACAAGCACCTTCATTCCCCAATGTCTAATTTCCCCAAAGACAATGCTACTTTTAAACAGTATGTCGTGGTTTCCCAATTCAGTTTTGCTGACAGGTGAAAAAAAAAAGTGATTTTTAAGAGAGGTCATGGACAAAAGCATTTCTGCACAGCACAAGTTTTAAATCAGTTTGCCACAATAGAACTGCACCTTTTACAAAGGGGAGCAGTAATTTTATTTTTAAAGGTTTTGTGTAATTAGTTTTAGAAGTTATTTTTAAATATGCTAATTTTATGTTAGCTTGTTAAAGTAAGAAACTAGAGAGTAAGAATAGAAAAATTCATATGTTGAGCGTATTTCTTGTACAATCAATAAGTAAATGGTTATTTGAATAGCAAATATAATTCTGCAACTACCATATACAGATGCCTGGGGGTGTGGCAGTTTACAAATCAACTTCAAAAAACTTCAGGTACAAACTTTGTAACTTCACACTATTGTTTTTCTTAAAAAATTTGTTATTTTTCTTATGAGTTTTGGCAAAGCAGAAATTAACTCTTCTAAACTATGAAGGAGTGCAATAAACTCTTAGTTTCCAAAACTTAACCAATCCTCTGAAATGCATGAATTCCACTTAACTGCTTCTATTTAGGACTGTCAGGCGTTTCACATGACAGTATTGTTCCAAGATTGGGGAATCTGCATCCTGATTCAAGCTAAATATAAGTATGGTTCTGGAAAACTGTATCTTAGTATAAAATAAATTATAATCAAATCTTGCTTTTGGAAATAGTAAAAAGAATATTGATACGAAAAATCAATCAAGCTTAGCAAGAGATTTTTTAATGTACACAATTTTAGTTGGTCCCACATTGTTTTATTAATGAAAATAGTTGGTTAAAATCCACTACTGATTGAGACCTGGAAGTAACTAATAATATAAATAAACATTTTTTAAAACTTTTCCCAACTGTTTTCAACTGTCTTAAATTTTCTACTTCTGTCACACCAACTAATTAAAAGACAAAAATATTTTTTATTAATCAGTAAGAACAAAATACACTTTAGATCAAGGATTCCCAAACATTATGAGAATTGACAGATCATCATCAATCCTCAAAATGTCCTTTTGGACCTCTATGAATTCACATCAAAGTTGCATCTAGTGGTTTTGTATGATTCACTTGTTTGAACTAGATCTGTAAGCTACGTACCATTAAGTGCTCTTCCTCTGCAGACAGTAATCATAAAACCTCTAGTTAACTACCTTTAGGATGACCATTAGTGCAAAAGTTAATTACCTCTGGACCAATTTCACCTCTGGCCATTCGCCAAGCCATTGAGCCTGATGTCCTTCCACCATATTCTCCAGGTTTAGGTGTTTTAGGAGAAATAAATTCAACAAGCTCCACAATCGTTCTTTCCAAGAGCTCTCTTTTTCTACTTTCTGACAAAGACTTTTGTCTCTGGAAAAAAACATATACAAAAAAGTTCAAAATTCAGAAAAAATTGTATTTGTAATTCTGCTCTAGAGTGACATCAACAGGGAAAAACAGAATTGAAAAAAAGACTAATATTTAAAGTCTAGACTGACTGTTAGAAACACTAATCTTATACCAAATACACAAATATAAACCAGTCATAACTGCATGGTTATTTGACAGTAGTGCTTTCTCTGTATAAACTTGCATGTATTAACTACATGGATTTCTTTTAAAATAAGGTTTTTGCTATGTTTTTAACACATTTGCTTGGATGATGCTTCCATAGTATATTTTACATGTATTCATATGTATTCTGTACCATAGCTGTTTTCAGTATTATTTAGGGGAAAAGGAAGGCAAGTATCATTTTTGAGTCAAACTCTTCTTCTCTAAGGTGGAATGATTTGGTTGGCAGCAGTCTTGGTTTTGTGATTAAGCCCAAACAAAGATTCAGTTCATCTTCGAAGAGTTACTTCACTCTGATTGATTCTATCATATGTAAACTTTGACATTTCTATTTTTGCCAATGTCAGGAAACAAAGAAAAACTTAGAAAAACTTAGTTCCAAGTAAACTAGTGGAAAATAAAAGGAATTACATAACACATTTTCTTTGCCTATATCAATAAAACAATGGACATTGTTTTGATACACAACTTTGAAAAATTTGAGAGGCTGGTATTTTGTCTGTGTGATTTTCACATGAAATATGCAAAGCTGACATGTAAAGCCTTTTTTTGTTTGTTGTTTTTCAAACTGTGAATAAACCCACACAGGGCTAGAAAATTAAGTTCAACATTGAGTATGCAAATTGTTACACATCTTTTTTTCTGCTTTCGTGATCACCCAAAGCATGCACACTCAGACCACTAGAACCCGAAACTTGAGGCTGATACGAATTTCAATTATTTCAAAAGCAGTTCTGACTCCAGAAAGTTTTGCTATTAGAGATCACAAAAGAGACATTTGAAGGGGTTTTTTTTCATTCCAGACAACAATGTGGAACTGGATAAAGGAAAGTAGACACAGAGAAATGATGAGAAACAGCTCCAGCTGAACAAACTCCAGATGCCAAATACCAATTCTAACACAGCAAGGGGGTAAAAACACCTCTCCTTGTGTTGATGGATGACCAGTGGTGAGTCCAGCAGTTCTTCATGAAACACCAGGCCTTCCTGAATCTAACAGTTGCTTGGACACTTTGGTTATGCATATGCAGTACTACAGATCTCATTTCAGCTCAGAGAAGGTTTAACATGGCCTTCGCTAAATTAACAATATCAATCTACAGTTTTCTTCAAGCCACTCTGTTGCAGGGGAAACCCAGTGTCAGAGGGCATCACCACTGAAATCAGTGATGCCATGCTGAAAAATAGATGCCCTTGCTGTGCAGTTGTTTTAACAGCTGAAAAAAAACTGTTAAAGAATGGTGCTTCAACATGAAAAGGCTTCAGAAAATAGACCTCTTTGCGTACAATACAAGAAATCAGTGAGCCCCTCAGCTATAGAGTACAAGTATGCTAATTCTTGCCACCCAGCAGACTCCTGCATTGAAATGCTAGCAGGATGCAAGACATGCATAATGCTTAGACTGTGCAGAGATCAACACTCTCTGTGCTGGGAAAACCTGTAACTACATTTCCTACCAATGACATTGTCATGAATAGCATCCATGTACTAAAATGGATCTTAAGACCTCCACTATCAACTGCCTTGGCTCAAACTTCCTGCTTCTGGTTTCAGTTGGGTTTTATTTTTTGCCTTAAGATATTACACTCTACACACATGCTTAGCCCCACCTTTCTTTGGTAGACAAAAGGAGTAAGAAGGAAGAGGGATTGTGAATTGTACGTTTAAAATCAGTTCTGTATCATGTGAGTTATGCTGTTGATGCTTCCTGAAGAACTCTGCTTTCAGAAGACCAATAACCTACGGTTTAAGCAGACCCATTGCTGGGTAAGCAACAGATAACCTGAGGGCAGAAATTGAATTTTAAACCTTTGACAAAGAATACTGTTTCATCTCACATTAATCACCACGAAATGCTTGCAATTTAACCTAAATTACTAGTTTTCCTTTTACGAGTTGACCTGGCTGTAATTCTAACCATTCACAATTACTATCAAAGATTGGGGCCTGAAACAAATAAAAAACCAATTTGCTTCCATGTCCCACCATCCTATTTCCAATGAAAGCAATGGAAAGTTCAGGGTACTCTCCCTGCTTTCCAGAGGGGTAGCATTCAATGGACTGGAATAGAGCAGTGCTCATACAAAGTACATGAAGAAAATTTGTAGTCAGTGTGCTATGGTACTACAGGGTAATATCACATGGTGGGTAGTCCAGAGGCTACATACCCATTTAGGAATGCCTGGCCCAGATAACACACTCACAGTATTTTTGAGAAGTAAAATAGTGTACCGAAGAGACTGAATTACCCATGTCTATTATCCATTTAACAGCAAACCACTCAACATCCTTAGAACTGTTGTCTGGTCTCTGCTTGGCAACTAAAAAGACAGATGGGCAGAGAAATAATAGCCACAGCCATTACTGTTTATGCATGCCAGGCTTCTCTTCAGTTGTAACTTAGAAGAACTGAGCTTTAAAGACACAGGGTTGGAGCTTTGCAGCAAACGACACTATAATCCCTCAATGTGGAGCCAGTCTCTAGGAGCTGACGGAAAAAGGGAAAGTTAGTGGAGGCCTCTATGTCAATTACAGGCTGAACAGGCTGCAGTGAAAGAAACCATACTAGCTGAAGGGGAGAGCTGTGACTAATGGAGTAATGAAAGCCTGCTATAAGACATCTTGATAATTCCAGGGATGAGCTGCCTTACACCTCTGTGACTGCACTCTGGTTAGTCTTCTCAGTGCTCCACTCTGCTACGTGACTAACTTTTCATTACTGACAAAATGATTTCAAGCCCTGGCCTCAAACATGACTCCAGCACAATTCTTCACACTCTTAGTGTGTGGCTCTCTCTCTCACACCAGGAGGCCTCTAAAAAGGCATAAGCTGTTTATTAAGCCATCAGCTGTATGCTATCACTGGAACTAGCTTCCATGCACAGGAATATTAGCCCTGCAAGGAAGTGAGGACAAAACAGAACCTCCCAGGTAGTTCAAGATTTTATGATATTCTAGTACGCTGAATCAAGAAAAGTTCATCCTTTCCCAAGTATGGAGTGGAAAAAAGCTTAGCAGAGAGGTTTTGCAACTATGACATGCAGGTGCAAATGGCTTCACATGTTTTGGGGATGCTAAGCACCAACAGTACGTATGTATATGACTGAGACAAAGCTCTGCTGATGGTATCAATGCTTTTTGAAAGTCTTGGAAACCTAAGCATTACTCAAGATTGTAAAAAGTCACAGAGAGCAAATTAAGCCTACATTTCTTACAACTGTAAATGCTACTGCTTTCAGGTTATACCACTATTGATGTGGAAAACATTCAGTCACCCTCAAGGAGTCCACATAATTAGAAAGGAATTGCAGTTCACGCCCAGCATCTGTTGATGTAAAAGCCTACTCCAAAGTCACTAAGAGGAAGAACATATACACACACACATCTATGTTATAGACAATATGATAATTCTCTTGCATACAATTCTTTATCTTATTTCCTGTAAGTCCAGCATTGCTTCTGATTCTTATGTATTCAGGGTAAAATGTATAGTTAAAAGCATTTTTTTACAGTCACGGTGCATGGACATTACTATCAGGTTACCAAATGCATTTCTCTGTTCAAGGACTTCACATTCTGCAAATGCTTGTTTCACTTTAAGAAATCCATTTAAGAAAAGCTACATACCATCCTATTCAGTGCATTAATTGTCTCACGCAGTGTAGCCTCGCTGAGTGCTGTCCTTCTAGAGAGTACTTCTTCATGTTTACAGCTGTATCTCCAGGTGACATCAACAACCTCAAGCACAAGTTGAAGAAGAAAGTAAAGCAACCAAAAATTCCCACGTATCTTGCTTCATATTTAAATAGAAGTATGATTTTCTGCAATAATTCTGGAAATCACACCAACATGGAATAGATCACATACTTGCCTCAGGGCAAGCTTATTTATTATTAACATCACTGCTCCTACCTCATCTTTGGAGAATGCAATTATGTAGGAGAGCTTCTTTCCCCACCCAGTTTCATACAGAAGAGGCTTATCGCAGACATTTTCACAGGGATCACAGTGAAGCCATCTTTTCTGAGATGAAGAATATACCTCAGTCCACACATGATCTATGTAACAAAAGCCGAGAATAGACAATGACTTATAAAGTTAGAGCCTCTTTTCTAATCTTTCAGAATCTTTTAACTTCTTCCAATTTATTAAACAAAGGAACAGGTGAAAGAACATGTTTGATGTTCATAAACATTCAGAAATGTTACCAGAGCTTTATCTTAAGATCACAGTCCCTTAGATTCAACTAAAGATTCTATCGTTCTGAAGTCAGTTATCTAAACTTACTTGCAGCACTGAATTTCACCAGGCAAGACACAAAATTGAATGTATATTGTTTTTGTTAGCTGAACTGCACATGCTGCCTTGATGGCTAATATAACGTGAGAAACATAAAATACATAACTTCATTTTGCATAGGTTTGTATTAACATTACAATACTCTAGAACACTGATACCTGTATAGTCCCAGACATATCTAGCTTCAAACCCTACAGCTCTGCAACACAGTGTAAAGCAGTTTGCCCACTCGCCACAGCGTCCACGTCTGGTTTCCAGGAGTTTTTCAGGGTTGTTATACCTACAGGAGAAAAACAGAACAAAACAAGAATAAATGAAAATACATTTTACCTTTCAGAAATCTTCACATCACGACTGTTCTTCTGATGATTTGAACAGATTTCAGTACCAATCAGTCCACAGATGAAAATGGAAATGATTGCTGCATTGCACAAAACAAGTCTGAGCAGAATGCTACTTCCAACTCACATGACTCCATCATGTCTGTAGCAGCACTGAAATTAATCTGTTTTTGTAAGTTTCTAAAATTGATTCAGACATCTTAAAACATCATTTTTGTACACGGGCCCTTTTGATAGCAAAAATATCAAAACATTGGCTATTTGCTCTTTTGCTATAGACTCAGCAAAAAAATGTGCATTGCACCTTGCTTTCCCACAGATATGAAAGTTTTCCCTGCAATAACAAAACCCTACCTACACATGGTTGGCAATATTAACACATTTTATTTAGAAACTGTATTTCATCAAAGTAACAGTAAAAAAAAAAATTAAATTAGACAAGTATTCAGAACAAGGCCACATAACAGAAAGCAATATATTGTTTTTAAAACTCTCTATCTTGTAGAGAATTTGCTGGTTCATCAACCACTCTATCATCATACTTAAAACAGCTTCACTAATCTTTCAATTAACAACTTACCACTTGTTCCCAAAATGCACAAATGCAAAGCTGTTTCCTGAAAGACAAGAAAAAAGACAAAGCAAACCTCTGTATGCTCACCTTGGGAATCTATTACAGAACTGACACTGGTTGCAGTAATGGTTTTCCACTCGACTGGCATTCCACCTTAGATCTTCCTCAGTAGGCAACAAGTGGTCACTTTTAGGCTCTGTCTGCCCACCACACCTGCTGCAAGGAAGGCTATTTACCCAATGAAAAAAGTAAGTCTTAAACCAGTCCAAAAGCTCCAACAATAAGAAGTCCTCTTCATTCACATGTGCACCTGTAAAATTTATACAACACGCAGTTCAAATGGAAAAGTTAGTTGAACTTGACAGTATCTATGCAAATTAGCATCTCTGGGCTTTTATTATATTTTAGAAGTACATATATAATACACACTTCTAAAATATAAAGAATTATATGAAAAGAGCTTCATATATTACTTAAGCACAGATAAAAAAGAAAATCTAAATTGTTAAGACTGAATAAGATCAAACTTCAGAACAAAAAACTGCACTTCTAAACACTACCAGCTAGAATGAGAAGAAATTGCTCAGAAAAACAGGTGGGATACACATCAAAGCCTGGTGCAGTTCCTTATACTCTTTCAGGGCTTTGGAAAACTTAATTCTTTTTCTGTTCCTAAGTATTATTTTCTTACTCTTTAGCTATTAAACTAGGAATAACAATCATAATCACTGCAAACCTAGGTATTAATACCCGGCTATTTTTATGTACTACAGCTGCACTCACAGTGCAGACAGGTTTGACTAATGAACACTAACAGACAAAACAAATGTATAAAAATGCAGCTTTAAGAAAGTTGAAAGCAGTTGCACCAAATCAGTACACAAGCTCCTCTTTCAGGATGGTGAAGAAAGACTAGGTAAGATGTGTGTTACTCTGATTTACATCTTGCTCTGAAGCTGTAGTCTTTTTTGACACAAAAGACTCTGTAGGGGGCCTAACACTATTAAACTCACATTGCCAAGGCGTGAAATGCAAGGAAAGAGATTATCTGTTAATCAAAGCAAAACGACCTGACTTCTAATGATAGTAAAACTTCCATGTTTACCTATGTATGTGAAAACCCATTGTGCTGAAACACTCAGAAAAGGGCTTACTGCTCACAAAATGGGTATGTTTGTATATTCAAACTTTCTGCTAAAAACTGAAGATTTCAAGCACAGGCCACATTCTCTTTTTCTGAATAACAACATTCAAACTCTATGAAAATATGACTATGATTTGAACATTTTTCTCTTCGTTCCTAAAATAAATCCTTCATTGAAACATGGCATGGGAAGAATGACAAATGTGATTTATTAGAACAGAAAACAATTGGCTCTGACACCCAGCTATTTTTGAATGGGCAGTCCATCTTTCTAACAGAATGTGGCAAAGAGTAAAAAACAAATCTATACTTCTGATCAAATGAGCATCATCTTCCTAGCATAGTCTTTATTAGCTAAAAATGCCTACTATACATTATAAGGCAAGTCCCCAATACAAGTGCCCCCAACCATTAAGCATTTATTCCCACAGGTGGCAGTTTTAATGCAGCAGTACAGACAAAACAAGAAAGCTGAAAGGGCCAATTACCCATACATCTCATACACAGTCCATTCCCAAATGAATGTTTCTATAAAGCTCTTTAAAAATGCTTTCAAGCTGTCACAATCCAAAAGAGTGAAATCCCACCCCTTGCCCTTTATTTGTATCTTAGTTAATGTCTGGAAAACACTTTGAGTAGATCTGCTTGATGGCTTGGGAAAAGGCACCTGGAAACACTAACCTCCTCCCTCCTTTCCCTTTTTAAACAATGTGCACAGCAGTTTTAGAACAGAGTCTACGAGGTATGCTAGTCCTTTTTTTTTTTCTCCTTTTTAAAGAAATTTAGTAGTTGTCATTTATTACTGCTAAGTCTCATTTCTCCATTGTGCTGTCCCATGCTGTTGAATGAGAATGCTTTGTACTTTTTTTTATGTGCTTTCTTACTTCCCAGTACAGTTTAATAAAGATAGAAAAACTACTAAGAAAATCCACTATCAAGAAGTTCCCTATATGAGACATCACAAAATGACTTATAAAAAAACATGAGACAAGATTATTTCTGGTTTGCAAACCAAAAGCACTCCCATACAGTTAGCAGAATTGTTTCAGTCTTCTACCAAAGAGTCACAGTGAGAAGGATTTTTTTTCGTTTAAAGATGATCCTGAAATGGTGGGGGTTTTTTTAATATTTATCCTGTAGAAGAAACATTTCACTATATCACTGAAATAAATCTAAAACCGACACCTGAAAATAGATATATGTCATTTTAACTGACAATAACTTCATATATTCAAAATAAATTTGCATATACGAAGAAAAAAAAAATTTAGACTGATGGCACAAGTATTTAGGCCTACATTTCTTCTCTAGCTCCAAGAGGATGGCATGTGAACAATCCAATTCATATAAGCATTAGGGAGAAACGTGATTGTTTGTATCAGGTTGCATTCTGGGACGGTCTCATGCAAAATCTCACCAGTATCACTTTAAAAGAGAAGCAGTATTCAAAAATTTTGTTCTGAATTTAGAACTACAGTACATACAGTAAAACTGTAAAAATTGACAATTCCAAAACAGTGACAACTGGAACAAGCAGCTCTCCTCCTCTTGTAGCTGTTTCACCTTTGATTTCAAGGAATACAAAAGCACATGCTCAGACTATTTATTCCCCCAGATCCACTACTAATTCAGAAATTAAGACTCCTCAAATTCTATATGAATGCAGTAAAGAATGGATAACAAAAGCAAAACAAAAACTAAAAGAGAGAGTATAAAACTATGAAGAAGGTAATTCCCATTTAGAAACAGCATTTGGAACCTGCAGACATATGACCAAATACATACAGTCAATGCACAGTACGCTTGAAAGAACATTTCTAGTTTCAATATACATTACAACTTGGCAGCATTACCTTTGTCCAGTCTTGTTGCTTGTGATAGTTTTTTCTGAGCCTTTCTCTTTAATTCCTGGAGGGGAATTGCAGCTAGTGCTTTCTGCTGAATAGAAGGATTCTCATACATCAATACAAGATCCTCAAATTTTGTTTGAAGTGTTTTCAAGATATTTGCAGCCTGTAAAAGGATTTTCAGATGATTTATGAACTTTCACCTTAGGGCAGGAAAATCCAATCTCTCCTATTTTAGTTTAATTCAGTCATAATTCTATATTCATATTTACATTACATATATTTGCATGTGAAATATTTATTTGAAAAGACATCAACAAAAATTGGTCTTCTGAATGGTGCCTCAAGTGAAAAGCATACTGAATCAGGGAGAAAACTGTTCTTGAAGACATCTCTGATGGCAAAGTTTGTGACTTATTTCAATCCCCTACCCCATTCCCCTCCACTTTCTTATGGACACCTTTAACCTGAAATCCACAAAAAACCCTGTATTCACTTTCATTTCCTGGACACTGCTACACCTGTTCATAGAACTGTTGTTGATGAAAGCTGCTTGTCTATTTCTACTTCCTTCTCTCACAGATCAACTCTGATACAGATTTGAATAGAGAGCCCTGTGACCATATACTGAACATTCTGTTTCAGCAGAGATTGTATATGAGAACTAGGCTTCCTCAGTCAGTTATCCTAAGTGTCATCTAGTGACAACTGCAAGTCACACCCAATAAGGTACACCCATAGTTACTAAAATAAACAGCTGAAGTTAATAATAATGGAGTTAGTAGCTGAGCAAGCTATTTACTCCCATTTAAAGGGTGACAATACAGAAAAGAAATGGGATTTTAAAATCAAGAGCCTGGCATATTCTGGGGGGAAGCCAATGGCACTGCTAAATTACCTTTTCTCTACTGCTTCATCACACTGCAGCCTTTAGCCTTGTTAACTACCAGCTTAATTCAATCAAAAATCCCACAAAAAATCCTGAGATGCTGGCAGCAAATACAACATAATACACAGGTGTGAGAACTCTTCAGAAGGTAATTTCTTTCAAAGAAGCACTTAAATTACGAGTGATTATTTTGATGTTGGACAGTACTGCAGAACAGTCTTTAATTTTCCTAACTGCTAACACAGAACAGAACTGGTTTCACTCTTCCTGGAGCTCGTAAGTTGTAGGTAACTGGTTTAACATTATAAACTCAATTGTGTCCAGATTCACTTTAATGCAAGCTGAAAGAAGAGAAATAAGGGATGTTAGAAATTGCCAAAGATATATATGGATCTTCATGTTCTGTCAGCTTCCCGAAAGATTATTCAGAGATACTGCTCAGCACAGCAGGAAGTCTCCCAGATTCTTTGACTGCTCAGGTTTTCCCACTGGCAAACACATCAGTGTTACAGTAGTGTTTAACTGGTTTCATGGAAGCCACTGTGTAATGAGGAAGTCTTACGCAAACATCTTAGAAGCGTGGTGAACCTCACTGCAGTTCTAAGTTTGAAAATGATTTTCCTCCTGTAATCACTATGCCATCCAGGAAAGAATGAGAATCCACCCACCAGAATCAAGGACTAGCCAGAGGTTTCCTTTCCCCAAGTCTCAAGAACATCTTATGACAATAAATGCAGAAGAGATAGATGAGGCAAAATAATGATGGGTTAAGTTCCTAGAACTGTGCCATTTAGGAATATTCCTGTGCTGTTTCAAGTAAGCCCATTTTCCCTGTGCTTACCAGGACTCCCATGAATGACAGATTCAACACACTGGCAAGAAAAAAATGCTTGCACTACAGAAAGCACTCTAAATCTATCTGACATCTGTCAGCAGAGCACACAACAATAATACAACGATAACTCTGTATTGTACTCACTAAAAAACAAAACACCCATTGCTGTGTATACAAAATGGCCAAGTCACAGCCAGAAGGTATTTTACGGACCTCCTTCCCATCAACCCAGACCACATACAACAAATTCAATAGCTCAGACAGCTATCAGTATAGTTCCCTGTAGAGATCAGCTGAAATGCAGCATTCTAATAAAGCGCCAACCTTGTTATCACCAATGTCTCTAAACAGCAGTAAGTTTGGTCCCACCATCCATGCTGAAACTCAAGCAGCACGGAAAATTAATAGTTGCAGAGAAATGGATCCAGAACTCTGATGGCTAGTGTATGTCAGGGCAGAATAACTCAGGATAGATTGTGTCAACTTGAAATCTGCAACATTTTGCCGTTGCGAGATGAACTTTTAAGGCTTCCAGTACCGAGCACAGCAGCAAGTCACACGACAGGTTTCATAAGCACTTCCAACCACCATTGCAGAAGTGGCTGAAATAGTAAAAATCAAGAAGCAGGTCCAAACAACCAACCCAGAAACCCACAATCAAATTCAAATAGATCTAGTTAATATATTTTAGAGGCAACTACTACCCAGCTAACAATATTAAACAGCTCAATATTCAAGTGTCTACAACAGTTCCTTCTCCTTGTTCCCCACCTTGTTGTTCCCTCCTAATTGAAATCAGCTTTTTTTCATGACACCCCGATCAATAAAATATTTATGGAGATCTTCAATAAAATCTCTCGCTAATATTCTACTTATGGCACATTTCATGTTTAAGTTGCATGGAGACTGAAGAAAATACTCAAAAAACTTCAGAGACCACTGGAAAAAAAACCCTCTAGTCCAATCTGCTCCTCAAAACAGGATTAGCTATGAAGTCAGGCCAAGTTCCTCTAGGCTTTACTCAGATGGCACTTAAAAATGCACTCCTTTGGAGACTACTCTGCTTCTCTGAGCAACCTGTCCCAACAGTCAACTTTTCTTCAGCCTTTATATTCAAGACTAATGAACCTATAAAGTTTTCACATTATAATTACCGCTTCAAGAGATTGCACAAGTGATGTTTCTGGTTGCTGATGGGCAGGGGCAAGAACAGAGTCAGCAGGTCTTGAAGGCCGTTGTGCAGCTGTGTGAGCACTGCCAACAGCTGCAGAGGATCCTGATCCGGGGATCTGGTTTGACTCATTCAGTCTGCTACTTCTCTCTCCAGCAATTAAGTCTCTGATTTTACGTAGTTGCTCAATTGAAGCTTCCTTAGGGAAAACCAGGTGAGTTTCTCCCTGAAATTCAGACAAATGCATTGAGAAGTTAATGCAGTCTAAGCCAGCCAATGGTTTGTAGCTATAGTTAACAGCTTCCTTCCAGTTAGCACGTTAAGGCTTGGCAGGACTAGGTCCCTTACAGCTTCAGAAGCCATTAGATCAAGAACTTATAGTCAATCTAGAGAAAAAGGGCCCAAAACAACATGCTTTTGTTAGTAACTGACTCTGCAGAGCCATACATGGACTATGCAGTTATGGTTTGGCAGAGAAAGCAGCAACAACAGAAATGAAAAACAAATGCTCAGTTCTCACCGTACAAGAAGTGAAATCATTAGCAACACAGGAGGACAGCCAATGCTGGGGGAAGAAGTGCCAGAACAGCATCTGCTGGGAATTCTCCTCCACAACAATATCTTTTAGGTTTAAGTTTGAAGTTTTCAGATAGGAAACACTATTTTTACTGAGACCTGTACCCAGGTTGATTTCTGGGTTCCTATTTTTGATTGTAACAAGATCACAGGCAGAATAACGAAAGATCAGTGTTTGTTACAGAAGCAAATATCAGCGTACTTAACATAAAGAAACATGTTACTAAAAACACAAATATCCGGAAGCATTCATACTTAACAGTTTCAGTTTCTACCACTGCAACACTTTATTTATCATAATGAATATTTTTCAATCTGCAGTTACCTTAGGTCACCTATCATTGCAGATGCAGTGCTTCACATTAACACTTAAAGCCACCACAAAACTACATCAATGTATCAATCCACCATAAGAGTCCTCATTTTTTTAATTGAAAAAGTTTGCTTACCAAGCAGAGACAAAATAAGGAACAATTTTAGTTAACCAGTTGAAGTTTGTGAGCTTCAGCCTTGACTGACACAATAACCACAAGACTGAGCCGACACAGTTGTAGAGATCTTCCTGAGTGCTTCACTAGCTACACCAACCTAGAATACATCATTAAAAGTCTCCTGAGCACCAGCATGAGAACAAATTCACAGACGATTTTTCCCTTTGCAGTCACCACTACTTCCAGCACACTTTTTTTTTTTAAATTAGAACAATTACACTAATTAGCCCAAAGAGAAGGCAGAAGTCTCATGACAGCTGGACTCAAGTAACATAGCACCCATAGAGAAGTTTGGCATCAATTAGACAAATTAAAGCAAAGCAAGAGCTTTACATCCTGGTTTTCACCCCAGCTCTCCAGTAGGTACGAAGGCTACTTCTACTTTCACAAGCTTTCACAGTTTAAGTTCCATCAAGACAGGGACCATTTCAGGACACAAGACAATCTTTGAAATACATCCTTCTGACTGCAACAGCACCAAGATTCACTCCAAACTACTTTAGGATATAATTTCCTAACTTTTTAAAGTAGGTTTTTAAAGACTCAACCCTTCTCCTACTACTTGAAGAATCTATTGCCCTTTACTGCTGTCACGACAACCGCAGTTCTTGTGCAGTAGCACTGCAAATTGGCTGAAAAATATTTCTGGTTTTGTTTGGGGGGATTGATTTTTAATCAAATCAGATTCCCTTATCTATCTCACTATGGGGCCAAAGACACCCTACTGACAGTAAGAACAAGGAGCAAAAGAGCAGGGCTTTCTTTTTTTCCTCTTCTAAATGACAGTTTCTACACACATTTACAATGTCTGATGGAGCAGTCTGATGTTCACCTAACAGCAGGTTGCTACTGAGAGTTTTCCACCTTGCTTCCCACCGCTTCTTTTGTGCCAGCATGGATACGTATCCAGCCATTCAGCGAACCAGCAGTATACCAGAGCAGCAGAAAACCAATCTTGTCACAGATTAGGTTTGCTCTAGCTCCACCAGAATTCTGAAGCAGCCTCATCTAAATTTGCTGTTGTTAACCACAGATATTTGCAAACAAGGACTGAAAGAAAACAGCAATTGGCTTAAAATCTACTGTCTTGCAACTGGGGAAGAAAGAAATTATCCATCAATTTTAGTGCGTAAACTGATGAAGACACCAGGAATTACTGAACTATACTCACCTCTTGAAATCCCATCTCAAATAAACATTCAACTGCTCCTCTGACAGGCAACAGCCTTGTAGAAAATGCTGGATTTCCAATCCGAATTAGTCTATATTTTTCTTCATAGGGATTCCTGAAGAAATTGAAAGTTGTAATTATGTTTGCAAATTAAGTAAATACTTAGAAGTTGGGTAACTGCACCAAGCAGCAGTAGTCATTCATAAGGGATTTTTAAAAAGTTTAGTTTCATTCACACCACGTAGGCAAAATGTGAAACCTATCTAAAACTTTGACCTAATTCACGCCCTTCTGCACCTAACTCAAAGAGTTACAAACTGGTGCTACATTTTAGTCTGCAACTTCAGTTCATAAACACGTTTTGTAGTGCTACCCAGCAGGGCTTAGTCTGCAGTGACACTTAGAGATGTCACATCCCCCTCTATCTGGTAGCATTCAGCTTGATGCTGCATGGCTTTAGTCCCACCATGGAACCTGTGCTGAACTGCCTGGTACGTGGGCAAAATGACTGTGGCCTCTTTACTTCTTGAAGAGCTGCCTCTCAGTTCCCCTTTCAACTCTTAAAGCTTCTTCTCTCGGCTCGTCCTTCAAAAGGAGTCTGCCCAGGACGTGACATTCTCTGTCACAGAGCAGCTTTTACAAGTATATATAGACAGGGAGGGGCGGCTCGTACTTCTCGAGCTGCTGGGTGACACCAAGGTCAGTCACAGGTACTGGGGGCTGTGGGCACCCTACAGAGCCACCTCGCAGATATTCAATTCTTGGTACCAACCTTGCTAAGTCAGAAGGGAAGGGCAAGAGAAAAATCCAATTGAAAAAAAGAAGTTGAAGTTAACACCAAGCTAAACCCAAGCTAAAACCAGGCTAAAATCAGGCTAGAACCAGCATTACTTGTTATTACCTGGTTTTAGGAGGACAAATGCTTTGCAAAATCAGGGGCAAACCCATGATGTCACGTTTAACAGAAAAAACCCCCCAAGCTTTCAAAACAAACCAACCAGCAACAAATAAAGAAATAAAAACCCCAGAACACCACACCCCTAGGTAAGCAACCTTATTTTTTAAGACAACGACAAAAATACGCGACACGTTTCTGAACTTCGGCATTACACAACAAAACCGAAGGCGCCGCTCGGGGCCGGGGAGCGGCCGGGGGCTCCCCCTCGGAAGGAAGCCGGCGGCCCGGCTCACCGGAGGATGTTGTCGGCGTAGGTGAGAAGCAGCCTGGAAGCCTCCAGGAAGATTTCTCGGCCGTTCTGGCACAGCTCGCTCACGGCGGCGGAGCCCGGCGCGGCGCGCGGGCCCAGCGCGGCCGCCATCGCTGCCTCCCGCCCCCGCCCTGAGCCATACGCATGCGCGGAGCAGCCGCTGAGGTCACCGCCCTCAGCCGGGCAGCACCGCCCGCCCCGTACGCATGCGCGATGCGGGCAGTGAGGTCACTGCCCACAAAGGTCCTGCCCACAGCCTTAAAGGGCCAGAGCGGGTTCCATACATGCCCTCCATGCACCCACCCGGGGCGGGGCGCGGCACCCCCGGGCACACGGTGTGGCCCCAAAAGAGGGGCTGTCCCCCGGTGCCCATAGGCCAACCCACACACCGAGTGGAGGCATTTGATTTATTTAAAGTTCTGCAAAGAAAGGGACGCTGGGTGGCGAATCTGCAAAGCCAGCATGGCGACTACCAAAACTTTTTGCTATTGATTCATTCTAGCAGGATGACTTCAGTATTCCTACCGCTGTACACTATAATTATATAAAGGTATCACCCAGCAAGTTATTGCAATTAACTCATGTCTCTGTTGGTGAGACTTTGACACACATTTTATGCTCTGCCATGGTAGTTTCTGTGAGATACCACTTGGGTAAAAACTTTGTTGTTCCCAGATGTCATCGCAGGCGCAGCTCGCAGCTTGGTCTGAGTCCAGATCCATTGGTGCTGTTGGCATATCTGTACATGTATTTTCAAGACACTCCTGCAACGCCAGTGATCACTTACTCCTTGTTTACCTCCATCTTCTCTACCAGCATTTCAGCACCGTGAGGAGCACGCCCCCATGAAATCATTTACACTGAAAAAGATCTTTAGTATCGACTCCAGCCCTGCCAACTCCACCACTAAACCACGTCCCCAAGTGCCACGTCTACGCATCTTTTTAACACTCCCAGGGACGGTGGCTCCCCCCGTTCCCTGGGCAGCCTGTTCCAGAGCCTGACAGCCCTTCCAGCAAAGAAAACGTCCCCAGCATCCAACGTGAACTTCAGTGTGAACATCCTGACGCCGCTCCCCCTGGTTCTGTCCCCGGGGACTCGCCAGAGGCCACGGCCCCACCTGCCCACAGCCCCCATGCAAACACCTGCAGACGGCCGTGAGGGCCTGCGTTTCACCCCACGGGAGCCCGTGTGTTTCCTGGGGGGGGGGGTTAGGATTCTTTTCACCCTTCCCCTGCGTGTTTTAACCACGTGGCCCCAGCAGGCAAGGATTGCCCCACCTTTCCCCGCCCACACCGGCGGGGCAGGGCCAGGCGGGAGCAGGGCCGCGCGTACCCACACCCCTACGCTCCCCCCCTGCCCGCAGGGTGGTACGGGCCGCGCCGCCGGCACGGGAGGGGGAGGCAGAGCGAACCATCGCGGAGCGAGGGGAGCGCGGCCGGCGGAGGTAGGGCTGCGGGCCGGGGCGGCGGGGCCGGGACGGCGGTGTTCGGGTCCTGGTGTAAACATTAAAAGTACACACTGCCCTTTGAACACCCGGGTGTTCCCGGGCGAGAGGTTTTCCCGCAGAGCAGGTATCTGGCATTTCTTGGGTCGGACCTGGCACCGAGTTCGGCGTGGGGATGTGGGACGTGCTGCTTACAGAGCTCTACAGTCTATGTGTATGCACACAGACAGACACGTGTATATAGTATATTACACATTATTACACATAGGTATAAAGATATATATAGTAGTTATAGTATGCATTCTGTTGTATATGCTATGCAATATATATAATGTATATATAGAACACGTTTTACGTCAGACATCATATTACTGTAGAGCTCTGTTATATATATGTATTTATAGTATATATAAATATGTAGCATATAAAGATATATATGCATTATACTATGTCATGTATTACAGACTATAAATATAACATAAATATTGTTTGTATATATAAATAAATATCGTGTGTATGTGTATATATATATAGTGTATATATTGTGTACATATATTTATATATACTGCCTCTTTTTGTAAAGTCCAGGCTAGGTGGCTTAAAAAACTAAAATGGCAGATTTAGGTCAGGATTTAAAGCAGGCTTCTTCAAAAAAAGAACTTTGTTTCATTATATATATAATTAATTTTTTTAAAATTACATAAAGTATGTATAAATTTTAATTTATAATTATTTAATAATTTTATTCCCCGTCCCTGGAAGTGTACAAGGCAGGGCTGGATGAGGCTTTGAGGTGTCCCTGCAGGGGGTTGGAACTAGATGATTTTTAAGGTCCCTTTCAAGCCAGGCCATTCTATGATTCTGTGATATTCTTTATTAATGCCTCTGTGTAGCTGTGCTGCCACAGGTCTGGGCGTTTTAGCAGGAGTGTGTTAGCCCAGCAGCCCTGTATGATCGCCACAGAGCTCCCCTATATTTTATCAAAGAGCTGGGGATGCCAAGTGGCCCTTTTTCTGAGTCAGAAATAAGGTGACCTGTTGAAGCCTGTATGGTGGGTGTTGACAGAGCTGTGCTGCAGCTGCTGCCCTGCTGCTGCGTGCCAGATGTGCACAGTTGGACCAGCTCCTGACGCGGCAGTGGCCAAGGCAAGGGAAAGGGTCTGTGGGGCAGTACAGCAGCGGCACTGCTTGGCATGATCCTCTGGCCCCACCTGCAGTGCTTGTACTCAGCAGCAGTCTTTTGGCACCGCTTGATATGTGGGGTCTGCGGATGTTACCCTCAAGGGAAGTGGTGGTGTGGCACATTTTGCTCAAACCACTTGAGGTACTGTCCCTTGAGAGTGTAAATACCCCAAGGCTGATAAGGGGTAGGTGGAGGTAGGAAGCTGAGGAGTCTTGTCCAAGATAAGTAATTATGTTGGTGGCAAAACCAGGAAGAGTTTATTGACTCCTGTTCTGAGTTTTCTAGACCATTTGGCCTGACATGAAGTTTGAGATGACAACTTCCTTAACTGGTAATGGTAGGACATACACTTTCAGGTGAACACACACTTTGTTCTTTAGAAGAATGAAACTGCTCATTGTTGATACCTCCAGCCAGCTGGTGGTTAAAGTCCTGGGGAGAGTTTTGCAGCAAAATCTTAGAGTGTTTTGCAGGCCACAGTAGTGCAAACTCATATTCATGAGCAACTTAAGGTAGCTGAGCCCACTAGAGGCATTACTAATTTAATGTACTTGGAATGTTTTCCACATTGGCTGTTTTATTGTTATGTTTGTGTCTTTCCCACATCCTCCTCCCCCTCCCAGTTACAGGAATGTGCTTGAAGTGATTATTGCCACCATGTCCTCACAGTGCTCACTGGATCTGTTAAAGATTGCAAATCTTCATCTCCGGAGTCTGAATTTAAATCTACATTTACAAAACCACAGAAGGTCTTTCAGCAAGTCAATGCCTGCATGTCGAAGGAAAGTAGTTGTTACAGGTATTGGCATAGTGTCCCCTCTTGGTGTGGGGACTCAGTTTGTGTGGAAACACCTTCTTGAGGGAGGCAGTGGAATTATATCACTAGACGAGGAAGAATATGCAGGCATCCCATGTAGAGTGGCTGCTTGTGTGCCAAGGGGCAAAAAGGAGGGTGAGTTCAGTGAAGAAAGCTTTGTGTCAAAGTCAGAGATCAAGTCCATGAGTTCTGCCACTGTGATGGCCATCGGTGCAGCAGAGCTAGCAATGAAGGACTCTGGCTGGTCTCCCCAGTCTGAACAGGATTGTTTAAGTGCCGGTGTGGCAATTGGGATGGGAATGGTTCCACTGGAAGAAATTTCCAATACAGCTGCCGTATTTAAAACAAAGGGTTACAATAAGGTCAGCCCATTTTTTGTCCCAAAGATTTTAGTCAATATGGCAGCAGGCCATATCAGCATTAAATACCAACTGAAAGGGCCGAATCATGCTGTGTCGACTGCTTGTACCACAGGCGCACACGCAGTTGGAGACTCCTTTAGGTTCATTGCTGCTGGTGATGCTGATGTCATGTTGGCTGGAGGGACTGAGGCTTGCATTAGTCCTTTGTCCTTGGCTGGATTCGCAAGAGCTCGGGCCCTCAGCACAAGTTTTAACTCAAGCCCTAAAATGGCCTGTCGCCCATTTGATTCTCGGAGAGAAGGGTTTGTAATGGGAGAGGGTGCTGCTGTGCTGGTCTTGGAAGAGTATGGACACGCCGTACAAAGAGGTGCCAGGATCTATGCAGAAGTTTTAGGTTATGGACTGTCTGGTGATGCGTGCCACATAACAGCACCTAATCCAGAGGGAGATGGTGCATTCAGGTAAGAACTCTTATGTTGATTATAATGGTTTCTTAATATGTTAATTATAGTGGGTACATTTGTTTCTGTTACTGTATGCTTTTCTAGACAAAGGCTGTTCAGTCTTGAATTAATATTACAAAAGCTTGAAAATCTGAAAAATAGCTTCTGGTACCATTGTGCCCCAACACTTTTTTTACTAGCAAAGTGAAGGCCAGTTCTTGCTAGAATCAACCTTTTTTCATAGTGAAAACGTTTTGTCTTTGGTGCATACAGCTGTTCACATAAATATGTCTCAATGGAAATGTCTTTTTTATGATTTCTGTGGTGCAGCAGAACCTTTCAAGGTTCTCCTTCACCCTTTGTCCACAGAGAAGAGAGACTCCCCCCTGCAAAAGCATGTTATTTGTTGCACAAAGTCTCAGGTGGATAAAGCTGTAGAGCACAGAGGAGGATCTAGTTTGTTAGGATGTTCAATACTTCATTCTCATGCAGCTAAGAGTGTTGGTGGAGGGCCATAACAGAAATACACTTTAGTAGTGCTTAGGGAGGTGGTAAAGCTTCAACAATGTTTCTCATCAAAACCAGTTCACAATTAGATGATACTCATCTAATCATTATCACTGACCTAATTAAATTGTCAGCTAAATTACATATGTAAGTTGGTGAGCTTTGTGTAGGCTGTGTACTATTGCTGACATTGGAATCTTTAGTGAAGGTTTAGTTTGCCTTATTCTGAATGTATGTGAATATTTAAGACCAAAATTCAATATATCATTGCACAAATAGACCAAAATTTTCTGCATGATACTGTAAAGCTGTGTTTGTATCTTTACTGGGTTAACAAATTTTTCTAGAAGTATAAATATACAGTGTTTCCCTCTATGCTATTTGATTCATATTTAATTGTTCTGCAGACTTAGGTGTGAGAAGAGTAATCAGGAGTGTCTTATCTCATATTTTCAGACTTGCTTACCCTTGAGATGATATGGCAATATATTGTAACAGAATGTTTGTATATTTTATGATTGAGGTAGCATATAAATTAAATTCACAGTAGGAAGCAGCTGAAAGTTAATCTTAGTATCTCCAAAATGTTGAGCTTTTCCACCCTTGAGATGAGATAATGCATTTTAATGCCATCTTCAAGCTGATATTTTGTTACTTCGGTGGTGTATGGATTAAATCTGGAATGTATATGCTTCTCTTACTCTTCTGTAGGAATTTTATTTGCCACATCAAAAAAATCAGAGGAATATACTTTTGTCATCTTCTAATAAATACTTCAGTAGGAGGTTAATACATATGTTGAAATAAGCCAGCAGGAAAGGAGAGGCAAAGCCAGACTCAGGAGAGTGGATACAAAGATTGTCCTACACAAGGAATCTGGTATCTTCTTAAGTAAATATGTTCATTGCAGATGACCTATTTAACTAAATAAATATATCTCATGGTTGATCAGTAATCGTTTCCCTGAATGTTGACTCACTGTCTAGTGACAGTGTCAGTGGCTTCCAGCCTAAGCTAAACTGGATGCTTCTAAGGGTAGAAGGCTGTACTAGAGTAATTTCAGTTTGTCCAGAAGCCTGTGCTATCTTTTTTTTGAGCTTACTTTTCTTTACTTATTTTTCCTAAATTTCAAAAGTCAGTGATCTTTTGCTCAGAGGCACTTTGTGAAGTTGTATGTGCAAGGAGAGATGTCTGACTGATTTCCTTCTTTGTATGGGAAATCTGTGAGGAAATCACAGTATGGAGCTGTGTTGATGCTTCTGTGGTTTTCATAAAGGAGCATGTGTTACAGAAGCAGTCACAGTCCACAAGTCATCACAAGTCAAAGCATACCCTGTCAGGGTAGAAGAGTATCATTTTCAATAAATTTTCTTATAAAATGAAATATAGGAATTTGTGCTATCTCCTAGACATATTTTAGTCTCTGGAAAGCATGGAAAAGGAGCTCAGGTGGAGGATGACTGTAGATTTTTTGTCTTTAATTGTCCAATATTTTTTGTTGGGTAGAGCATATCTAAATTTTTGTAATAATATCAGTTAGTTATTTCTCTCTCAAATGTTTTCAAATTTTACATTGATAAGGATCTTTGGCATATTAATGTAATCTATAGAGATTGACTGTTTTATCTTCTTTCCTTCTCCTTGTATTTTTTCTCAGCTATGGAATTTTTAACTGCAAGTCCGAGTTTTTATTGGGCTTCACATTTATGGTTTTTCTCTGGTAGCTAAATATAGATGCTAATGTATTTATTTAAATGAATTAGTCTCTTGTCATTTACATCTCTGCTAAAGCAGATTTTCACATTTGATAAATATTTTAAAACATCCTGTAGTTTTGGTTTATAGCTTTGACAAAAATATATTGGAAAAATCAGCATTCTGTTTTCTCCTTTCCCTTAGGTGTATGTCTGCAGCAATAAAAGATTCTGGGATCAAACCTGGAGACATAACATATGTCAACGCACATGCAACTTCTACACCTCTAGGAGATGCTGCTGAGAATCAAGCAATCAAGAGACTTTTTAAAGAGCACTCACGTAATATTGCAGTTTCCTCAACAAAGGGAGCAACAGGACATCTCTTGGGGGCTGCAGGAGCTATTGAAGCAGCTTTTACTGTACTGTCCTGTTACCATGGAATTTTGCCACCTACTCTAAACTTACAGAAAACAGAGGCAGAGTTTGATCTCAATTATGTTCCATTAACTGCTCAGGAGTGGAAAACCGAAAAACGGCGTATAGCACTAACTAATTCATTTGGCTTTGGTGGTACTAATGCAACTTTGTGCTTTGCAAGTGTTTAACTTATGCTGTGCATGTTGTGAAAAAAGGCACCAATGATGATTTTCTGTACTGCTGCCTTGGTGCATACTGTAATCTTTTCTCAGCTTTGAGATTTGCTCATTTTCATACATAAGAACTTTATTCACTCTAACATTTACATCAGTAATTCTTTTAGAAGGAGGCAGTTTCTTTTACATAATTTAATAAATAAAGATAAAAGATCTATTCTTTGTGTGTTGAAGTTTTTGTTCTTGAATACAAGAGGAGACATTGCGGTTAAACTTCATTAGAATGAATTTTTGTGTGTGACGCAGAAATTGTTTGAAAACATATATGCAAAGGAAAGGCTGGCTAACAAGCTAGAACGCTGCACTTGATGACTTAGTTGTATGATGAGCTTTCCTTTGTTATCCACTCTATATATAATTCTGCCTTCTTCCCTGTTGTAAGTTGTCTCAAATATCAGAGGTGTGTGTACATTCTTCCTCACAGGTAGAAACTTGAAAAAACAAGGCATCTTCTAGGGGGGAAAAAAAAAAAATCATGTGCAACAATCAAATCTGGGTCTTGTGTTGAGGATGAGAAAGGGGAAGAAAGAGAACAGGAAAATTAAGCTATACCTAAAGCTAACATATTAATTGTGGTTTAGGTTTTCTCTTGCAAAGAGCAAGTAAAGGACTTCAGCTCTTCCTTCTGGCATCAGCCAGCATCTCAGCCAAGTAGTGGCTTGATTGATAGTGCAGGTATGAATGAAGTTGGATATCCCTGTTGGTGGGTTAGTTCATTAAAAGGCTTTATACCAGTGTTCTTTTTGAAATTGTCAGTCTTAGCCTTTGACCTGTGTAAGTGGAGGTGAAGTAACTCACTGGATTTAAAATAACCAATAGTTGCACTATAAGTAAATTTCATTCTGGAAAGAGCTTACTAATGGGCTATCATGAGGCTTAGCTGTACCCTAAAACCTCATTATTTATACAAATGGTCTGAATGCTGAAATCAAACTGCATAATTTTTGCATTTGCTGTCTTTACTGAATAGAAAGTTAAAGAGGCTGATGTGAAAAATGCAGTCAGAGAATGATTAAGACTATTTCAAAAGCAAAGCTCATACAAAACAACACAGTCCAAAATAGATTAATGAATAGTAAGTCTGAAAGTAAAGTAATATATTACCAAAGGGAAAATGTGAAAGCATGCAAGCGAGAGAGAGTATGGGAGTTTGATGTCAGGGAAAATACCAACAAACCTCTTAGCTTATGATAATTAACAGTGGCAGTACAATGAATGAGGATGGGGATTGCATGCAATATAAATGGCAGAATATAAAATACAACAATACTCTCTGCAAATTAAATGCAAAACCAAATTGATTCAAAGAATTCAGACTCCGGGAGAGAGTTAGCAGCAGGGTTGTGAATTCAGAGGAAATCATCCAGCAGGCTTCTTCTGGAGACAGTATTTTTTCAGTTAGTTGTGATTCAGGGTGGAATATAGGAAGACTAGATAGTGCTGCATTATTGTGGAACTTAAGTGCAGCCTAACTAAACTCACCCAGACTTGTTATGTAGCTGTAATTAATACTGTGACAGAGATGCCTCCCTTGCCCTCTGGCAGCAGAGATCATGGCCCCAGGAGTGCTGGATGCAATCTGTAGTGTACCAACCATGAAAAGAGAGATGATACTGTCACACAAAAAAATAAAACAGAAACTGGAATGATTAAAATATCTTTCCCCTTCAGCCTACTGCACTTTAGTCATCTGCTGCAGGTAACCTTTAAGCCATGAATGCTTTGTGACAATAGTTATTTTAGGTGTTTTGATTATGGCTAATTTTAACAGGCCTAGGTGCAGTAGTAGTGTGCCCTGTAGGGAATTCAGATTTATTTTAAATGAATACAGCCTCAATTTAACACCTGTCTATTTGAATTTTGTTTATATAGGTTTTATTTTTATGTACTTGTTTGGAATCATCTCTTTTTATCACATACTCCACTGAGCTGATCAGAAAATACTGCTAATTACTGCTTTATTGTGGTAGCTGCAAACATAAAAGTAAAAATCCATCTCTGTGTTGCTGAACTATGAAGTGAGCAAATTGACCAATGTATTAAAACAGACTGCTTTCCTTTAAAATGTTCCTTTCATCTTTAATAATCAAGGGATGTAAGAGTCCAGAGCCTGGATTAAGTTTCGTATTTAGACTCCTAAGTCTGGACCTAGAGGTTGATAAACAAAACTTGGAAATGCTGGTAGAGTGTTTATTTTGAAGCCTATTTCTGCAGTTGTGCAACATGTTTGTGAGAGCCAAATGCTCCAGGCAGGATCACATTGTGGCTGAGGCTG
>JAWWEW010000078.1:38568388-38585407 GCA_035583185.1 Anabacerthia variegaticeps
TCTTCCCCCCCCCCCCCCAACCTCCCCAAGAAGACAGGCTCCTGCTGGATTTCTAATGCTTGCTACAGTGGTGGTAAAAACTAGGATGGAGGTGGATTTACAACCTAAGAAAAATGTGTAATAGTTTCTTCTTGGGCAGTAGACAGCACTCAAAATTTTGTAACAATGATTAATTTTAACTTGGTAGAAGGCCAATTTTCTACCTGGAGTTATTGAACTGTAAAGAAATATGCCAATATCAATTGCTTATAGTCAGTAGCTCTGTGTAGGAGGTTCAATAATTTTAGTATGACAGCTGATATACAGGAATATCAAACTGGTAGCATATGAGGCTATTGCAACCCAAGGTCTCTGGCAAAATGCAATAGGAATGAAGTGAAATAAAATAGTAATAAGAAGAATTGAAAAAATACCTATGTTCATAAAGAGCACAAGAAATGCAAAAGAGGAATTATAATTGAAAAGGAGATGAATGTTTTTTAATGAGGGTCTTGTAGTTCTCCTGCAGTGCTATAAAGTAGATCAGATGTTAAATAGCTGGACATTCATATGTAAGTTAATATAATTTTTTAGTTTCCATTTTTTATCATTGTCAGGGTCTTGGTGTTAAATGTTACTGCCCTAAGCAGCGATCAGTTGTTTCATGCCTATTGGACTGTTCCCTGGAGTCAAGTGTTCTCTGGGTTGAAACAAGATATAAAATGTATTCTAGGAGCTCATTTAAGAGTAATTTCTCATAACGTTGTGAGTTTGATGGAAAAGGAGAGACGGAAGGAGAGACAGAAGGAGGGAGGGAAAGAAGGAGGGAGGGAAGAAGGGAGGGAAGAAGGGAGGAAGGGAGGGATTGCTGACATTGAGCTTGAGATGGAGTATTTGTATACAGTAAGTTCTCAAAGAGTGTCAGAAAATAATGCCTATCTGCTATTTAATTATTTTTAAAAGGAGAATTATAATTTCTGCTTTTTTTCCTTGGGACTTTTTTCCAAGAATGGTGTCTGGCCTAGGGAGGCTTACATGCAACTTTGTATCATCTATCTGTATTTAGTGTGGAATTTTTTTGAATGCTGTCTTGAATCACTTAGGAATGCTTAGGGATTTCTTAAATCAGTGGTGGGAATACTCTCGGCTCTTGAGAAAATTGAATGTCATTTGGGTAGCAGAACCAGCAGGTTCAACCACCTCCATAATTGTTTCTATTAGGACCAGCCAAATTCTCTAAACATGGTGATCACCCTGACGCCATTGGATGTGTGCAGGAGGCCAGAGCAGTACAGCTGAGGTTGTACTTTCCTAGTTCTGATCTAATAAACCTCAATCTACACTCAATACAGGGTGGATAAAGAGAAATGCTGCTGCATTTCTGCAGCAACACACCAAAATGAGCCTCTGGAGCCAGGCTTGTCCCAGCACTGCCCTTTAGCCATCCCTTGCTTACACATTAAAAATTACCTTGATACACCCATTAACTAACTGCAATGATAGATCTTGTCTCAGCTTTTTCTACTGAAATATCAATGGACAGAATGACTCCTCTTTTGGGTGGAAAGTAAAGGCCAGAGCTCTGCTGGGATGGGGAAGTGAGGAGGACACTGGGAAATCATGAAGTCCCTGCTCATTCTCCCAGCTCAGTGCACAGCAGTCACATGTGCAAACTTGAGTTGGGGTGTGGGAATCAAAAGAAATGGGATGGCATGCTAAGGAAAATGAGAGTGTATTTGGGTAGATGGAATTATTGCATCACATGAAAGAGAAGAGGAATGGAGAGATACTAATTCCTCTCACAGACAGAATGATGAGGGAGGGCTAGGAAGAGACTCACGGAAGCAGGTACAGGGATAGATGATGGAGCCTAGAGGACCTGTAGTAGGGAAGGACGTCCAGAAACCAAAGGAGTTGAACAAGTGTGATCAAAAGTTTATTCTTATTAGCTAAATACAAAGTACATTGAAAGGCGTGAATCATATAATTTTCGGAGCAAGATGTTGTCTTTGAACAGTACATTTGCCAGCTACAGGAGGATTTCTGTGCTTTTCTGGTGTATTCTTTCACATAATGCAGAATTAAAATCATACTGCTTTCTCATCACAATCCTAGTTTTACATTATTCTCTCCATTGTATAGAGATAAGGTTTGGGAATCAGTAAAAGATTGAAAGATCTGTTGTAGCTGGAAATATAATTCTGGAAGTACATCTTTCTAGCTCATGTGCAGTCCCATAGATCTTACTGTCTGTCATATTGGTGTTTCTGAACAGAAGCTTATTGTCCTTTAGTTGAAACTGGTTTATAAGGATATACCATAAGTTTATTAATTTGGATAAAACTAAGTCTGATCTACATCCTGTAAGTCAACTTTTGATTTCTTTTAAAAAAATTATTTTAAGCATACCTTTAATTAAAGTGCTAGGTGGAAGATGTTACTGATTTTTACTCTTTGTATCAGAACATGAGGGAATTGCCTCTGTTCCCCATTTGGAAAAGAAAGAGAATAATAACCTTTGTCATGGATGCAAGTCAGTTTTTGTCAGTGCTTTTTTTTCATATTAATGTAGGCAAATTACTCATAGCACATGCCCTTCTTAGCAGACTACTTGGGAGTGGAGTTTATAGAAATAGTTCTCACTGAATTTCTTTCAATAACACAGAGAGAAAGATTCAGATAAATTCAGAAATTAAAAAAAAAAAAAAAAAAAAAAGGCAGAAGCTCCACGAAAACCAGATTCCTGAGACTACAGACGAATTGTACAGGGAGTCTAACAGAGCAACGAAGTCAAGGAGTAGTAGTTTCCCTATTCACATCTGCTTCAGACATTCTCCTTGTAATTCAGCAATATAGGGTAGAGGACACTCTAATGTGTTAGGTAGCTCAAATGTGTGTGAGAGAGTGTTCAGAATGACAATTGCTGAAGCCCTTGAAAATAACAGAACAGGCTACCCCAGAGACAAATGCAATGTCCAACAAACTAGGTGAAGTTACCGCTGGATACATTTGGGATTCTCGCCAATGTCATGCTTATAATGGGAGCGAATAATTTGGCCTTTATGCAATTAATTTGTCTTTGTTCCTCCTCTGACTGACAATGATGGTGCTGGCTGTGATTGCTGTGTTTTGAATGTGAGTGCCTTTCTGTCAGAAAATGGACTGACACAAAAGATCTCACCCCCATGGGTCACCTTGCTTGAAATAATCATGCTTACTGAAAACCTTAGCTATATTTATGGTTTAGACTCACTAATTTTACAGGACTCCTAGAAAGAACTTATACCTGGTCACTAAGTCACTGGGATATTCTCATTTCTGTACTGAATGATTTGTTCCTGGTCTGCTGGCACTGTGTGAAACACTATCCTCTTCTGAAACAGCTTAAAAAGAAAGTATTGTGGTTAACACTCTGTGAGTCCAGGATTTACTGGCTGACAGCCGGGTTCATTTCCCAGCTCACTGGGCCATATTGGGATGTTACAGATTCCTGCACTGGGCCAAATCAGTCTGTGCCTTATGATGGATGCTATCGGATAGCTTTAGGAAGAAGTGTGCTTTAGGATTGCTGGAAACAGTTGTAATTTCTCTCCAACTTAGCTCCAGTAGGTCTCCAGAGGAAACCTTAAAAATGCCCTGCTCAGAGTGAGTGCTTGGCTTTCTGGCCACACTCAGTATAACAAACTCCAGAGGCATTTGCACTGCTGGTATATGCTCTGGAGGAGATAGACTTAAGCAGGCTGTTTGTGTCTGGACACTTAGATACCAAAAGACTGGCAGAACAGTTTGAGTATTAAACATTTTAAAGCATCATCAACTCTCAATCCTACGGGAGGATATTGAACAGACCTGCTTGAAGCTGCTGCTTTTCCAAGAAGCTATTTCTGTACCAAGCGCTGTTTGTCCATCTGCAATGGGTAACACTGGGTGACAGCACAGAGCAATCAGAAACCACAGAAGAGCATCTTGTGAAACTGGGTAAAACTGGTGAGGCTCCACTCGCTGAGAGCAGCCACTCCTGGTCAGCAAATGCGCGTCAGACTCAGTTGGGCTTGTTTGGTTAGCATGAGGGTGAAGAGGAGGGTTTGGCCGAGGGCACGTCCATGGGAGGGGCAGTTTTGCAGGCAGACCTCCTTTCTCCGGCTCAGAAGAGGGACACCTTTTCCCTCCCGGGCAGAGACAGCGGTGGCGAAGCGGGGGTGACCACACGGTGGCAGCAAAATCTCGGCTATCTGAGCGGCTCGGGCACCCGCCCGCTGCTCGGGGGCGCCTTCGGGCGCGCGGTCATGGAATGCTTTGGGTGGGAAGGGACAGCCAAAGGTCATCTCCTCCAGCCCCCGGCAATGAGCAGGGGCGCCTTACGCCAGACCAGGTTGCTCAGTCATTGCTTTCCTTCTCGAACCACCACACAACCACTGCAAAGGAGCAGAGCAGGGCAAGGAGGAGAGACTGAACACAGTTCATCCAGCCTTTGTTTTACCCTTCACAGAGCTTCTCCGAGTCCCTCTGTGTGAACAAAACTCGAGTTTGCACGGACTTACTGAAGGGCACAGACTGTGAAGGGGTCAGCAGCTCCGTAAGGCCACGATGTTACACCATCAGGCATGAAAAGCATGGGCAGAGCAGTGAAGAGGGGAAATTATTCTATGTTTCTTAAGCAGCATATCCATAAAGTTGCTGAAGGGAAGGAACCATGAGACTAAAGAGAAAGAAATTGTTTCGATATTTTCTAAGTGTCTTAGGACTACTTATCTCCCATAGTAATTTGCAAGTTAATTGAGCAGCTTAAGAATCCCTCTACTTAACTAGATATTGAGTGTGAATCAGACATTGTTCCTGCTCTTGTTCCTTTCCGCCATCTCTTGACACCTCCATTCCGTGTGGACTGGCCTACAAGGCTGAGAGAAAGGAAGACTCTCTAGGGAACTCTTTCAAAAGAAATTCCTAAATTGCATTCATAAGCAAATGATAACATTTATTGCATATACTTGTTTAGAGGGGAAATAGGAAAGAGAAGGAAAGATTTAAAAAACCCAAAACAAACCACAAAGACAGTAATTGCTTCTGACTCATGCTTCTTTTTAATAGACTATATAAAATAAACCTCAAAAAAATTCAGGTATTTTTTCCCCAAAATACTTCAGGTGTTTGAGACTGAATTCAAGAACTCTGATGGCAGAGAGAGATAGTCTCTTCCATGGTTTCTTTAATACAAGTGCCAGTCCCCAAGAGCAGCCACCTCCTGGCTGTGAGGCTCGTGGATCAGGGCTGGTTCTGAGCTGGTGTACTGGGGCTGCCCAGTCCTGCTGAGGGGAGAGGCTCCAGGACTGGCCCCTGCCTGCAGGAGCTGCTTTTGGCTGAGGTTGCAGTACCAGATGAAGCGCTGGGTCCTGTGCTTGGGTCACAACTCCATGCAATGCTTCAGGCTTGGGGAAGAGTGGCTGGAAAGCTGCCCCATGGAAAAGGACCTGGGGGTGCTGGCTGACAGCCGTCTGAACATGAGCCAGCAATGTGACCAGGTGGCTGAGAAGGCCAGTGGCATCCTGGCTTGTATCAGAAATAGTGTAGCTGGCAGGGCTTGGGCAGTGATTGTCCCCCTGCACTCAGCACTGGTGAGGCTGCACCTTGAATCTTGTGTTGTTTTGGGCCCCTCTCTGTAAGAAAGACACTGAGGTGCTGGAGTGTGTCCAGAGAAGAGCAACAGAACTGGTAAAGGTTCTGGAGCACAAGAGTGAGGAGGAATGGCTGAGGGAGCGTTTAGCTGGGGGAAAAGGAGACTCATGGGAGGCGTGGCACTTGGGGACACAGTTTTGTGGTGGACTGGGCAGCGCTGGGCTAATGGTTGGATTTGATGGTCTTTGAGGTCTTTTCCAACCTGAATCACTCTATGATTCTATGAATATCCCCAGGCTGGCTCACATTTATCTATAATGGTACTTTTTGAACAAGCAGTGCACTCTAGGAATGTTAGGGAAATCGGCTTCAGAAGGCTTTCAGATACTTTCCTGACTTTCTTGCTCAAACTCTGACTTTTCTAAATTGCAAAAACTGCTGTTGCCTTGAGTGGGAATAGGGGTGTCAGTCTGCTCAAGAGCTCCAGTGCTCTCAGAAACCTCCTGTTGCTGTAGGTGTGTTTTCACAGTGACTTGTCTTTCTTAGAGAAAAAAAAACAGTCAGCTTAGAGAGCAAATTTTTTTTTTCCTTCCTGATTTATGGAGCACATAGCCCAAACCAATGGCCTCTAAGCTTCTACAAGAAGCAATACATCCAGGACACAATGATGTCTTTTTATTGACTCTGGCCAATCCATTGTGTATCTATGCATATGCTTATATAAGTGCCAGAATCCTGGAGGCACCTGGAGGCTGTGATTGCCCTGAGTGCTCCCACCTGGGATCCCCACCTACATACTCCCTGCCCACTGCCCAGAAGCCCATTTAAGCCAGATCCAGAGCTAGGCTCACCTGGAGTGATGTGTGAGTTAAGTGTGTCTCCATTCCAGTTTCCTACTCTCTCTGCTGTGTTGTCTGTAGATCCTGTGTTGGTGGCAGACCCTAGCTTATTTCCTAGCCTTTGGCCAAAGATCAGATGATTGATGGACCCTGTTGCTGATGCTAAAAAGCAGCAGACCCAATCAGGAAGACAAGCAAACTCTTGCTAAGAGGTGGTGGGCTTCACTGTACAGGTAAATAAGGTCAACTACAGTAATACAAGAGTTTGATGTTGTTTGCAATTTCAAGATATCCTGGTAAAATATGAAAAAACCTGGTCTTAGTCCTAAGCTGTACTCAGTTATTCTTGTCAGGTAAGTGACATTTAAGGAGTGTTGTGTGTTTCTGCATTTTGTTAAAAATGTAACTTGTTTTAGGATAGTACTAAAGGACCCAGAAGGAGGTCAGGGCCACTGTGCTAGGTGCTGAACATGTATTTCTTTTTCCTGAAATCTAAACAACTGGACTGATAAAGGAACCACTAAGAAGATGAAATGGCATTTCCCCAAACTGTGCTATTGACTTTTTAAAAACTAATTAACTCTCCAACCCTAGAAAGAAAACACTAGGACCCTCAAATTTTGTTTTCTACCCCAAAGGGTCAGAAAGAAATTTAAAATACTGGAAGCTCCTCACCAAGAGCACATTAGGATATTTGATCATTTGTTTTTTGAGGGTGCTTTGGCTCTAAAGTTGTAGACAACTTGGAAATATATGTTCTGTTGAGTCTTGGGGATTAGTTGCTCATTGGTAGGCTTTTCCATCATTATGAAATATGCAGGATTTGGGTTAGCAAGTAAATAGAAAAATAAATTGTTCATTCCCAGCATTTGTTTAGACAGAAACACACTATCTATAACAGACGGAGGGTTCCAAGATTATTTTAGTGATAGATTCTCTTCTTTTTGCTTATTAGTGAGCAGTTAAATTATTTGCCAGACATACAAGTCAGGAATACTTACTTGATGAAGTAAATGGTGTTAACTTGTCTGCTCTGATTCAGGAGGCCAGGAAAATGAAGGAAATGAAGGAGATTGAGATCAAGATGCAGCAACCTGAATAAAGTAATGATTAAATAGGCATCTTAATAGGAGTATATAAGAAATTTTAAATTCCTTTAAACTGCTTTCTGTTTATGATGGATTTTTGTCTTTGATACATTTTTTTCTTAAGATACTTCTGTGCTTCGTGATAGCTAGGCTGTTACTGAGAAAAAATGCAACTACAGGTAGGGAACAGAATCTGTCACACGTTTCTACTATTTTGCTGTGTGTTTGTTGTTTTCATAAGCACTTATTCTATGAGATTCAGACTTTTCTCTGTGGGAAGTAATGTTTTAACAAGAGACAGCTTGGAAGAGAATTTTTCTTGACTGACCTGTGTGAAAGGTGGGTCAGACATGAGGAAGAGCACCAAAAGGCAAGTCAATTATCTTGGGCAAAGCAAAGGGAGTTATGAAGAGCAACGTTAGCAGAGAACAACCGGAATGCTGAATTGTGCCAGGTTGTGAGAAAAAGAACTAAAATAAATTGCAGAAGGCAAAGACTTGATTTTGTTTCTGTGCAGGAGGCTTCTGAAATGCTTACTCTTATGAAAAATATAGGCAGTATATTAATTACCTCTGCAGCCTTTCTGAAGATGTTGTGTTAGGCTTTAGCCACTTCATGTTGATGCCTTAGTGGAGTTTCCATAGCTGGACTTAGCTGTGTGGTCTCTTTCAGGGCTTATCTCCATGAGACAAAGTCACCATTCCACCAGGTTTCCTAGTGTAGTTATTTTTGAAGCTGGCTGTAGTTGTATTTGGCAGCTGATTAAACAAGGGGCTGATACACCTAGGTTTGCCTGTTTTCCCCGCAAAGCTGTGTCCCAAGGAGTTGATAGATGCCTTGGATCCAGCTCTGCTCATGGCTAGACCATGACCAAGGACTGGAGAATTGGGCTATAGGTTAGGAACTATGTCAGCTTCAGGGAATTACTTCACAAAAGGTTTGGTGATAACAATTAGGTGATAAACCCTGCCCAAAATTTCAGACCAACAAAAAGCTCAGCTATTGGTGATGGTTATTTACTCATTCTCCTTTCTCATCTATCAGGTTTTCTAGAAGTTTTCACTTTAGAATATGCACTAGAGATGAAGACCAAAGAGATGGAACTTCACCAAGGCTTAATTTTTTGTGCCCTTCATAATGATTGATAATAAGAGTCTTCTAGAACATTTGTGTAGGATTAAGCCACTATTTTAAGTGAATTTCTGAGAATGTGTAGATAATGTATGCAATGTCTGTCTGTGCTGTATTTTCTTGTATTTAGACTCAGAACAGAAGTAAAAATGTGAATTACAAGAAAGGTTTTTCAGTCTTCAAGATCAAGCAGGAAAGGAGATCTATTTCTTACAGGTATTGTGGTGGTGGGGCAGGGGGTGGGAAATAAGGAATACAAAAGGGTATTGTGGAGATAAGTTTTCCAGTTAGTAATTTGGGATGAAAAAACAGGCTTCAGAGTTCCCCAGAGGTGCTTAAGAGCAGTGTGCCCCCAGAGCTAGGACCGAAGTGACGGCCTAATAAAATCAAAAAGCAAGTCTGTCCTTTCTTGTTTTCCTATTTTTGTCAGTGGTGCTTTGTACCACTGTGGTATGTGAATGAAATGTGTGTTCACTGAAGTGATTGCAAGAAGGGATAGTTTTACTAAAGGGAGTCATCAATGCTTTTTATTCCAGGTGGTGAAGCCCAAAATGCATATAACCCCTCCTTTTTTAGTCTGTATGCCTCTTAGCTTCCCTTGAACTTTAGATATTCTTAGCTGCATTACATGCATGACAATGAATCTGCATATTATGCAACAGGTTTAAATTTAGCATGGCATGTTGGGAGGCATAAATTTCCCACAGACCCATGCAGCTTCGTATCTGCCAAACTGACACAAATAGCTGCCAATTATTGCACAAAGAGATGCTGCTTCTTCAGAAAGAAAAAAATAATTGTAAAATTTTGTGTGAGATCCTAGACCCACTGTTATCAGTGGGAGTTTTGCTGCTGAGCCTTTCAAAAGCTGATGCTACCCTTTTATCAATTTTGAACAGATAATTAAATAGAGGCGATATTTATCTACCAAGATTTAATGTCAAATGCTTAATGTTATGTTTTTTCTGTGTGCAGTAGATGAAGTATTTTCTAAAAAACAGGCTTACCTGAAAAAATAAAGCAAAATCTTTTTTATATTAAATGTGTTCGCTTTCCATAACTTAAAAAAGAGAAAGAACAGAGAAAATCAATATAAGGCCACAAGCTCAAAAGCTAGGATTATAAAAATGACACAGAATCAGATGAATCGTTACTCCTCTCTCCAACAGTGCCTTTTCCCTTCTTATTTTCTAAATGGGTTTTATTTGATTTTTCAAACTGTGCATAAAATCCTGGTAAAATTCTCACTGTATTCAAATGTGTCAGCATTTCCACACTGTGATTTGTGATACTGCACTTGCTGTGTTATGCACTAACTGGAACCACTGGCTTAATTAAAACCAGCAAGTATATACTAATATTGGGGAAAGATTGTAAATCTGAGGGCTTGGAACTTGGTTTCTACAAAACTGAAATAATCAACAATAGGGAATTGTTGATAGGCTTGAAACATTGATTTTTTCACCAAGAAAATATTTTTAAATCACTTTTCAGTCTGTCTCCCTGAGATGCTGTAGTACACTATGGAAGGGCACATCTGTCCTCTCCAAAGTCTTCTGGCCTCTGTGCAAAACAAGGCAGTGCTTTGTCTTGTGTTCAGGTGCTGTTGTGTATTGTGGGAGTCTGGTTAGAAAGTCCAGACTGAGGGATACCAGCTCTATCTCCCTGGAGACTTTATGTAAAATAGAAGCATTTTGGTCTTGAGCTCTGACAATATGTTTTGACACCTTGAAATTTGTTAGGGACAGAGGGGGCAACTTTGCATTCAGTAAAAATTGTGAGTATTGCAACATCTTATTCTGCTTTGAGATGAAAACAAATGCTCATAGATCAGAATTTCCTAACAGAAAAGAAATTCCAATTTTTGATCAAATCAGTATTTTATAATATTCTTAAGAAAAATAAGCTTTTTTTTGGTTTAAAACTTAGACATAAAGTTGAATACAACAGCATACACTGTACTAATAAATGAATATTTGTTTATTTCTGTTTGGGTTTCATGTAATACAAATGAATGTAACATTGGGTCACTACCTTATCTTTTGTGGGTAAACATTGGTCAAAGAATTGCAGAATATATGCCTGCTTGTCCTTTCTGGTTCTTTACATATAAGCAGATTATACCTGCAGCACACTTTAGGTCTCTCTGGCTCAATAACTGCTGCTTTGACCTTGTTGCATGACTCTCATCCCACTCTGTCTTCTTTTGCCTAGCAACATTACCAGACTTCACTCAAAACTTACTGGCCAGCTCTCTGCTTTTGAGATATTCCTTCTGATTCACAAATAAACAAGAAAAAATTATACTTGACCAAAGGTTTCCCATGGTCCCATGCTGACTGGATGCTTTTAGATCCTGTTACGTGTCTAGCCTTGCTGGCATTTTCAAAATTTTGAGCTATGAGTCTTACATTCACTTTGCCAGTTGTTTGTCCTTGTTCCTCTGGCTTCTGTTGGGTTGTAAGGAGCAGCCTTCTTGAATATCTTTAAAGAAAATGAATGTGTTCTAGTTCAGCGTCTCCACTGGCCCACTCATACTTTTCTTGGTCAACTAGATTAACTTACTCGACTTGTGCTGGTATAATTTATAGGCTTTTTTTATAGAGCTGTTTGGGGGTTTTTAAAGATCTATTTAAGGGATGTGCCCTTTTTTTATAGAACATGGAGATTTTCATGAAGTCCTAACAACTTTGGCAATATATTGTAGGGTGGAGGTGAATGGTGGAGGCACAAATGTAATTTATTTTTCATTTTTCTAGAAGCTATGATGGTTGTGGCACTGTTAGAAGATTTGGAGATGCAGTTCATCTCCCAGCTCTAAATTGGAATTATTTGCTTCTCCAAAAGTCTGCTTTGAACCAGGCAGTGCAGACACCTGACCTGATGTCCCAAACCTCAGACTATAACCCTCACCTGTAGTGTGCTTACAAAGCTCCTCATGCTAATCCAGACAGGTTGTCTGTGAATTTTGAGGTTCAGTCTGAAAGCATACTTATGCAGATCCTTTGAAAAAGTTCTTTTAGGTTTTTGATTTTGACTTTAGCACAACAGAAATAAGTCTAAATTTTGAAAGGTGCTGCAGGAAGGAATTGGCTGCTCCTCATGTTCCTGTTTTCATGCAAAATGTAAAGATAAGCTGCTAGCCTTGAACAGCATTATTGTATGCATCAATCAAAGTTTGGCAGACAGGTCTGAAGTGTATTAGACAGTGATCTTATTAACATGGGATTAAATCCACTGATTTCTGTCTGATGGGTAAATTTTGGTGTGCATGTACATTAGTTTTGTTTCCCTGGAAAGGTTAGTTAATCTCTGGAGTATATCCTAGAAATACAGTGCATGTCTGTGTGAAACTTAAATAACCAGTGATGGAAGATTTTTGCTTCATGAGTGGTGATTGGGAAATATACTACTTCTGTCAATTTGTTTCTATTTTTGAAAAGCTGTGAAATATCAGATTTGTAGATCATGTCAGCTTTATCAACTTCAGGCCCTGTTATTTGGTTTTATTTCCAAGGAATTGGAATGTTTTGTGAATCACTGTAGTTGGAGATTAAGGATCTGATTTTCAGATGCATTTTAATGCCCAAAGCAGTTGAGGTAGATGCTGTTTGCACAAGTTTAGTGTTTTCTGGTTAGAGGAGCTACAAACAAAAAAAACCTGCAAATTATGTAGGAACTAAAGCACCTCAGAGTGCTATCATTCCAGGTTTTTAAGTATCTGCTTGTTCTTTGGGTTTTTTTAGCCTCCTAGATCTTCTTCCAAGGGCTGGACAAGTGGGGTGACACTAAATGAGAGTGGTAGCAAGGTATTTGTCTGGGAGCCCTACCTCAGATACATGGGCAGGGTGAGCACTTCCTTGGAAAAGATGGGGTTTCCTAAAAGTAGCCTCAATCAGCATATACTGATGCTTCCTCCCAGGAATGGGAATCTCCACTTGCTCAGTGTTGATTCTGCTTTCCACCCCTTGGGAAGGGGAGGAAGCCAATGGGTTTGGGAAGCATTTTTCTTTTTTTTTTTTTTTTGCCAGAGGAGAACATGGAGGTCTGCTGAGAAGGATCTGAGTAACTTCCTTTTCCCCTCAAAAGAAAAGCTTTGGTATCTGCTTAGTGATGGCAGCTGAATAACTGAGTCTTTTGGCAGTTTGAGGGTGTTTCCTCTGAGGAAATAAAGGGTAGTAAGACAACTTTGCAGTCACATTCCAAGCTCCACCAGAAGGGTAATGGCAGATTAACCACTCCTTCCACATCTCCAGCTGCCCCTGGCACTGATGGGGAAACCTAAGAGCAGCATCTCAGGCTGTTTCAGACAAGCTCCTTTTCTCCTGGAGTATCTCTGTTTGCCTCTGAGTGGGTAGGCTGCCACATAAAGCAGCAGTTGTGGATGGGATCCTGGCAGCTGTGTCTGAGTCTGCTCCTTGGGGCTGTACTACTTGTGCCAGGTCAGCACGATTCAGGCGCTGCTGAAAATGATTGATGTCCCTCTATTACAAAGCAGTCATACTTTCTCAGAAGGGTGATAGAGATGTCTCCTTTTCTTGAGGTTTGCCTCAATTATTTCTTTGTAGTTAGGAGCAGACAATGTATAACATAACCCTACCTGGAGTATCATTTTTCTTGGCCAAACTACTGACTCAAATCTACTTTTATTTTGATACAGTATGAAATGAATTTTTCTATTTTTCTTTAGCAGACTGAAATATCTGAGGGTAGATGAATTATCTTATTTGTCTGAGAAACATGTTTTATTGTAGCACACTAGCATCCCCTTTCTTAAGGAAAACAGGGATATTTGGAAAGCCAAAGAATAATTCTGCGTTTCTTGTTCTCCCGGTGATGAGAAATGGCCATTCAGAGCAGAGACTTCAAGGAATTGAATCTTCTCCTGTTTTATAACTCAGTTCTAAAGTATTGTGAGGAAATATTCTCATCCCATCTTAGTGTCTGTTCTTTGTACTAATCAAATGGGTGTTATTTGTGGAAAACCAAGAATGACAATCTCCTTCCTTACAGCAGAGCCTATGGGGATGATCTAGCAGGTACTGGGTCTTCCATCTGTGAATCTGCAATATTTACCATGATATAATTTGGTGACTAGAACATGAAAATCTTAGTGTAGCATGGAAGAAGTTGGAAGGAAAATGAAATACGCAGGTAGTAAGATCCTGTTCTATCATATGGAATGTGGAGGAAATTAGAGTTGGTGAAACACACAAAAAGTATAGAAAAATATATTTCAAAGTGTTTTTTGGAGCCTTGCTTCTAATTTTATTTTCATTAGAGAGCTTTATTTTGCAAGTTAACTAGTGATGAGAATGATTTTTGGTAATGTTTATTTTTTCACATCTTCCATGAATAAATCAGATGAGCTGAAACTTTTATAGGCTTTTCGAAGATAATTCACAGAATTCTACCTTGACTGGAGGACTCATATGGTCTTAAACACTGCGTTGTTTTTATATTTGCAATTAATTAGCGTGCAAATGTACTTGCACACTCTGTAAGAAGATACACAGTAAGATCTGCAAAATAGGTCTTCAAAAATTTGAAAATGTTCACAATTAAACTATGCATTAAAAGTGCCTTTTGGACACACATCATAAAATAACCTGAAATTGCAAGGTTATATACTGGGGATTTGTTTGTTTGGGATTTTTTCAGTCCTTTAGGACACAGGATAGGTAGTGTTTATTTAGGACAGATTAATTTCACCTCAATTTAGCTGGCTGCCAATTAAGTATGTGGCTTAAGCCAGATGTCTAATTATCTCCTTGATTTCAGGGAGAAACAGAAGGAGCTATGGATGGTTATTTTTCCTGCTCCTCTCAGAAGACTCTCCAGGGTTCATATGAGTTGCCCCTGAAGAGGTCTGCACCTTTCAGTGAGATCAGAGTCTATATAACTACATTGACATGGGCTTTTAACACAACTAAATCTAGGTGAGAGATATCCTGTTTTTAATAGGCAGCTACTCAATGTTGTTTTACTGCCTCAGTGTTCACTGTGCAGTGCTGGTCTTTACTGCCATGTTAGGTAACATCCTATTCAAACCCTGAGGACAGAAGTATTCATTTCCTCTGACCTTTTCTATAGCATTTGTCACTGTTTTGTCTGTGTGTTTCACAAACATGAGTTATTCTTATAGCCACCTTGAGACATACTATTATCCCCATTTTATAGGCAAACTTCATTTTTGGCATTTCTTTGGGCTTTGAATATCCGACTTTGCAACTTCAGTAATGTACCTTACATAACTCTTAATTTTTTTTTTAATCAGAGTAAGAAAAAACCAGGCGTGACAATCTGGTGATAATGCAGAGTCATATCATGCTTTCCCACTCCCTTTTGGAGGATCTGTGCTTTTGAAAACTGCCACTTACCTATTGCAGCCCTGAAACAGACACTTTCGGTTTGGTGGGAGAAATCTCCTAACTCATGCAGCCCAGGCTGATGGTGCCTGTGAAAATCTGAGTAATAGTACCTTGTCTCTCAATTTTATCTAGGTTTTCTGTCATTAATCAACAAACTTCAGGGTAAAAGGTATTATTCTAGTAAGCAAAAGAGTGAAGAACTGATAACAAAGTTAGGAGCACACGTCTGATGCTGAACTTTCCTGGCTTCCCACAGACAAGTCACAAAGCCCAGAAGTGAAGGGAATGACTGAACCACCAACCTACAATTGCCTTGCTGATTTAGGGAATTTACTGTACTGTGACTTTGATCAGCCTGTGAGGGTCCAATTAAGTTACCTGTGAACAATTTCCAGTGCTCTAAAAGAATAAAATTGCAGCCAAAATTGGACCTTCTCCTCTCTCTGTAAGAACTTGCAAATTCTGTATTCTCAAAAGTTACCTACTTTACTGAGACTTAATGTTCTGGCTTTTCCAGACCTCTCTTAGCTATATTTCTGAAGCAGTTGCTGGAAGGGGAGCATGACACTTAGAAAGTAATTTCTTCAGCATGAAGATGTTGTTAGCTTTAGGAACCATTCTGGCTAAGTAAAGGAAGTTAGACCACTTGAATGATCACTTCTGTTAAAGGATAAAGGTAATAAGTGGATTAAGCTATTCCTTTTCACCATGAGCAGACTTGCTTTGAGCTTCAAGCAGTGGGAAAGAGTTCCACTTTATTTCAACTGAAAGCCAGTTTTAGGTCTGGTCTAAAACTTCTCAAAAACACTCATGTTGAGGCAGATACAGGGGAGAACTTTACCCTGAGTGGTGAAAGCCATAAGCAACTGAAAACAGGGGTTTATAATGGGAAATATTGAGTAAAAGTTTTGCCAGTGCCTGCAGTAGCACTGTTTGTTTGCTAAGAAATCTCTGTAATGTAAAAAGTGCATGTGGCAAGCAAAAACTGTGCTTGTGACACTGTTTCTTCAGAACTCTTGCTCAATGTAAAAAAATAAAAAGCTGAACTTGTGAGCATATTAAGTAGGAATTTTAACACTAACTGCATGTTGGTTCCCAAAATGAAATTATTCTTGCACTGGATTACACTGAAAAGCTCCTGTGAGAACTCTTATTGGGGTCAGGGCTTTGCTTTTGAGACTGATTGTAGAGTATATACCGAAAAACAACGTTCAATATACTATTCTACTTGCCATTCTAAGCAAAAGAGGAAGTTCTTTTGGAGACTTTGCTGGTATGGCAAGAAATGTTTAGTTTATTTGATATACAGCTGTTAGTGTGACTTGACTTGTATATTTTGCAGTCTTCAGAAATGAAGAAAGTATTTTCTTTCTTCCAAGATAGGAGTGTGGAATACTGTTTGAAGCTCTTGTATTCGTCAAATTTCTGGTTTAAATTTTCATATGTTATTTCAAGTTCCCCTTCAAAGATCTGTAACTATGGCTTACCAATTTCACTGATCTTGATGAAAATATCTTGTTTGTTTCCACACCTACTGATGCTTAGATGTTCCTCTTAAAATTAAGTGGTTTTTAACGTTATGAAGTATCATTACTTGAGGTTTTATCAATTGCAAAGAGGTATGAAGAACTGCATGATAAAAAGTGCCTGCATTTCAACTCAAATAACACTACTATCTTTACTCTTACTTGATGAGATCACAGAGATTCTTTCTAAAATAGAAAAGATTGATTTATTAACCTGTTACAACCTTTGACAGGAAATGGATTAAGTCTTATTCATGATACATAAGAACTCATTTTAAGTCTTCTAAGTCGATATTTTCTTTAGAAATGCTCACTGGAAATTAATCTGCTGTGAGCATCATAGTTCCTCGAAAGTGTTGTTGCATGTGCCTGTACGTGTGAAAACATTTATCTTTACATCTGTCCTAGTTCAGTAGGTGGGACCAGTTATCACTGTGTGGGAGTGATTAAAGCTGTGTATTCTACCCCCATC
>JAWWEW010000078.1:38585507-38622898 GCA_035583185.1 Anabacerthia variegaticeps
TAAACTGTAATTCTGACTTACAATATCTCTCGTGGTAGGTCCATTTCTCCTGCTAGTTTGCTTTTAAACCAGCACAACATCACTCCTAGAAAGCCTGTATTGCTGATGGCCCAGCAGTCTCGAAATTGAGACTAAAATTAATCTTTTCTGATGTATCTTTTTTATAATTAAAGGAACCCTTAGCAAGAGCCACAAAACTTTGTACTGTAAGGCTGCATAAACCTGGCTGTGGGTTCCATCACTGAGGGCATCAAAAGGAATCAGTTTTGCACCTTCCTTTTCTCTGAACTCGAACTTTTGGTAGGGATTGGTGAAGTTGCTTGCTTACTTCTGCACTCTTCTTTTTCTTCAATAATGTACATAAATCCTCATCTGGGGACAGAAGAGGCTTTGAGTGAGACCAGATGAACATAATACTCCTACCTCCACCAGTACGCAGTGTAACGTGGCCCTACCTCTGGAAGATGTAGTGAGGTTTACAGTTTGTAAAATGGGGTAGTAAATTTCATCAGAACATAGTTACAATGGACCAGAAAGTGAAGGGCAAGAGTAGTAATCTTCAAAAAGTGCTGTATATTTAAAGATAAGAGGTCAAGACCTTCATTTTACAGTCTCACAGGTCTGGGCAGATTTTGTACACAAGTGTATACCACTTATGGAGAAAAAGCTGATAATTTTCACTATCCAAATTCCTTCCAGGTAGTCATACTTCTAGCTGGCATAATCACAGCTGATTTGTGTTGCCACAGCTGATTTATGTTGTTGCTTGTTTGCGTGCCTGGAAGATGTAGGTAATTATCACAGGAAATCAACTGAAAAAATAAGCATTGCTGTCTTCTTATATAAAAAGACAAATACATTTTTGTATGTGTTAACTGTTTCATGATCTACTACATACCCATTTTATGTGAATTGATAAGCATGCACTAGATATGTAGCAATTCTGCTGGTTTACTTTCATATAATTTAATCTACATTTGAATATATAATATTTGAAGATATCTTCTGCCAAACTACAACACAGTTTGAGTTTGGAGGTTTTTTTGAGTGAAAGCATTATGTTGGACAGTGGCAGTTAAATACAATGAAATAATGTAGAGGACTGCTGTTCAAGATAATGAAAGGTGGCTAGTATGAGTTGCTTTCAAGTAGCTGAGGTACCAGTGGTAGAGAATTAAGCAGTGGCTTGCTTAAAGTTCTTGAAGGATGCTGTCTTCTGCTTTAAGAACAGAGGGAAAATTTCTGCTGTTTTCTTTGTTGAAACACTTTTCCTCCTTCATTACCAGTTTAATTATTTAACCCTAAGTGAATGTGTAATAAATCTGGTGATGCAGATAATAGAAAATGAACATGTCACATTCAGTTCTTGAGGACAACTGGCTTATTTCAGACTCTTCAAGGACATGTCTAAATGTGTAACTGTGGAGAAAGCAATGTGACAAAGTGGTGTCTTCTCCCTCACCCTAGTAAATTCTGTTTAAACCAATAGGATGGGTGAGACAAAGCACTCTAATGTGCTTCAGTGTTTTTTTTGTGTAACAACTTAGTTTTGGGATGAACAAAATGTTATTCCAACTGCCAGATTTTGAACAAAAAGAATTCCACCAATGGTCTTTTTGTCTAAGATGGTTCTTATGATATGAACAAAGTCTAGAGCCTGAACATCAGGATTGCTGATTTCCTATGCCTATATTATTGAACATAGAGAAATATCCAGTGAAAACTTATTGTTCAACTGAGTTCTGAAATATTTGGCAGGTCAGGTTACTCTGATAAAGTAAAAATATTTCTGGTAGTTGGTGTCACTCACCTTTGCAATACAGAAATATGCATTTGTGATACAGTCACTGAGGGATCTATTAGAATCAAGTTCAATATGAGTTTACGTCTCTGGAGAAGACCAGTCAGAAACTACTTCTTAATATATTTTTAATATTTTTGCCTCATATTGGTTCATTTATAGCACTAGATAATTAATGTTTGGATAATTAGTTCTGGGAAAACAGCATGGAGGTTTTTGGGATGAACACATTTAAAACCATGACACAAGGGCTACAATTCCCAACTCCATGCAAAGAATATTGTGATCATTTAAAATGTGAAGAATTTAAACATCCTTCATATTGCCAAGGAGAACACTGGCAAGGATCTCCTGGTCAGAAGAGAACCTAATGATGTTTTAAAGAAATTTTACTTGAGAAAAGCTGACTCTGTTGTTAGAAATAAGTAAATGTAGAATTATATGTTAAATGTAGAATTATTTTTGATTGTCAGATGTGAAGACAAACTTCAAGAGACTGGTTATTGAAAGAATGGTGGTGGGTTAACATTTAACATATTAGAAGGTAAATGGTTATGCTGGAGGCATTATTGATGGACAAAAGAACTTTGTGAGAAATATACAGCTCCAAGGAATTTTGGAAATATTAGAGCTGTTTTGAGTTATTTTAGAAATAACCTTGAGAAAATAGAAGGAAGAGCAGTATGTAATTTTAATAGAAGACCACCTATAGTTTCCTGTAGCAGATCAATGGGAGGTCTGGTATTTAAAGCTGAAAATAAAGAAAGTACACTTGGAAGAATCATTAGACATGAATAAGTAGGGGGTTTTATACTTGCATTTGCTCCTGGTTTTAAAACAGTTATTGTTCTTGTTCTGTAGAAACAAACTAACACGAATGATCATTATTTCAAGTCCCAAACAGATAAAGCTTTAGCTTTGACTCAAGGTTGCTATAATACATTTTACCTATTCCTTCAAGACATGCCTTAGGAAATAAAAACAAGTGGTGTGGTCTGTCAGCTTCTCCTTTTTACTCTATTCATGTGTTGGCATTTGCCTTCCACAATTCAGTATCTCCAATACTCAGGGTGGGCATTATTATTCTCCTATGCCTATCACTGAGATACTTGCCTTTTTGACAAGTTTGCAGTGTTTAACTGCCAGTCTGAAATGTGCCCAGATGCAATGTGCTACGTGTTGATGCTCATGGGCCACAGGAAAATGTTTTCCATTCTCAGAGTGGGTGAAGAGGTATGTCCTGAAGGGAAGTAATTGTTGTTGAAATGTGTATACTGGAGAGTGGAATACTGAAGAACGTATTTCTGCAGTACTCTGTTCTGCAGAGTAGTGAGCTCTCTCTAAAAAATGAAACAAATAATTATGTATATGGATTTAAATTTGTGAAAACTGAGTATTTATCCATTACTAGGCTGCAGTAGTAGCATGTTTCCTTGAAGAGCCCCTTACAAAGCTTTCCTGTGGTGTGATATCCTTTCTTCTTGAAGCTCCCTATAGGCATTCTTTGCCCTGACACCACTGTAGGCAAAATGAGCTGTTTCTCTGATTACTTTTTCATTTTTTTTTCTCACAGTTCTTTCCTGTAAGATGTCCCTCCCTCTCTTCATCTTGCTCCTTTGTATGTCTCTTTTTCCAGTGTCATATCAGTCCTTCCTTTTTAATAGTGATTTTTAAACACTGGCCATCAATCAACCTTAGATGCTTAAATGTTTTAGACTTCAGAGCACAATCCAGTGTGCTCTTGTGACTAAGCTTGCATGGCTTAAGAAGTTACTACCTCTTAGCTTCTGTCTGATGCTCTCCCCTGCCAAGCTCTGGCACTGTAACAGACAGGCTGAACTGACTGTAAGTTCTCTGTACAAGTACGATGATATACAGTGTAGTGACGATGCATCATTCTCATGTATCAGTTAATTTTACCATCATTACCCTGGCATATTACTGAATATCAGAATTGGGGGTTTAACCCAAAGATTGTTAAATATTGTGATTTAATCTTGTATAGATTCTCAAATGAATTTCTGAATTAAGAAAAATTCTGAAAATGTTTTGGAAAACTGGACTACATCAGTCACTTATTTTTCCATTTCAGTTTTGTTGTAATGTTGTTTGTAACTGTTGGCTGGATTTCTATCTTATGCAAATGACCACCATAATTACAGTTGAGTAAAGGGCATACCTTTGACTTGTGTTTTTCAAAATTCCTTCAAAGTTGTGGAGTACAGGATGCTAACATGATTTTGCATTTTAATGGTTTCAAGATTTCACTTGCTATATAACATCTCCTAAAAAAAAAGTCAACATTAGCCTACTCAAGTGCAGTCACCTTTTCATACAGATTAATTCAGACAATCTTTTGTATTTCAGTAGGCAGATTGCATAAATGTTTATCACCTAAATGGACAGGCAGTAATATTAAAGTAATGTTGCAGAACTATGACATTTTGTCTGCAAAAGGTAAACACTTATTGCAATAGCACACCCTCTTTGAGTAACAAACTGGTCAGTTGTGTCTGTCAATGCTCTCCCAGTTGTTGCTCATGCACGTTATCAGAGTACCACCCTTTTATTGCAGGTTTTGTATTTTCTTTTTAGATCTCAAATCATTGTGATGGTTCCAAAATTAACTAGTCATACAAGAGATCTTTAGTATGGGGCACCATGCTAACAAGTAATGATTCATGTCCTGCTTCAGGATCGGGGCCAAAATCTTTAATAATTTTGGATACTTTTGTGGTTTTTTTTTTTATGCTTTTCTTCAGTGATCATTCAGCTGGATTTGTTTGTTTGTGTTCAGATTGTGTGCCAAGAGGTTACATGGATTCCTGACTGGATGTGCCTGTGGTCACTTTTAGTATTGGCAGAGAAAGTGAATGCCTGTTGCCTGCAGATGTACCCTTAAAAGTCAGTGGGGCAAGAATCACTGTATCCATCAGAAATATTCAATAGATTTTTAGAGGGCTACTCAGAAGCAGTTCCATCAAGTACAGCTTGTACTGCTGCCTTCCCTTCCTCTCTCCCTTCTTCCTTGTCTTTTCTCATGGATATGCAATTCAAGAGCTGGATCATCAATGGTGACAGTGCTGGATTTCCAAAGCTAAATGGATTGCTGCCATTATATAAAAGCTTTGTGTAGTAACTTTCTTAAATCAGGTGAGATATCGATTGCTATTCTGAAGGGGCTGATTGAATCTGATAACTCAACAGAGTAAGCAATTTTTTGAAATGCTGTCTTAAGAAGTATATTATCTAAAAGACACATTAGATGGATGCAGCAATCAACACATTTGTCAACAGCTCCAAGAATGGAGAATATCCTTAAAATCTGTTAAAATACACTTTGCATTTCTGTGCAAAAAAAGGAGTATGCTAGGTAAAAATGAAAATAGGATGCTTTCCTCTTCTTTTTCCTTAACTGTACTTTCCCTAATATGCATTTCAAAAATAGTCTATGCTTACTAACATTTACAGAAGGCTCATGTAGAAATTCATGTCAAGTCAGGACTCCTGATTTAGCAATTGCACTTTACACCTGTGCTTAAAGCTAAGAATATTTCTGAATGCTCTACTGGGTATGACCAGAAAGAATTGATGTAGGGCTGATCTTATATCTGATTTGAAAATATGCCAACTGTCCAAACTCCTGAAGGAATTTTGGACCAGTTTATTAATAAAGTAAAAGGTCCTTTCTTATAAATGTAGAGCTGAGCACTGAATCCTCTGAGTATCTTCCTGGGCTCTTCAGTAATCCATGAAGGGATTTATGAAATCACCAGGACATGTGGAAAACTTGGAACAATTACAACTGTAAGTTTGAAACATCCACAAGGAATATTGACCCCTGGGAGTAGTTTTTGTTGACTTGGCAAATCCCTTCTCACATCATGTGAGCCATTCTCACATCATTACAGCTGTTGAACAGAAGGGTGTGGACAATCACATCATTGCCCTGATTGTGAAGTTACGTGATAACATCAGTACATATATTAACCTGAAGAACGAACAGTTGGATGTATTGGGATTCAGGTTTTTATTGAAACCGGGTGATCAAATGTTACCAATTTTATTTAACTTATCTGTGGACCTCCTACTGTGTAAGTTGGAGGAGGAAGAATGTGGGTCCCAACATGGAAATCTTGAAAAATATGACAACTAGGATCTTCGCAGACAACTTGGTTCTATTAAGTAGAGTATGGAAAGGAAAGCAGAAAAAAAATATTGAAATTGTGCAGGTCTTTTGTAAACTAACTGGCCTCAAGACACAAGAGGAAAAGTTCCATGGCTTTTCAATCAAGTGCACTGAAGAATCATACGACCAATTACTGTCCTGTAGGGGCAGTTTATAGCACCCCCTTCAATATGATTGAACCTGGTAGTCCTAAAAAGTACCTTGGATAGTAGCATTGACTGGAATATCAAAAACAGAACTACTGAAAAAAGTAAAGGGATGGTTACAATATTTCGGAAAGACTTCATTTAAGAGATTTTGTAAAGATGACATCTTGAAAGGATATACTATTCTGCAATTGCTTTACCGGGCAGACAAAGCAGATGTAAAAATTATGTACCTGGAAACCTCTGACTTGGCAATTTTAGCTGTTGTCAAGGAAAGTTTATATCTGTTGGCAAGTATCTGTCATGTCATAGTTGAGCATGAGAGATGGAGGTTTAGGTATTACCAGACTCTCAGGACTGATCCTTAGGTTGAAGACTGCACAGAATTGCAGTCTTTAGAGGAGGCAAAAAGAGCAGCCATTGAGCAGGATGGCATTGAGAAAGAGTTTGAAAGACTGAATTGCAGCAGGAGGTGATAAAGATAAAACTCCACCTATTTGAAAGCCAAAAGCAGTCATGGTAACATCAGAGGAACTATGTGGTGAGGAACCAGACTTGGAACAGGAGATAGCTGCTCCAAAGGAAATTTTTCTGAGCCCCTGTAATTGGTGAAAACAAGAATTCATAATTTGGACCTACCTGGCATCCCAGGGCTGTGGAATTTTCAGTTGTGAGAAGGATAATATCAATAACAGTTGGATTGAACATTAGAGACATTCCCCATAGAATGCTCATTACAGCAGAACAGCTGAGAGCTATGTATACCCAACTAGAGAATTTCTGGCTAAGGACAGGCAAGAGATTCAAACTAGATCATGTAGATACTACCAGATGGACAATGAGACCTGTGCACATATTATTGTGTATTGCCCTGTGGTACGAGATGCTTGGATTAAAGATACATAACCAATTAAGTGATGTTCTGGGGAGCAAAGCTTAAAAAAGCACCCACCACAGGGAGCATTCCAGGAAGCACTGTTAAAATATTAATAAAATGAACTCCACAAATCAGATCTAGTATTTGTTAAGGAAAATCAGGCTTTTGTAGTAGTCATGACAGTTACATACAAGATTAAGTGTTCAGCCTGGAGAAGAGGACAATGAGGGGATATTTCATTGTGGTCTTCAACATCCTCATGAGGGGAAGTGGAGGGGCAGGTACCAATCTCTTTACTCTCCTGACCAATGACTTGGGGAAACAGCATGAAACTGAGTCAAGGGAGTTTTAGATTAGATATCAGGAGAAGATTTTTCACCTAGAGGGATGACTGGACACTGGAGCAGGTTCCCTGAGGAAGTGTTCACAGCAGCAAGCCTGTCTGAGTTCAAGAAGTGTGTGGACAATGCCTCCAGGCACATGGTGTGACTCTTGGTGTGTCCTGCATAGGGCCAGGAGTTGGACTCTATGATCCTGGCAGGTCCCTTCCAATTCAGCATATTCTATGATGCTGGAAGACGCAGTGACAGATAAAGTAAAGAAATATCAGCATCTTGTAGATAAAGTTCAAGAAAGGCTGTTAATATTAAATTTATAGGATTGGCATCAAGGAAACTATGCTTTATTTGACGGACTCTGCAGTTCCTGGCAGGAAAAGGTCACTCGTTGTCTATCAGATCATTCACTTTTTACTTCAGTGGACATTGTACATGTTTGCCAGTCAACCTTGAACTGGTTTGAGGTGTTTCTGAATGCATTGTAATTGTGTGAATTAATGACTTGTACATAAACTTATCCTTTTTATCTATTGAATTAAGAGTGATGACACTGTGGATGCTTGGCTGCTACAAGTCAACTATCTATTTTTATAAGATTATACCTAGGAGGGTGTTGATTGTAGGGAGGGACAATTGTACACTCAGAATCATGATGTGTCATCCATCCTGCCAAATGACAACAATTACTTAGGTGGATGGGCTGTCTTTACTTAACCCAGAAAAGCAACATTTATAACTTTTTATATAAATTCAATAAATAGCCTGCAAGGAGGGCTTTTATCTGTCTTGCAAAATGGCAGTGGCACTGCTTTCCCTCCCTTGTGCTTCAGATTCAGCCTTCCTGCCTGGGTTATGTGCTAAGTGGGGACGGAGTTTTTCTCCCTGTACTGGAAGCACAATTTGATATGCTTGTCATCGTTGCCTCTGTCAGCCCATTATGTTAAACAAAAGAGTTTCTGCTCTCGGTTCATTTAGTTTGAAGATCTAGTGACTAATTCTTGTTCTTGTGGGCTGTAAAACAATGTAATAAGCATATTTGCAAAGGGATCCACAGGGCTTTAGCAACACAGTGCCTGCTAATTTCAGCAGCATAGTCAAGATCTTACTCTCTTACCATACTATGTCTCGGTGAAGGTACATTTAGCAACACTGACTTTTTTTTTTTAGACTTCTGCAATATGTATTTACTTTTCAGAACATCTTGTTGCCTTTTCTATGAATGCATCACAAGGATAAAGTTGGAACATTATTTTGCTTAGTAAGGTACTTCTTGAGTAAACATTCATAAACAGTCTTGAAGCACTTAAGATGCTCTCCTTTCAAGGTAGTGTAAATTTTTTTTCAAAGGCAACCTCTCTGTTTCAGGTTTAGTCCTTTCTCATGGCTGTGGAGCCTCAAACAAGAGTTATTTGAGCTTCTTCACCAACAGTGCATGGGGAAGATGTTCAAGTACTTGACTGTGGTCTCATTTGCATGTTTAAGCTACTTTTGCAGAACAAGAAAAATAATAAAGAAATTGCCCAGCACTACAGAACATAGCCTGTGTCTGATTTAGTGCTTCTATTACCATTGTGATTCATGGCTAATTCATACAAATGAAATTAGGTTATATATTACTATTAGGAGATTAACATTTCATGAATTTAATAAATGCTCTCATGGTTACTTTGAAATCTAATTCCCTGGCCTAAAATGTCACAGATGTCTGCTTGTTTTAGGTAAACCAATTTAATTCAGTGCTGGGAGAATGTTAGCTGAGATTCATTTTGAGTGGAGTCACTGCTCTTTTCTTTCACTCTCTGTCCCCTTCTTTCCATAAATCTATAATGGTAAAATGCTATAATGTCAGAATGATGCAGGAAAAACACTGTGTTAGCTGACCACATACAGGAGAGAATGACATACTAGCTCACATCAGGAATGGAAATGTCAGGTTGTTAAGAATAAGCCAGTTGGAGATATATATATACATATATAGAAGTTAATTTATGGTATTATGCATAGCCAATGTTTGTATTCTATTAGCTTGGGGATATGATCATTGTGCTGCTCTCCATGGCATAATATGATTTTCTTAAAGGCCCTCAGCAGTGTTCCCTGAGACTGCAGAATGAGTAATACTTAATTGTGGTAAATAGAAACATATAGTATTATTTTCTCTCCAAATCCAATTCAAATTTACTGATTTTATGGATAAAATAATGATGTCTTGCTGCATTTGAGTATAAATCTCCTTCTCAAGATGGTGCAAGAAGAAAAAAAGAATGATTCTGCAACATTTGCTTGACCTGAACTAAGATTCACCCTGCACCCCCACCCCACAGCCTCCCCTTAGAAAATTTGCACAGTGAAAGTTTAGTTATGTTTTTTTGTGTTGGTGGTTTTTTTCCTTCTACTTTATTTAGTATGGAGCAGTGTGAACTAGGAGGAGGGAGAGGACCTCTTCTCAAGCCCCATGCTCTGGTGCCTGGAGTGCTTGTTAATGGTCTGGGAGAGTGGAATAAATCCTGATCAGGCCAAAAGGAAAGATGGGGCTGGGCTGGAGCTGAATGTAGATCATAAGTCTTCTAATTGATGATCAGTTACATAAAAGAATGCTAGATCAATTATGGGATTTTGATTTTAAAAGTAGCTTTGCTCTCACTTTCTACTCGAAATAAACAGCTTGAGTATCAAACTTGAGGGAATAGCCAGCGGAGCTCTGAAGGGAATCCAAAGCCCTAAAGAAAATTGACCATATTTAAACTGCTTATCGTGGTTGAGCTAAAGGCCTGGCCAAGCCCCAATATACTTTAAAACTATTAGTTATGGATGGTAGTGCCATGTCACAGTCTGGCTCTTTTGCTTTGCAGTGACTGAGGACAGCCCTACACTGCTGCATCTCGTAGCTTTTCAGTGCTCCCCAGCTCCAGTACCAGAACTTTTCTCTCCGTGCCTTGCTTCCCTGTGTCCTGTTTCCGTGGGAGCACTGAGGTTTGGGAGGGAGGAGAAGCAGAATCCGGCCCTAAACCAGGCTGCCCTGACTGGGACATCACAAAACTCTGTATGTTTCCTTCAGGTCTGCATTTACAAATATGATCTCCTTGAGCCATTGAAAAGAAAGAGCACTTTCCTCACTTGAAAGGAAGATATTTCTGTGACAATTCCTTTCTCAAAGACTTGCTGTTCTTTAAGGTGGTGTACATTTCCCTTACCTGCAGTTTTTCATGTTTCCATGGTAGTTGTATTAGGTTTCAGCAGTGCTTTCCCAAGTGGATATCCATCTTTAAATGATCTTTGAGTTACTACCTCATTCGCTCTCAAAATCCACTCCCTGAATGATCTCTATTACAGTGCTTGAGAGACATATATGATGCATTGTTAATTGGCTGTTGGGGATCACTTATCATTATTGATTTACTTTTAAATTACTCTGAGATGACGAACAATAAACCTGGGCATGTAACTCACTTTCATAATGGTATTTATCCTCGTGTCCATAAATTCATATCTGCAGTTTGCCTAAAATCACCAACTTGTTTTTGTTCTGAAACAACCATCTGAAGCCAAGGCAGTGCTTTCCTGTATCTTTCAAGAGCGTGTTCAGTTGTGCTCTGTTGCTCTTTAGGGAAATGAAAAGATTCTAAGGAAGATATTCCATAGTCATACTGAGTTTTAGTTTACATTATTTTGAACTGAACTGCCAAAAAGAAAGTTCAGGTTTTAAGGATTTTTTTTTGACCTACAGTTCTGTTTGAGATGAGAACTTGTGTTCTAAAATGGAAATGTTCTTGCTAAAATGTCACAGGCTTTCATGTTTACTTGCAGTGTTTTTTCATGGGCTAGGGATTTTTTGATTGATTATTTTTTAAGGATGTCTTTAAAAAAATTATGCTTTCCACATATTAGTAGGAGAAAATAATTTAAAAATATTCACAAAACTATGCTAATCCTGAATTACATCCAGAGGTAGTTGAGAAAATTTTTGGAGCTATAAGCTTTGTCTTTGACAGCATTATATGAATTTTAAGAAAACACTCAGATAAATTTCTTTCTGATTGAGCTGATGGCACAATCTAAGCAGGACTTGAGCATGGTGCATGCCTGTGTGCTGACCTCCGTGCCTAAAGACCTTAATGGGAAGTTTTTTGCAAGGCTTAACAAGCAAAATTCAAGAAGTAAGGGAAGTTAGTGGGGAAAAAAACCCCACACTTTTCAAAAAATCCTCATTGGGGGCAATCTTAGAGGAGAAACAATTGCTAACAGGTTACCAGCTTGTGACCAATCTTGTGGCCTCACAGCTCTGTGCCCCCACCATGGGTGCAGTGCTCCCTGATGCTGCCCCACCACTTGCTGCATGAGAGTCCACAAAACTCTAAGAGCCCATGCATTTATGAATCCACAATAATTTTGGGAATAGTTTTTTAGCTTAGTGTCACGTTTATCACTTTCATTTTATTAGGTGTATAGAGATCTTCCATTTAACTTCAGGCTGACAGTGCATTTGAAAGCATGTGGGTCTTTGCAAGTTCCTGTAAAACATATTGGTGAAGGAATAAAAAAGAAAAATTTTGTATAGCCTCAGAGACCTTGATGTGTTGAGGGGTCTTTGTTGGAACTTCCATGAGCCTTAGAACCACATAGTGTAAACTTGCACTTACCAAAAGACAGCCTTCCCAGAAGGAAGCTTAAGTGGCCTCAGATTGCAGACCAGATAATTCTGCTTGGCTGTATGAATGCCCTTTAAATCATTCTGGCTTCAGCTGGAGAATCAGTTAATTGATTGTTGCTTTCTAGAATTTACAAACAGGTTATTTCTTGAAGAAATTTTGTTAACACTTTTTATAAGTGACTCTGGTTTATTTGCTGAGGTTAGACCCTTGATTTGATTTTAAATTTGGCAGCAACTTTGGTTTTTTTAATTTAAGTTATAGTTAGACATAATTGAAGTATGGTAGCATTTTCTAATTTTATTGATTTTTTTGTTGTTGTTGTAGTTTGGTTTCAATTATTTTAATAACATTTATGCAAAGAAGTAAAATCAGATTTCTTTTAGTAAGAAATGTGGATCTTAGACAATTTAGGACTACATCTACTGTGTTAGTTCTTGATTCGTAAGCCTCAGGATATTATGATTGCTGGGTTTATATTGATTTTAAGTTGGATATTTTAGCCATACATGCAAAGACTCCATCTACTGTTTCAACATAGCTAGAGGTATGGAGGGAAAAATAAGTACTTCCTGGTGATGTGGCTGTACAGCAGATTCATACAGGCCACACTTGACAGCAGGTGAAACTCTCCTTCTGCCTCTGTTTGAAGCTAGTTTTGATCTTATTAACTGATTTCCACTCATCCCTTTTATGTACAATTAAATAAGGGCATCAGAGTAGCAGCTGCATCCCAGTGGTTGGAACACTTTCATATTCATGTCTATTCATATGTATATTAAAAAAAATAGTCTTGTTATTTTGCTTTTGGTGAGACAAGGGTGGTTTATTAACTGGCTTCTGTTTAAAAAATTATATGGAGTGCTAGGAAAGTGCCATTGAGCAGGCAGATGGAGAAAATTCCTTTTTTACTGTAATGTGCAATAGATGAGGAAAATAACTGTCCCTCACTTAATTTTGTTCCAACTTTTGGTAAGGAAAACAAGAGTTGAGGGGAACCTTGTGGGGAAGGGTCAGATTTCTGCAGTGTCTGGAGTAGAGCCTTTGTGCTCATTCCTGGAAGGGCTGAACAGTGTGAGGAGAGGCCTCAGCTCTTTTGCAGCAGTAGTACTGGGTTTGCATGTTGCTTGAGTTTTGTACCTCATCATTAACTTTCTTGCTCTTGCATCTCCACTGGTCTCAGAGAGCCTTGCTCTGCACAAATCAAACTGAAGACTATGGTTTGGAAGGGGCTTGCTTCATTTTGTGCTTGTGACTTGGAATGGTTTTTCCTCAAGAGATGGTAGATATGACACAACAACCTAGCTTTCCTTACGTGTCTCTTGGGTTTTAGTAAGAATTTCAGATGGATAAAACTGGCAAGGAAAAGCTTCCATGGTCCTTTCTTCTATGCCTTGTCTGGTTTAGGGGAATATAAATATCATAAAACCCCAACACCATGAAGTGGTTCAAGCTGCTCAGTGGTGTAGGTTAATAGAGAAGATGTGGACCATGACTGTGATCCTGCAGTGTTTATTCTTTGTTTCTGTGTATGTACATACTTGGTTTCAGCTACAGCATTGAAGAAATTATTTTCTGGTATTAAAGCTCTTGCATTTCAAGATTTTGATATTGCTTTAATTCTTCCTCCATCAGTAGTAGTCATTTGTTTTCATGACTCTTTAGGCCTGTTGCTCTGCTCCATTGGCAGGATGCTAAGACTCTTACTCAAAAGTGAGAAACAAATTGCACATTCCACTGATTTTAATAAAAATATGTTTAATCTGTTCCAGGAGAGATGATGCTTTTCTTCTAGAAGGTACTCACTTTCTGTTTGTAACTGATTTGGAGTTCTTGTTTGAGTGAAATTAGATATTGCCATCTGCTTTTTGGAAAGAATATCTCCTTTTCCAAAGTAAGCTTAATATTATTGAATATTTAAAGATATATTTAATCTTTCAGCTTGCAAGGGATTTTGTCCTTGTAACCAGAAATCTAGAAATCTTCAGAAAGTCTGCTGCAAAAGCTGGGAAGGAGAAAGCAAAATCTTTAAAAACCAGTTAATTATTTTTCTGGAGAGTATTTAAGCCTAGAGCTTATTCTGTCTCAGAGATTTAACATTTTAGGAAGCTTTTTCACTAAGTACCACCAGGAGACTCTAATTTTTTCCTAAAACTGCAGAACTGTGGAAGAAAGATTTGTTTGTATCTGTGATTGATCTGCAGTGCTGTTCAGGTTTTATATGTGTCTGCTAAATGTGCATGGTTCAAGAGAGGGTTACTCCCTGCTAAAAAAGAATTGTGTGAATATTTGTCTGCAGTTTCTTTACATGTGCTGTTTAAGATTGACGGGTTCAAAAAAACCATGACATCTGCAATACTTGGTTTTTGCAATAGGACATGTTTATAAATGTGCTAGTTTCTAACTCCTCAAAACATTCTAGCCTTTACCACTCTTCTTTGGCATCCTCTTACTCTCATTTCTTCAGAAATTAGCTGTGTGAATGTTTTATTGCTTGCTTCTTTATTATTTTATGCATGGAAAGTAATACTGGCAGCATTTACCTATTCTGTCTTCTTTCAGTTGGCATTCAATCTGTTGTTTCCAAGTGACTGCAAGTCAGTCACCTCCCTTTATTTTTTTTTCCTTAGAGCCAGGTCAGCATCTCAGTTTTTATCTGGTTTGAATGGGGTCAGATGATGGCTGTTAGGGCTGAGAAACCACGGACTCTTGGAAGAGTGTTTTTGGCTGTTGTTTTGCCACCTCATGTCTATTTTTTTTTTTGTACAAAATATTGGCTGCTGATGGCATCTTTCTCCAACAGCTAAAATTTCAGAATATGTACTAGAGGTAGCGTTGGAGGATTTTCTGCATGGTTACAGTCGCAGGCTGTTTACTATACCTGACAGTGTCTGTGCACTGCCTGAGCACTGTGTTTCACAGGATGCTTCTGGCTGCCCTGTATCTGCGGGCTTCCCTGGGCCTCACCTGGCTGAGCCATCTCCTTCATGCAACGATTACCATGCAGACTTCTTGCCTATTTCCAGTCTGTTTTCCTCAGTTCTGGGATCAGCCCCACTGTGCCTCACTGAGGTTCAGCGGCTCGGGGGCATTTCTAACCCGGGGCATGTGGTAGGTCAGAGATGCGAGGCTGTGTGCCTGGGGCCAAGGAGCCCACCTGGGGTTTCACATACCCAGAGCACAGACATACCAAATCTAACACTGCAGCTCTTTGCAAGCCTTGTATTGGGGCCCTCAGACGCTTTCTCCTCAGCCTCCCTCTCAGCAATTATCTTCCCTAATGTGTCCATCATGATGTATTAAATTGGTTAATTAACTTATCCACTGAGCATGAACTCAGACTCCTGCAGCTGGCAGAATTAGGCATTCTTTAGATGCGATGCTATTTAAACTGCTATGTTTATTTTCCTCTTACAGTAGCAGACTTACATTGTGTAGCCCTTGCTAGGCCTTTGATGAACTATGTGTGTCTATCAGTCTACTATCTAGCTGCTTGTCAGTCATACTCTCAAAGTCCATGCTGCTTCTGTGGCACAGCCAGAATAATTAGGTGTAATATTTTTTCAGGTCCATAGCACATTACCTTTAAGTGGCTAAGCAAAAATGGCTTAGAAGTCTCAAAGTAAGAGATGTTTTTTTATAGAATCCTTCTTATAAGGGACCCTATATAATCATTGATTCATTCAGTTAATTTTCAACAAATAAGAAATATTACTACCTTTTTTTTTAGTGAACTGAGAACAATTTATCAGGGTGAAACAATTCAAAAGAAATATGCACTCTTGTCTTTTCTGCTGTTGTGAGAAGACAAGCCTGCGAGAAAAGTAGTTTTTTTGCTGTGATACCTAAAATTGTTCCAGAAACCCCCCCTAAACAATCCACCTCAGAGATAAGCATAAACACTAAGTTCTTTTTCAATACATACACACTGGGGTCTGTGCATGATATATAAATGCCATATATATATATGCCATATTTATCTTGAAATACTCTGTGCTGAGAAAACCTATTATATTCTATGAAGTGAAGAGAGGCATCAATGTGTATCTGAGGTATTTTTCTGGAGAGGCATGTGTGGTCCTGTGGGACAAACTGCCCTGACCTCAGGGCAGGCTAGTCTCTCTTGCTGGGTGGGGTTCCCCTGGCTGCCATTGGTAAGAAGGGCAGGCAGCTCCTGCACTGGGTGCTTGAGGTCTCAGCATATTTTTTGTTGCTGATGTGAGAACACTGCATGTTTTAAACTTTCTCTCATAGTATACAGATAAGTCATTCCCTCTTTATTAATCTTTAATTGTTTTATTCATTCACACTGTTTTGATATGCTTTGCTGGCTTTTCTATATATTATTTTTTTTTATTCTGAGCTTTTCTTTCTTTGTATGCCTAAGCTTTTCAAATACAGTCAGAAATGGACTCTTTTTTTCCTGAAGAAAGTGCTGAGCTATAAGTTAAAATAATATACATACTCTGTGACACCCAGGAACTAAAATAATACAGCAAACTCAAGGAGCTTTAGAAATGTATGGATTTTTGAGTACTCAGACATTTCATAGTTTCACTCCGGTCAAAAGTAGATGTGGAAGCTATAAACCAAAAATTGCAGGAAGACTATCTATGTTAACATAAATTAGAAAAGCAGTGAACTGTGGGTAATTAAGAATAGCCTGAATACTGCTATTCTGAAAGAGGTGTGAATATAGAACAACTCTAATTTATTAGTGAACAGTTGAACCTAAGCTATTTTGAAATTATTTTATATCTTGCAGTAATGAAACTATTGAACCTAAGACCTCCTTTGCAAATGAACCCATTTGCTGCATTGCATTGGCTGTGCAAAATTCTGTTGCTAGGACACAACGCTACCACAACTTCAAGTTATTGCCTTCAGAACTGATATTTTAACATATAAGACTATGATCCTGTTGCAAAGATGTGCTCAGCTGGCTCCTGTGTCTCTGCAGAGCACAGTGTTTCCTACTGGATCTCTAAGTTAATATTTGCATATACAAGAGAGCAGAAGGACCTTCTGTTTCTCCCTCTCTTATCATGAAATGTCATAGGATCATATAATGGTTTGGGTTGGAATGGACATTAAAGATCACCTAATCCCAACTCGCCTGCCATGGGCAGGGACAGCTTTCCCTAGACCAGGCTGATGAAAGATCCATCCAACCTGGCCTTGAATGCTGCCAAGGATAGGGAGTCCACAACTTCACTGGGCAACCTGTTGTGGTGTCTAACCCACCCTCACAGTGTGGAATTTCTTCCTAATATGTAATCCAGATCTACTGCTTTACCATTTAAAAGCATCACCCCTATCACTACACAGTCTTGTAAAAAGTCCCTCCTCAGCTTTCTTTTATGTTCCCTTTCAAAGGTTTCCATGGAGCCTTCTCTTCTCCAGGCTGAACAACACCAAATCTCTCATCCAGTCTTCACAGAACTGCTCCACCCCTCTGGTCTTTTTTTATCTGTCTAAGCTCTTCTGAGTTTGCTCTAGCAGGTCCAGCTCCTTCTTATGGTGGGGGCCCCAGGTGGTTTTCAGTTGTGATTTTGCTTGTAGCTCTGTACAAGGATGTGAATTAAGGACGGAATTAATGGGAAAGCTTTTTATTGAAAAACTGTGAACAAAATATTAATAAACATTTGCCCAAAATACGTTTGGCTTTTCCAAAGTGATAATACTAGTAGGTATGCTCAGGGGTGTGAAATTACAGGAAAGTAAGGATGAAGGTGTTTGGATACTTTTTTCTATGGGTGAGAATGTAATGCCAGAATATGTCAAAAACAATTTATTGAAAGGAAAATGATTAAAAAAAAAAAAGTCTTAAGTAGAAAAAAATCTTTCTTACAGGAAAACTTGGATGAAAAGGTCTTTTTTTAGGGCTTCATCCTAATGCACTGCTGGAAACCAGACAGAACTTTTTACTTGGCCTGATATGGCTGTTCAGTGTACTTTACAACTGAAACCTTTCCAAGTGTCTAGCTCCCAGGATGATAGGTTCCCACGTGCCATCTCATTCATCATGATGAAAAGTAATCTTAATTGTTTTCTTTTGAATGCCTGAATAGCAAGTCTTTTTTAAGAGTGATGTTGGGAGGCAAGAACATAGAGCAAGCTTTATGGGCAAGCTTTATTTCAGACACAGTTAGACTAACCCCTCATGGTTTCCTGGTGTTTAGAAATGGAGAGGCAAAGAAATGCTCAAAGTTGACAGTATGATATGTGTATTTCAGGCTGCTGGAAAGAGGTATCAGTGATCGATACTACATTTTTCCATGGGGCATAGGTAGCTTAGAAGCCCTCTAAGAAAACAAACCTGAAAGGAAACTTTATTGTTACTGGGTTGGAGAATGAATCCAGCTGCCTTGTAGAGGTGATCCCATTGCTTGAGCTGCCTTCTAGAGGCAATGCTGTATGCCAGCCCTACACATCATGGATGCTGCAGTTAAGGGCAGTCAGCAGAGCAGACTTCTGCGTATGCACAATGTGCATTTAAACAGAAGTGGTTTAGACAGAGTCCATTGCACGGGCTGACTTTCCCAGCATGGGGTTCATTCTTCAGCGGAATGACACCACCCTTGCGTGAGACAAATAGCATCCATTAGAGTTAAGTGCTGCTGCTGGGCTGGACTTGTGACCTTCAGCTGCTTGGCAAAATGGGTGCAGCATTCATCTCTAGTGTGTGTGTGGTTTTTTTTTTTTTAATTGTTGTGTGTCTTGGGTTTTTTTTGTTTCTATTTTTTTTTAATGCAATATGAATTTCCTTTTTTTGCTGATGGAGGCTTCATTTGTCCAGGACATGTCTTCATGCTGCAGTCTCTGGCTTTTGTCTATAACATTTTTTGTTTTGTTTCTTTAATTCCTAAGACAAAAATTACTTTTTCTTTGCAAAAAAATGTGTTAGAAGGCAGCTTTGTAAAACTCTGTATTATAATATTTGTAAGGGAGGAAGAAAAAATATGATGCCATTCTAATAAATAATGTAACATGTATTAGACTCTTCATTATGTGCCCCAGACATTTTCTGAGAGCCTATGGAAAGAATCTGGCTCTGTTTGTTACCAGCTAGTGTACATTATAGGAATATTTGTACTGAATTTAAATGCATTCTGGATACCATTCTGGATTTTCCATACACAAAGTAGTCATACGTAAAGTGAAACTGTCTGCCTTCTGGGCAGAGAAACCAAGCAGTAATCATGCATCTGTGAGTCATGGAAATAAAATGAACTTGAAGTACCTTTAATGCACATTTCATCTCTCATCTGTTTCCGCTCCCAGGCTTCTGGTTTTGCAGTAGCAGAGGCTGTAAGTGCTGTTGGTTTGGGCACAAGAATAATTCTAAAAATCATCTTCATCCTGGGGTACTTTTTCATCAAAAGATGAATTGTAGTAAGTACTTTCAGTAGCTTAAAATAATAGTATTAACTCCATGGACTATTAAATCAGTAAAATCTCTGAAACCATACATTGGCCATCTCCCTTGACACTTGGATCATGCTCATGTCTGCTTTTTAAACATTTTTGAAAGCTTGTATATCATGTGTCCACAAATTCTGCTATATTGAGTCAAGTATTCTGTACTAGCTGTTAATTTAAACCTGTCTGTTAAACTCTGGGAAATTGTTTGGCTATGTTTTTTGAAGCACATTTTGTATTGCCTTAAAATGGGCTTGTGAAATCACAGGCTATTCTGAAAGCCAGAAGACTTGGAATTTATTTTATTCCCTCCTAGTGTTTGTTTAGTTTTTTGTTTTGGTTTGGTTTTTTTTTTTTAAATATGTGCCTCCTAAGCTCCGGGTTTATGTACAAAAATTCTAAAAGGATTAGGACTGCAGCTTAGATACCATAGTGATAAGGATTGTATGACCCTGGTGAATGTGACTGCAGTTTTGGTCACTCCTGAGCATGCATGTACCTCTGCTCTCAGCAGCTCTGTGAAGCCAAGCTGACACCTTCTGAGCTAACTGCGGAAGCCTAAGCAGGTGGGGAGACTTTGAGGGCAATAACATCCCCTGCTCATGTCCTGCTTTTGCTTTCTTCATTGAAAATCAGTTACAGGAGAGTTTAGAGTTTAGGCTGCATATCTTAGGTTTTGTGTGAGGGCAGTTGAATGAAATTGTCCCATGAGCCAGCAGCTGGACTTCTGGAGGTCTGATCTTGCAGCACAGGAGAATCTTTTTTCTTTCAAATTTAAGACTGTTTTATCCTCTATTATGCCATTGCAGATTGTGTTACTGAAAAAGATGTGAGATCAGCACCAAAACCTGCTAAGCCAAAATGAATCCTGGACCTGAAGTACAGGCCAGGCTGTAACGTAAATCCAGGATTTTGCCAGACTAGATAACGTAATTTGTTGAGTATATGTTCCATATTAACCCCTCATGGATGAAAGCCTGGCCATTTGCCTGAAAGCCCACATATTGTGCAGCATTTGGGCCTTGTGATGAGAAAGAAGGAAGGAACTTTAAACTCCAAGACCATTTTTCCTGACTATTTAATTTGGACTCTCATTTGAAAAACAGACAAAAGCCAAACAGGCTTTCTAATAATGATTAAGAGTTAAATGAATGGATTTTCATGTGACCTTGCTGAGAGGTTCAGAGAAAGGTGTGTTAGGTTTTGGAAGCCTCAGCAAAAAATAATTAAATCCTTCCAAAATCTTCATCTGTTTTCCACTGACCTTTGCAGAGCTATTCAAGTAGTGGATCAGCTTATGGAACCCTAAAAAACCAATTGAAGGATTTGTATTTATAAGGCAGTAACACAAAATTAGGCCCCCTTTCTTTCCAGTTTGTCCATCTTATTATTTCTTTTTAAGAACAGTACAAAGATGTGTTTTGGAGCTGTAGGTCAGATGCCTATTTACAGAGTCCCAGCCTCCCGAGGGAACCCATTTGGGCTAGGAATCACAGGAAGGAAGGCTGTCAAGAGCTTTTCCATCAATTTCTGCACGGTGCATCACTGCATTTTGATGGCCCTAGCAGAAGATTCCCCAAAAGGGCAGAAACATTTTGTTAAATACTTTCGAATCTCCAAGCCCTGGTTTGTGTTGTCAAGGAGCATCTTTTCCAGAACAACACTGGTGCATTGCCACCTTGAAAAATGCATCCTGCTTCTGCCAAATCTCAACAGAGGCATAGGAGTGGTCATCTTTCAGGTGAAGATTATAGCAGTATTACTAGGCTTTTACCCTAAGTAGCAAAAGAAACACAGCTGGGCTGAAACAAAATTCAGGTACCTGCAGTTGCTTCCCAGGTTTGCTAGATTCCCAGAAAGACATGCTGTCATCCATTCAACCAGAACATAAACAGGCTTAATTAGGACAGGATTGGCAAGAGACCATATTTCTTTTCAGCATGAGCTCTGTTTATGAGCAGCCACTTGAGGACTTTTGTAAAGCTGTTTGTCCACAAGAAATGTTGAAGAAAATACAAGGGAGCTTTTCAGAAGCCTTCCTTTTGCTATTAGGTTATTAATAACATTTGCTTCCTGGGTCGCTATTTCTCTCCATGGTAAGTGCCTTCAGCCACAGTGTTCACTGCAGCTGCAAGAAATACTGGGTCAAAATTGCTCTGTTTGCAGAGTTTTAGCTTTCCTGCCTCTCTCTGGCAAGATGGCAGAATTCAGCTCTTGCCTTCCCTCTCACTGGAGCCTTTGCTGCTCCTTCTTTGAGGTGAAGGAATAAACACTGGGTGGCAAATATCCACCTTTTTAGGAAGTTTTTAGACAGTTGAGTGGTCTCTAAATCATGCCTGTTACCCCAGAAGGACCATGGACATCTATACAGAGACCTCAGGGTGCCAGGACAATAAATACAATGCTAGGAATTCCATTGTATAAGACACTCAGCAATAAAGATACACTCCTATGCTCTTAAAGGAATCAGTAGGGGGATCAGATCCAGATGAGATCTAGGTTGTTCTGGATAGCACTGGTCATTCTATCTCCACAGGATGTTTAAGTGGCGTGTGTTCAGGAAAAAAATACAGAGTTTGGAATAAACAGGTTGTATTTTAAAGGTTCTTTTGATTTCTGTTAGGTTAATGGTCCTTTATAGTTCTGTCATTTGTGTCTGGTTGGGAGTTAAAATTTTTTTCCTTTCTAAAGAAAAGAAATAGTGGCCATGATAACAGACAGAAGAGAAGACAATTGGGCATGTCTTTTCCCTTTCCATTATCAGGGACACACATTTAGAGAGAGCAGCTTAAAAAACAATTTAAAATAATTTTTTTTTGTATTTTATTCCATTCAAATTACAATAAAACCTCAAGGGGAGGAGGTGGGTACCAGACCAAATCCAAGCAATAAAATAAAAACAAAAGCAATAGGGATGATTTTCCCCTTTAATAATTAAGAAGTAATCCGTCCATATCAATACAGCATAACAAATAGCTCTGTTCTGAAAGATTCATCCTGCACAGCCAGTTGCTTTCATTGCAGTCATAGATAATCTGAAAACAGCTCTGCCTAGGCTACCAAGCTTGAGCAATTGCAATAGGTTGTTACACTTTCAAGTTATGGCCTAGAACTGATTCTTCCCTGCTCTCAAAAGTGCATTTACTTAGTGACTAGTAGCTGACCACTTGTGATTTTTTTTTTTCACACCCTTGTGGTCTCCTGTAGTTTTGGCATCTGTCAACTTGTACTCACAGAGGTCTCTGTTGCCCTTCTCTGGTCTTCCTCAAGAGCCTTTAACATGTCATTACTGAATAACACAACAATTGTTTTGATACTGCAGCTTAGTCTGTCTACACAAATAATGGTCCATTAGGTGTTGCAGATACATGGCAATACCATTACTGTGCTAAAAACGTTCTTTTACAACTCTTGCATTAGTCTGTCACAAGATACTGTTTCTGCCAAGAATAAGCAAAGTTAAGATATCAGACCTCTGTACCTAGAGATTTCAGTAATGACAGTATAATTCTGGAAAGACTGTCAAGCAATAGAGAAGGATAATTAACTTCAATGCTTAAAGCAAAATCTCCTAGAGACTGGACCTATTGTTAGACTGGGCACATTACCCCATGCTCTTTGAAGCATGTAACAGCAGCCCTGGATGGTGCCCAGTGCCATTTCTGACTGTAACTCAGGTCTGGCTCCTTGGGGCAGCTGCTGTGCTCTGGTGGTGTCTGCTGGAACAGCTCAGCTGGGGCCTCCTGCCAGGTCCCCTGTTGCTTTGAGGTAGGTGAGGGAATAGGAGCCAGACAGTGGAGGACACTTGAGTTTAGCCAAAAAGGGAGAGCTACGAAGAGGCTTAACCTGTCTGTAAGCAGCTACATGGGAAATTGAAGCTTGCTAATACTCCCCAGTCTAGCAGGCTGAGTTATAAAAAAACATCCATCAGCAGGGAGATGCTAGACACAGTAAGATCAAAATAGGATAAGCACTCTGAAAGTCAGAGCAGTTTGTGAAATTGTTGACTCTCCATCCTTGCATAGAGATTGGAAGTTTTCTCCTTGAAAACATATTTTGCTTCACTCAGCCACTAATTGAGGGTTTTGTGTTATGTAGTTAAGACCAGCCAGTTCCAGTGGTTCCTTTCAGGTCTGCAATCCCTACCTGCTGCTTTGACTCTCTGACTTCTCAGTAAAACTGTGAACACAAACCACAACTTTGCTGAGTTTAATTTCAGTTCTGCCCTTTAGGAAGCGTGTTTCACTGACTTGGGGTCCTGGCCAGACACAGAAGTCTTATACTTGGGAAAAGTCTTTGAGCTTCATGCCCTTGCAGGGTCGGGCTCTCTGCACTTGCTCATCTATGCAGTTAGAACAATATGTAAAGCTTTAAGCCAGTGGTGAATTCTGCTCTCCTCCATCACAAGAAAACAAAGGTGTAGCTCCATGTGTTGTAGAAACTGCTTTGTACACAAAGTCCAGTAGAAATACCATAGACGTAGAAGGGTATAAGGCTTGGATGGGTAAAGGATTTGTTCTGCTTCTGTTCTCCATCCACTCAAGGGAATTTGCACCAGCTGTGTCATGTTACAGTGAAAATTTTATTAGGAATGTGTATTTGCAGCTGAGTTCTGCTGCTCCATTTGTCTGTCTTCATGCTGTAGAGGGGAGAAGGCAGACTGTGGCACCTGGGAAAAAAAGGTACAAAGAGAGAAGTGGGGTCATCGGGGAACCATTTCTTTTGCTGGCAGGGATCTGTGAAAAGAAGCAAACGGGATATAGAATAGAAACAGCATGTGCAAACTGGAATATACAGTGCACAGCCTAGAAGTGTTTTGTCTCCCTGTTTGCAGTGCTGGCAGGCAGTGCTGTCAGACCACGGGGTGGCAATATTTAGACTCAGTGTGCAGGAGTTAGCCATTTGAGGGAGTCATGGTGTGCTCAGTATGCAGCGGAGATAGAAAACAAAATGATTTCAGTTACTGTTCCAGTTAATACTTTGTGTTCTTTATTGTATTTCGCACAAGGCTATCACCTCTCTCAGATGAAAACAGCAGTATGTCCAAGGATGCAAGTTGTATTCCTTTCGGGCTTTCTTCATCCTAAGCAAAGTCTGTGTTTGTGTATCATGCACTGTGACTTTCTCATGAAGAAAATCAGCCACCTTTGCGTGAAAATATCTTTATATGCTAGTTCCTATGAAATAATGGTGTTGAATAACAGAGTCAGAAATTCAGGACAGAATTAAAATCTTTGATATTTGTGGAATAAAATGTACTATTTTTTCCTATTTGACAGCAGAACTATAAGGAGAAACTAGTAGACTAGTGGTAAAAAATGTGGGTGGTGTTTTGCTAGTAATGAAAAATGAATAGCCTTTTTCTAGTAAATAGGAGTGGGACAAGAAACACAGTGCTGTCTTTCCTTGAATTACCTGCAAGAGCACAAACCAAAATTTAAACTCCCCTTTTTCTGTTTACCTTTGATTTTGGTAAATTAATTTTGTTGATGTAGAAAAAATGAGGGTGCAAGTAAGTCTAAGCCCGATTTAGTTCTGCTATCTGTCCTACATGGACATTGATATAACCTGAGTGGAGAGAGGGTGCCAATAGCTATAAGCACCCTGACAGCTTTATTTCCATCCTGAAACACATGAATGTTTGCCTGTGTTTACATACCTCAGGGAAGCACTTAGTGTTGCTTAATAAAGGCCAAAAATTTTATTAGCTATTCAGGCTTCAAACAGTCTTTCATGTAGTGGAGAATAAAATAAATATTCTACTGTGCTTAACAGTAGAGAAGTTATTGTGGATGGTGACAGAGTTGAATCGTGCTGTAAAAAAAGTAGTGTATAATCAGATGCTCATATATTTGTTTTCTGTGCTTGGTCTTTGTTGCCTTAGTGAGAACCCTGCCACAGATTAAGGGTTTCACCTCAGCCTCAGCTGGCTGGCTACCTTAGGCATCCCTAAATATTCAGTATCCTGTGAGAATGTAGCACAGTTACTGAAATGGAAGAATTACCCATTTCTTAAAGCTGCAGATTTGTATCTGAGATCTGGTGAGCTAGCTGAGTTTCACTGGAAATCTGCTGTTTAATTGTGGCTGGCGTTGTGAGATAGTTAATTGGTTTTTTTTGTCTCTTGTGAGTTTATAGAAAATGCCTGCTGCTTTATAGAAACATTGTGTGTAATGGAATAGTAAAAGGTTTTGATATTTACATAGAATAGGCTACTTCGTTGAAGAACGCCATTTTAAAAATGGAATAGTTAGAGCAGCGGGACGTAAATGCAGCTTGACATAATAGAGAAGAAGTACAGACTGGTGAGGAATTGGAATCTCTCTTCTATTTAAAAAGACCAGCACAGCATTTCTTCAGCAGCCATTATCCTGACAAGGACTAATATGCTGTGTTTCCACTAGAATTTATTATGTGGATTTACAGAACAGTTCTTGCCCTCTCTATGCCATTTGACCTAGAACTTTACACTACCTTGGTTTTGCTGGCTTGCTGTTGAACTAGCAGAGCAAGAATTTAATAAAAGAGGCTTTCAGGCTGAACTCTAAAAGTACAGTGAAAACTGAATTAAACCTAGCAGTGAGGACACTAATTAGCTAGGGTGTAAGGGCATTCAGCAGGCAATATTAGCTTAATTTGATATAATATGAAACTCTCTCAAAGTCCCTGCTATGTAGACATCTTTGGACCAGTGTCTCCAGCGTGGCACGTGTGCTGTTCTGGTGGCCCAGCTGAAGGCACCAGTGCTGGAAGTGTGTCTCCTGCTCAAGGGGAACTCTCCAGTGGTTGAGGCGAAATATAAATGCTCCTGTGTCAGAGCTCTTGCTCTTGGCACAGAGAACATCTTCGTTTATCACCATTACAAGAATGAGTTGTGGTTCAACCACAATACGGATGCCTTTGACCAAAGTTAACTGTGGTTAAGGAGCTGCTGCTCAAATCATCCAGAACTAGGGAGTCCAAGTGGCTCCATCCAGAGAGAGATGCAATACTGATCACATTAACATGACAGGTCCAGCTGTGCTTGCCACCTGCAAGCTCTTGCTCTGGGAGCCTCTGGCAGCAGCTGATTAAAGAGACTCAGAAATTACTTATTCAGAAGTAAGCAATCATTACTCACTGAGAGGTACCTGCTGTGCAGAGATGTAGATGCTAAAGAGGGGCCAAAGTATCTGTACCCCTTTTGTAGGCTGGACCTAAGGGGGCATCACCAGATGCTTTTGGTTTGATGCCAGTCTTTCATTGTATGCCTCAGTAATATCCTCTCAGCTAAGTTATTGCCATCTCTGATTGGGAGAGGTAGCTGTTTGCTGGTCTTTCACCATTGCTCCATCATGGCCAGCCTCTTCCAGCTGCCATCTCTGATTGGGAGAGGTAGCTGTTTGCTGGTCTTTCACCATTGCTGCATCACGGCCAGCCTCTTCCAGCTGAAAGACTACTTGCTTTCCTACTTCCTGTGTGATTTTAATTCTTTAGTGCTGTTCCTGATTGCTGTGGCTTTGACAGTCTGATCCCTTGCAGGACACTGTGATGTGGCTCCCAGAACACAGAAGTTCCCCATCACACAGCTCAGTCTTTTTACTGTGTGTCTCCAGAAGCTGTTTATCTAAAGTATCTTGTTTCTATTATTGCTTTGTTTCCTGTTTCTAAGCAAATAAAACTTCAGTGCCCAGTCTTCATAAAAGGAATCAGAACAACGAGTTCCATTTGCTCCCTGTGCTCCTTCAATCTTCCTCCACATCAATTTCCAGCTGCTGTTTAGGTCCTGTGAGGCAGTGCCTGAGCAAGGCAGCCTGCTGTAACTTGAGTAGACAGGCTTACCCACGCTGTCTCCAGTATAGGAAGAATACAAAAATGAGCTTCCAGACAGTACTGTACTTCCTTTGTGACTGGCCCCAAGTCCTGCTGGGTCTGGCTGTCAGTGGATTAAAAAGTTCCCTTTGCAATGTTGGAATAACAAGGAAGTCTGCATTTCTTTGTTGCTGGATCCCCCCTTGGATTCTGCTTAGCGGGGTTATTCAGTTTCCATTTCCAACTTTCATATTAGTTTGGCACATCTTCTTGAAGAAATCCAAAGTAATTTGTGTTTAAATAGCAGCCTGTTTTTTTATTTGCACATAAAATTGCTGAAGTAAAAAATGCAGTAGACAGAGCTGAAGAGACTTGGACCCCTGGGGAATTTATCTTCATCTATAATTTTAGTCTCCTTTTCCATCATCAGCAAAGAATGTGTATAGTCACAGCAGAAAACCCAGCCACAACACTTAGATTCAGACAAGTCCACAAGGACATATGGCAGAACTGCCAGTTCCTTGGTTTCCTCAGATGTGCTGAGTTTCCCCAAGGGTTTTTTTGCTGCTGAAGGAGGTAGGCTCTGGAGAAATCAGTACATCTGTATTTTAACTTTATGATAAGAAAGGAATGAAATACAAATTCAACAGACAGAACTTTTTTTCACCTTGTAGCTTGCCTAGAATCTCAGTCATGGTCATACTGGCATTTTGTTATAGGATAGTTCCATGAAGTTTCCATATACCAAAGTAAAGATGCCAAAACCTGTTGGGACTGTGAGCTCTTTGAGAAAGGGTTTGTATCATGGGTTCTCTCCATGGCCAGGATCCTAGATAAGTGATCTGACAACTACAAATAACAAAAATCTCTGAGCAAAGAACAACCTTGTTGCTTATATAGAAGCCAAAATCATAGTGACTGGCAGTTAAAGCAACGCTGTATTTAGCTGAATCTCTACTGACCAGGAAAAGGACTTCTGAGCAAGTTTCCATGCTCTGCTGAGCACTGCGGAGTGCCACAGTGCTGAACAGAGCCACCAGTGCTTTTCAAAATTGGGTGCACTTTATGTAACCTGAGTATTCCTTGGTGCAAAGATTGGTCTTTTGAAAAGGAAATGCTTCATTTCATCTGATATCCCACCAGTTTGGCAGCCCAGATCTCTCAGTACCAAATCTTTCCTCCATCAGTGATGATTTAAGTTCTCATTTTTCCCTTTCACAGAAGGCAACAACCCAGACAGATTTGCTTGGTATTCCTTTTTCCACTGACATGGACATCACACTGCCTACCACAATAAAGCACATTTATTTCACAAATTTTCTGTTTTTTCTACAGTCTAAAGAAGACGACCAAACCCATATAAAATACGAGGTGCAAACTTATGTGCTTTTTTTGCAATACATTAACAGGGTAGGATGGAAACCAGTTTAAACCTCTTGCCTCAGATTATCAGAGAGATCACTGCTGAAATTTCAGTTGAGTATTTTAGACATTGGAATGTGGAAAGGGAGAGTGGCATTGATACTGAAAAATGCGTTGAATTTAACATGCTTTCTGGAATAGTGCAGTGTTTGCACAGCTTACAGCAAATACTAAAATATTGGTTTGATTCTGAACTGAGATGCTGAAGAATTTTCCATCCTGTTACACAGAAATTTACACTTTGATTCTATCATGACTCATCAAGGTATCTTGAAATAATTTTTGGAGAGCTAACCTAACTTTGTTTATGAAACAGCAGAATGTCTCTCACTTCTGAAGTGGTTGGACTTGTATCAGCCAGGGATTTACAAGGGCTTAGATTTTTTTTTTTAATGGAGTCCCTTAGGGAATCCTTAGATATTATTGAAAGTGAAATGGGTTTACAGGAATGTGTGCTGAAAAAAGCATCTTATAGGTGAAATCAAGAAACCACCCTCAAAAGGCTTTATAAATTGAATACAAAATACGCTCTTCAGGTACTCAGTGCTTCTTGTGTTCTCAGATTTAAAATACGAGGTGTAACTTTTATTCATGGTTGCTTATTTTACATTATGTTCTGTAGCTCTGAGCATTGTTAGATATCATATATAATATGCTGTATGTTGATACTATGTTTAAAGTTGCAAATCTGCTGAGAAAAATCACATAAACCTAGTAATAATATTCCCACCTACTGAAGTAAATAGTAGAAGAGAATAAGGCACATTCACAAATCAATATAGAATATACTTTCTGTACCACCAGAAAGATGCTGTTCTCTTCCCTAATGGAAAGATACATTAATGTGGCTCGTTTGTCACTTGCATTTCATAAAGCTTTGCTTTCATAACCTGTAATTTCATTTTAGCTTTAAGGAAGAGCTGACCTGCATTGTTATGGGGGTTTTGTTTGTTTGGTTTAGTTTAATTTTGTTGTTGCTGTTTGTTTTTTTGTTTTGTTGTGTTTTTTTTGTGTGTGTTTTTTTTGTTTTGTTTTGTGTGGGTTTTTTTTTGGTTTTTTTTTGTGTTGGTTTTTTTGGTGTTTTTTTTTTTTTTTTTTGTTGTTGTTGTTTTTTTTGTTTTTTGTTTTTTTTTTCCCCTGATCTGAATTCCCAAAGATGTTGGTTTTGGTAGGGACGAAGTGCAGTAATGGGTAAGTCAACTGTTGTAGTAAAACTTCAGTAGTATACTTCAATTGCTTTGTCTGCTGGCTGAAGTCAGGGACGTTGCTGTCTATAAAAGAAAATAAATTACTCTTCTGTGTAATAGCCAAAACAGACAGGAATTCTCAAGTCTTCCTTTCAGTGCAATACTGATGCCAGAAATACTGTGTTACAAAACAACAGTTAAACCATTTTGTGATTATGCAATGCCTCTGGTATATACTCTTTTAATAGCTTACCATACAGATTTTCTTAAAATTACCACAGGAATGAATTAATTCTAGAAATACTAACAAAGGAGCTGCTCTTATGAACAACTTCCTAAATAAAATTAGGAAATTAATTAATTTAGTTAATTACTTTTTCTTAACACTATGGGGAAAATTCTCTTGCTAGCAAGACCTATCATGCTTGTAATTGTAGAATCTGTCTGTAGTTCCCCATTGTTTCATAGAAGTGAGTTTTGTGTCTCTGGTGGTTTCTTTGTACTATGTTCACTTCATACTGTACCATACCATACCTTACAAAGGGCTGTCCTTCTGGAACTGAGGCTCTATAACCATTAGTACCAGCTCTGGCCTCTGAGATGCAGTCAGATATATTTGACTCCATTGTGGGCACATGACTACATTTCTTTTGACTCAGGTAGGATGCGTGACAGTGAGTGTTGACTTTGAGGATTTTATATCTGCCTCATACTGGTTGCTGGAGTCACTCTCAGCCATAAAGCATCCTATAAAAAAACTTCACCTATGACATCCTTTGAATGCATTTGATCATGGAGGACATGTCCTTAGTGGATTTGTGCTTTGCCTCATGTAGTGGTTGCACTTCTCATCTTGCATGACCAGCTTTAAGTCCCAATTTACTGTTTGCTGAATCATGGTGTATCTTTGCAAGTAGACCTGTTAGCTGGGTAATGTCTGTTTTCAGGTCATCTTTAGCCTCTCTCAGAGTCTCAAATACATTGGTCTTTGAAGTTTATCTTGCCCACAAATTACTTGTATGAAAGCTACCCTGTGAAAATACTTATTATTAGCATTCTTCATTTCATGTGGGGAAAATATTAGAAATTCTTCTCTTCCTTGCTTCAAGAGACCATTCTTTCTACCTACTACAAAAAATGAAGGATGAGCTGTGAGAGATTGAGATAAATCCCAACAGTTTTATGAACTACTGTCTGCCTTTGAGTGAGCTGGCTGCTCAGTATAGGCCAACATCTTTGTAATTTAAAGCAACTATATTGAGTATGTAATATTACGATACTTAGGGGTGACTGCACATTTTCTTGCTTTTTAAGGAGCAAAAATTACAGTCAACTTTTCTCTCTTGTTTTAAAGCTGCCTCTTTATGTTTGTACAATTTTGCAAGTCAGATTCACATTTGGTTTATGTGTCAAAATACAAAAGTAATATTTTAAGTTTTCATCAAAACTATTCACATTATCCAGAAGAGACAGTCATAGACTGGGACCTCATTGTGCTCTACAGAAAAGAGCAAGGTGTTGCCCTTCGCACACTAGAAGCTCATATGGCAACTGTTGAAAGTCATCAGTCCTATATAGGGAAGATACATGAAGAGATGAGAGATTCTGGAGCAACTTGGATCTCTTTTTTTTTTTCCTGTGAAATTTTTTAAAATATACAGCACTAGTAATCGTATCTCACACAAGCCTGGGATGGATAGAGTCAAAAGGCAGATCAAAATATAATATATAATCATGAACTTATAAATACATAATCTGGGGTGGAGGGCTAGCCATAACTTGCCTTAAAATATATAAAATCCAAATACAAGATAAGAGGCAACAGATATCCACAAGAAATATAAGCAGAGCTCTAACAGATATCTTCTGACTGTTTAATACACAGTGATCATAGCCATATGAAATCATTCTCCAAAATCCAAGAAGCAGGAAGATGATCTTTAATGTAGCTGCACAGATGTGTGTGCAAGAGGACTATGCAAAATTTTTGATTCTCACTTTAAATGCAGATTTAGGGAAAAAAATAGATGTTTGAATGCTTTTTGTTGGGGTTCAGTTTTTGATCAAATACTAATAGCTATTCACTGTAGGTATTTAGTATTCAATATTTGAAATTAAAGCTCTGTAAAGTATAGGGTACAAACTTTTGTGGTATTGTATCTGAATAATGACTGAGCATTTACATAAATAGTGTTTTTATCTCCCACTTAGGTGAGAATACATCTTTTTTATTTTAAGAATGCAAAGACAGAAACTTCACCATTTTTCTCTGTGTTACCAGGGTAGCAGATTCAACTAATTCACATTACTAATTCAACTGAGGAAAAAATTTGAATATGTGAAAATAAGCCTTAACTGGTGTATATATAGGCTTGCAATCTATTTAGCTTAATATGTGAGAGTTAAGAAAATGGATAGCAGGATCAAAACCAAGTCAATCATATATTTCCATGAGCAGCTGAATTTATTTGGCTTAATTATTAGGGTACTTGTTACTTAACAAGTCCAGTAACATGAATATATTCACCTGCTGTTAGATTTGTTCAGGGATGTTGATTAATGCGGGTAATTCTAGAAACAGTCTTGGGGTTGTGGTGGTCAATATCTTCAGTTTTATCTATTTCTTTACACCAGAAAACTTGTTTGTAACTGCACTTTTGCAGCTCTGCAACATACTTGTTCTTGAGGTAATTCAGTGATGCTGCTGATTTCCCATGATTTGATGTCTCCCGTGGGTGCTGCTGGGGTTGCTTTTGGTCTCCAAATGCAGCAAGTACAGAATCAGAGACCATTCAGTATTATAGCCCATAAAACAATTTATTTTGTTTCATGGAGTGCCCTGAACTAAGCAAATAGGTTTACAGTAGAAACTACTCTGCAAAGCGCTCCTTACTGCTTTCTTGTGGCAAAATGTTCACAACTTATTAATATAACCTATGAACAATTTACTTTATCATTTATTTGAAGGACAACTGATGCATTTCTGCCACAGGTTTTCTATCACAGTCCGCTAGGAATAAAGGATCAGTCCGCACCACAAGCAGGTGAGAACAGAGTGAAACATTTATTCAGGGAACACAGGGCTTATATAGGGTTCGGGTTGGAAGCTACTGGAACATAGGCGGAGCGTGACAAATAAGGGTAAGGTAAGGCGGAATTAGACCAAATAAGGGGGAGAGGGGAGTGGCTAACCTTATAAGGTAGTGCTGCCCTGCACCACCAGTTAGCCAATAGAGAAACAGAAAGGAAGCTACCAAGGGGGAAGATGTAACTGGGCTCCAAACAGCTAATGGGGATAACTGTAGAAACATATGAAATAGCTATCTGTCTAATACAATAACTATCTAACTATCTTAGAAAATTTTTAAACATGGGAACCAGTCCATTAATCTTGTAACTGCTTGTAGGTCAATGGTCTTCAGATGTTTTTTATTTTAGTGAAATCTCCATCCATTCATAGAAGTTTTCCTCGCAGTCATCGTGCTGTCCTCCTACAGTTTTCCTGTTCTATATCAGCTAATATGACATTTTACATTTCTAGCAATTTTTATTAGAGATATTAGTAGAATGTAAAAAAATTACTGGAAACTGTAAAAATAACCATGGTATCAACCTGTGGGATTCTTTCAACTGCTCCCACTCTTTTGCAGACTCTCTGATAGAGTTCCTACAGTAAAATATTATGTTTGTGTTTCTGGATATTGTATGGCAAATTACTTTGTGAACTGACATACATTATGGCAGTACTTCTGTGATCTTTTGTATTTAATTACATAATTTATTTCCAGTCAGATGTACTCTTTAGTGTTCACACAAAAAAGGAAGGCCTCTCTAATAACAGTCTTTCTCAATGAATCTGGTTTAATTAAATTAAACATATTTTTCTATTTTCAGTTTATTCAAAGAAAAGCACCAGAAAATGAAATGGAAATTAGTATCTTCAGAAATATACAGACCAGTCTAAACAGGTAAGTTAAAACTTAGGTGCTTAACAAGCAACTATTGAAACTCTTCATGATCATTAGTAAATAAGTATAAATCCCTGGGTCCTTAAAGAACTTGTATTTTATTACCAAGAATGATCCAGAAAATTCTTCTGGTGTGTAGGTTTTAGTAAAGTTGCTCTGCTACTTGAATACTGCAGTTTTAAAAATGCACAAAAGAATTTGTATGTTTTATAATACAACTAAAATATTTGATTTTTTTCTGTGAGTACCTTGCAAAAGGTTTTTCATACCTTTCCATACTCTCATTGAAAAAAACTTCACAATGTAAATGAAAAGAAAAAAAGCATGTCTTACAGCAGTGCAGCACTCTGATAATGCAATAGGCAGACTGCATTGCCTGATGTTCCCAAAGGGCTGCTGAAAATGATTGACAGCAGACCCCAGAAGACACAAAAGTGATTTTAAATGGACGTGACTGGTGTGGTCAGTAGTTGGGGTGAGTGTGTGAAACCTGGAAATGGTGGGCAGAGAGAGATGAAAGTCCACTAAAACCTGCAGTGCTGCCTCTGCCTGGTGAATCTCACTTGCTTTCCTTCGGTTCTGCTGCTGCTCGACGCCAGGATAGAAAAGGGCTTGTTTAACTCCAAGGAGAGTTGCACACCATCAAAGCAAACTGGGAGTCTGCCAGTGACCCATATGGCTTCAGACAAGTGGAATTGCATCTCACTGCTTCCCACTCCCTGTGTCTTTTCTCTCCATCTCATTTATTTATTGTAAAGCCTTTGAGGTGAGATATGACCTCTGGTGTTTGGAAGCGCACAGCACAGCAGGTCTCAGATTGTGATCAGGTTTTCTGGGCAGTGTTTTTTAATCTGTGGTCCACTGACCCTTGATGGTTCCAAAATTGCTTCTAAGGGAGGGATGGAAAGTACAGAAGGAAAATGAACCAATTTCAGAAAGGTTTAACTCAATTTTCTGGGGGCAGCATATCCACTACAAGTTTTGCAGGGTTCTACATAAGCAAGGTTGAAGCTCCATTTTATTGAGTTTGGCAAATATAAATTGTTGACAGAAATAAAGAATTGGGCTCACTTTACAATATGTTATTTGGTATTTACAGGCTATACATCTACATATGGTGTGTTTATAAATAAAACACAAGCAGAAATATATTTGTATTTGTTTTCTATCGGTCTGCTATCTTTCTAATGTGGAAGAGTCCCTGCCAGTGCCATGAGCCCACTCATGTACCACATGTGTTTTTGAGGGTGACATTGCCAATTTGTTTTGTTTTTCTTGCTTTCTTCTTCCCAGCATTTTTGGCAAATGTTGAAGGGCAGCACCAGAGAATGTGCCTTTACCAGGCTGGTGCTCCAGAGCTGCATCCACCATGGCTGCAGCAGTAAAGGGGACTGGCTTTGCTGTTATGCACTTACTGCTATTTCCCCTCTGTGTTGCCAAGTGGGAATTCTCTCAGAAGAGCTGCCTTTGATTGCTTGCTGTAGAGAGAGTTTTGAAAGCTGGGTTTTTTTCTTTTCTTTTTTTTTTTTTTTTCCCCCCAATTTTCTTTCTCTGAACTCCCCCTCCTGGATGACAGGGGAAGATGTATGGATGCTGAGTAAGTTTTTCTGTGCCCCCGGGGATTAGGTGGCTTATGTGCAGGGTGCTTTACCACTGGCTCACAATAACTCTTGCACAGCAGAGTGGTGATGCTTGCAGGGGGAGTGCCACTGGCTTCAAAGAAGGTTTCCAGCTTTTTTTTCCATCCAGTGCACCCGTGAAAATAGAAAAGACTTCTTACTTGGTTGAACTGAAATTCTTTTCACTCTGCTTGACAGCTGTCTCCCACATTCCAGAGGTGAAGCCAAACACAGAAGGAGGTTTAGGTTGGGTATTAGGAAAAGGTTCTTAACCCCAAGTGTGATTGGGCGCTGGAACAGGCTCCTCAGGGAAGTGTTCACAGCACCAAGGCTGACAGAGTTCAAGAAGTGTTTGACAACCCTCTCAGGTACATGGTGTGACTCTGGGGCTGTCCTATGCAGGGCTAGGAGTTGGACTTTGATGATCCTTGTGGATCCCTTCCAACAAAGGATATTCTATGGTTCTATGATCCATATGCAGGTCAACCTAATGTTTTTATGCCTCTTTCAGTGTGCATGATAATCAAAGCCCTCTTAACAGCAGATAAGAGGTACTCAGTGGCAACTTGGAGCATTGTAACCACAGACAGCTGATGGCTACTGCACCTGTCTAATCAGGTAGCAGACTAGTGCATTGCACACAGTGATCAGTTGCACTGCAGACTGCTTCCTCTAGCTATCACCACAGAGATAGATACTCTGTTTTCTTCAGAAACCTCTTCTTTCTGCATAAACTAACTTTGCTACATAACTTAAGTGATCACAGTCTAAAAATGTGTTCGAATATTAACATACCTATTCCCAGAAATACCTTCAAGGAATGCTTTATCTAAATCTTCTGTGCAGTAGTAAATGTACTTGCAGCTCTCTAAAGCATATTAAGTAAATTTATTCTGCCATTCCATGGACTTGGCTAATCAACTTTAGTCCCTCTCAGGAGATAGGAGCTGAGTGGTGTGGATCAGGATTCTAACCCAGTAAGAGGATTAAGAGGTCTGACCTGGTGTTTGGTCACATGTAGACATCTAAATCTGTCTCAGTACAGTCCAGTTCACTTGTCACTAGGACTCCACAGGATTTTATCCCTGCAGTGTTTATCACCTTTGCTGTTCCTACACTAATATCCAGGTTCCTTTCCCTGTTTTGAAGGTCACAGAGCTTGATGTCCAGTCCAGTGTAAAATCCAGCCTGTTTGTAGGAAGGGCTTTGTCTACAAGTGTTTCTTGCAGAACATGACCCAGTGGAACACTGCTTGAGGAGAATGTTTCCTCTCATCAGGCCCTTGGCTGCTTATGCATTTCTTGCTGGGGGACAGAAGAAATACAAATTCCCTGCTATGGTCAAACTCAATTCATTTATACAGTCTCTCAGAAGGCTTTCTATACTGCATTAAAACCTGGGCTGTGTTCCTGTTGGATAACTTTTACCATTTCTCTCCACCCACTCTATTTTAGAAAATACCTGTTTTAATGTTCATTGCTGCCAGGCAAGTGTCACTAATTGCTACAAGTCACAATGTTTATAAAAAATCAATACCAAAAGAAGCAGCAACTGAAATAGAAATGAAGGAGTGTTGACAATGCAGTCCCTTCTTAGCTAAAATCAACTGAAAAAATAATTGCTTCTTGCATAGGAATATTTTTTGGGTTTTTTGTCTTTTTTTTTTTTTTTCTTAGTTTATTCGTTTACTTATAGTGGTAAAAAAGGTATAATATTACTGAGGTAAGATGAGGAGTTTGCACTTCTGTCCTGCCTGCTTTTGCAGTCCTTTAGCATGACTAGGAGGAAGATAATGCAGGAACATGATGATCCAAGAAGCAAAGTTCCTTCCTCAAGGGAAGTGGAAGAGTCAGTCTCACTGTTCATGAGCAGGGAACAGTCTGTGTTTGACTTAGAAAAACAAGAGTGTGCTGGTTTAAAGGTAAACTGGCAGGAGAAATGGACCCACCACAAGAGAGATTATAAGTCAGAGTTACAATTTA
>JAWWEW010000078.1:38622998-38692911 GCA_035583185.1 Anabacerthia variegaticeps
CACCCGCCCCCCCCCCCCCCCCCCAGTGATAACTGGTCCCACCTACTGAACTAGGACAAAGAGGAAGAAGAGGAGGGAAAAAAGATGTTATATTTTGCTGATATATGGCTTCTCTTCCATCATGGTGGGATAGTTAGTGAATGATTACATTTGTTTCCCACTCAATCTGCATTTATTTCTGTAGTACTGTTCCTTACATGAGACAAAGTGAGGAAAATTTGATTTACAAAACCATAGCTTAAAGTTTATCCACCATAAGCCCAGAGAAGCATTTTAGAAAATTATTTTTTTTCCTTTTCTTTTTTAAACAAGAACTACTATTTAGACCAGATATGATTTGGAACACACAACTGAACCAGAACATATACAGTCTTACATACAATCAATTATCTTCAGATCAAATAGACAATTAGAGAAAAATAGTTTTGTGTACCACAAAACAGGATAAAACCCCCACCTCTCTATACCAACTCAATCTTTGCATTTTGATTAGCAGCAATAACAAAAGTCCAGGAAAAAAATGTTTCCACACAGTGTGGTTCATGATCCATTACCTAAACATTTGCATCTGAAATATTTGGCTGAGGCTGTTCCTAGCACCAACCCAACAGATGTAACCAAATGTTAGACATGGGCCAGGTCTCAGCGCAACCTTGTGGCACAGCAGGAGAACAGCCCTTCCCAGCTGTCCTCCTCTCGTGCCTTCCCAGTGAAGGTGGTGGATGCAATAAAGCACTGTGTTTGTTTCTCCCCCCTGAGTGCTATCCCACTCACAGCAAGAAGAGAGAAGCAAAGTGGGACAAGCTTTGACCGTTCTGCCAAGTCCCAGTAGCTACTTTAGGCAGCAGCATCCCCAGGAGAAACCTAGTGAAAGGACCAGGGCAAAGTGGATCACAAGTGTGGCATCCATGAAGATGATGCACACTTCTTCAAGGAATGGTGAGGCTCTCTCCACTCACAGCACTGACGTTTGTCCACAGGAAACCTTTGCCTTATTGTTTCCCACTGGGTTCTTCATTTCTAGAAAGATGAAAACGTCTCAAAATAGCAAGTGCCAGAAACATCACTGCCGTGTTTGTGCCATTATCATGTTGTTAAGGAAACTGCTGAAGGTCTTTCATTCTCCCATGATTTATTTTACAGTTAGATTAACCTTGTGAAACTTATTTATATCCAATAAGAACCCTATTGAGAAGAAAATCCAGTAATTTATTTAAGACAAAACCAAGCTGAGCAAATAAATATCTGGTGTACACAAACTCTGTTTACAAGTTATCTGCAAACAGATTACAAACCTGACATCTTTTCTGCCCAAAATTAATTTCCAAGTAATTTATATAAGTAATATTAGATTTATATTGTGTGTATGTGTATAACATATACAGCTTGTTATGAATATACCATATTCAAGAGCTCATATGGTTTATTTGAGTTTGTACATCAGACAGCATACCTCAGTTTCCTGGCTGGATGAGAATCAGGCTTTTCAGGAGGATTTACACGAATGATAAATAATAGACCCTTTGGAAGAAGCCAGTGAATATTCCTGTCAGTATCTTAGCTTACTAGAGTATTTATGGAACATTTGATTACATAAGTATTATGGGCTTATTTTAAGTGAACATTAAATAAACCAAGTCACCACTCAGTATGAATATTTTTTCAGTTTCTATAATAGAGACCTTGTATACTTTCCACTGGCATAGAGAACAAAGTGAAAATTGCTTTGAAGTTTTGCATTACTGCAAGTCTTAAGATTCATGGGTTGTGTCCTCCTTAGTCAAAGAAATGGCTTAAATTAATGCTTCATAAAATAAAGAATTTTGGAATACATTTTTGACCTGCCTTGATACCTGGATGGTATTTTTGTGTTTCACTCTGGGTTTCTGAGAGCCATAGCATTCTGATGAATGCTGAGATTTCCAAGTGAAGGTCTTATTACTGATTAGAACAATCACATAATCTCAGACTGAAAATAAAATCACCAGAATCGACGACATCAGTCTGGTTTGGGTGCTCAGCTCCTTGGTCAATGAGCATGGCATAAATATGCAGACCGGACCTGATGTTCAGTGCTGCTGAACACTTGTTGCTCCTGCTGATCTATATATCAGCTATAGGTGTTTGCTAAAAAACAGTGCTTAATGTTTGTCCTAAGCTAAAGGAGATGAGGGGAATGGAGACATAAGGAAAGTGAAAATATAAGTAACCACACTTACTTCAACATAAAATGTTGTTTGACTGGGAAGGAGGAAGAAGAGCAAGAAGTAGCATCCTCTGAAATGGAAATGATCTAAGGGAAATAGAAGTAATACAAAGCATGCTGTTAAAACCTTGGAAAAGTGGTGGGTTTGCAAACACAAAAAGAAAGGCTGGAATAGGACACAACATCCTGGCCATGTTGAGGGGGTCATGGCCACTCTGTGACTCTCTTCTGATGCTGCATGGAGCTAAAGAAAACCCAGATTTCATCTTCTATGTACTGCAGTGACCAAAGCAGAGGAAATGGCCAAACAAAATGAAAAAACCAACAACCCGGCCCTCCTTCCTCAAACCGCCCAATGAAAAACAAAGTCAAGCACAGGGGAAGAATGAAGGAACATGAATTTTAAAGTTCTCAAAAGAGCAAGATGAGACAAAATATCTTTCTTGGTTTGTGCAAAGCCTAAACAGGATGGATACCTAAAAATAGAATCGAATATTCCTTTGACAAATTGGCCATGGGTGATTTGTGCATCCCAGCTCTAAAGCTTTGTAAATAAAGAAGTTTTCAATGTGCTTTTAAAACTCTCCAAGGATGCTGCAGAACTATCAGCTGTCAAAATAGCATTCCCCCGCTTGTGCACAATGTAAACAAATGTTCTTGCACCTGACAAATTCAATTGCACAAGAGGAACCATCAGATGACCAGTGTGAAAAGAGAGGAGGAAGCAGATCTGCAAAAAGGGATAGGCATGTCTGCTAGATACAGATATACACCGTGGAGACGTGAGAAATGTAGCTTAAAAGAAACCAAACCCTGACCTTCTGCCATAGGAAAAATACATTTGACTTCAGTGCATTTGTATTCTCTGTTGCTACCTCCTGGCTTTGTAGGAATACAGAGGTTCAAATATTGAATTTTTCTTAAGCTTGTATTATTGGAATGGAAAAAATGAAAATTGTCAATACTGTTGATGGACTAGTACAGTTAAGTTCAATGCCAGATTTAAGACCAACCAAATACCAAGAGCTGCTCAAAGCTGTGATTTTCATTGGGGTTCTCACAGGTGCCATTCTGTCAGAGAACATGGTAGGATTCTTCAAAGCCAGGAGCAACTGCACTTCCATTTACTGTGGAAACAAGCTGTGTCAGGAAAGGTTTAGGCTGGATATTAGGAAAGGGTTCTTCATACAGAGGGTGATTGGGCACTTGGAACAGGCTCTCCAGGGCAGTGGTCACAGCAGCAAACGAGCCAGAGTTTGAAGAGTGTTTGGACAATGCTCTCAGGCACATGGTGTGACTCTTGGGGATGGTCCTGTGCAGGGCCAGGGGCTGGACTTCAGTGATCCTTGTGGGTTCCCTCCAACTCAGGATATTCTACTCTATTCTATTCTATTCTACACTCTGAAGGGGGAAGGGATGAGCAGTAGATGAGAATGCACAGAGTAGACAAATAAAGAACAAAACTGATTTTTTGTGATGATCTTGAGATCTACTGAGCACCTGGGCTCCTTTTAGACCAAAGAGTGCTCTGGGTATCTGATATGTCAAAACAAGACATAAATTGACAGACAAATGCTGAAGCAGTGTTATTATCCAAACCTGCCTTCATCTGCAGTTGGGGTATTTTCTTTCATTTGAAATCCGCATGTTTCCAGGGAGAAGAGGTAAAAGGATAGCACAGATTAGCTGGTCTAACAAGGACCTTGGCTAAGGATCAACATAAGAATGACTAATTCCAAGCACAAATTTCCTAGAGTTGCCACAGGCTTCAGTGTAAATACACACAGAGTATGCATTTGAGTTGGGCAACTACAGCTGAAAGCTCCTAGATCCTCACATAATGAATTTTTCTGTCTTCTCTTTTGCAAGAGCCAGCTTGAGTGATTGATTTCAAAATAAGGATGCTATGATCCATGCTAGAGAAACCAGATATAAATGCTCTACTGGCACAGGTGCAAGGCAAGTACTCTTAGCTTGTGAGAGATTGTGCAAACTGTTGCACCATGAAAAATAAAACTCATTGTAGTTGGTGAGGGCATATTAAAGGAGGGTGAATATAAAAAAGATTAAATAAGAGCAGAATGCCATATATTACACCTATGCCTTGATAGAGCACAATGGTTCATACTTGATACAGCAGTGACCTAAAAAGCCCTATTTTATTCTTAAAGCTTAATCTTGAACTGGCTGCTCTCTGGAAACACAATCTTGCACTCAGATGCTAGTAATTCAGGGAAAAGAACAAGTTTTTACTGCACAGATTGGTATTCCTGCAGACCCTAGTGAAAGGAGGACACACAAAATGTGACAGGTTCTCTCCAAATGTTTTGACCTTCTGACCCTGGAAAAGAGGAAAATGGGGACACAGAGAGATAAATGAAAATACGTATGGTCAGTGGAAAAGTCAGTGGTAAAACGTGTGGGTGCTGAGATTCAGCCTGGAGTACTTTCACTTGGACCACACTGTGTGTCTGAAAGAGAATTCAGAGTATTATTCAAATTCTATTAATCCAAATAGATCTACTGCACAGAGACTGATTAGTGGATGTGCAGTAGAAACACTACAGTAAGAAAATAAATTAAAAAAAGGAGAAAACTGAGAAAATGCACCACTGAATCTAGAGTTGTCTTTTTTAAAATTATTTTTTGTTCCTAATGCTGATTGCAGAATATTTATATTGATACAATAAAGATTTTTTAAATTTTATTGGAGATTCTTTTCAGGCTAATCTGATTGGCTACTGAGCTATAAATGTAAGTATTTCTCTTAAGCTATGTATTCATTAGGTGTAGATATTTGCCATGTGATTTATCAAGTTTGTTTTAACAGTATTTAATTCACATGGCAGGTGATCCTTCCAAACTCCAGAACTGTTGAAATGTAGCTTAATTTATGTATCTGCCATCCTGCAGAGTCTGCATCAACTTCCGTGCCTCCTGGCTTTACTGATACTAGGCGGTAGCAGCCTTGAATTAAAACCTCTAGATATCCAAGGTACAAGTGTGAATGATAAAATAAAGGGGCTGGAGTGGAGATGGGGGAACTTCTGTGTTACTTTCAGACGAATATTATTTGTACATTATTTGAAAATATGAGAGATATTCTGGAATGTGTTTGCTGGATTTGAACAGTTTGTATTTCTTCTCACCTTTAAATGTAAATGTATATAGATATGAATGAGGAGCTGCAGGCACCTAGTAGGCTATTAGATTTGGGGGTGTTTAAATAATTGAGCTTCTTAAGTAGCATGAAATTGGTGTGTAGCTTATAATGTTTGGTCAATTTGAGTGAGCTGCCTTATGCAACAAAAGAACATTTTGATCTATTCTTTCTGGGGTGTCAATGTTGATTATAGTGTGTTAATACAGTGTAGGATGAAATACATGGCCTTGAAGAATAACCTTCTTTTTTCATATGTAAAACAATATTGTAATTCTGTAATTATTAAAAAGTCAATTATAAGGTCTTTTGTTCAATACTACTTTCAGAAATTTTTGGAGCATAAAATTATGGAGTATGTTATTGTCTGATAACAGGACATATGAAGGGCAAACACATTTCTGGACCTTCTTAAAGAATGAAGAAGATCTTTAAGCAAATATTTGCAGACTCTAATCACTTTTTAAAGTCCATCTCTATCCAATTTCATTGGCTGATTGTCACGTGGAAAGTATACTGATAAACACTAAAAGGTGTTTAAATAGACATGGGAAATTGTATATAATAAAAGATTTTTGAGGTGGTGAAGGTGGTATGAACTGTTTGAAAGCACTCATTGAAGAGCACAGACTTAAAATTCTCCTGAGGATAAGCATCTAGTAGCAAGTCTGTCCTCCCTTTCTTGTCTGCTGAGCTTGATTTCAGGGCATCCTTAAGCAGCTTTGTCAGTAGGTTAGCACTGGCATTCCTGCAATGATGTGTGTAGGCTTAAAATAGCCATTCCTAAGGTGCGTCTGAAATAAAATTTCTGAAAGGAAAATGAAAAGCTAAATATACTCTGCAAGACTCCAGAGAACAAGGTTTAAATAAGCTGCATGAATGTGAAGATTTCCCTCTGTCCATTTATTACACCAAAATTCTGAAAGGTATTTATTTGAAGAGGCCAGCCCTGTGATATTTATAATCTTTGTCTGAGTCAGAGCACTGAATAGTGCTTTCATTTTTAAATCATACAAGCTGATGATCAAATGGTTAATATACCAGCATGATTTTTCATGCCCTAAATGCCATCAACAAAAAAATGAGCTACTAATCATTTAGATAAAGTGGATTCATAAACTTGGGTTATACATTGTATATCTTCATTCAGAAGCCAAGTCTGCTACTAATCTTAATTATTTCTTCTGCAGTTTTATGTCACAGATGGCTCTTATTAAATTTCTTTTCCTCTAGAGCTTACATGGTAAAGATGCTGATATCAAATGAGATCTAACATGAATAAATATCGTACTTCTGTGATGCATCCTGAGATACTTTGTCTCTGACACCATCTTGATGTTGGGTGGTAAAATGGAAAAGTGCCATGGTCATCTGGTGGAAACTTTCAAAGAGAACCCGTTTTAGAATGCAAAAGATTTCTGGTGGTTTCCAGCTCCTTCCAAAGTATACCTAATGAGCCATTAAATAAGGCAGAACGTAATGCAAGACACATATGTGAATTTTTCAGGTGGGGGTGTACGGCATTTGCATTTTTAGAAGTCTAAAAGTGGAAAATGCTTATGTCCTGTAGCTGCAGTAACCTGCAATGCTGAGGGCTGCCAACAGAAAAGCTGGTGCTAAGGGTCCCGTCTTGATATCATGACACACCCATGCCAAGTCAAGAGGGGAGAAATCCTGATCCCAGTAAAGCTAATGCTGATTTTTCCATTAACTCTACCAAGATAAGAGTAAACCTCGGGAAAGGAAAATGTCAGTCCTTCTACACTGATAGGTTTTGTTTCTTAGTCTTTGAAGTTTTCTGTTCTTATTTTTCTCCATATCTCATCAGAGGTTTCAGGATTATCTTTAACACTCATTTGATCAGACTCCTACATTCTAACTGGTTTCAGGTCAAAATGTCAGAAAAAATAAAAAAATCCTACTTCTGTTGATGCATGAAATTGGCTTTTGATTTCATGGGCTGTCTTGCATCTTTAAACTCTGGATTAACTATGCAATATAGAGAGTAGAAATGTCTAAGAATAGAAGAATCATATCAAAGTAGAAATAGAAAAGACTTGCACTCAGCTAGTGCTTCTTAAAGGACTTTTTTTCTAAGCTGTGCGCTCTTAATGGACATGGAAAGCAGCATTTTACTGAGCTACAGCAAGAGCCTGAAACACTTAAAGGATGAAGACCAGAAGCCACACACCAAACTGGATACCAGAAAAAGAACAGTAAGAAATAGAAGTGTATGCAGCTGGCAGTAGCTGGCAGCAAAACAGGTAACCCAACATGCTCTGTCTGAGACATCGTTTTTCTGAGGAGGCCTGACAGAGGTGGAGGTACCACAACAGGGGCTGTGTGCCCTCAAACAAGTGTGGGAAGAAGGACAAATATTCATATGGGTATAAATCAGGCTATTCAAGGTCTGTTTTCTCCATTCTGCTTCTGTGATACAGTGGTGATACAGACCCTCTGGAAGGCCAACACAGGTTGCAGTTGGCCTTTGAAAGACAGTGTTGCCAGTGCCTGCTTGTGATCAGGCTGTGATAGCAAACCAAATGATAAAAGATTAACATAGAAAATGGGATGTAGAGGTGAAGGATGGCCACACTTGTTGGGGTGGCACATCATCCTGCTTTGGAGCAGGCTAATGGGCTGCTCAGTTGTCCTTGTGGGATGTTGTCCTCTGTGTGGAGGGGAAAGAGAGAAAGAGAGCGAGACACTGCCATTGCAGTTTTCCACACCTCGCAATGCATGTCAGGACTCCGGAGAGTCCCTTTGGAAAATGCCACTCCAAACCCTGTATTCCTTTCTTCTTTGCCTGCTTCTCTTGTGCAATTGCTTGCAGCTATATGAGGAGACAAAAGTCTAGTAACTTCATGTAGGTCTTTGACTTCCTTTTTTGAAGCCATGATACTGGCTGTTGGTTTCTGTGGTTGGGATCTGAAACTGTCATTGTGCCGAATCTGGGATTAACAAAGTTTTATTTTGTATCAGCTTTTAATATGAATGTGAAATACATTAATTATATCTATATTTTATTATAAAAGTCAGCTATTTGTAATTTATGTTTTCTTATGTTAACAGTAATAGGAGATTGATATGTTTTTTATATATAAGTACTTATCATAACAGGACATTATGATTTTTATTAAAGAAATTTATGATTGCCAGTTAAGGTGTTTCTGAGGTGCATTATGCATATATATCATATGAGGCACACTAGTGTGTTTATAAACTGCATAAACCATTCCGCAGTCAAATGGCAATTTTTGCTTGCAGTTGTGAGCAAGGGAAGCAAGATATTTGCAATGCTATAAAACCTACTCTCTGAGGGATTATAAAAAGCTTTTGTTTAACTATCAGAAATGAATAATTTCTTTTTAAAAATGAATTTATTGGATAACTGGTCTGTCCTACTTGCAGACTTTTCTAAACCACCAGGGATGACAGAGAAATGCTTGCTTAATTGAAAGGATGATGTAGCTGCTCTGCTACATCTAGGCAGTCATTCATAGCTTTTAACTAATAATCAAGTCTTTTGGAGAGTAACTGACTTACAGTATTACTGACTAGCAGCAAAAATTCATTAGAAAATGTTCAACGTAAAAATCAATTGTTTGCAATCCAAGTAATTGTCTTATGCATTATTGCCCATGTAATGAAGCTCTACCAGTGTTCTACTCTCTCTTTATTATGACTGCTTTGTTTTTGAGTCCATGTCTAAATATATATAAATAGAACATGAATCAAGTTCTCATAACTTGGCACTCTCTAGTTCTGAGGAAATGTATGTTAAACTGATTTGGTGTAAGCAAAACTGTATTTTGTATTTACTGTTGGTAAAATGCAATATGAAAGGTACTGGAAAGAGTTTTATACCCACTTGGGGTTTCCATAAAATGTTTCTGTGTTTTAGGTTCTCCATCTCTCAGCTTGCCCTTATAAATACATTCCAGAGCACGTAGATATGAATTTCTCTCTCCTGTAAATATCAGAGAGAAGTGTCAGAATCAGTTCAAATTTTGGTGACTGTTTATAAATTATTCCATAGTTCCTGATAGCAGGCTGCTTTTATTTAGTTACTTATTTTCTTTTAAAAATATTTGAGTCAGTAAAAACAATCATGGTAAAAGGTGCAGAGACCTTACAGTATTAGGGAGATAAATCAGATTCTCTCCATACAAACAAACTTTCTTAGGGTTGTGGTCTCTGAGTCGACAGCGATCCCCAGGGACTTTCTCAGCTGAATCTGTGCTGACAGCTCTCTGTCATATGTTAGGTGGAAACAATCCATCCAGAAAGCTAATGCCACTTCAGCCCTACATGAGAAGAGGACAGTGTTAACAAGACAGCAGGAGATGTGACAGCCAGTGACCTGATGATATGAAACAGGGGAGGACATCAGCAAGCGTGGCTGGAGCTGGGCACAAAACTTTCTGGGAGATGCTGGCTAAGATCTGTTGCTCTATTGATACAAGCCTTTCAAAGACACCCTTTGACTTGGATAAAGTTTCAAAGGAGACTAAGCTGGATGGCTATGAGCAGGCTATGTTACTCCCTGGTGCCTTTCTGCCGGCTTAAGCTGAGTTACATTAGGTTTGAGGATTATCTGGACCCCTCTGTAGGATCCTCTTAGCTTGCATGCCTTTTTATCTCTGAGCTTCATGTAATTTAGCAACATTATTCCCAAAGTTTTCATTGGTCTTTCTTTACAGAGCCACTCCATCACTGTACTTCTTTGTTTACAACCCTCTTTCAAGTGGTGTCATCATATGCTAAGAGAAAAAAACCTTGTAATGCCCATCCAAAGCAGTGGGGACTCCTTCTTATAACCATGACAGGGCAAAGGTTTCCAGGGAAGACGCTGTGCCTGCTGCCTGCCTTCCCATTGGATGGAAAGTTAGCAGCCTGCCCCCTTCTTAAACAAGTGCAGGCACTAGGCTGCACAAGGCTGTGTGTTTGCTCTGTACAATTTCAGAGGCTCTTTGCTTTCCTCGTCCAGAAAATGGTTGTGAGTAGATGATTCTTGCTTTGGAAGTTATGAACCAGGTCTTCTGTCTTCAAAGTCAAATTACTTTTAGCACATGTGTCCACAGTGTACACATACTAGCATAATCAAAACTAACCAGGATGAATCAGTAACTTAGTTTTACTGGAAGTCATGGTCAAATATGGTCTGGAGGCTTTTTTCCATTATCTTGGTTACTTATAAATGACAATAGTGTTTTGTATGCCTGCTGCTAATTCTAGCTACTGCTCTATCAGGATTAGTTGAGTTTTTCATTGTTGCTTTTATGGTAACAGACAACTGATAATTTGGGAAAGTGCTTGGAAATGTTCATTTCAGGTTAGCCAGAGGTTACTTCATTACTGTAAAACTAAAACTGGAGCCCCAGGCTCCTAAATCTGATGGGATTTTTCTGATGGTTTGTTTCATCTGAGTGCTTGGTTTTTAGAGGCATGAGTTCAAGAGGATTTTATGACATATGATTACTTTTTTTTCCCTTCCTCTGAGTGTTGATCTGGTCCAATTTATTTTTTTTCAAGGCCTGGTCTAAAAATCAGTTCTAGGTGTTCTAAAACTCAACCTGAATGTCCCAGTAAAATAATAAACAGCTTCTTTGTAATATTCCTAAAATCACTGCCACCAGATTTAGCTCTTGGAGGTAACAAGTACTGGCATTCCCGTGGTGTGGAGTTCAGATTGGTTTTGTTCGCCCCAGCAGATGGATTGAAGTCAAGGTGAAAGCTCTGATCACATCACACTCAGAGCCCAGGACATATCTGCCCCTGATGCAGAAAGGGTTTTGTTCTGAGTAATGCCACACCTGGTCTTCAGAAGCAAAAACTCATGCTTACACAACTCACTGGATCAATGTGATTATGTGTACGCTGCAGTGACCACTTATCTCTGTAGCCTACAGTGAGCCTTGTTTCTGAAAGGACAGTGTAATGATGCCATTACATGACAATCCCAGCTGTCTCAGTCAGGGTCTTACATGCTTTCCTCCACGCTGAAATCATGAGATAATACCTTCTTTTTCAAATCCATGTTGCAGCCATGTGAGATCAGACTCCTTTGTCTTTTTATCCTGCCTGGAGACTGGTCAGTGTTCCCTAGGGAAGGGATGACAGAAATTTGCCGTGGCTTGGGGCAGCAGTTCTTTTGGTTTGGGCTGATGACTTTACCAGCATGAGGTGCTTGAATTGGAAGAAAGACAATTCAAAATCCCTCCAAACTGATGTTGTGTGCTGGAGGGGAGCCACAGGGACAGCCACCAAAAGACCAGCAGGGTCTATGAAATAGCAACTTAGTTTCAGAGCTAAAATGAGAAGTTGTAAAAAACAGGTGGCTGCTGCAGAAAATCTATTTCTTCCTGAGGGGAGGATGCTGCTGAATCTCTTCTCATTGTGAGGAGGAAGGAGAACCACAAGCCTGTTCCAGAGGAATGGATGAGAAAAATCAGTGAGGAAAAGAATTACAAGCAATAAGTCAACAAAGTGAGTGGGATCTTGGCCAGCCTCTCTAAGGCGGATGGCACTGCTGGTTACAACAGCTGCAACTGAAAATCCGGGAGACAACAGGGGTAACTGACAAATATTTAAAGATTACTACCAGCTGTTTAGTCCAAACCATATCTCCTCTGCTAGGTAGAGAAAGCTTTGCACTGGAATTGCTTTACCCTCTCTTCTTCATTGGATGGCAATTATATTTAAACATCATTAGCAAGATCAAGCTCCTGAGTGCCAGCAATGTCTTATCCTGCAGTAAGATTCTTAAGCCTGACAGACTCAGAGCCTCCTGTTTTTGCAGTAAAGCAGGTGGGACAATGTGCCTTATCCCTTCATCTGGCTCTGCAGCCTGCTGGTTTCTTCGTGGCTTCTTCAGCAGAGGAGTTGTGGTTCCTGAACAGGTTAAGGAGGCAGAGAGAAGAGTTTCTGTGTGACAGTTAGTGTTCTTTCACACTGAGGTCTGATCCCTGCTCACTTACTTGCTCTGTTTGCTTCCCAAACACAGCTAACACTGCAGTTCTGTCCTTTGGAAACTGCAGCCCTCACCTTTCATCTTTGCTGCATCTTCTACATGCTGCTTGCCCAACAAACATGACCAGAGCCATCAGGCTGGTCCTCTGCCCCTTGTAGGTGTTCAGCTTGCTAAGGGAGCTGGGCTGTTCTCAGAAAGGAAGTACAGCTCTGTACCTGCTCTTACTGGGCACTTTTCTGTGCTGATAAATTTGACTTCAGCCTCTGGTACTTCTCCTCCCCTAGGAACACCTTGTTTTTATTCACAGCTGGAAATGCAAGCTTAACCACCAGTGCTTGAGGTACCCATTCTAAATGTGAGTAACTTCACCCAGAGGAGTGCTCAGAAATGTATTGTTTTCCACTTAGAGACTGTTGGCAAGAGTGAGACTTTGTCAAATTTCTTCTGAGTCCCCACTCACTTCTTAAACATTAGAAAATATTGGGAGTCTATCTTCCCTTTTAGTCTTGTTGTGCTGCTGTTTCATCTGAGACTTAGCAAAAATACTTGGAATGAGTTAGACAGGCAAACAATTGAATTTCTATGAATCTGCAGGTGACTGATGAGAAGAAATGGAGAACATTGAAAAAAACCTTTTTTTTTTTTTATTTTTTAAAAAGTTTACCATCAGAACTGCTTACAGCTAGAAGTGATGACTAAATACATTGGGATCATTGAATTCACCCATCTGAATCCTAATAAGGACATAAAAGCACAAAGGGATGTTGGAGGACATGGCTGGTCACGGCAGGGGAAAAGCAGACACTGCGGTCTGCCAAGGTGAGCGATGTTAGGACAAGATTATCTTTCCTGTCATGTACTTGCCAAACTGCAGCTTTGACTTGGGCTGATGCTCTGGGTTTGGTGTCATTTTTTCTTCCCCTTCACACAATGAAGTGAAACTTTAGGATGAAGAAAATGGGTAAGGGAATTATGTAGATAAACCAGATGATTGGTTATACCTCTGAAATGTTCTGGAGTCTAGGCTTGCCAAGTTTCATCTTGAGCAGCAGAAAAATAATTTTCCTACTTGACCATCCTAATCTGCCCGTGCAGGAGCAGTGAGAAGCTGAGCTGGCCATTCTACTGCTGGTCCAAGAGGTGGGTGGGAAGGCAGATGCTCTGGAGGTGTTTCCATGGGCTTCAGGGTGGTGTTACTGATGCCATGCCCTTAGCAGGACTGCAAGAACCTGTGCATAGAAAGGGAGAGAAACGACCATAGGTGAAAGCGTGCAGGGAGTCCAGCCCCCCATGAACACCAGTGCCACTGCAGCTTGCAATTGCAATGCATACAGCTGTTCACAGGAGACTCCATCACACAGGCAGATCAAAATGCATATTGTGCTTGGCAATTATAATGATCTGTGAACTCCATTCATTTAAGTATGGATAATTATGCCCAAGTCTCTTTAGCCTCTTTCTCTCTTAAAGAAGTATTGCTAAAAGGATTTTCCTTAAGCAGGGCCATACCTAAATTTGCTGCAATCATCTGATTAAAGGCTGTCATGGCTTGTGTGCTTAATTATAGTGCAGAGAAGCGTGAATACAGCAGGGCGCCTAAACTGATCTTTTCTCAGATGTGGGCATTTAGTGCTCTGTGGCAGATACCTGCTCCTGTATTTCGTGGTTTCATCATGCCTGTATTTCCTGTACAGGTGCCTGCCTATAAATGCTCTGATTTCTTAAGACTTTATTTACTATGTTCTTTAAGCTTCTAGAAAGAAACTGGTTGGAAAATTCCAGCTGGATCATTTTATATTTGGTTTTTAAAAAAGCAAAATTATTCAAAAAATATGGGTTCAGTGGCATGTAGAAAGGCAACAGAGATTTTTATTGAAGAGGTTGACATAGTTGGCATGAAACATTTCAGGGGTCTATTTAATTTTAAATTGACAGTGTTCAGAAAAAAAAATTAAAACAAATATGTCAGTGAGCTTAGGTATTTTTTCTCTTGAGTCTTGTGTGATTATTCTATCTCCCCTTTAAAATTCCTCATTGCAACTTTTGCAGGGCATTTAGTCAGCGAGTGGCACAGTGAGTTTCCAAGCAATGACTTTATCATGTCATTTATGGTATTAACTTACATGGCATTTCTCAGTTACATTCATAAACAGTAGTGGGATGGAGGCATGATTCCAGGGCATGTGTATATGACTGCTGAAGATGATCAATGGCCACTCTAATAGTGTCATGCAGGTATAGGGTGACTCTTAAATAATGGCTTTCATCATAGCTAATGTATACCCAAATGAGTTCGCAAAGTCCTGGAGGTCTTCGCACTCCCAGCATGATAAGGTATCCCTGGGACCTCCTGAAAATTCTAGGGAGTTGGCTGCCCATGAAGCAGCTGTGTTCAGGAGAGAGAAAAAGAGGAGAGATTCTGGGCTCACAGCTTCACTAAGAGTTGGTCTCCCAGAGCCTGTTTTACTGTGAATGAGTTCACACCAGTATGTGAAAATCAGAACTAGTATATACTTCTGTAATAACTACTTAATAAGCAAATACATAAAAAATCTGAGATTTTCTTTCAGATGACTTAAACAATTTGAAACAGCAGAATAATATTTTTGCCTTTCTTTCTTACTGAAAACTGTTTCTATCACTTCTTCCACACATTTTGTGTTTGGGATTGCATTTTGGAAATGGACATTCAGGACAATCTTTGAAGTCGACCCCTGTGGCTAAAGAAAAAGATGGAAAAAAGTTAATGCTTTTGAAGACTAAATATGTCCTCCCTAAAGTATTCCTCAAACCCTAGGATTCATTTCATCTGATTCTGTGTGGCAAAACACAGATTTTTTTTTCCCCTGAATCATGCATTTCTATGTCATGCCATGCTGATCTATCATGAACTGGACTATGCAATACCATTCCTTCTCAGCTGTTGTGTTTTCTGCATTCTGCTCCCTTGTTTGGAGGTCCTTAATAAAGTCAGCCACTGCCATGCTCTGACCAGCACACAGCTCTTGGATAGACCCGTGTGTGCTGTTTTCATCCTTTTCTGTCAGAGCTATGTCTGGTAGATGATAGCTGGGAAAGATAATGGTAAAGGTACTAACAAAATGAGGAGAAAAGATGAAACAGGTGTTTACTATCACTCCTTGTATGTTTCAGAAATACTAGAAGAAATACCTACTTAAATACTGATTCCACAAATTGTCACTGAGCAGAAGGTAGATTATATATATTTCACAAATAAAATTTTACTTGGCTTCATGCAAGATTTACATTGATAGGGATTTCTAAATATGCATCTGGTTCCCAACCTTTCTCTGAAAGCCTGTCCTCTGTTCAAAAAACACACAGCTCTCTCTAACCTCACTAGAGATTTATTTAGTATTGAGATAAAAAACCCTCATAGAGAACTGGTTTGTTGCTGGCCATGGTCAAAGACAGGTTTTTTATTTTGGGAATCTGATGACTAAAATCAAACCAACAGTTCAGAGAAGAATAGCAAAATGATGATTGAAGCTTGGCAGGATTATTTTTGTGGAAAACATAGAACAGGGAGATTTTGTTGGTTATGTGATGACTACCAGAGTTAAAAGGAGAGCATGCAGCCAACCTACAAACTTCAAGGGAGTACAGGGGCATAATTTACTTCCTTACATGGTAAATTAAGAATTCTTGTAAGCAGTAGGAAATTTAGCAATGGGAAGCCTTATGTAATCTAAAAGTAGAAAACCTCAGGTGAATACATCCTTCCCCCGAAAATAAAAATCTTTGTAAAAGAGCACACAATTAGTGGCTTATCTGAAGGAAATGCTACTCATTCTATTTACTGCAGTTATAGTGTTGGCTATTGACTGGGAGGAGAAAAGCCAGGACTTCTTCCATTTGTTGTCCCTTTTATCTTGTATTGCTTTCAAGTAGATCTATCAGTTTTTATGGGGACCTGAAAGGAAACTTTCTTTTAAACAACTAATTTTTTTACTATCCCAAAATATTTGGGGTTCTTTACATCTACAAAGGAAATAAAAGCAAAGTACCAGGATGCTTTTTGACTTTCTCTGACACTGTCTTTTCCTCAGCAATGTCATCTTTCTATTTCACTGTCTTGGATTTATTTAGGTGATCATGTCAATGATATGTATATTTATTGCTTATATTTGCTTTTCATCCTCTCCTTTTCTAGTCTCTGCATGAACTTACAGCAGCATTGCCTGCAAAGCATGGTGACAGGGCCAATTCTGTTTTAAATGAAAGGCAAAATCATGCTAGGCAATGGAGTTATGCCAGGAGAGACCTTGTCCTGCTATCCTGATGTTTCTAAAAACCAGCTGCTGCTGATATCACTCTATAACTGCTGATTCTCACATCTGGGAGGAGAAGAGGATCATCTCAATGCAGAAACCTTCCTGAACCTTAGGGGAGAAGTATGGTAACTGTGTCCTTCTGCTGGGGAAACATTACAGTGTATATTTATCAGCAGTGCAAGAGAGCCGACCTGCCTGCTGTGGTGTGGCTCCAGCTGTGATTTTACACAGCATTTAGAATGCTCTCCCATGGCTTTATAAAGAAGACCACATTATTTTTGTGGTACAATAATTCAGGGACCCAAACATGACAGTTATGCAAGAAATTTCACAGCTTTGTTGTGCTGTATCACTTCCATGGCTAGCTATCATCCTGTAATTCCAGTTAAGGCACAAGGGTATCACTGAAAAACCCACTTTATTTTAGAATGAGTTTTAATTATGATTTTACATTAAATTAACTTGCTTCATCAATACAGCCATGCAGTGGGAATTGTTTTTGTTTTTCTGTATCATTAACCTGGCACAAAATTTAAACCAGGATGTACCTAGATAAAGATTGAAAATATAACATATGCTCTGATTAAATCTCTAGTCTAAGGAGCTCTTTGAAACATGAAAGAAATTAAACCAAGTCTGTTTTATAGAAACTCTACATTAGCAAGTTTAAGAGGGACAATTTTGGTTACAGTTAATCTAAAACTGTACTTATTTTGTAGCTTCAAGACTGATTTCCTTTATATAACTCAAGTTTTAGAATTTATTTCTAAGGGATTTGGTTTAAAAATTATATTCCAAATTAAATTTCAGTTGAAAAATATCCCAAAACATTTACTATTATAATGGCAATTAAAATTTTGAAAGTATTCAATTTTTGCTAAAAGCCTAATGGTATTTATAACTAGGAAGTGTATAACAAATGTGAAATATGAATGTTTTTAAAAATACATTTTGAAAAAAAGATTACTTGAGCAAATTTTTTTTTTCTTCAATTTTAACAAAGCTTCTTCTTTTAAAATAAAAGTCCCTGGATAGTTACCAGCAGTAATTTTTGTTAAAATGAAATATTTTTTTTTAGTTTAAAGTTTTTATTTTATTGTATAAATAATGAAGGCTATTTTGATGAAGGGTTGTTTCTTGATATTTCATAGGGTTTCCTTTCACAAATTATCAGGGTATATAATGTAATATTTTATATGCAATTTTAAATGCTTTTAGTGTTTTTTCAATTTTTTTTTTTCGGCATAATTGACCTTTCATTTGTGTTTGAACATAGTGCAGAGTGAAAAAACCAAGCCAAAACATTTTAGCCTTTTACAATGAAGGTAAAAGAATTACAATTGATTGTAACGTAAAGTTTTCTTCAACTGGGCCAATTTTTTTTTGGTCCAGCTCTTCAATTTTTGCCTTCTGATCTAGCACACATGCTGATTCTCAAAGGAACAGCTGTCCTTGATTAGATCAAACTGTGCTTCTGATGTTTTAAAATCTCCCAAAACTGCAGTTCACAGTTCCAAACACTTACTCCATCTTTTCTCCCATATGACCCCTAATCAGGGCAGATTTGTTTCTAAATTTCGCAGTGCAGCTTGATGCAATTATTCTTAAGAATAATGTTTTTTAACTTTTGGAAGGCTTTTTTTTTCCTTTTGTGTGTGTGTGTGTGTGTGACGTGCTTCCAAACTTACAAGGTAGGAGTTTCCACTTGCAGGACAAGGAATTACCAGGTAAAAGCCATTTTCTCACAAGGCTTTCATTCTTCTAAGCCATGCCAGTGCCTGTGCCTGTGCAGAACAGATTTATCTTTTTTTGAGCTCTGTTGTCAGTACAGCTCTTCACTGCCATAGATTCAGCTGGAACATCCAGACTTGGATATGTAGGCTAATGTCACAGCTTCATTAGAAATCCTGTAAGCTTGACTCTGATAAAATTCAAATTTTATAAAACATATATGTATATATCAACAAATATGAACTACACTTAAATTCTCAGCATTTCATAATCTTATCTCTTTCTGCATGAAGTGAATTCTCTCCATGGCTTTAGTGAACTTTATTCAGCCCACCTTGCATTTGGCTGTGCTGGTCACAAATCTTCCCCTGCAGAATTTAATTGGATTGGGGCCACTGTTTTGATTAGATTGGGGCCACTGTTTGTGGTGGCAAAGGGATGAATGCTAATAGGTAGGGCCATTACAGCAAAATTTACTTGTGATAATACACAGTCATTACATTTCCCTTTGTTTCTTAGTTTTTTCCCCCCTTTTTGCTTTTTTTCCCCCCCTAAAGAATCAGTGATTTCAAGCCGTGTTTGAAGCCCAGCCACCTCTAGTTTCAGGAACTACAGACACTGGCAGTGTTTGCATTCACACCAATCGCCCTGTTATGGAAGGAACACTTTCATTTCTTCTTGTTACACCTTTTCTTTGTACTAATTCCCTACTCTGGCTGGCAGAAAGCCTCCAGAGACCCAGGAAAATGGTTTCCTAAGTCAGTCCCTGAAAATGCAATCCTGGGGTGCAAGGTAGGTGTTAAATACAGCTTTAGGTTTGGTAGGGGATGTTTTGCTTTGGTCTTGTTTATTTTGGTCTTTTTGTTTGTTTGTTTTTTCTGTTATTTTTTGATTATTTTATGGCATGTAATAACTGTAAAATAGCATGGCTTTATTTGATCAATGTCAGAAGATGCTTTTTCTCTGGTTCTCAAAGGTACCTGTGGTAGAGACAGAATGAAAGCAAAAAATCAGCCAGTATATTTTTATTAGTTACAGTGTCAAGGAGTAAGCCAGTTATTAATAGTACTTTTTCTGGTCATGGAATTAAATCCTATTTTAATCTAAGGGTAGAGAAGGAAAATTAATACTGTTTGTTCTGAAATATGGCACTGCTCTCTACATAGCTGAGAACAGACTGGAAATTTTCTCTTTCTGAAAAATAGTTTGCTTACTACATATTATCAATATGAATTCAATTTGCAGAGTAACTGTAGTCCCAGAACAGTACAATCTCAAAAATAATAGCTTTCTGCTTTCCCCTTGCCAATCTCCACCCTGCCTCATGCTGGTGCATCACAATGTGTGGTGCAAACCTCACTGTACCGGCACGGAACACTTCACCTATAAATCACAAAGGCACAGTCTGTACTGTCTTATCTCCTCTCTGACCTGGGTACTGCTCTGACCACAAGAGACTATAATTTACTGTCTACCACACAAGTACAAAAGAGGTTTTGTGATACCCCCTAGGCTTAAAAGACCCAAATGTGTTCAGGTGGGTCCAGCTCACAGACTGACTTTACACGCTATTTGCCAGTTCCTGTGGATAAGGGTGATTATGGGAGAGGGTCAAACACCAAGTGAGCTTCTGCAGCATCACGTCCTGTGCCTTAAGTCAGAGAATGACAGGGTTTCTGTCTCTTTGCTTTAATAACTAGGATGAGAGTGGGGTGAGATATGTGACAGAGTCATGGAAACCTCCCTAGTTTGCAGGGTGTGGTACAGAACTTTGGATTCTTGGGACAGGTTAGAGAAGGAGCATCTCTTAACATGTTGTTCTTCACCCACAGAGAAACCTGAATGTCACAAAGCTGGGACAGGCTGTCATCTTCCTGTGCTCATGGAAGATTCATTCTTTCCTCTTCTTCTCCTGCAATTTCCACCAAAGTCCTGTTGTGATGGTCTCAAGACAGCTAAACCTTTCTTAAGCTGGCTGCTTTTCCTTCTAGGTCCTAGTTCTTCACTTACCTGTCATTTGTACTGTTGTTCTTGGGTTTCGGTGGGTTTTGTTGTTGTTGTTGTTTGGCTTTTTTCTTAAAGTGTTTCCTCCAAAAATGGCAGTTTCTTCTCTTCCAGACACACTTCATTCAGAAACCCTTCTGTGGAGTGCCCCAAACACGTCTTTGCCCTCATGTGTTTGTTACTTTTGACATGCTGAATGTACTCACTTTAGTGTCCATATTCTCCTATCTTTTACCTGGAAGGATTCTATTGTTTCTTATTCATCCACATGTATCTGAAAGATGGGTAGCTTTAAGCAGAAAAACTCCTTGACAGTCTGTAGTAAAATTTAAATGTTTGTGTTTTGCTGCATCGACCATGGTTTTTGTCAGGAGATCTGAGAGGTTGTTTATAAGGTGAACAATTTTCTCCTGTAATGTAGCATTGCTATTAGATGACACATGATGACTAAGCATCTGTTTCCATGTCTTGATGGTCTGCTCAAGCTTGACGTGAACTGATAGATTTAAAACTTAATTCAGTCATGTTTGGTGCTAGAGGTTAAACGAACTACCGCTGAACAGTTAACAGAGTTGGCCAAATCCAGCCCTGATGTTACACCTGGTTAATGCCAAAACTGAATTGACTCCTGTATCAATAAAAATGCACCTTCACAGGTGCCATTTTAATGAAATACTGTATGGAATTTGTTCCTTGTTTAGTTTCCTCAACATTATAAAAATAGTAACTGTGTTTTGAAGTTAAATCACTTGGCTGGCACACACATTGTCAGGCTGAATGCTAATTATTCAGCTTAATTAACTCCAAAAAAACCCAAAAAAGGGCTGTAAACTATAAATTGAACCTGATATAGAAACTCTTGGTAAAGCCTCCACCTTGATTCCTTTGTGCTCCTGACTTTAACAACAACTGAGATGACTTCAGCACTGGACCATCCATGTTTTGTTCAGCAGGGTTGGGCACAGACAGCTGTCCCCTGTGGTGAGCAGTTAGATCCCTGCATGGGGCAGGCTGCAGTGAGCACTCCCACATGCCCTGTGTGCCACAGGTGATTTCTCAGTCCCAGCATGTTGTGAGTGCAGTTTTCCTTTTAAAAGCCCTTCCAGAACTGCACTGCTGCTAATTTGCAGCCCAGGTTAGTCAGGTTTGGTTTATATCCTTTTGTTCTTGGGCTAGTATAGCCTTGTAGGTCCATTAGGTGCATAATTGCTGAGGTTTATTCTCTTGTATCCCTGCCCAGTCTTCCTTTTGCTGGTATGTATGCCAAGTTCTAGCATCTTCTTCTAATGATCCTACAAGCTTTTCAGTGCATCTCTTCCAGTTCAAGTTTACCTTTGCTGTGGGGTCTTTTGTTGCTACAAGAGAGAGAAAATGAAAAGTAATACAACTGCCAATAGCTGTATGTGTGTGTAGCTTTATGCAAGCAAGTGCCGTCCAGTTCTATAGTCATTGTCCTTGTCTTCCTTGCAAAGGTAAGAATGGCTTGTCAACAGGCTTTAACCACCTGAGCTCTATTTCTGCTGGTTATTTCTAGGTGTTGGCTCTGCAGTTGCTTAGATTCAGAACAATGGTGCTGAACAGGGCGCAGGATGTCTGCAGATGGGCTGAGCCCTCACTCTTGCTTGGCTCATCCAGAACATATGGTCATGCTAAGTTTCTAGGTGTTGCTAGGACTCTCTCTCAAATGTGGGTTAGAGCTAAACTCTTATGAATGTTTAAAGGGAAAAATACCTCCTAGGTGAGTCTGGGTTCGAGCAGCACAAGTGCCAGAGTCAGGCTTCTACTCTACACTGTTCTCCAAGGTCTCTGGAGTGATTTCAGTCCCTGTGTACCTGTCCTGGAGGGCTCTTCCCTGCCCCCCTGCACCCAAGCAAGGGTGATGCTGTGGCCTTGTGCCTGTGACAGGAGAAGGTCAGTCCTTCCACTGCTGATGCTGGGATCTAAGCATGGGTAATGAATGGGGTGGCAGTGACAGGGAAGATTTTTAGAAGACTGCAATTGGAGAGTTTCAGTAAGCATCAAGGTCATAGACGAGAACCATGAAGCTTTCAGACTCCTGAGTCACAGAAGTCTCGTAGTCCGTCTCTAATGGCTTTTAAAGTGTTAGTGTTGAAAAACAACCTGACACAGTGATGAGTTCTTACAGATGCATCATATCTCTGAGGACCGCAGTCATAGAGAGGTAGAAGGAAAGTAGCAGAAATATAATGGTGACTATTAAAAATAATGTGTTGGACTGTCTTTTCAGAAGTGCTCTAAAATCTATTTCAGATAATGTGAGCATTAATTCAAAACATTTGTTCACACTGTACTACTGTTACTTGACCTGCTTTCCTTTGCTGACATGTGCACTGCAGCTACAGATTTATTTCTACAGATACGTATTTTTGTATTTTGGTAATAAATTCTTTTTAATAGAGTGACTCCCCAGGACTGAGATCTTATGATCTGATTGATTTAAATGCCTGTATGAGACTGTGTTTTCACTGTCTGGCAAAACACATGACATAAATTTGACTCTGGAGGCAAATAAATTGGGGAATAGTACTAAATTTAACTAAATAGGGAAGGTGGGTCATGAAAAATGGTACTGCAAAAAATGATGCATACTCAGAGTGTAAAAGGTAAAATAAATTAAATCCTTATGAAAACAGGAAACTTGTTACTGACAGTAGAGCATAAGTGAGGTCTGAAAATTACTACATATATGGCCTCATGGAGATAGATACCTTTGCTCCCTTGGCAGAAATATTAGATGTACTTAACAATATGTGGTGATATCAATTAGAAAAATGGTGATATGGAGAGAGCAAGAACATTTCTTTATTTTCTTGCAGTAACTGGCAGAGTTCCCTGAACTTCAATGAGACAAGAACTGTCCAAATATCACAACAATAGTTAATCCATAATAGAATAAAAAGTCTGGGTGATGATTTGATTTAGTTTTGTGTCACTCCAGGCTTATTCCAGCAAAATAACTTTATTTTCCCTGCTTTAAAATGAAGTAGTGCGTTGTTGGAGGAAAAATAAACCAGAATGGGTCTGCATAGCTTAATTACAGAGGAAATCCAAAACAAAATGTGGGCAGATATTTTTCAACTCTTTTTATTCTTAAAAAATTAGAGGGAGAATAATACAAAAGTGCTTTTCTGTTTTAAATTTCTAATAATTTTCTTCAGCATTCTTGGACTCCTTTACAGGTTGGATGCACAAAGAGTTAGATCCCTCTCTGAGGCTGTTGTTCAGACAATGACACTAAATGTGAGCTAACAGTTCATCTTTTTTGAAGTAAGTGGTTTAATCAGATGTGAGATGAAAGATGGTACAAGGTGGAGATAAAGAAAGACTATGAGTTTGCCCAAATGCAGCTTTTTTTTTCTCTTGAAATGTTGACTGTAAAGAAAGTTAAGATATCGTATCTAGTAAATCTGGTTTTAAAAGCCTGTCTTTCAATCTACTCTTTTCTTCTTTGGTTTTCTCAGTGTTAATACAGGACCAGAAATATTTTACAGCTTCTCTCTTTGGCACATCCTTATTGCATGTGTTGAGTAATGCCTTGCATCTGCTATAAGTAAAAAAATGACCATAATCTTTGGTGCCTAGGCTAAAGAGCACTAAGGAAAACATAAAAACTGCTTTTTATGTCATGAACGTGAGAAACAGAGAGTAGGGTCACAATTGTTCCAGAGAAAGTGTTTTCATCAAGGGAGGGGAGATAGTCCCTTTAGTTTGTGGATGTGCTGGGACACGCTTGCATTTTATAACCACAAATGACTGCTGTTTCTCTGCAGATGTAGCAGTGCTCCCTTGTAGCTACTTGCAGCACTTGGCTCTCTGGGGACCCAAGAGCAACGGTGAGTTCCTCAGAAAAGAGTGAGGAAGCTTAGGAATGTGCTCTCTCGTTGTCCCTCCATACTGTTACAGAGCAGGTTTGCAGTAGTATCATGGTATAGCCTGGTTACCAGTTTGGTGTCTCCTACCGGGTGTGGCTATAAAGGTGATATATTGAACTCTTCCAGAATGGAAATCTGTGCACTGGCTGGCCTGCCTGGCCAGAAAAAAAGGGGTTGTGTCAGAGAATGGAGATTGTAAAGAGAGGCAATACTTAGAGGAGCAGGAGTGAAGCCATGGAGCTGGATAAATACAGGGAGACAGCAGTTTGCTGTGAAGCTCAAGACTTTACTCTGCTGCTTCGTCATTCTGGCCTGTCTCTGTGCTCTGGGGCATATCACCTCTGCTATCAGCTAAGATTTGATCTGTGAGAAGTTTCATCTACAGTGAAGCTGTAGATGTGTTTTGAGGATGGGATTTGGATTTTTACATTTAGTACTGAGACAGATTGGTTGGGAAAGGAAAGAAGCTGCTGAGCTTGTTAGCGACCCACAGGGGAGAAAGTGTTCTATGAGATAGTTTCAGAGTTGTAAGTTGTTTTGGCAACTGTTATTAGACATGGCCCATAATTACTTCTGTAGTTATAGAGGAGTGTAATTTGCTTTTAATTACTGTATTAGCAAATATATCAGCAGGGAAACCAACAGAAAAAAAGAAGTCTGCTTTTTTTCTTAGTCCTGTTCCTTGTGACTGTAGGAAGGCAAAAATATTTGGACATGAAAACATGCTCTAATGAGCCCCAAACAGGCACATTCTGAGACTGAGGGGGGAAATAGTTATTCTAGATAGCAGAGAGCTGGCTTCTGGCATAGTCCTACAAAGTGGAAATAATAGCCTCTTTCTATTGTAATTTTAAAATTGTAACTTGGTGCTGTTCTTCTGATGCTTTGTGATAGATGCCAGGAGTGGAGACTGCTCTCCTCCAAGTGTGAGTCAGATAATAAAGCAATTTCTGAGCTTTAGCAGCATTGCACCTTTCTTTTTGTTTCCTCTGAAAGATATTGTAAGGCTGCATTATCAAGATTCACCCTCACAGACCAATATTTTATTTTTAACTCATCCTTTAAAAGAATTTGTGAAATGAAGGGGACGTCTTATCTCCCATCGTGGGCACGTCTCCTGGCGAATTTGAGCAGGAAAATGCTGCATTCATTTTCTTACCTTGAATCTCAAACAAAGAGAAGAAATTCAGTGGATTTCCTGGCTTCTTAATCTTCTCACTGAGAAACTGCTCTAAACACTAATGAACATTAAATTGCTATTGCTCTGTTGGTGTGGAGCACTTCAGTCAGCAGTTCTTCCAAAGTCAATAACAGCAGGCAATCTACTGCGGTTCCCCTGGTGTTTATTTTTAAAAATAATACATAAAAGGCTTTAAAAATGAAACATTTCATTTTGCAGGTGGCAGAACTGAAAAAGTTTAAGATGCTTTTGCAGCATGTGATGGGGACAAACCATTTGGATTAATTTTTGCCTCCCTCCTGCCTGCTGAGCTATGGAGGGACCAGGAGCCTTGGCAGGCCAGGGCTGGCTTTCCCTGCTGGCTTCCCCCATTAACAGAGCACAGGAGCCTGTGCAAATGCAGCTTCCCAGAGGAATCACCAAATAAGGAAATGGGGCAGCTAAAAGGAGGGCAGGTGGTAAATGAAGATAAAATCCTTAATACTTTGTTTTAAAGTGAAAACCTTCACACAGCCTGCTGTATTGCAGTAGAAAAAATGGTGTGGTTGAGCGTGCACCTCTAGCTGTAACATCCAGGTAAATAAAAGCATCATATCAACTAAACAGACTTTTGGAGCAGATTGTCTGGGGGGCTGACTTAAGTTTGTACACAACTCCTGCATTGTGGCTTTTCCTAACTTCTGAATATTTGGTTTTACAGCCACAGCAGTGGCTCCTCAAGATCATTTTATGTGAGGTATTTATAGACCACCTTGTCTATCTGTAGTAACTTTACCTGACTGAGAGTTCCGGCTAAAGTCTCATCTGTGTCTGTCAGGGATTTGTTTTTTTTTTTTTTTCCTGTCTCACAGCCAAAATGGTTTGTCTGATTTAAAGATGGAGTTTGGGGGAAGCAATGTAATTTTGTAACGTTAAAACAAGAATTATGATGAGAAACTCCAGCACTACACTGAGTTTTACATTGGAAACTACTGAGAGCAGTGTGGGAAGAGGGAACTGGGAGGCAGCAGCAGGGGTGCAGTGCCACAGCTAGGGTGGGAGAGGTGGAGAGTTTGGTGGAGGGGAAATTCAAGAGGGCAGGTAGGTACTAGTCTGTCTCAAGAAGCTGTGACTCTATTTTTTTCCACAGCAGATGTTTCTGCCTTTCTATGTTGCTTGCATACTTACAGAAATTATGCAGGTAAAAAGAAACAGTGTCTGAGGAAAAATAAAGCCATAGAGACCAAAGACCTGTGTGCACTAGGGAGGCTCAGAAAACAGTGGCCTTAATCTCAGTGCTTTGATTTCCCTCCTGTAAGGGGGATGCTATCAGTTTTGCTCATAGAGGTGCCATAAAGATGCATGTATTCAAATTCTGTGGAGCGCTAGGAACAAATAACATAATTTTGTATTCAGTACAGGGTAGTTTAAGTAAGGCCTGCAGGCCACTCATTGAATGTTGTGGATAAAAAAAAGACTTGACGGAACCAGGCAGACACCCTGCTGAAGAAACAGTACATGAGTTTATAATTAAAAAACAAGTTTATACATACAATGCCCTGAATAAAGAATTATTGTGCATCAATAATTGTGGCATGTCCTAAGTTTAGAGTGCTTGGTTTTGCACATAAATAGTTCTTTCAAAGTTACTTTTTTGTATATGCATTCTAAGGAAGACATGTGGAAGCATATGAAGAGGGTAGAAAAAGACAAAGAGGGCAGAAAAAAGACAAATATATTCACTCCCAAACATCAGGTATGAGGCTAGGACCAGTTTTCACTTTTCCTTAAACCTTCGAGCAACATATGAAGCAGGACAGAAAAGCCTTTGGGCAGCACAACCAATTCTTTACCGCTTCTTCAACATGTTCAGAGATATTCCCTCCATTCCTTTTCCATCACTTTGATATTTCATTTACTTTTGCTTCTTCTCTCAGAGGCTTTGATTTAATGCTTTCAATAGACAGACGTTGCTGAGCACCTTCTCCCTCACCTTGCAGAGATAAGGATGTTGCAATCTCTGCGCTTCTGCTAAGAGAGAGCTGAAAAGACAGCATCAGGGAATGAATCCATTTAAAAAAAACCCCAAAACCAAAACTAGGAAAGTAAGCACAAAAATGTGTGCAGAAATACCTTAACTAGGGTTTGTATTTCAGTTCTACTCTGTGTCCAAGCTGACAGAGAAAATATTTTTTTCTGGATGCCTGTTTCTTCCAGATAACCTTGCAGGAAATTAGATATTGCAGCAGGGCCAAGCCAATACTCTACAGACTGTGAACCTACAGTGGCCTGCACATGAAAAACATTTTGCCCACAAGACTGAGGTGGTCACTGGTCTCCCCTGCTAGTGCCTCTGCAGTATCTCTGATCCTGCCAAGGAAAAACTGAAGGAGGCTGCAAGAACAGCAACAAGCCTTTGAAAAGCTGTGCTTAGGGCTTTTTAGCAGTGTGGGAAAATTTGGCCAAGGTAGTATGTCGGGGAACGGAGAACCGAATATCGAATATGGAGAAAGCATAGGGGAACAAAGGATAAAGCAAGAAATAAGAACTGACTCGTGGGACGTCTCACTAGCACCTGAAACGCCGCTTTTCCACATGATTTACTGAGTTGTCCCCAGTCGAATGGACACATTAGCTTAGAGAGGTCTTTTCTCTTCAGTTCCTCATTGGATGTTGTTACCCCAGTAACTGCGGTCTGTAGTCCCACCTTTCCCTTCCTTGTTTGTCTCAGCTCCTCCTGGTTACACCCCTAATCCAGCCCCTTTCCACGCCCAAGTTCTAGAACCCCTCGGGCTAGCTTTACAAAAACTTTTGTCCTCCTCAATAAAGTGGCCATTTCACTTCCAACCCTGGATGCGTGGAGCGGTCCTTTCATGTACCCGGGCAGGTCTGAGGCAGTAGTAAAACTGAATTTTATAGCAAATGTAGTTTCATTTGAAAAGAAAGGGAACACTGCAGTGTGTCTGTGTGTGCTCTTTTATTTCACACACAGAAGTTTTGCTAAAAGTTATTAGCAAATTATCTATCAAGCTTGAAGTGTGGCTTTTAAATCCATATCTAGGCACCTCTTTAAATTCTGTGATATTGAAAACAAAACAAAACAATCCAACAAAATTGTGTTCCCATTAAAGGCCAGTACCTGTGAAAATTATGTTTCTCCTGACTATGTCTATCCAGCCCTTATGACAGTGGGACCTGGATTCTTGATCAAAACTAAATGCTCTTGCTTTTGCATCTTACAGATCTTGCTTTTTTTTTACATCTTACAGATGGTAATGAAGTATTAAAGAACAGCAGACAAGGAATGGAGATGAAACCATTTTCATATTTATTGCTGGCAAAACAGAAATCATCTTGTGCCTCCATAACAGAAAATTTCAAGTATCTTTTGGAGCTTCATCTTTGCAGCTGGGTACACTGGTGGAAAACTACATAACACACTGGCACAGAAGGGCTCAGAATCATTATCATAAAAATCTGTCATCACAGATATTGATGTCCAAAGATATGTATCTGGCAGAGAAATGAAAACTAATTTCCCCAAAGCAGTGTTGTGAGGAGTCATTGGAAGTTATCCTAGGTCCTGGGAAGGTAGGCCTGGACATACCCATTACCAATAAATTGCTCTTTTCGTGATTATTTCTTATAATGACAGCATCTTTCCTCTTTGGTCCCAAGCTCAAGCCAAAAAATTCCTGCCTTGTGAATAGTTACACCACTTAGCAAGATGTTACAGAAAGAATAAGAGGAAAAATGGCAACACAGTGAATACTGAGAAACATGCCTTAGTATTCTAGCTACTGAAAATAGATTTGGTGTTCAGCAGCTGCAAGAGAAAATGTTTGACATGTCTGTCTGTGCAGCCAGTTTCAAGGAAAGGGAGGGTTATTAGTATGAACAAGGTCAGCTAAAAGCTTCCACCTCTCCCTCAAGCCTGCTGGTCTAGCTGACCCTGCAGGAAAGGTAATTTCTTGTCTTTTCAGGTACACAGCTGTATAAAGACTTCAGGGTATCTCACAATGAAGTCTTTGCTGCTCTGTAGCACTTTTTTGCTTGGAAATTTGAATCCAAATAATGCTGGCTTCCTGCTATGCTTTCCTGGTAGCACTTTATCAAATAGCATGATTTTAAACTGTTCGTGAGGGCAGTTTTTTAGACTGTATCATTCCTTACAGATTTTTGCTATAAGCAACACATGGTTTTCCAAGCTTGTTGTCAATTGTGAACAAACATAGACTGAATTCAGTTTTGTGAAGACCTGCTCACCTGCTATAGGTATACTACATATGCAAAATAAACTGCTTTTTGGCTGTTAAAAAATGAAATTAATACTTGGTTTAAAAACATCACTAGTAACTGATATACCCAGATGAACCTAAATGCTCTGTGGATGATATAGTCATTAATTTTATAAGTCCATTGTATTTGTCCCTTTTGTTGGCATGATGAACAGAACTCTTTCATGATGGGATACTCATTCCTCTTGTGGTTTTGACTGAATTATTTAAAATTAAGTTGCTCAGTACAGCAGTGTTTCGACATTGTTTTATATACAGGTCTTTTACTTTGGATTGGACTAACCATGTCTTCTTTTCCATTCTTAATATTCATGGTGACTTTCCCTGCTTAAGAATATGAAAACATAAAAGTTAGCTAGCATGTATTTCTCAGTGGCCTGAATCTCTCAGGCTCTGACCTAAGACATCACTCAGAAGGCATAAAACTGTTCTTTATCTTTTGTTGCAATGCTACCATGAAAAAAGCCACAGTCTTTCTATCTGACTTATGTGATCTAATTTGACCAAGAAAACCCTATGCTGTCCAGACCTGTAATGACCTTGTAATTACACACAATAGAATAAAAGACGCTTCAAAAATTGCTGGTTACTGTAGTTTCTTCACTAATCACTTGGAAAAATGATAACACATGTTTAAGTATTGTCTCATTGCCACTCTGTAATATCATTAGGTCTTGCTAGGAAAATCTTATCCTAATTTTGGTTCTTACACTCTGTGAGTTTAGATATGGCTGTCTTTTTGAAATGCATCTCTAATTTTGTGCACCTTAATGTCTATTGTTTGACTTCAAATCCTTTTGAGTATGAAAGGATCAAAACATCTAGAATGCAGACAGTGGTCAGTGTCTCTGTAAATTAGCTCTTTAAAACAGGCCATGAAAATTTTTTTGGTGAGTATAATTTTGCCACCAAGAATGCAATTGTAATTGACTTAAAACAATTGATGTCCTTGGCTCCAATGAACCAGGCAGTTTCAGCAGAGAAATCTGTGGTTTTTGCATTTGTCCAGACCATGAAGGACCCCTCTTTCACCTGAGGAAATATGAACCTCAAACTCCTGGACTGGTGGTTTGGTCAAACAGATAATGACGGCAGAGGGAGGAGCGGAGATGTTCATGGTGTGCTGTTGAGCACTGACATTGTCCAGTGCTGTGCCATCCTGTCTGTGGTGCTCCTCAGTGTGGAAAATCCTGAAAAGGCAGATAACACATCCCAAAACATAGGATGGAAAAACATCCTTTTATTCTGATTTTCTTGCATTAACTTCTAATACTGCTTTCATTACATATCTGGTGCATTGTAGCAATACCATATGTAAAGCCCATTAAGTGGTTGCTCTGTATTTTTAGAATAATTAAAAATGTTTCCTTCGTAAAGGGCAAAAATCTTGTTTAATTATTTAAGGTTTTATTTTTCACACTGAATGTGAAATGGAAGATAAATAGGAAATGTGAATCATTTTGTATACAAGTAAATTGCAGACAATTCCATTTGCCTTTTTTCTGCACAGTATTCGCATCCAATTTGCATTATGTGCTGCATCAATTCACTAATAGTTTATAGTGATAGATTACCATTTTAACAATAAGTATAAAAAAGCAGAAGAAAAAAGGCCATGCTTTTAAACTAACTTCTATTTCTTGATTTTTGTATTTAGTTCTCATCCTTAATCTCACATAAATGCTTGTTGATGGCTTTTTTCTTCCATGAAATGCCTTTTAGAATTCATAAGCTCATTAAAAAAAATAATAGTTGGTGACAGTTGTCTTTCATTCTGTCTTTTATAAACCATTTTAAAGTGAATGTACCATTTGTATTGCAAAGTCAGCTCTTGCCTGCATCCATGACACAATCTCAGTGGTGGACACAAAATGATCATAATTTTTCATCAAAATACTTTAACCTCAGCCGTGTCGTCTTGTTTGCCAGATAACAAGGTAAGTTTATTTCTATGATTAATTACACAAAGTTTATCAAACTGAATGAAGATTAAAGGCTTTGGAGAACTGTATAGTGTTAACTGTTATTAAACCAAAGCAAAATAAGCTCTTACACATTTTTTATCTGCACTCAACAATGTCTGAAATACTTGGCTCCTGTGCAACACAGTCAGAATAAAATTATACACAGAGACTCAAAATAATAGATACTGGTTAGTGCCTGCAAATTGATTTTGAATCAATCTTTGTCCTAAATATGTGCATGAGAAGAGCGTTCATGAATACGACAAAAATATGGGAAAACCCACGGATCCATCCTGGTCATTGCTTAATGTCTGTAGGAATTACAACAGAATTTTGCACATTTGAGGTGGTAAACATCTTGCTCTGTTTTTTCTTAAGAGTTAAGGTCAATAAATAAGAGAACATCATTTAAAAAAATTATGGGTTTAAAATTACATGAAGTTGTCAAGAACCTCAAAATGTTTCTTTTACAGTCTCACAACTAGGAATTGTTATTTAATATCCATTTGTATCCTTTACGTGGCCTCTGTGGTGGGAAATGTGCCTATATGGTCCTTATGCTCTTGAGTGGGGAGTGGGAGAGAAATGGCCAAGGAAGGTAAGAAGGGATGGAATCACCAGGAACAAATTCTCTTGTCTGTTCTGCACAGGCTGTTTTGGGAGGGCCTGTTGTGATAGGACGAGGGGCAATGGTTTTAAACTAAAAGAGAGTTGATTTACATTGGATATACAGAAGATGTTTTTTACAATGAGGGTGACGAGACACCAGAACGGGTTGCCCAGAGATGTGGTGGATGCCCCATCCCTGGAGACATTCAAGGTCAGGTTGGGGGGGGCTCTGAACAACCTGATCTAGTTGAAGATCTCCCTGCTCATTGCAAGGAAGTTGGACGAGATGACCTTTAAAGGTCTCTTCCGATCCAAACTGTTCTTTCATATGTAATCAGTACTGCCTTATGATGAATGTCTTTTAATATTTTTTTTTAATTTTAAAAATGAATGCTTTGATTTTAAAATGGCTAACTAAAAGTGTTTGGCTGAAAATTGTTAACAATATCATTTTTCTCAATTTGTTCAAAATTATAGTTTTATGATTTGTTCAATTTTAATTCACAAAAGAGAGCTTTTTTTTTTTTTTTTTGGTGGAAATTTCTACCTGTCAAAAACCTCAGTCATTTTTTTTTTTCTTATTTTGACCACAGTTGTCATGAAAATGCATAAATCAAGGTAGAATTTATGTCTTAGGCTTTAAGGAGCTGATTGATATCACAAAAGATCCCTGTCTATCCCACAGGAAGATGAATATTGTGTTTTAGGTAGGTCATTCTGCTGTGACCATACTCTGATGTTCAAAGCAGCTGGCTGCTGGCTTCGACAAAGGGTTTCAGAAAAGTAGGATGTGGCCACCAGACCACTGCAGTCCCTGTACTTACTTGTTTAATGAACACACCTTGAGTACTCTGTCCAGTTCTGGGCCCCTCAAGTCAGGAAGGACTTTGAGGTGCTGTAGTGGGTCCCAGGAAGAGCAAAAAAACTGGTGAAGGGTCTGGAGTGCATGTACTATGAAGAATGGCTGAGGGAGCTTGGGGTGTTTAGCCTGGAGAAGAGGAGGCTCAGGGGTGACCTCATTGCCTCTACAATTATATGGAAGGAGGTTGTAGCCAGGTGGGGCTTGGCCTCTTCTCCAAGGCAACCAGCAACAGAACAAGAGGATGTAGTTGTGCAAAAAGAGATTTAGGTTGGACATTAGGAAGAATTTGTTTAGAGAAATGGTGATTAGATACTGGAATGGACTGTCCAGGGAGGTGATGGACACCACCCCTGGAGGTGTTTAGGGAAAGACTGGGTGTGGCACTCAATGCCATGGTCTAGTTGACATGGTGGTGTTTGGCCATAGATTGGACTCGATGATCTCAGAGATCTCTTCCAACCTAATTGATTCTGTGGTTCTGTGATTTGCCACTGGGAGATATTCGTCCTCGTGTCTTCACAGACTCTACATTGAAAGCAGATGTCTTCAAGGAGCAACATCATACATAGTCTGACAGCAGGAAAAGATCTGCAACTCACTGATGCCAAAGCAAACTGTTTAGCCTGTATGATGTTGATGGGGAAATTAAAGGGTAGCAGACTCACATGTCTCATTCATAATTGCTATGTAAATTAAATGACAAGTTCTGAAGGTTATTGAGCATGCACAGTGCCCACTGAAGTCAGTGGGAACCACAGCTGCTCTAGACCCTCTAAGAGGTGACTCAAATAAAGTATAAATGTCAAGAAAATCAGTCGAAAGCCTTGGGGCCCTAGCTGCATTGCACACATATCTAATTGTGTTTATCAGCAGAGTAGTGCTATATCTCTTTTGCTGTTGATTTAGGAAATCCAGCTTTTCATTGACTCAACAGCAGCTTTGAATGCCCCAAGCTCTTAAATAAATCTAAACACAGGAAATCCTTCCCCTCCATCATTTAATTTGCACGAATCCTCCTTAAAGTACCATCTCATCAGCAGAGACTGAGGCAAGTGTGTCTTGCCTCTTGCTGGCAGCAGGGAGGAAATCACATGCCGGGGAAAGAGATGTCCTTTCCATAGAGCATCTTTCATGGGTACTTTATCTTCTTCACTGCCAGACTCTAACACTGATGAGCCCTGTGGGTCCAAAAGATTCAAATACAATGGCACAATAGGAAGATTAAGCCTAGACAAAAACCCTGAATTTCACTTCCTCTAACACTGAAAAGAGCTGATTTTTTCCATTAAAGAAATTTTTTCCACTGGAGTGTTTTCCGTTAAAAATTGCTTCCTGTGGAAAACTGGGGTTCTATTTAAAAGAGCATTTTTACAGCAGGAATTTATTCTTTTAGGAAAGGAACATGCTTTTCATATACACTTCCAATTTTAAGATACTGGCTAAAAACTCAGTGTTTCAATTGCTCTGTCATTTAGTGAAAAATTAACAGTTTCAGAAGGAATTTCTTCCTCTGTTGTTTTTTTATGCAAAGTGCATTTTAGAGCCTGGAAGGCACCTGTAGGCTGTGATTAACCTGAGTAGTCTCAGCTGGCACCCCCACTTGTGCAACCCCTGCTCATGCCCCAGGTCACCATTTAAGCTCATACCCAGAAAGCACAAATACCTGGTTTGAGCATTAGAAATATATTTGTGCTTGTTCCTGGCTGCTGGTGCTGCTTTGGCTTCTGAATTGTTTTTTACTGCATGATCTCCGAAGCCACTCTGTCTCCAAGCTTTTGTCCATGTCTCCAGGGTGAACTCTGGGGGTGTCAGTGGGACTGAGTGGCATTCTGAAACTGTTCATATCCTGTGGGAGGACATCCTGTTGGAAAGGTCCCCACTGTGTTGGAATGCTCCTTGGATCCTAGCTCATCCCTGCTTGTGGAGGAGCCCTGATTCTGCTGGTCCATGCTGTTGCAGTGGTGGAAATGTGTAGCTCATCACTTGGATGCCAGTGAATGATAACCACACTCTTTCATTGGTTTGCCCACAAAATATATCTGTATGTAAGTTGTATATTTAGTGTCATTGTTCTTGAAAATGTCAGCTTTTAGCTGAGCCTGTGAATAATGCAGAATGAAGGAGACAACTTTAAATGTTGGTCTTTGAGGACCGTATCAGAGCCCAGGTCAACATTCTTGGGTGCCACCCTTGCTTGTGTTATTATGCTTCCCCTAGTCTTTCTAGTGCTTTGAAACTCTTTTATAAATATATCCTTGAATCTTCCACACATTTGTTTTCTTCATCTGGGCTCATACACTGAAGTTCTTGATGGTGGTTAATTTTAACATACTTTTTGATGATACCATGAAGTAGTGGCAGGAACAGACAAAGCTATTGGAATTCTACATACTTCATTTTCCAAGAGATTTGACTACTATGGGTAAAAGTGTTGTGTGATGAGGATAAAAATGGTAATGTCATCAGGCTTTTGCAATAGAGAGTGAAATGTCAAGATAAAAAGGAGATGAACAAATGAATTAAACCTAACAGACAAGCTGCAGACTCCTGGTTGCTGACTAATTAATTTATAATTGAAATTAAAGGTTAAGAATAATGGGATCACCCTGCTAAGTAGCCATTTACTTTATATTACTTATTTCTATTGGACCAGCAGGTCAATGACCTTTTCTGACAGCATCTGGGCAAACAGCAACACTAGGCAGTCTGTTCTTTAAATTAAAAGAAATGCCTGTTTTAGCAATTTCCTCTGGCAGGAAAGGAAGCATATGTTCTTGCTCCATTCTTTTTATTGAAAGGGCACTATCAAGCTTCCAATCCCCATTTACATTTTTTGCTTGGTTTCCTAAGGAAATGAAGGTTGTATGATAACACTGACTTTCTCTTCATCTGTCAAATCCTCCTCCATAACTTCTAAACTGTTTAGCTATATTGAACTAAACTTGAAAGTGGATGGAAAAATGTCAGCTAGACCTGGGTAGGAGAGAGAGATGCAATTAGTGCTCCACTGAGGAAAAGTGCCAAATTTGTCTGCTGTGCAGTTGTTTGGCATTTATGTGCTGGCCAGACAGTCTGTGAGTATCAGTGGGCCTGTCATTACACAGCTAGGCTTTCTCTTGTCTTCTGCAGTGTTCCCCTGTGGCACTGTGGATTAAATGGGAGTAATTCAGAGAAGGACCTGGGCACAATGACCAAGGTGAGAAATCTAAAGGAAACAACTCTTGAGTAGTCCTGTTGCTCATGAAAACAGGTTTTGGTTCAGGGTATAAAATCAAGTTAAGGTGGGTGTAAACTCTTCAGTGTGCATTTTGTCTATCTAATCTGGCAGATAGATTCTATTTACTGATCACTTAAAAATCAAAGTGTAAATAAACAGTAGAGTAAAATGTCCTAGTGCATAAATTTCAGGCCTGCTTCTTGGTACCAAACGTTGAAAAACTACATTTATATTAGAGGACTTGGGGATGTGCTGCAAGCTCTATGAACCAATGTACTTGTAAACTGGCTTTTCCTAATGAAGATTTTTCATTTTCCTAATGAAGCTAATGAAGATTGTTGTTGTGCTAATTTCAGTTATGAATATTGATAAATTCATACTTTGGCTATAGGACCAGGATGAATCCTTCTACCCTGACCTTCCATATAACCTAGAAAACTTTCTTGAAGTAATTCTTGCTTGGAACTTTTGTTAGAGGGGAGAATTAGCCACTATTCATTTAAACATCACAATGATCTGGCACCACATTTGCTATAATGTATAAGAGGTGATGACAAATTATCCTCACCTTTTTAAAAAAACCCTGTTGTTTTGACTTGAATTTAATGAAGCTTGCTGTGCTGCTCATTGCATTGTGTGTACTTTGTTCTATATCAATTAACAGCCCTTTGAATTCTTTGCATATATAAGTCTGGTCTGATGGTATCTTGTTGTACCTTTACACTTGATATACTATTTAGGAAAATATCTGATAGCCCTTTTTTTGCTCCAACCACTTGCCACCATGTTCTCAGTTTCTTAACATAATTCTTGAGGTGGGAATACAGAAGTGAACAAACTGTTCTGTTAGGGATCCCACCCAATGGCATGTGAAAGATATGTATTGTTGATTGTCTATTATGATTCTCCCTCTGCTGCGTTCAATGTAGTTACTTTTGATGACACTCTCTCAGAAAGCTTAGTCTTTGCTCTGTCCTAAGTATCTGACTCTACACTGGCTAATTGTGTCCACACTACTTGTGGTAAGTGTGTATCATGTTTGTACTAAGTGAGGTGGTTAAATCTCTACTCCTGAAAGAGAGCAGAACAGCTTTCCACTTTGTTCTTACACTCATAGTCACACTTGTTTGTGAAAGCATCTACATAATGGAAGAGCAGTTTAATCTGGTGCTGCCACCCAGGTACTATTTCTTATTAATTAAAATCTTTTAAAGAAGGGATTTAGATATGAGAGCTGGAAAGTTGGAAGAGTTGGAGACCATAGAGTTGAAATAGGTTTATTTTGTATTTGGCTGGTTGAGGAACAAACAAGTACAAGTGATGGTGAATTTCCTGGTGCAAACCACTGAATTAATTTCAACAATTCAATTGGGCTGGGTAAAGAAAACCCATGAATTCTAGTGTGATGGTTATTCTGTCCCTTTAGGAACTAAAGCAGGAACTATACCTTTGCTCTGAGGAGGAGTTTCACAAAGCGATATTTAACTGCTTCTCTTGCCCTTCATAACCTCTCAGTACTCCTTCCCCCATACATGATTTAAATTGGTCCAATTAAATTCAAACATCATAAATTTTAAAGCAATTTTGGGAAAAAAGAAAGTTGTCTGAAATATCTGGTACTCACTGCAGCAGAGGACATAGACACACACAGTGGTATTTAGTTAAAGGGTATCAAAGGACAAAGTCTCTTTTTACAAATATTTCCCTAAAAGATGAGATACCAAGTCCCTGACAAGCACTGAAAGAGCAAAGCCAAGATTAAAAATTAAATGCAACAACATACTTATAAAAGGCAGCAAAGAACTGCACATGTTAATAGGCAGCATTTAAAAGACTATGGCTTATTAATGCCATTATTATGCATATTTTCTTACTTTGACATTTTCATTGTTGTCTTTTTGGTGCATTCATCTATGATTTCAAATGCCATTAAGATTTTTAATGGTATGTTAACTTCTGATCATATTTAGTCTATTCTGAACAATAGAGGCTAGTAGACACAGCACAAATGCTGAAAGAGTATTGGGGTTTGTGTTTGCAATATGAATAACCAAAGTCCTGTTAGCTATGAAGATCTGCAGAGTGTTTTAGTTCTCAATAATAAGGAGCAAGAGATATAGTCCTCTTAATTGTAGTGCTGTGACAGTGTTTTGTCAAGTGTAGTTAGAGCAATTTTTTCTAAAGCTGCTAACATGCTGCACAGACTAAAGTTCTTCTGACATAAATAGTGATTCATCTCCCAGCAAAGCAGAATTGGAGAATTATCTGTAACTCTGTCGAGGGAATAGATTGAATTTTTTGACACGTGATGGAAAGAGCACGGTACTGTTGGCACTTCTCTCTCCTACTTTTCCTTAAAACTAATTTGTCCAACACCTTTCTGCACCCAAATTGAGAAGCGTGTTCTTTCCCAGATGCATGAGATCTGAGAATGCTTACCTGAGAGGAATTCTGGGAATTAGCCACACCTTTAAAACAGCAAATGACTGGAATGGTCTCCAACATATGCTGGAGGAGATTCCACCATATGGGGAAGTGGCTGCAATTATTTTCTACATTTCCACTGAACATCAATAGCTCTTGAACAATAAATAGGGTCTCAGTAGAAAGAAAAAGATTTCCCTCAATGTTTGCTGCATCGAGATTAATTCTTGTTTTCTGAAACACTTGGATATTTGTCTTTTTTTTTTTTTTTTAAAGGAATCTAAGTGCTCTTTATTCAAAAGGTTTCAACAGTGTTGATTTAAAATCAAGAACAATTAGTTGTGACAGCTGAGCCCTTCCTGCTGAGATATGCACTTCCTGTCCTGTCTCTTATTCCATCTAAGAATCTTCCCAAAGGAATTTGCTACACAAAGTACATATTCAGAGAAGGGTCCAAACCATTCTTTAGGTAATCGATTTAGTTACATGGGCTGGATTTTCAAAGGCTTTTCAGTATTCTTGTAAATTTACCCCAGTTTTGCCTTTTTGGTGTTTGAAACAGAAACCTCTTTCTCCAGCCTACACTACACATATACATGTGCATAAACAAGCATATGTGCTTTTGGTGCACAGGGGCTCAACAAGCAAACTCATATGGGTACATAGATAATTGTATATTGACTTGACATACAGCTGAGGGCTGTATTTGTGAGACTGTGGGCTGATTTGGATGAGGTGTCCTTAAACATTAGAAGAAGTGAATTCTTCATATGAATTTTGGAATGTTTAGTTCAAAAGAGGTATGAAACTTAATTTTATTCTAAAAAAAGATAATTTAGGACTTTTGTTTTGAGAGGCTTCATAGGTTATAGTGAGTTGAACAGAACTCAGTCATCCTTGTACTTGTTTTACATAAATTATGATAAATATACCCACATTTGCTGGCCCTTTACTTTGCAAATTAAACTTGTTGACTTTATTGAGACTTGTCAGTTTTCCCCAAGTAGCTGTTTTAAGAAAAAAGTTAGTCCTTTTGATGTGTGGAAAATTAGGGGAGTCTAAAGTTCAGTACTGCAGTCAGAAGGAAAAAGTTACTTTCAGCAAGGTTAGAAAACTCATGCATGTCCTGCTTTTTTGTCTCTACAAACAAGATTTATTGTGGTTAAATGTGGTGACATCTACTCTTTCTATCAGTTAGTTGCCTCCTCACGGCAATAGACGTGATTGGAATTTTCTTGTTATTTCATGCTGTGTGGGTTCATTACCATTCATGGTCTCATGAGGACTGGGCTGAGAGTCATGACATTTTGAGAGCATTGAACATCTGCTGAGCTCAGCTTCTTTTTTCAAGGAACTCTGGAAAGCCAGTATCAGAAGACAGCAAAACGGAGACTGGGTATTTTTACTGGTTTGGTTCTTTGTTTTTTTTATTTGCATAAAGTTATACTTTGTTGAAATCTGTTCTTTACATTTTTAGCACATGTTGACTCAAGATCTCTCCCAGAGCAATTGCATAAGTATTAATTTGTACAGGATGGGAGTAGGTTGGTCTAAAGAAATCTTCAACTACAAAAGTCAGGGACAGAATAATTGCTGCTTATAGTAAATTTCTGATGCAGGTTTCTTAAGGACAATGCTGCCCATGAATAAAATGAGGTTAAACATAGTACTCTGTCTAGAGTAGTTGTCATAAGGAGATTTCAGTGTCTTTCCAATACTTCTACATGTGGGCCGCTGATTTTTTTCATTTGTTTTTGGTTTTTTGTTGTTTTGTTTTTTTTTTTTTTTTTTAATATATGAGACCATTCTAGAGCTTGGTAGCATCCAAGAACTTTTTGAAAGCAAATCATATTGATGACTTTATTTGTCTTGTAATGTGGGGAATGATTCCATGGAACAGGGAGTCGTTTGACCAGAAACAAAATAAAACATTTGCATTTATGTCCACTTCTAGCCTTCATATTATTCCTAAAGAATGATTGTGTGAAGCAATTATCAGGATTATTTTAAAAATACCAAATGGAGATAATTTTGGAGATTTGGTGCTGTTGAATCACTGGTGTCATCAATATGTTTGTTAAAGATATTCAAGATGAATGTCCAGTAAGCTTTTATCATCTTGTCAAACAGCATCTCTCCACTTCTTTTGAAAATGCCTTGATGTCTGAAGGGTTATACTTCAGCTGAATACTCAAGGTTTGGCTCTGTGAGCACAGATGTTATTGATGCACTTAGAAGATTATCCTGTGGTGGTAATTAGTTTTCCTTGGTTTTGAGTTTATTGGGAAGTCGACTGCCTCCATCAGATACAGGAATTACATTTCACAAGGGTACATTTGAGGCCAGTCCTGCCACTATTTCCCTGCATGAATTGAGTTTCACTCAGAGTAAGTAGGAAAACATTAACTAACCAAAAGTGCACTCTTTTAGAAAGGAGAAAATTTTTGCTCCTACCCCCGTGCTGTATGAAGAGCGATATCAGGCTATAACTTTTAAAAACACCTTGATTGCTCTCTTACTCTCAGACCAGCTAGCACAGACTGTGCTAGCTAGACTGTGTCTCTACTATAAAAAGCTCTTAGTTTTCCAGGCAGGATGGCTGCTGCCTCCCCACTTAGGATGTTCTTTAGTCTGTGTAGATTTCTGTTCCATGCCCTGCCTCTAATTGCTTAGAAGAGTGTTTTAACTGGGGTCAAAATCATGCCTCAAATCCTTCTGCAAGTATGGACCATTTAGTTCTGGACCATGAGATAATTCTTTGGCACTATTCAATTTACCAAGAAGGATGTGAAGTTGGATATACCATTGTGCCACTTCCAATTCCAGGCCAGTTCTATGTTGTGAAATACGTAAGCTGTGAAATATGTGCTTTTGGGTCAAGAAAGACCCAACAAACTCTTTGTGCATTTCACCATTCTCTTTTCCTATCATCTTAGGTTGCCTAAATGGCTGCACAAAGGGCGGTATGGCTTGTTCATCATTAAATATGACTCATAACTCAAGTCAGGCAGATTCAACCAATTTGTACATAAATAACACAGACTTAAAAAGTCTGTCAGGTGGTGTGAAAGTGGAGAGGGCATAATGTAACTTTAGTAACAAATTCAGAAACTCCAAATCCTTAACAGCCCGTAATGCTTTTGTATCACTATTGTAAACAGTTTCTCTGGAAGATAGTCTTGTCCTTGATCAAAATTTGCAGCAAATTACAGTGTATGTGGAGTTTTTCCATCAGAAACACAGCAATGGAAACTGACATTGAACATACTGTTCTTTTCTTTCTATCAGTCTCAGAGATGAAAACTTTTCAGATTTTGATGATCTATAGTATATATTAAAAAAAATTAAAGCAGTTGAAACCTTTTGGAGACATAAATTGTCATAATTTTTAAACTGAGCTGTGCATTCTTCTGTTGTGATCTGCCCTGTGATCTGTGGCTTTCTCCTTACTGCTCAACATTAGTAGGCACAGAAGACCCTTTTTGCTGCTGTAAAGATAATGAGTTCTCCCTTTAGGGAAGGAGAGACAGAAGAAACAGATACACAAAAGTAACTTCAGTTTTGTTGTCATCAACCCTTCCATGACAAATAGCATAAATGTTAGTATAACTTCCAAAGATAAATGCATTTCAGTAAATGAACTGAGAATGGATTCAGAGGTCATCTCTGGAAATGGAAGAATTAGAAAGCTAGGCCAGCATCACATGGGAAAAAGAAGGATAGATATATTAATGAGTGTACAAGGTTGTACAAATACACCTAGTCTATGGTAGTTTCTAGTTTTATTTATTCTATACAGCTTCCCCAAGATGACTTGATGTTCTTAATCAGACGTTTGGGAAAAGGTAGTTACAGTGTTTTGACAAAAAAATAAAAAGAGAAGCACAAACTAAAATTGACACCCACATATGATCTCTTCCTGTATTGTACTACAAATGCAAAATCACTTCTTATATAAGCAGACATCATTAAAATACTGGAAGGAACCAGTCCTGCTAAGAGTTGCTAGTGAGATCACTTGTATCCACTGTGAAATTAGCTTGAATCCCTAAGATTTGTGTACACTTATGAACTTTAGTTTAGGGGATGAGAGGCCTGGAGTGTGAGCTGGCCAAGCTACAAAGAGCCAGCAACAAGTTTAAGTGAGCCCACACAATCAGCTACTGGCACTGCTGCTCCACAGACCAGTGTGATAAGTACCACTTGCCTCCCAGAGTGGATGTGTCTCATCTAATGTTACTCACTTGTCTGGCAGGTACTTAGTGAGATATAAACTTTGAGGTTCTGTGTATAGTCAAATGTATATAAGTTTATATATTGGTAATATGTGCTTTCAGAGTATAATAGTTTCTACCTGTCTAAGACTCTCACTTAGAATGAGATGAAATACTCTGTAGAGGTGGATGCTAAGATGGAGGCTAAGCAATCTGCTTAGCGTAGATGTCTAACTTTTAGTTAGCTAGATTTAAATGAGATTACTTTATTCATGGTGTTTTCCTGCAAGTTTTTCATTCCTTAGCCTCCCAGAAAGGATAGATAGAGTCTCCTGAGAAAGTAACAGTATTGTGAATATTTCACATCAATTATGTTTTATAGGTGGTTGGGTGAAATAATATATTTGGGTGAAATCCCTGTTCCTGAGGTTGTATATCATTGTCAGATTTCATTCATAAGACTTGACACTCTTGAATTAATCTACTCCTTCATATGGGAATTTTCATAAGTGTGATTGAAGTTCCATTTTTTATGCCTATTTTAATCTGATCTTATATGATTCACATCACTATTTCCAATATTTAGACTGTAGTGCTATGTAGTTTGTGTTCCTTGGGGTTTAAGTACAGTAGAAGATCTGTGTAGAAGTAAAGTATGAGGAGGATATAAATAAACCAGATCAGAGAAAACTGCAAAGTCTTGGCTTTAAAGAAAGTTCAAAGAATGTAAAAGTGCTCAAGGAAGAGCAGGAATGATTAAACCATTAGTGCCACTAAGAAAGTGAGCCATGTCCTATGTTGGAAATCTATGTTTTCTCTCTAAGAAATTTTTATGAATTCAAGCAGAGGAGGCTGGCAATTGATAAAGACAGAAAGATAAAAGCAACTTTTTCAAATAATTTTGTGGTTTAGGAAATACAACCAAGACACTGGGAATTCTGTAAAATCCCCCACTCTAGTATATGGGCTAGTCTCTGCATTAAAAGAAATTTTCCCTGATGTCCAGGTATTTGTGATTGCTATCTATCAGGAGAATGCTTTTCCTTTTACTGAAGCAGAAATTGCTGACCAGTGTCAGAACACAAATACCATGAGAGTTGCTTTCTGCTCATGATGCTTTCTACATACACAAACCAGTGGCATTGGCAGAAGTTGGATCTTGCATAGAGGTCATCGACAAACCTTATGACATGAGATGCTTTCTTGTACCATAGAGGAGAATCAGCAATAAAAGGTTCTTTAGATATTTAAGCGCTGCTTTTTCAATATTTTTAAAATTTATTTACTTATTTATTTTGAATTTGTAACAAGTTATTATACATATTGTACAGGATAGATCCTGCAAAATAGAATAAATAACTAGCTAATAACTAAGAAATAACTGACAATAAATAACTAACATGTAAAGTCACATGATTTCTTATGCATCAGGCATGGAACTTCAAGTAAGACGGTAGTAACAGATTTATGTCATAGACATGCTACTGCTGTCTTCGTAGAGGATGGCTCCTGTATGGAATCTTGTGATATTTATTGCATTTAACATTTGACATCTGTAAGTGTGGTTATTAGGACACAAAGCCAGTTAATATAAAAGAGAAAATTTAAGACAGGTACAGAAAGAGTTTATTTTTTTTCTCTTGTTGTTTATTCTTTTCTTGCTTACAAGCATTTGTTTCCACTTGTGAATGTCTGACAGAAACTAGATCTTGCAGCTGAGGCTTTTTGGGTTCCACTTAATGGAGAAAGGACTCCTTTGAACTCTGCAAAATACACCAGGTCTGACCCCTTTCTTTCCTAGTACAGTGGTGCCTACAGGCAAGTTGCCCCTTTGTAGCCCAGTCAATGTTGCAACAGAAAAGGCCAAAACGAAGGCACAGATAAACTCCCACTGCAGCAATCCTGAGCCCCAAAAGTGAGTGAGAGAGCAGAGAGTGACATATAATATTTGCTTCAGCAATCCCTGGTGCACTGTACATTTATAAGTAGTACCTGCTAGCCTGGAGCTTTGATGTGCCAGACAGCAAAATAGCCATGCTCAGCTTGCAAACCTCCAGAGAGATAGAAAAATAATTCCTCTTCAGTGCCAAACAGGGGTGACAGAATATCTGTCACTGAAGACTAAAGCTGAGATGATTTCAAATGGCAAATTTCTTTTTACCTGACTACATTCTTATTGTTGTCTTGTGTAATTCTATGAGCATTGGACAGAAATAGTTACACAATAGGCCCATCAACAAGATGCAGATGTTTTCCTTTGTTATTATGTAAAGCAAATATCGAGAGTTAATGGAATCAAACTAATTTAAAGACTCTGGCTCATGTGTGAGAGGTATTACTGCTCTTTTGACACAGTTTTTGACAAAAATTGCCTAAGAAGTGGAGTAATTTTTATCCTACTGGTTGGAACACTGTCTGGTCATTCTGAATTTTGCTTTTATGTCCTGATGCCTTTATAAGCACTAATGTCAGCCCCTTTGTGCTTCTGTCACCCAGCCATGAGGACTTGGCCACCACTTTTCTCCTGAAACTCGGTTTTCATTTCTGTGTGAACCCTAGTCCGAGGAGTTGCTAATAAAAGTGAATTATGCTCAAAACAGAATTGTTATCTGTGTAAACCCCCTAATGCTTCCACACAAGTTTAATTAAACACATGATTTAGCCACTTAAATCAAGAACCAACTTAAACAAGGGTGTAATTTTTTCAAGTAATGTAACCTAAGCCAGCAGCACTGGGCAAGGGATGAATTGCTCCATTCGTCAGCAGGGGAGAAGTTTGTCTGGAAATCTAATAATATTAATTTCTGTACCAAACATTCCCAATATTGGTGTTTTAAGAGCCGATGTAATATGAACAATTCCAAAGATCTAAATGGTTTCTTATACCCATAAGAGTTACAATTCTCCTCAATCTTCTTCTTAAAATTACCTTTCTTCCCCTGTCTGATAAATTTCATAATTTGATGTAAAATTTCATATTACTCCAGAAACACTAAAAATGCAGTAATAGTATAAAATAATTGATATAAATGTAACAGTAAATAACAGAGAGGAAGTTGTATTGATTGCCTTATTCATTTTCATTTTATTCAATAACACTCTCTCTTGAAAGTCAACCGAAGGTGCCTTTGAATTTTCACCATTAAAAAGTCCAAAGTGAGAATTTAAGTCAGACTTTCCATTAAGAAACCCAAAGCCTCAACCATGATGGACTTCTGAAGTAGCTTTTTCCAGAAGGTTTTGATTGTCACTGGTGACATTTTCTGTGCTGATGTTTCTGAATGAAATATGTATCAAAATGCTTGATCTGGCCTAACAGGAGTAACGTAGCAGTGAGCATCAGGAACTACCTTATTCTGAAGCCTTTTGGGAGTTTTTATGTCGGTGTGTGTTACCAGAGCAGAATTGAGAGACAGAAGGAGGCAAATGGCCTTTTCTTTGTAGTTAGGTTTTGGCTATTTGGTGCAATTTCTTTTCTGTTATAGGTTTTAGTTCTTTAGGAGAATTCTTATGTGAGCTGATAGAGCTTTGCTAAGCTGCTGAGGGTAGGAGAGGCTGGGCAAACTTATGGAAGGAGTACAGCTTGACAGAGTTAGGGAATGCCCGTGCAACACTTGGCATGTTTTTGCAGTCCTGTCTTGTTCATTGCCATAAAACTGTTTCACAAAGGAATAAGTGGGAACTGATTTGACAGAGAGACATTTGTGTAATGTATATTGGCATCCCCATATCGGCATATGGGGAACTAAATCCAGGGAGTGCTGCCAAAATTATTCTGAAGTGTTTTACTCACCTTGTAGAGTGGGAGTGCTATAGTGTTTGTTTTGCTTTCTTGTTTCATGTGATTTTTAAGAGATCCATCTTAAAATTTGAGATAGCCATCTTAAAATTTCACTTTCTGATGAAAAGAATACATTGAAATGAGAGGAGAAAAAAAGAGTTTCATCATGAAAAGATATATGGGAATGGATAATTTGTCTTTTCCCCCCACCCAAGCTTTCCTGTCTATCCTTTTGTGGTACTTTTTTCAAATTCAGCCTCAAAAAATCAAAGTCAATCTTATGAGTTTTCACATAAAGACATGGGAAAATGATAATCTTAACTTTCTCAATGACTTGGCAGGGTCTGAAGGTCTTATATTCTCTTCTTTATATTCGAAATTAAAAGATCATTAGATAACTGAAGAAAGGATGGGGTTCGTGGGTTTTTTTATCCCCCTTTTCTCTGTTTAGGAATCAGTAATAGCAGTCAGGGATGGAATTTCCTGACAGTGTAGGAGATAATTTTATACATTTACTAGCAAAAAAGAGAGAAATTACTACATTAATAACCTGTCCAATCCAAACATTCAGCCATCTGGGAAGTGGGAACCTTTCCAGTTGTAGGAATCAGAATCCACTGGAGAAATTTTGACATAATGTTACAACTTAGACTATAAAAACCAAAGGTGAGGATTGAGCAACATGATGGCAGGGGTTATTTGTCTCCTATTAACATATTTTTGTTACATATTGAAAATTGTCATTGTTGTGGCTGTATCTTTCACCTCAGAGCCCTGTCCGGCAAGTAAAAGGATTTTGTAGCAAGTGAGCTGCCAGAAGGTTGGTGAAAGGGTAAGATACAAGGAGACTTCATAATAATATAAATTAGTTGCATATAGAAACATCATCTGTGTTATTTTAACGCAATAGGCCTCCATTTCAAGGCAAATTCAGGACAACCATGAGCACCCACTGGCCGCGACACTGGTCAGAAATGCTGGTTAGGCAGTGAGCAAAGCATGTGTGCTCCTCATTGCCTCTGATTCAGAGCTATTTCTCTCCTTTGCTCCTCTACTATACTGTTTAAAAGGTATGAGATTTACAACCCTGAGAGTGTATAGTAATATATTATGGCTCCCACACATCAGCTGTTTCCTGACTGACAACAGAATCCTTCTGAGTGTAGGAAGAAGGTAAGTCTTATCTGACTGATCTTTTGATGCAACTTTTCGATAGAACTATGACCCCATTCAATACTTCAATGTAGTGTATTTACTGCAAAAACAACATTATTGAGGACATGTTTTCCACCAAATCACATATATCTAAGAATGAGAGGAGGGACTGATTCAGGACTATAGTTTTAAAAATAATCTGGCAGTTTTCTAAAGCGACACAGATATTGCTTTTCATGGAGAAAGATGAAAAATATCTGAAGTATTTGAGTTTGACATGCTGGTCTCAAACTTCAGTTGCCCAGAATATTTTATTTGCAGAAAAACTGGGGAGGAAAGAACTCTCCCCAGACACATGCCAATTGACAGGATATAAGTCAATCTGTATGTGTATGTGTACTATTGTGGTTTTCCCTTGAAAATAAGGCCAGTTCCTTGTGGTGGAGACAATGTTTTAGGATGTTAAATCATGTGCAGTCTAGTATGTTATGTGCTGCAGTCTGGAAGGCAAATCCTTCTATAAAACTGTCAGTGTAGCTCATGAGCCAGCTGTAAGGACTTAGTGACCTCAGATGCCTGTCTCAAGCACTGCAAAGGCCACAGAAGGACTTTGCCAAGAGAGAAACACAGAAGGGAGCAACAGGACGGCCTTAACTCCAGGCCTGGCAGAGGCGAGGTCTGGTTAGCACATCCTGGGTAATGCATCCAGAGGGAAAATTCCCATGGTGGAAACTGTGTAAAGAAGCAACTGCTCACACACACATATCTGGACAAACAAAAATCACACCAAGTTGTGCAACTAACAACATCTTTGACCATCGGAGACCACTGACGCCCCTGCCCAAATCTGCCTCCATGGATGCCTGGAACCTGGGCTGTAAGTTCAGCCAGCACAGTGGGAGCTTGAGATAATATAAAGGTGATACTATTGTTTGGGTGTTATCTCAGACCCAGGAAGAGGTGAACAAAGCTGAGGGAGAAGAATATATCACTGACAATGGACAGAAATATTGCAGAATTTATGGGCCACAAGGAAAGCCAGCGCAGACTGTGCTGAAATCAGCTCCGCCTGGGTAAAAGGTAATTCCAGCAGGGGGAGTTTGCCACCACTGACTCACGGACCACCAATCCAAGAAATCCACCAACTCAAAAGAAGAGAAAGACAAAATGTGCAGACTAATTAGCATTAGAAGCGAGGGAGTCATTTAACTAACAGCACAAGAGAACTGCGTAGGCAATGAACATTAATTCCTTTGTTTGCTAAAATGTGTAAATAGTAAAAAGCTTTGATCTACCTCTGGACCCCCCACTACTGAGAAGCCCAGGGTAAAGAATGCGCCACAGATAAGATGTTTATTTTCAAGACATCACTAGAGAGAGATTTCGGAGGATAAACAGAGGAACAATTTTTCATGGGAATAATGCAGGAGTAAATAAAAACAGTCAAAAGATGAAAAATGCCCATTATTTCCATGGCAAAATCAGTTGTTCTGCAAACAATGCATGGATACACTTGAAATAGAAAAATAAAACACTTGTGAGGCTGCTTTAAATCCTTTTTTTCTGTAAGACTTTACTCACAAAATAATTATTTTAAATCTGAAAGGTAGTGGTATCTTTTTCCCTTGAACTTTATGTTAGGAACAAGACCTAAACTCATTTTAACCTTGCAACTGAAACTTAAATATCTTAACTGAAGATTCAAGGAAAGTCAAATACTTCATCCAGCATGAAATAAGCTCCAGACATGCTTTTGTTTATGTATTTTTCCTAGATTTGTAATAATATATTGTATGGGTTTAGCCTTTTAAGCCTTTTGAGTCTCAGTGAGAGAAAAGTCTTTCTACCAGTTTCAAAATGAAACAGACTGTTGGTTTGACACTGCAGACCTCTTCAATCTTTTGGATCACAAAGTGATGGAGAAGTTGAGATGTAGCCTTTATGAATGTTTCTATATCTAAAATTATTCCAATTATTTAGAATATATTCAGAAGTTGGGGAGAAAAAGTAATTAAATTATACAGGCTATTTCTAGAGAAAAAAAATCTATCATTTACAATAAAACTGGTGTCTGAAGTGAGTATTCCAGAAGCAGAAGGCTATTGTGTCATATATTTGTGAAGCCTAAATGAATGCTTAGAAACCTGCATTTTTTTTCCTACCTACCCATAAATCAGAGCTCAATTCCACTGAAGTATTGTCTGTGCTTTCTGAAGGAATCAGGTTGGAGCCCAAGACAATATGAAGAAAGAACTGAAATATCAGGCTTAAAAGGCCAGTAACTGCCTAAAAGTCTTTCCAGAAGTGCAAAGTAGTGCATGTGTGTTTCGGTTCTTTTGTAATGCGTTTAATTTAAACACAGTATGACTCAGTTAAATGAAATACCATTTATTCACTCAAGTAAATGCTACTTCTTACTTCCTGTGGAAGTTTTTGATGTGATATGATCACCAAACCACATTGAAAACAGAGACCTGAAAATGTGATAAACTACTAAAAATTAAGTCCAGATTTCAAAATTAAGTATTCCTCCTGCAAGTGTAGCTGGAAGCCATGAATTAAAAGTGTTAGAAGCTTAAACAACCTCCTGATCCCTAGAACTGGTCCTTTCACATCAGTCTAGACAACTACAAAGATTATAAAACTTGTTCTGTGGTTGCCTGTACTGCTAAGTCTTCTGTGAAAAAACCAGGAAATTTCAGTCCTTGTGTCCAAACCCTTCATGAACTTCTCCAATTTAAACTTTCAGACTTCCATTTTTGAAATGTCCATTTCAGATGCCTTGGGGAAACCTAGCCTATAGAGGTTTTAAGTTCCGACATTCTGAAGATGCTATTTTGAGGCATCAGAAGCTGAGTACTAAAAATGGCTAGTCATTTTCAAAAATGCAGGCCTAATATTTTAAGTCAGATATTATTTGCCGTAGGAAATATATTTATAGTATACCCACAGAGATGAATTGTGTTACTGACGCACTGTGGATGATACAAATACCTCTCCCTTTAGTTTCCTAAAGCATTTTAGAGCAAAGTGTTTAAAATGGAGTTTTATTTGCTAAGAACAGCTTTGAGTTGCACACCTGTTGTCTAAAACTTAGATCTAGTTCTACTATAAAAAATTTTGTTGGTTTATGTCACTCATGATTTGCTATTGGCAATAACAAGAAATGGCTTGTTTTTCCCAGGGAAGTGTCTTGTTTCTTGGCTTAGTTCTCTGTAGGGTTGCAACTTCATGTCTGCCACACATATTCCTTGTGTACTCCAGTTTCCACCAACTTTTATAACAAGTGTTGAGGGGTTAATGCATTTAATATGATCATCCTCCAAAATATACTGATTTTTATAATTGTGTGGCTTTTAAGAATCATTTATCCAATTGCTTTTGTGCCTGGTTTATATTAACACACTAGTTTGGAAGCACCAGGAAAATGATAACTGAAAAACTAAAATGACATTGCTTTAGTGCTCCCACCTTGGTAGATCACTTAGCAATATCCTAAATGTCTATTTTTCAGTGACTCCTTGAGAAAGCAGCTGTGCCTTGGCTTGTGCACTAGTGGCACAGTGGTGCCTGGCTTATTCACTGATCCTCTGTAGAAGTATTTACATTGTTCAGTGATTTGATGTGGTCTGCCAATGCATAACTATGAGGTAGAAAACTCTAACCAAGCCATTAAATGTTCCTACAACCTCCTTTAAGTATAGGAATATCTTAGTCTAATTGTTGAAGAGAAGGACAGACAAGGACAATGAACCTATGGGCTTGCCAACATCCCTTTATGTTTGCATTCCCTTGTCCCAAGGATATAGACAGCTGTAAATTCCATTTTTAAAAATAGAAGACAGCTTTTGGAAATATCCCCTTAAAAAGTTCTGCTCATGAATTTTGCAATAGCAAATTGAAATATGCGTTTTTATGGTTCTTTTATCCCAGGATATTTAGCTAAACCTGTTCAAAACTTTCACACACTGTCTGTGTGATGACTTTGCAAAGAGAATCACACTTTTTTTATCCCAGATAACATCAGTTTGTGCTCATTCATTTACAAATACACAGGTTACAGTAAAAGTAAATATGTGGTGTTTCAAGCACAGCCTTGGAGATTGTGGTTGTATATAGCATGTAGTTGCAGAGAACCCTTTCTGCTTTTTAATTTTACTGAAAGTATCTGTGCTTTTTAACAGGTTGCATCACTGGCAGAGGAGGAAATGATGGTCTTACTGATGTTAGTGAGAGATGATCCAATGACATCAGTGGTCAGGATTTTCAAGGTATGTGAAAGGCATTAGTTGCATTCTTTGCTGTACTTCTGTATAGCTGGAAAATTTATTTCATTGAACTAAAACTACAAGCCAAATACTAGATACAGTTTTCATGTGGCTTTGGCTTCTGCATTACACCAATAATCAGTGTATAACCAACTGGCAGCCAGCTGGCATAATCAGAGAAATAGCTATTTAGTGCCATGCCCCATGTACAGCATGGCAGAAGAAGCAACAGACTGGAGAAGTTTTGAAGTTGTGGTACACAAGGAAAACATGGCAGGCTGGATACTGGGGGTCCCAGAGGAGAGCTGCCTGACTCATTAGGGATTTGCTTTCACATTCCTCACAGATCCCACTGCCTTTTCTGAGTTCCTTGGCTCAACAAAATTAATTGCCTTCTTTTCACTTGTGTCGCAGTAGAAAAAGGCTATAATGTCTTACTTGGATCTGGAGATAAGAGGAAGTATTTGGGATAATTTCTATCATACTAAGAGGAATTATTTGTGATATTTTCTGGCCTCTTGTGTTACTCAGGTCTTTTTGTCTTGAACTGCTCTGAGTGCAATGGCATGCCTTGTAGGAAATACATCTGGACTAAGATAGTTATTCTTGTGGAGAAGTCACCATAATGCTTGCTAATGACCCACAGTATCTCTCAACAATGATTTATTAATAGTGTGACCTTGCATCCATTCAATCACTTTTCCTGGCTAACATGGAGAACCTTGTGTTCATCTGTCCACATACCAGTGGGAAAACAAATTGCACTTGTCTGAAAGTATCTGGTTTTGAAATCACTGAATTTCTTCAGGCAAAAGCAGACAATGGATCAAACTTGGATTTGTTTGTGTAAGATCATGAGCTGGGACAAGATACCTGGCTTCTGATGGCAATAGAACTATAATTTAATTTTCATGTGCATAATTATGATAACAATGAACATGCCAAAAAGATGCTTAAGAATTTCAGTATGTTCTCACAAGGCTCGAGCTTTTTAAACAAAATAAGCAGTTAAGGGGTGTTGTGGTTTAACTCGAGCTGACAACTAAGTACAATGCAGCAGCTTACACAATTCCTCGCCCTCCCGGTGGGAGGTGGAGGAAAATCAGAAAAAAAGTAACCTCTTGGGTTGACATAAGAACAGTATTATGATTTAAACAAAATAAAATACACTACAACAACAACAACTACTACTCCTCTACTTTTAATGGAAAGGAGAGAGAGAGCAAGGAATAAAATCCAAGAGACACAAGTGATGCACGCCACAGTTGCCCACCACCTGCTGACTGATGCCCAGCTGATGCCCAGCTGATGTCCCCAAGCAGCTCAGCAGCTCCTCACCAACTCCCCCCAGTTTATACACTGAGCATGATGTTCTGTGTTATGGAATACCCTTTTGACCAGTTGGATTAGCTGTCGTGGCTATGCTCTCTGTCAGCTTCCTGTGCACTTTTTCACTGGCAGAACATGAGAAACTGAAAAGTCCTTTAGTTAGGGTAAACGCTACTTAGCAAGTCAGTGTTTTATCAGCATTATTGTCATGCTGAATCCAAAACACAACAAAGTACCAGCTACCAAGAAAAAATTAACTCTATCCCAGCCCAAACCAGGGCAAGATGCTTATGAAAAGTAAATATGGCTAAGGCTTTACTATACATAGCTTTCATTCAGGTTGCTGAACTCAAATGCTGAGGGGCATATGTGTATGCGTGGTCTGTATGTGTAGTGGTATAAAGTCACTGCATGTGGAGAAGGGGAAAGGAAACACAGCTGCTAAGGGAAGACAGGCAGGACTGATGTCCAGTAGCAAGACAGATAAGTGTTGTCTTCATAGGTCACACATTGCAGTTCTTGTGTACATGTTACAGTGCACAGGCAGCAGCACTGCAGAAACTGATCATGTGAGCCCAGAGCAGTGATGAACATTTCTGTGGAAATGTTGTCCATTTTGTAAATAAACTCCAAAAGATAATGTAACAAGCATTTTTCCTGTTTTTCCTGTGAAATGGGTCAACATAGAATGAAAATTTGATTGTGATATGATTCTCCATGATCTAGTAATATGTAAGGTAGGATCTGTTTCCCACCTTCACAACAGCTTCTTAATGCTTACATGTAAAGGCAGGCTGTAAATGAGCAACATAATAGAGTAAACATTGTCACTCCAGACACACCACTCCTACTTCCCAAGAAATGCAATTCATGCAGCCTCACTGTTGTATTTTCAGGTGGCCAGATGCCAGGGAAGGAGTCTTGAAATCTACAGGAATAAAGGCACAGAAAAAAAAAATAACACGGGAAGAAGAGTAAGAAGCATTCTGCCAACCTCTGAAGGTCCTGTTTTCTCAGTGCCAAATGGCAGAGAAGGACAGGCAGGTAAGCCAAAATGGAAAAAAGGGGAAGATAAAAGTTAAGTTAAAAGGAGGAGCTGTCCAGCCCATTTGCTCCAGGGATACTGAAATCAGAATCTAGCTGAGATGCTGGAGCAAATAACTAAATTTCATTTTCTTAAAAATCTTTATAATACATACGTTATTTTGTCTTTTCAGTGTGTATTCATATATATCATATATATGAATGTGTATATAATAACAAATCTAGGTATTAGTTTATCCTCACAAATTTTTTTCCTAGTTGTAGAGCTGAGTCTTGTAAACCTGGTGCAAGAAAACATTCCCTCCCTATAGGAACAGCAATTCTTAAATCAAGATGTTAAAATATATTGGCAGTGGCCAGTACTATAATCCACTTTCTCACAGAGTCTTAAGAGTGAGCATGGAGATTTCTACTTAATTGTGCAAGCTGGCCTGAGACCTGCTTTTACAAGGGCTGGGGAGGGAAACGTACCCTTTGGAAGCCAAAGTTAATAGGTGTGCTGGTGGTGTTAGGGAAGCCACATGATGTCTAAGGAAGTTTGTAAAGCATTGCCAGGAATATCTGATGTTTTCAAGAGCTGGTACAGCTATAACAATTTACTCTTGAGGCACTCTGCCCAAACATTCTTTCAATCGTTTAACAAGTTTATCAGCCTTAGTTTTCCTATAAACACATTGTTCCATTGCTAGGTTACAGAGGGCATTTCTCTACCCTCAGCCCTTGTAGTACAGTATGGTTATTAGCCTGAAAATAAGCTAAGCCCTTGGGAAGGTAATCAGTATGTTTGAAGTTAGTCAACATGCAAAAATGATTTATTTTTTTTCTTGCAGGGGTGGGTATAAATCAAGGGTAGTCTCAGATATTTTCCCATAGTTTTCCTATCTTGTGAGCTTATTACAGTCTGTGGTTAGACAGAAATCCCTGTTAGTATCCCAAAAGGGATGTTTATTGGAGCATTTATTTATAGGAAGAGATCCATGCATTCTTTGTGATGTGTGTGTCTCTGTGTGTGGATGGAAAACTGTTGGCTACATATTGCTCTTATTGGTGAGATCTTAAGTGATATTAATATTTCAGCTCTAGACTGTTTTTTTCCAGAAAATAATTAAGGGCATTAACAACTAAAATATCAGAGCTTTTATGCAGGGATAAATATTTCCCAGCTTCTTCTAAGTAACTTACAAAACTAAATTCCACAATAAAAAATGAATTTCCACATCCCATCTCTCCCCAAAAAACTGACTTAAGAATGGCTTATTTCATATTATTTCTGTTATAGAACACAGTTTTCTCAGTGGATGACTTACAATAATCTGTGGTTTTCTCAGATACAGAAGTGAACAACCCTCTGTGTTGCCAAACAGCAATAATTTTTTCTCTATCTGAAATTTTTGAGACTTTTTTTTTTTTAGCTCAACCTTAATGAAATGGAAAAGTTCTGAACACAACAGCAATAAAAAGCCTAACCACTGCTGGCTCCAGTGAGGTTGTCTTAAGTAAAACAGATCCGGTTTAACACCTGAAAGGTGATGGTTGCGTTGGGTTGTAACCAAAGCAAGTGACCTCTGGGTGCTAATCTGTAATTTGGTGGCAAAGCACATATTGCAGTTGAAAGAGTTAAACAAAATCTGGTTTCTTGAAATCATGCAAAATCATGCAATTTCAGAGCAGCTGTTGGGGAAGTCTTCTTGTCTGCAACTAACCCATGCACAAATTTTAAGAAACAAAAGCTAAATTTAAGTACAGGGTGTTGAATTTCAGAGCAGGGAGAACCTTTGTGGTAGGGGTACACCAGCTCTGTGGAAGGATTTCTGCTGAGAGCAGCCTTCAGAGAGCAGCTCAGCCACTGAGTAAGCAGGCCAGTAATTAAGCTCCAAGTCTCTTCTTGTTGTTTATGTTCAAACTTATCAAAATTAAGGACAGGCTAATTCTTTTAAACTTTGGTAAAATAGTCTTTACCTTTCAAGCCACAGTGGGAGCAGTGATGCCTGTCCCTGTTCTAAGAAGATGCATTTTGATTTTTTTGGCAGAACTAAATCTTGGCAATTAATTTCAGAGTGATGAAGCAAAGATTTGTCTGATTCTGAGTCCCTCTAATGCCCAAAATTAGAGCCAGACTTGCACTGTAATCACATGGGAAACTGTGCATTACAAGCTGCAATACAAAAGTTTTTAGTGGCTAATTTTTATGCAATTCAAGTAAGCTGATTTCTCATCAAGTTGTGAGTATAGATGTCAAGAGATATGATATATGACACTGGGTAACAGCTTTATATCATTAATATGTGTCCGCTCTGCAAGATGTTTACATTCCTTTTCAAGTGTAGCTCATGGATGCATTCCAGTTTCTGTAGCTCTGGTTACATTTTAAAAATTGAATTTTTTTGCATTTGTTTGCACTCCTTTGTTTTTTTTCCTATTCATGAATATTCAAAGTAATGAGTCTACTGTCAAGAATACTGGTAAAATAGCAAATTATAAACTAACAGTAGATATTGCAATGCTTCTAGGCTTCAAGAACATGAACATAACTATGGGAGTTACCTCCATCTGAGCATGGAGGAGGAACGATTTCTTGCAAGAATATTGAGAAACAGATGAAATGACTGTTTTGAATTTTTTTCACAAGCCTCCTTTAGGGAACAAAACCCACCACTGAACTGTAAGGAAAAAACCAAAAAGCCTGTCCTTCAGAAAATTCTTATTTTCAACAAATCCCTGCTGCCATGAATCTGACAATATCTCAGGCTTATCATCACTGTGACAAATTTTACACAGCTATAGAAATAATGTGAAAACAAATGCAGTGCAGCAACAACATTACATCTCCAAGGCTGGTTTCCAAGGCTGCTCCTTCCGTGCATGGTTGAGAAGAGCAATAAAAGTCTCAGTGTGCTTTAGGTAAGGGAACAGACAAGAAACAAATTCCTTTGCTTTGCTGTGTTCTGGCTACACCTTCAGGAGCAGTTTTGCTCTCCCTAGGGCATATTCTGCAGTATCCTGATGATGTATGGTGCAAATGCTGGGGGTTTTAGATTAAGATCCTCTTTCTCCATGCTGTCTTTTTTTTAATAGAGCTTATTTTCATCAGGTGTTTATACCAGACAGGATTAGTTTTGCTTGATTCTTTGACTCTTTTGTCCCTTTTCACTTTTCATTCTTCATGAAGCTGAATGTTATTACTTAACATCCCCTTCTTTTTATCATCCTCATTTCATATCTGTCCATCAGCATTAAGTACTGTCAGGTTTAAGCCTTTGAATGATCAAAGCCTTTAAACATCTCTCTGCTGCATCTGGTTTCCTTTGTTACCCGTTTTTTCAGTGTTCCTATCATTCATGTAAGATGCAGCCGCTTTTTCAGTCTCTTCCCTGTGCTTCATGTAACTCTGTTTTATATTTGTTAGGCCATCTTTCCAGTCGTTTAATGATTTCCACACCTCAGATTTTGGTACTAACCTTGAGTATGTGATTCTGTGAAAAATGCTTTCTGAAGTGAAAACCACTTCATCACATCATAAGGAAGTCTTCTGATACTTTTTAAAGCATGTCGTCTATTTAATCTTGAAGGTGATTGTGATCATCATCTGTAACCATTGGCTTGCCGGAGACAACCAAAGCAATCAGAGCAAAGGATGTTTGAAAACACAAGTCTCAAAACTGTGAACATCAAATCCCTCTCCTGCCCCAATGAATGAGGATTGTTTCTTCTTGCCATTCTAGAAACAAGAGCCAATGTTTAATGGTCTTGCCTCTTAAAGCTCTCTTTCCCCCTACCATCAGGTGCTCGCCTACGTTTTTGTATCTTGAGCATCCTCTCTGTGGGAATCTGCAGAAAGTTTACTTGTGTCTGGACAAACTCAGTTGTGATGGGAATCTGTCCAGGTCTGGTCCATAGGATGTTTTGGGTGGGTGCACAAAAGAGTGCTTGAGCCAGGTATGTTGCAGTGCAAATTGGCTCTTGCTATGGTCTTCATGGAAGCTTTGGGGCAATTCCCAGAAGAAAGTTGACACCCTTAGTACAGTCACTTGCTCTGCAGTGTTACAAACCCCTTGCTAATGCTACATGGCAGGCTGAAGAGAGACAGGTTTATTTTGCCCTTGAGTACCTACTTCAGAGATTGGATAATTTACACGTTTTAGCCTTCAAAGGTGCAAGATGTGATTTAGTTTTGTTATTTGCTTTTAATGCATAACTGTCTTGCTGTGGCAATCAGCCACAGAAGATGATAGCTCACCATAATGTTTTTAAGTCATAGGTTTATCCCTTGTAAAATACAGTTTACCTGCTTTTCCTTGTCTTTGTCTGGCTCCCCAAAACATTTGGCAACACCTTCATTAGTATGCGAGAAAACTGGTCAAACATGTTCCTGTGAGAAAGCCTCCCCTGCCTCCCTGTCCCCTGCCTGTCCATTGTTAACCCTTCCCTACCCCCTGTCCCCCAGCGTCCAGGATGTGACATCACATTCCCCCGGAGACCCCTATAAAAACCCAGGACACTGGGAATAAAATCCTCTTTGCTTCCTGCCTACTCCACATGTGGGTGGTCCTTTCTGCAACATCTCGGGACCCCGGCGGGCCACGTGAGGGTGGGACAAGGGGCAGACAGCTCCCCCATCAGCTGCCGCATCTTGCTATGTTTTAGTTCATTGTGCTGCCTACCCAGGTATGTATGAACAGGATTTAACTTCTAAACAGCCCTGCTCTAGCCCTGAATGTGGCTGTTTGCTAGAAGTGTTGCAGTAAAACCCAGTGTTTGTAGCAACCTTTGTATGTTGAAACACTAAAGTTTTACATTTGTCTAATATATTTTCACTTGGACTTTAAAATCTCATAAAGTATTTGCTCATGTTGCCAATTTTACCAGTTCCCCTAATACAAAGAATTCTAGCTATTACTTTGTCTGACACTTGGGGCAATGAATTTCTTCATAATTATTGTTCTTACCCTTTGCTTTCTTCTCTTATATAACATTGCCTGACACTTCCTACAATAAACCAGAAAAGCTTAAATATTATTGATGATTCACTAGTTCCTGCCAGAGCTAAACCTTACTCTTCTTTCCATGTCTGACTGGTTAAGATGCTCAGTCCACTTCACAGCAGCATGGCCAGTATGAGCTGAAAGGGACTTGCCTCTCAGCTGGCTAGTAATTTTTGTCAAGCAGTACTAAAGAGATATTGAATTAACTATCTTGGTCTTTTGTAAGTGTTTTGAGCCACACTCTTATTTCTCAGATTAATTCAGCCAAATAGATGCATTATTAATGGAAGATGGCAAGCAGCAAGAATCACTGCTAGATTATTTGTTTACTGAGTACGGTAAAAATCCTGTTTGAAAATCAATCCTTGGGCCATTCGTTGATGAAATTAAACCAAATCATTGCAGGTTGTCCTAAAAGGATTGCGTAATAATGAGGATTTGCCATGTTGAATATGGTTCATGGAGAAGGTCAAGATGATTATTTTACCTTGAAAGCATTTGTATTGTTTCAATCCAGGCATACTGTCTTCTCTGTCATTCTCACAGAAAAGGCAAAATTTATGTGGTCTTAGCATAGAGCAACAGGAAGTCATGGAAAATCAATCTTTGAAGGGTTGCTGCTGTTGACAGCAGTTCATGTGAGAAATGTGCTCCACTTTGTGGGCTAAGAGTACTTTGTGGATGACTATCTTTGCATACCTGTGGAGAAAGTGACTTGCCAAACAGTTGGAAAATGTGTAATTTAAGGTATTATGAACTTTTTACACAGCAAAGATGGGTTAAAGTTGGGAAATGATTCTTGTGGCAGTTGTTTGCCCATTAAATCTGAGTGCTGGAGCACTACAAAAGCCTTGATGGAAACTTCTGTAATTGCACAAATAGTGATAAAAAATGCTTTTTCTTACCTTCCCTCTCCAAACCTACTTACTTCAGAAATTACATTTGTCTGAAATACAGGATGAATTGTATTTTGTATTTGATTTGTGGCAAGTTTAAGATGTACTGTCTCCTGAAAGCTAGAAATACGACCTTTGTTCATGTAGAAAATAATCTTCATCTGTTTGAGGCAGACACTTTAGGAAGGGTAACAGGAAAACCCATAGTGATCACTAAATTAACCATAAACCTTCACAAAAACACCTTGGTGCAATATTGAATGGTTATCAGAAAAAACGTCCCAGCTCAATATTTTTCAGCAGCAGCATAAGCAAGCAAAAGAATAAATAAAAACAAGGAAGCTAAAATAGTTGAAGGATTAAGAGGAATAAGATGAGAAATAATACTGAATATATGAGTAAGCTATCATGTAAATTGTACGTGTCACTGACAGCCTCACCTAGAACAACAGGTGCTGTTCCTGCCCTGTCTCAGACGGGATTTCTCTAAAATAAAAGACATTCAGAAAAGTAGGCAGCATAGAGAACTTTCACAGACTAAGAGAAAGAAAAGAGGAAAAGATTAAAAACAAGAAAAAAACATTATTTCTAGGACACAATCAACAAACAATAAAGGACATGTTTTCATTTCTCTTCACTCTCCAGAGGGTGCAGTAACAAGTAGCTGTTGGCCAATGAAAGTAAAAAGCTGCAAATCCAAAAAGGGCTTACTTTTTGACTGATAATTTGGAGACCTATTGCTACAAAGACCTGAAGAGATTTTTATTACAATTACTGAAATATGAAGGGGGAGGGGGGAAGGAAAGAAAAAAGAAATCGCTATTTTAGTCAGAGAGGAAAAATAATTTTTGGGTTTACTTTTAGGGATATCTCTTTTCAGGATGGCATTTTGACACATGCTTCACTCAACATTATGATAACATGCAACGTGCAGAACATCTGGATTTGTACATATATTTAAATGTTTTCCTCAATCTTAGGTAGATGAGCCAGATATTACCAGCTACCAGTTGCCTCAACCCAGGTTTTATGTGCCTCAAAACAAGTATCTATTTCTGGCTGCAGTTAATATGCATGAGTGGCCAGGGCTGATGTGACTGTCTGTATTTTCAAATTTTTTTGAAGTCATTTGTGGTTTATAAGGCATGATAAAGCTCCCAGCTCACCCGGCTCCTGAGCTGTTTGCTAAAAGCTGGATGATACATCTGAGGCCATACACTGGCTTCAATGCTGAGGAGAAGATACCTTTAATTATACCCGTAGTGGCTGTTCTTATGCTCATCAGGAACAAAACCTTTGTTTTCTGTTTGTTATTACTTCCTTGCATGAAAGTAATGTGAGTGTAGCTTTTATAATTAATGCATAATGCCTAGATTTTCAAATAATTGAGAAGGAGGCTTTGCTATTCCAAAATAGGTATTTTAATATAGATTTTATCAAATTAATAGTATCTTCATTTGTAGATATATTCACTATAAATAGCTTAATAATTTTTCTGATGCCAGAGTGTCTCTTATCTGATGACTTCTTATGAGCACATTAAAAAAATAAAGTGGCATACTTGATAAGTCTCTGTGGCTTCCCTAAGGAGGGCAGAGAAGGGAGCACTGAGGGATTAGAAGTCTGATTAGTGCATAATGAGGAACTTTACTTTCTAAAATAAAATTAGAGTAATTATAAAATGACATGTTCACATATCAATGCAATGACTTTACTAAGGTTGCCATAGAGCTGGAGATCATAGCACATGGAACTACTATAATTTCTGACATTACAGTGAGAGATTTACCTGTGTTTCTTTATTTTGCATTTTTTTTTCCTTCGCACTTGCTAACTCTTTTTTCCTTTTGCTTCCTCTAGTCTCTTGACTCTTCCCTACATTCTGATATGGTTTTAAGGAGGTACATGCCAGTGATATTGCTCCTTTGCACTGCTGATGGCGTGTTGACAGAGCCACCCATACAGATACCTGACTTAGAGATTGTGTCCTGAAAGTAGCCTGGCCAAGGCTTTGGGCTGGAACCATAACAAAAGTACTGAGGCAATGCGTTCTACCTGAATTACGGCCGCAGCCCCTGATCTGGATGGGGACTTCACTTATTCCTCTTTTTCTGGGAGGCACTGACTGTTGGAGAGACTCAGTGCAGGAATACGCTTGCTGACAGACCCTTGCTGAATTTAAGTGGAGCTGGAGAACCTCTCAGACAAAGGCAGCATAAAAGGTCAGTGGTCGTGCCCTGAAGAATTGAATTGTTAATTAATCCTTCTGTCTAAATAAATATCTAATCTCCCTCAACTTAGAAAAAAGATAAAATGTCTGCAGGGTCTTCTTTCTTCTTTTAGAAATATTTCATTGGATATTCTAAAACATTGAAGCATGTTCAGCACTGTTAGATACCAGATCAGTAATTATGGGGTCAGAACCACCTTGTGGAAGGTGCGTATGTGTGTGTGGAGGGCGAAAGGATGGGTCAAACCTCACGGGGTTGGGATGGCGTCGTGTCCCTCATGGCAGGACCCCAGAGCCCACATGGGAAAGTCCCGGAGCAGCTGCCAGTCCCAAAGAGCCCAGCCAAACTATGACACCCCACAGCTCCTGCAGCCCCTGACCCAGCTTGGAGTGGCAGAGGCAGTGAGAACACTGCCCCTCACCCTGGCCTGGGACCCCAGAGTTGCCACTGGGTCAGAGGCCCTGTCTGGGGTTTTGGGTGTAGAGAGCAGAGCAGATAAAGAGGCAGCACCAGGTCTCCATTTTGCCCTGGCCTGTTCTCCTCAAAGCTGTCACATGTGACCTAAGTGGTAACTATTTCTCTGTCCCTCTTTTTCTCTCCTTATTCTTTCTTAATCTCTCTTTCTTTACTCTTTTCTTCCTCTTGTGGGTAACTTAAACACTTATTTTTTGTAAATTATGGGCACTTAACCTAAGTTGCGTGTAGTTTGTGTTTGCTGGGTGTAACAAAGGTTCCTTACTACAGCAATGTTTGTTAGTCCCAGTAATCTGTTGTAACACTTTTGTGAAGTTGCATGTTAACCTCGTAAAACATTTTTTGCCAAAATGTCTATTTTCTCACCAAATTACAAGAAATCTCTTAGAGAAAAATGTGTAGTTATTCTCCAGATGTTAATGCAAGGTACCAAAGAACCAAAGGCTTTACAAGAGTTTGTGTGAGCAATATTTCTTGGAGCCTAAACCGAAAGTGTAACACCTGGTAAATATTGAGCCTTTGGGACCAGGATGTAACAAGCATTAAAACAGTAAAGGCTAATTCTGGTTTTGTTATTTGGGTATATATTCACATCTCTTTAAATGTGTCTGTATTCAATACAGCAGACTGTTCAGTTCTCTTTGGTATGTAGCAATTTTTTTGCATCACTGTATTATTACAACCTAATTATGGCATTATAACTTAAAGTTGAACTTGGATCTACCATCTCTCTAAAATCTGTTCATGCTGAGGTTTCAGTTCCTGCAGCCTATCTGCCAGAAATACTTAGAAGGATACTTCTGGAGAAGAATAAGAATCTTCATGTATGTACACAATACATCATTAGAAAGACAAAACAATGTATTGTGGAGAATTCTGTCTGATAACTCAAACTGGATTTAAATAACATACTTGAACCACAAGCTGTAGAAGTTCACTACAAAGATGATCCTCCAGGTCTTGAGTGGGAAATGCTAGTATAAATATAATTCTCAATTGTGATTGAGACCCTAAATCCTCAGATCAGTTAAATCTTCATGGCTGTTATCTCCTGTCTCCTGTTCATCCTCCGAAACAAAAGACTGAAGCAGGAGGCACTGAAGTGTCTGTCAAGTTTAGAATCATATTTTTAAGGTAAAAAAAAATAATGTCTCGAGATGTTCATCGAAGTCTGCTTCTCTTTCTGGGTGATGGTGCTGTTCAGAAGGCAACTCAAAAGATGTCCTAAGGTGTGCTGAGTCCCTTTGGAGCTGGGAGCAATGTGGCACTGAAGAAATGCCCTCTCCTGGGTTGTTCTGTTCAGTTGCCATTGCGTCCCTCGGAGATCAGGCTGTAAAGGTCTTGGCCTTGCTTCTTTTATTCCTGACACATTCAGGAAGAGAGATCTTTGGCTTGGGCTGCGTTCCCTTTGTCCATCCCAGACATGCTGCCATTGAACACAGACGTTCCTGTACGTGTTCAGCAATGCTGCAGCTTGTAGCCTGTCTGCCAGTGAGCTTTGGGGGCATCTTGCCTCTCCTCTACATGGGCCTTATGGCACAGCTACCCTCTCTTTCTGGGACAGGACTTTCCAGATTTTAATGGATAGCTGACTAATCCTGGCCAACGATAAAGAAATTAGGAGAATTCATTCTGCTTTAGCATATAAACATGTAATAATTTTGTAATTTTATAACTTGCCACGCCAACTCTGAACCAGCTGCACTATGCAAGAGTTTTCTCCTGCTCAATAGATAGCAAATTTACCACAACTGCAGCACAGAGTAACAGACAAATATATGATGAAATTTAGGTCTTATTAAATAGTTCTATCCAAGGAGAAATCTAACTTAAAAGATCCCCAGCTATATGGCATTGTGTATGGTATAGTATATATTTATTTAGGGTAGAAGGGTATGATTTATATTTATAGATCTATACTATTGTAAAGATGATTCCTCCACACTTTTTGTTTATACATAATATCCCTCTGTACCATTCCTCCTGGAAAAGGAGTGTGTCGGTACTGAGGAGTAGAGGGGTGCAACCCCACGTATATCTTCTAACCATGAAGTCTTGCTCTATCATTTTGCCTTACATTGACAAACAGAAGTGGCATAATGCAGCAGAGGTAACTACAAACTGTGCACAAACCAGCTGTAACATCATCCTGTGAAAAAACCCAAAGGCACATATATAAAAAATTAGTGCTTGAACATATTACAGCATTCCCAGGCATTTTTGTGCCTGTACACAAAAGGAAGGTGGAAGGAGGACTTGAGCAGCAAACAATGGCAGAGGACCTCTTTTGCTTCCCTCTACAGTGTTAGAAAGCTTGTAATTCTGCTGGAGGCTGCCAGACCCTTGACTTTATTGTGACACCACTTATTCTCTCTGGGTGCACCATCTCTATAAGGAATCTCTGCTCTTCCGGTTTCACATGTACCAGAGACCATCCTCTCCATACCTTATTTTGCAGACTCCTTACACAAGGACGTGTAAGTCACTTTGCCAGCTCCCCAGGAAATAATTTTAATTTTCATTCCTTGGGTCCATGTGGGTTTTGTCTGGAGCCTACAAAGATTTGCCAGAGTACGAGGAGTTTGCACACAGCAAGAAAAATACATGTAAATAGTTACTGAGCTTCAGTAGGTAGAGGACATTCCATTTTCAGTTATTCCCCTTTAATCTAATTCTTGACTCTGCTCACTCTTTTGTACATGACAGACATCCATTTTCTATGACAGCCACTTTTTATCCATTCAAAAGCTTATATGCTGATACGCTTGCTACCCCCATCCTAACTAAAGTAGAAGTTAACCCAACCTTCTTAATCAGGGCCTTCATTTAGCTCAGCTGCTTGGAGGAAATCAGTCTTCCAGGGTGAACCACCTCCTGTGTAGGGTGCTGCCCTGCTCTTTGGATGCTGTTTCTGAGCCAGGTAAGGAATATGTTTTCTTTTTTGTTGCCCTTTGCAGGTGAGAACTGTTGTGCAGACAGAAACTAATAGGCACTCATGAAAGGCTGTTGTAGTTTCTTTCCTCTCTGGTTTCCTCTGTTAAAAGGGAGGGGAGAAAGCATTTTCTTTCTTTAAAATTTCTCCTGATGACAGGTTGGCATTGTCTGTTCAAGGCAGGACTGAATTGTTCTGTACCTTTATTTCTCTTTGTTCTGTATAGGGTCCAACATTTATGAGCAATCTTTCTATTTCCTGCTATGTTTTGAAATAAAACCTGAGAGTACTTTTCATTATTGTGTATGTCAGAAATATAACTTGAAAGTGCTTGTTGTGTTAACTTGTACAGATCTTGTAAAAATGGAGTTGGTTTTCTCAAGCCACAAATGCAGTAGTGCTTGTAGTGCAGACAACTAAAGCACATGTTAAACATATTAGCTTGGCTTTTACTTGCAGAGGGCATCTATAAAGCTGTGAGCCCTGATGTAACTAACTTAGGCACTGTCCTGGTTTCAGCTGGGGTAGACTTAACTTTCTTCTCAGTAGCTGCTACAGTGCTGTGTTTTGGACTTAGTATGGGAATAATGTTGATAGCAAATACCTAGTTAAAGCAGGCTGGTTTGGAGGCAGCTCAGTTAAACTACTCACTACCATCACAGCAGGCTTTTCATGGAAACCCCTTAGTTGCTAGATCAGGAACGTGTTTTGCATATGCTTGGCTTGATGGAGAGCTCCCACTTCTCCTCCCTTCCCTTCTGTCTCTGATCAAGATGTAGAAATGGAGACTCCTTCCTTCACCTCTGGAGAGGGAAGGAAGAACAACCACTACCTCGGATCCCTGACTACATTTCTGGAGACAGAAAGTAGGGAGGAAGCTGCAGGAGGAGAGGTCTGTTGGGTAGGCAGCTCCTTCAGGCTATTGAAATCATGTTGGTGGATGAGCAAGAGGCAAATCCTGTCTCTAAATAAGATATTGATGGATTAGTTCTCACAAGCCTGTCTGGATTTCTTGGCGTGTCCTATGGACTCAAGGAGTTAAAAAAACAACAGCAAAGGAAGCCATTATTCTGGAGGCAATGGAACACAATGCTTCAAAAAGCTGTCTAATTAACAAGACTGTGAAGTAACTGCAGTAAATTAGCAGAGACAATTGATTTATGCTGCATCAAAATACACATTGGAATGCTGCACCGTGAATGCATAATTTTCATCCCTTATTTCTTGAAAGAACTTATGGGACCTGATATTCAGTTTACTTTCACCTGATTCCTAAAAAGCATATGGAGGCTTCTGATGTTTCCAAATTTTAACGTTTGATCACTGGGGTTTAAAGTATTTTTCTGCTTTAAGATGTAGAGTATAATCCCTGAGTAGCAGTGCATCAACAACATTAGTTTCTTCTCTCCAAAGCTAAGACTTGAAATTATAAAGAAGCATGTGAAGGAGTCCTGGTGGTGGTAACTCTTTGTGACCTTCTCTAGGAATAAGATTCTTATTGGTTCAGAATGTAGATAAGGCTTGAAAGTCAAATAAAAGGTTACTTAAACTTGTTCCCTCTTCTGCACCACCTGATTCTTCATCCATAGTTTAATAATGGCAAAATGCAGCAGCTTCTCTCCACCTGACTCCCTGTGTTAAGAAGACATGTCTTAAAGACATGTCCCAACCATCATAATGAGCAAAGTTAGACTTAAAGTGGCTGCAAAACCTACATAAATATCCACCTGAAATAAATGTTTGCTTTGAGGAGACCTGTCTTCAGATTAATGGCTTTGGTGCTTCTGTATATTTGCAGCAAGTAATTTGAGGTGCCTACTGTTGTAATAATGTGTAGTAATAGTAAAGCAAAACCCATCCTTCAGGGTATTAAGTGTTTGGTGCTGTGGTGAGTGATGAACTAAGTGCATTTAGCTGGAAGACCTATGCAACTGTCCCCTCTAATGCAAGTGTGCCTTTGAAACTGCAGCTATAAATTACATTAGGCAGAATTTGTATATTAGTAAACTTGGGTCCTTTTCTGAGTGTGAGTTTGTTGATGCAAGTATAATGCTTTGTAATTGGAGACATCCTCTTTGGGCATGCCCTACTTACTATATAAATGAGGTGCTTCTGAGAAGAAAAATAAAGAAATGCCTGCTTTTCCTCATTTTAATAGCTCTGGAGAGGATCTGAATACTGGAGTTACCACTTGCACATTAATGAGAGGGTAGTACTCAAACTATACAAGTCTAATCTGAAGTCTCACATGCAATGGCTTGTAGGTACCAGAGGCAAGAAATATTTGCTTTGAATAAGAACGGATTCATTTTGGTTTCTTAACTGATTTTAAAAAGCACAAAAAAACCTTAGGTGGAAAAGTATAGCAACTGTTTTGAATAATTTTCTAGTTATATCTTTTGAAATGAGTGTTTTATTTGCTTTAGGTAAGGAAAAGGAAAAAAAAAAAAAAGAGGAAGGACACTCCAAGATGCTTTCTTCCTTCTAAGTGACTTTTACATTGTAATGTCTACTAGTGGTTTAAGAAATCCCTTCTAAAGAAGATCATTGCTATTCTTTACCAGCACTTCTTTGGGAACTGTGAGTCTGAATTCCTTGTTACTTCATTAAGGCTTTGGCTCCACCAATAAAAATTACACTTTTGCAGTAGGAACCAAATCAGTAAAAGTCATGGGGCCATAAGTGGGAGGATTTGGGTTTTCAGTAGAAACGAAGTCGCTGAATGTGTTTTTAAAGTTGACATCATTAAGCCGGCTTTTTTTTTTTTTTCTGTAAGACGGATATGGAGAAGATTCAGTATTTTGCAATCATTGTTTAATTAAATTGATTTCCTAATTCTAAAAGTACAAAAGATTTAATCAGGATTCACTTTAGTATAATTATTTAGTAAGCTTTAGTGCTGGAGGAATGAATTTAAGTGGGAATGAGACATTACTTCATTCAACTGTGAAACAGAACTCTTGAACTTGATGAAAGGTTTGACCTTCTTTCTTTTTGTTAATCTCATTTTGCCCTCTGTAATTTGTTTAGCCAGGAACAGAAGCAGAAATACCAGGATGCTGCATGTGAGGATAAGTTGCTGGCAGAAAGTTGTGCTGGAAAATTACGCTGGATAGGTATTTATTGTTTTTGGAAGGCTGGAAATTGAGCAGTCCACATGTCATTTTGGGTAGATTCTCCTAAATAAAAAGCCATTCTTTGATAAAATGAGGGGAAATATCTGAGAGTGAGTTGACTTGTTATGACCAACCTCTGCAGGTTTTGACTCACAAGCATGGGGGATGGAGTGTTGTGGTTTAAAGTGTTCTGCCTCCTGGCTGTTTATTATTGTGTCTTCACTGGAGATCTCTGGACCCATTGTGGAACTGGCTAAAGGGAACATGTGATTTCATTTGCAATTTTTGGTGAGAATGAAAGCTGTCCTCCTGGCAGGAGATGGAGCAGTGACCTGCAGCAGAGGCGAAGCCGGGAACCAGCACAGTGGCAGCAGGCTTGGTGCTGAGTGTTTGTCAGAGCTGTTGGCTTGATGAGTTGGGGACCAGCTCCTCAAAGTGCAGGTTGCCAACTGTGCACCTTGGCAATGCTCAACACCCCAACAGTGCACCTCAGGGGCCAAGGCGATAGAAACAAATGTGGCATAAGACGCCTGAATAATTTCGTACACCAAATACTCAGGGGCATTGCCTGCCACTGTTGCAGTTGGGTCAAGGCTTGTCTGGCAGCATAGGCTTGGAGAGGCCCGGCCAGGGACAAGCCGGGACTTGTCAGAGTTAAGTTGGGACTGGTTAGACTTTAAACCTATGTTGACCAAG
>JAWWEW010000078.1:38693011-38847756 GCA_035583185.1 Anabacerthia variegaticeps
CCACCAGCTAGGAAGATCAAGTTAGATGACAGAAACTAAAGGAATTTATGCTTTTTTGAGGTTTTATTGAAACTTATTAAAAAAAAAAAAAAATATCATTTTGACCACAACAACTTTGTTTCCCCTGGATTAAAATGAGAGCGAGTGTCATACCAGGATACCAGGAGTTAAATATTTCTTTGTGACATTTTCTTTTAATCTTTGTTGCTCTCTTTTGGATACTCTCTAACAGCTTAGTATCTCTCTTCCATGGTGGTGCCCAAAACTGCCCACAATATTCAAGGTGAGGCCACCCCAGCGCAGAGCAGGGCAATCCCCTCCCTCACCTGGCTGGAGATGCTTTGCCTGATGTCCCCGAGGACACGTTTGGCCCTCCTGGCTTACAGGGCACTGCTGACTCGTATTCAACTTGCCGTTGAGCAGGACCCCCAGGTCCCTTTCCTGGTACTGCTTTCCAATGTCTCGTTCTCCAGTCTGTCGGTACATCCAGGGTTGTCCCATCTCAGGTGCAGAATCTGGCACTTTCTCTTGTTGAACTTCATATGGTTGGTGATTGCCCTGTCCTCTAATTTGTTGAGGTCTCTCTACAGATCCTCCCTGCCTTCGAGGTAGTCCTGCCCATGTTTATTTGGGAAAACAAGTAGACCTAGGGTTAGAAGAGTGACAAGAGAGGCTGTTTCTGGGAAGCCAAGTACATGAAGCAGCCTTGCCAGGGAAAGGCTGCTTGTGAATGTGGAATGATTCCTGGGAAACTCATATAGCTCTAGCTAAGTCATTGTTGTAGCTGAAGAAAGAGACTGAGAGAAATAAAAATAACAGTATCTTATTGAAAATTTCAGACAGAGTATCTCACACAGAAAGCTTCTTGAAAGTCTCTTTTCACAGAGGCAGCTGAAACCAAAAATAGATCTCAACTTTAGTAATCTGAAGGAGATAAAATTCAATAGTTACTTTTGGGGTTTAAAATTTCTGATGGTATCACCAGGAGGAAGAAGCTTAGCATCACATCAGAGTTTGTCAAGTATTTTTCAAGATATTTAATGTTTGAGAGGAAAGGAAAGGTAAGACAAAATCCCTCAGTGAGAGCTTTCATCATTTCCTTTGTTTGCATTCTGATGACATCTGATTGCTTAACTTAGAAAGACATTCAAGTGGCTGCAAGTACTTCACTAAGCCCTTGTGTGCTATAACTGCATAAACAGTTGAGCAATAAATACTGAGTGGAGCTTTTAGGAGCTGTGAGATGCTGCTCCTGCATCTGTTGGTGGATATGTCTTGGCCAAGCTGAGATTTTTCTTGATGAAGTGCAAATTTTCCTTGCTTGTGCTAATGAACCTGGAAGTTGAATGACAGGTGGTTTGGGGGAAGACTGGGCAATTTTACTTCCAGGCATAACTGAGCTGCTTCACCAGGTCAGAGAATTTCAGAAAGCAATCTGGGCAGTTAATGCTAATGGCAGAAGTTCATTCTGAATCTTCTCATTCAAGCATTCATTCAGAGGCTCTGTGTAAATCAAGATGTCTGATTAGTTGCTGGATTCCTACCAAATATACCTACCTTTTCTGAAGTGGTGTCTGTAGACAATGAGATGTCTGCCACTTCTATTAGTGTTGATTCAATTTCTACTGCTCCTAGGGATCCAAATCAGACAACTCAATGACTATTTTTTTAGAAAATGCTGAAGATTTAATGTTTAATATTACTGGGTGTATTTCCTCTGTGGCCTCATAGTCTAGATCTGGTCCTTGCTTTTCACTAGCTCTGTTGTTGTAGTGAGTGACCCTGGGTGACAAATTACTCTCAATGTGTTGTTAAATTGTGATACGTCAGTGTGTAAACTGGTACTTCCATTACAGGTCTTGAGTGTATCATCATCTTCATTTTCTTGATTGTGTCTGAGCAAATGTTCTTGCCCTAAAGGGGTCAGCACTAAAAATAAACATTTCACACGGTGAATTACTGCAATTCAACTGGTAAATTCTATGAAGAAAATGAAAAAGAACAAAAGAAATTATACTGCTGTCCTTGGCCATTACAGTGAAGAATGAAAATCACACACTGAGGAGAGGAACAATGAGGGAAGGCAATACTGGAATGTTGCATCACAAACTAAAAATACCTCAAAATGAAACAGAAATACACTTCTATTTGTGACTTTCATTGCCTCTATACTGGGTCACAGGAATTCTGGGGTAAAATTTAATAGAAAACGTCAGAATGGGGATGAAAACTCTTCTTGGCCTTAAATTTGTGTGTTTGGTTTTTTTTTCGTTTTGTGGTTTTGGGTGGGTTTTTTGCGTTTTTGGAGGGTGTTATTTTTGTTTGTTTGTGGGTTTTGTTGTTGGTGTTTTTAAATTGACAGAAAACAAAGAAAAAGCCCCACACATTAGAAATGAATGTCAATTAGAGACAATGTGGAATTCTGAGTCTGTGACCCCCGGAATGGTATGCTCCTGGCTCTTCTCTGGGAAAGTCAGCAGATTGCACTGCATCATTTGCAGATTCTGTGTGTTTCTTAAACCTTCTAAGGGCATATCAAGTATGACAAAACTTTAGGACACGCTTCACAGAATATCTTATTTTATTATCATGTTTGGTTGCTAAAGTAGGCACAATAGTACTTAACTGTTACAGTTCAATAGCTGTTAAGGTTCATCTCTTTTCTGTGGACTTCAGTCATACAGTTAGGGAGGAAAAAAATCCTTTGAGATAATTAGGAAACACTCATAATATATGTCAAACCACAGTTAGAAGAAAGAAGTTTTGGACAACCACTGGCCTGTTTGCACAACTCTTTCTGGAGTTAACAAATAGATAAGCAGAAATTAGGAAAGTCTGATCGTTTCTTTTGCCTTGGGCAGGGCTTAAAAAAAAAAGAAAGGGTGTCTTTTAGAACAATAACAGAAGATATATATGAATTAGTTGTGTAAAGCAAATGTGGAAACCTATCAAAGAAACACTAGTCAGTCAGCTCTAATCAAACGTGATAAAGCCAGATGAAATGTAGGGGGATAGATGGGAAAAGATCACTTGTCAGTGATCAGGCAGCAGTTTTTGAAAAGAATTCATTACAGCTGCAGTTCAGCAAGGCACTTTTTGTTTGTATGTCCTTTTCATCTTCCATAATAAACCCACCCCTTATGTATACACATATGGGCTCCTGCATGCTGAACAGCTCTGCTAAATCAAAGCCTATATTAGGAGGTTTTCAAAAAGATGTTTAGAAACTAACATGTTATGTTTTTCTGGATGGGAAAACACGAAGCAGTATTTATCAGACTTTTGTAAAACATAGAGAACTTCCAGAAGAAATCTTTGTGTTAAGATATATTTGTGCACGTGAATCTGAAGGCTTGTTCTTTTTAAAATAGAGAAATGGGGTTTGTTTTTGTTTTGGTTTCGTTTCATTTGTTGTTTTTGTTTTTTGTTTTTTTTTTTCTTTTCTGTTTTTGGTTTGGTGTCCCCCCCTTACATCATTCATAGTCTTTGGAGTAAATGTTTATCCCATCACTTTACACAGCTGTAGTCTGCTAGCTACAGGGAGAATTGTAGCACAGGATTTGTGCTACTTCATAAAGAAACAGGAAAGAACAGCACTTTCTCTCCTTGCTCATCAGCAGCTAAGTAAATGTGGTTCCAAGGGAACAGTATTTGCATATTACAGATTCTTTTTTCTCTAGTTCAGGAGCTAGGAAATTAACAAAGCTGATTTTGAATTCTTAGCCGTCATCCAGAGTTTTAACACAGGTTGTTTTAAGCAGAGTGGCAAACAAGTTACTGAGTGATGAGGCTGAATCTGAAGAGCACGAGGAAAATGCTTTCTGCTTCTTACTTACATCAGTCTGCCTGTATAGAGATATGTGGGTTCATTCTGGTAAAATGCTACTCCCAGTGATACCAAATAGGGATTTTTTTACAAAGTGCTGCAGTAGCTTTCCCCCCTCATTATATCTGCAGATAAAATATTCAAGTTTACATTAGCTTAAAAACTAAATTTAGAACTTTTTAGAATCATCTTCTCCTTAAATATTATGTGCAGATTGCTGCATACTGTAATATTAAGATCCTTTTAGATCTAGCAGCTGCCTTGGATAACATTGGCCATACGGTGTTATTTATGTTTGTGCTCCCTACGGGAGCAGATGGAGTCTCCTTATAGCAGCTTTGCTGCTTTTTCTTGTGGGAGGCCCAGAGAGTAACTGTTGGTAACTACTCGTCTGCCCCATGTTCTGTGGTGAAATGTGGGCTCTGCTGAAGTCTTGCCACTGAGGTCAATGCAGTGTGGACTCTTTCTTTGATGTGCTGTCCCTTGAGCCTGCTGTTGCTGGAGGCATGGAGATGGCTTGGAGTTTGTAAGGAGCTGAGTGGTGCATTGGTGAGAGCAAGGTGGCCAAGGCTCAGTTCAGATATAGCCCTGGAGGTAGGTGATGCACAGCATCTTTTCTCAAAAAAGCTTGGCTATCACCATATGAGGTACCTCCACACAAAGCCTGAGAGAAGCTGCTGCAGCATCCCTCTGTGCTCTAGCTTACCTGTGTAAGCACTTGCCCAGCCTCCTGGATAGGTGTCAGGAAAGCAAGGAGTGCATGGCTACCATGACAACACTGCCAGAAGCAGCAGAGCTATATATTTTATGTGGCTGGGGTTGAATGAAACAAGTGGAGCAACTTTCTGGGAGGGTGTTTTCTCATTTAAAGGATGTTATGCTCCTGGTTGTGCCTGCATTCACAGGTGGTTCCCCTCTTTCCAATTGTGCTTTATGTCTGTGCAGGACCAGTGAGGTAAAACTGAAAAAGCAATTCCTTGAGCTGATAGCCAGTTTGGAAGTAGCTTGTGTACAGGACATGACTGATACTGATAGTGTAGTAAGTGAAAACTATTTTCTTTTCCCAACACTAGTGGGGTTCCACAGGGCTCCATCTTAGGCCCTGAGCTCTTCAACATCTTCATAAGCAACTTGAATGCTGGACTGAAGGCAATACTAAGCAAGTTTGCAGATGATACAAAACTGGGAGGAGCTGTTGACTCCCTCGAAGGCAGGGATGCCCTGCAGGGAGACCTCCACAAATCAGAGAATGGGCCAATCGCCAACCATATCAAGTTCAACAAAGTGCTGGATTCCGTCCCTGGCACGGGGCAACCCTGGATGTACATACAGACTGGGGAATGAGATGCTAGAAAGCAGTGCCATGGAAATGGACTTGGGTGTCCTGGTCGATGGCAAGTTGGATCTGAGTCAGCAGTGCCCTGGCAGCCAGGAGGGCCAGCCGTGTCCTGGGGGGCATCAGGGATTGTCCCACTCTGTTCTGCACTGGGGTGGCCTCGTCTTGAATATTGTGGGCAGTTTTGGGCACCACCATGTAAAAGGGATATTAAGCTGTTAGAGAGTGTCCAAAGGATGGCAACAAAGATGGTGAAGGGCCTTGAGAGGAAACCGTGTGAGGAGCAGCTGAGGGCATTTGGTCTGCTCAGCCTGGAGGAGGGGAGACCTCACTGCAGTTACGACTTCCTTGTGAGGGGCAGAGGAGGGGCAGGCAGTGATCTCTGCTCTGTGGTGAGCAGCGACAGGACCCGAGGGAAGGGTACGAAGTTGTTTGAGGAGACATTCAGGTTAGCTATCAGGAAGAGGGTCTTCCCCCAGAGGGTGGTTGGGCACTGGAACAGGCTCCTCAGAGAAGTGATCCCAGCACCAAGCCTGCAAGAGTTCAAGGAACATTTGGACAAGGCCCTCAGGCATGTGGAGTGACTCTTGGCATGTCCTGTGCAGGGCCAGGAGTTAGACTTGATGATCCTTGTGGGTCCCTTTGAACTCAGGCTATTTTATCATTTTATGATAAGAGTTTACAACAAAATTTATCAGGAAACATTGAAAGATTTTTAATGTTTTTTTCCTCTTTCCTTTTTTTTTTTTATTTTTCATCTCCCCCCTCCTTCCCGCAATTCAAAGCCTCACCTGAAAACAATAGGGCAACGCATTCATACTTCATACTTGAAAGCTCTTGGTGGTTTATGGTTTTTTTGATATTCAACATCCATGAGGGGAAGCTGTTCCCTGGAACCCAGCAGTGGCTAGTTACATGAGAAATCATGTCCTTCTCTGTTCATGATTATTTATTGATTAAAATACAATGTACTGAATTGCAAATTACCTCTTGGAGAGCTTGAATGCCAGAAGGCCTTTTATGGCCTTAAAATACAGCAATAAATTGGAAACACAATGTTCTGAGCACATCTACCTAGTCTCACCTTCTATTTATAAATTTTAAAGCAGTTGTTTTTGGTATTGGTAGACTGTTTTTGTTGTAATAGTGCAAAACCTTTATAGGTCAAAGTAAACAGGACATTTAAACTGAACTTTAATTGAATTTGGCTTTTTATCCTAATTGGGAAACACTTTCAGCAGCAGCTTGAAAGCATATCAGGAAAGCTCTCATATTGTTCTTATTATCTATTCAAGTCTCAAAGGAGTTTTTCCATACTGTTATCCAGGGTTTATGTGAGCCACAGTCACTTTCAGACTGTTACTACGTTTCTGATGTTTTAATTCAAATGTCTCTAATTAAATCGTTTTAAGATTCACTTTCAACCTGTTAGAAATAAAATATATGTTGCCACCATAACAGATTAGAGTATCTTAATGCTGAAATGACATGTATCCATTGGACACACTGATGACTTAGAGGACCAGACACAGTAAAATAGTCTCTGTGTGTGTAAACAATTTTAGGACCACCCATGGTTTAGGAATTTATTACAACCGTTTTCAACAATGTGATTTAAAGCACATGCAAGAGTATGTTGATGAAACATTAAGTAATGGTTTAACAGAGTACAAGTGCATAATTTTATAGTAATGATCTGTCTTAATGAACAGTTGATAAAACTATTTATATGGTGTTTGCCCTGAAGGATTAATAGTAAAGGTAATAGTAAATCTTTACAACAAATGTATCTTCTTTCATAGTTCAAGTGAGCCTGCTTACAAATCTTCCCTACTGTAAATGCTTTTCACCCACCAATAAGGAAAATGTATATTTACTTGGATATTAAGATCCATCTACCCTTTATTTTCTCTCCACTCTAGCAGCCTTAAATGGAATGTAGGTGAGGTTTCTTGTGGGTGGCCATTCCTCATCAGGTCCAGCAGTTCCACTCACACAGACTGGGGATGTTTTTAGGAATGCCAACCAGATCCAGGTTCCTTGGTGAGGATCAGTTCCTGGAACAGCCTACAGCAGAATAACAGTGCAGCTGTTGTTCAGCTTTGGGCAAACTGGATCTTCCTGAGCCTTTTGGGTCAGAAGACAGTGAGAACTACATACGTTGACTAAAATAAACCATCCTGCAGTAGCTAAAAAGAAAGACATACCTGTTTTAAGTTATAATAGTTGGTTTTAATCCTATTTTACTAATCTGAAGTCATAGTAATATTAGCTAAATCTACTTGTCAATGTAGAAATGTTATCTGCATTCCTTAAAATGTGCAAAGAGGTAAATGTTTCAGTTGTCTTGCCCTGGAACTAGAAATGTCTTTGTCTTTTTGCACAAGTTATGTGAACAGAAGAAAAGTAAAATATGTATTTAAAAAAACCCAAAAACATATAAAGAATAATATAATGCATTGTAAATTACTGATACAGAAGAATTAAATATAAGATACAATATAAAAATATAAATATTTCAAAAACTGTTCACAATATTTTTTCTTTTCCTAAAGAAAGAAAAATTGTTTAGTTTAAGTTTTGTCAGGAGTAATAGAACAAAGACAAACAAGAGAAAAATCATGACGTTCATTGCAGGAGAAAAGTAGTTATAGACGCCCCATGAAAGAATAACTTCACCAAAAGGCACTGTGTTGAATCAGAGATGTAGTACAAGAGAAATATGGTCTTGATATTTCAGGAGAGCCAGGTGCAGAAATAAAAATAACTATATTTATATATATATGAGACTCTGATTATCTTGCTCAATGCTCACAAAAAGCTGAAATGTGAAAATTACTCAGTTCTAGTCTTTCCTGGGGATTTTTTTCCATAATGTGTACTTCATGCTTTTCCTTGACAAACCCCCCCCAATTTGTTGTTTATGAAAATTTTACTTTTCATCTGCACTGCTTTGTTGCCTCGAGTTTAAATAATAAATTTGCCACTTCTTTCCTTCCTCAAACTGTGTAAAATCATTCAGGATTAATTGCTCTACACTTGTAATTAACTAAATTAGGTTAAAACTATAACCAGTAAAAAGCTTTCTGTTTTTAAGCCTTTCATCTTGAGGTTGATCTAGACTTAAAAAAAAACTCATGATATTCTTAAGGCTGTCATTTCAGTAGGCAAATTTCCACAGTGGAAGCAAAGCCTGTGTTATAGCACTTTTCATACTACTGCATGAAAACTATCCAAAGACTGAATACTAAATCACTCGTCCTTTCAGGATCCAGGTATCTATCATAGTTATATCCCACTCTGAGATGACAAGAGCTATTGTGTGATGCTAGAAATTGGCCAGTGCTGGTATTTTCCAACAGGGCCAGTCCATGCCTCCTGGTAAATGAGTTCAGGTTTGAATTCCTTAGGATTGCCCGTTGACATAGTGCATGATCTAACACAGTAGCTGTTGCCATCAGGCACAACTGCAGTGTTACTCCTGAATATATTCAGTAAATGTGTGTAATCTAGGTGACATTGCAGAGCAGCCTTTAATAATCAACCTAACATATCCAGTTTAAGGAGTCCATAAATTTTTTTAAATCCATTTGAAGAATCAAAAAGGTTATGTTTTAACCTCTGTCTAGTATAAAGACATTGAGGCAGATCTGTATGTGCTGCCTTTTGGAGGAAAGGCAATCAATAAGGAGGTAAACCAGTGTGGTGGGTTTGGGGATGACTATGATCATACTCAAAGAAAAGGAAACCTGAAAGGAAGAGATCGCTAGTGTTCCCTTGCAGAAAACAAGTATGGCCTCAGTCTGTTGCAAAAGATAATTAATTTGCATGGGTGCAAATTAATAAGCTTAGGTTATTGCATTAAATAATGAGGAATTTGAAAGAGTTGTAGTGTCTAGTATTCACTCTTCCATTGAGTAAATCTTTCCCACACTCCTCCCCTTAATAACTACACAATGAAATGCAGTAATATAGATTTCTAGATGATCATGCTTCTCGTGAACATCTAGCTTTTCCAAATGGAAGCATTCTCATAGATCCTTATTCACAGCTGATTCCTGTTGGCCTTGCACTCTCATCCAAGTGTTGAGAAATGCATTTAGTTAAGGTAGGTCAGTGTGCAATCTGCAGATTGAGCTCTGGAAGCTTCAACTACCTAACGAATGACCATGAGTGCCAACAGGACCAGGAGCCAGGAGGATGAAGACCCATTTTCTTGACCGTCTTAATGGTTGAGACGGATGGGGAACCAGAAACAGAAGTGATTTGACAAAGCTCACACAGCATCTGGTGGCAGAGCTGGAACTCAGCTCATCTCTGTTGATTCCCATTTAATTGTTTTTATGCTCCAGATATTAAATTCTTTCTAGGCATTGTGGGAATCTCTGTGTATCTAGCTGAAGGCTACGAGCAACAGGTGTGTACAAAAGCTAAGAAAAACAACCCTCAGAAGTCATTCTCCAGTCCTGTGGGACTTATGGGCTATAAGAGCAAGCTGTCTCCATAGGCTGTGTTATGAATTTCCCTTGAAACTCCTGTCTGAGCATGCACCTGTATTTTTTTTGTTATTTTATATAATTGTTCTCCGGTTAAATTATTAATTTCACCTAGGCTAGTAGAGTATAATAAGTGTACTTTTTTTCTTTATAGCATCTCTCTTGATGGAAGAAATAAAAAAAGCAATTTGCTATGTATGACATTTGCCTAAACTTTTCCTATATGCGTGTTTCACCATGTGAAAATTGCATCAAGAAAATGAGCCATACACTGCCTATGTTAATCCTGTGTAAATCTGGAGAAGCTCCATTCAGGCTCATTGCAGGTTTAAAACACTATAGCTGATAGTAGGATGTGTCCCATGGCTCCCTTTTTGTAATGATATTCTAAACTTATCATGTAAATTCATAGCTTTATGTTCTATAAGTAGGCATTTGTATGCAATGAAGTTGCTCTGCTTTGACTTTTCTGGACTGAAAAAATACTTATTTATCCAGAAATACCTGGCAGAGGATAGTAAAAATTTATGTTGTGTAAATTTGAAGAATTTGTCAATTTGTCATTATTTTATTGGTTAGTGTTACTGGGGAAACAATTTTTTGGTTTTTTTTAAAGGATCTGGGTACTCTTCTGTTAGAGACCATATAGATAAGCAAATAATATTTTAGCTCATTAATGTCAAAGGAGCACATGGTAATAATTTATTTATTGTCTATAACTGTTGTGTCAGTTGTGTGGGAAATCAGTGGAAGATAAGTCTCAGTGAATATTCTGTGGTGAATATTCTGAGTGTGAATCACCGTATGTCACTGATATTATATTCTGAGGAAGATGTGTGCATTGGTTACCATAAAATATCCCATCAGAGACAGGAGACAGTGCGATGGGACCATCTGCTGTGTATATCTCTGTGTGTATACACATACATGTTTATAAAAATAAAATCTCCTTCAACTTTTTAGAAGTTCAGTTTAATTCACTAGAACTATTTCTAGTGAAATGGGTTTTTGGTCTGGGATTGTAGAGTGACTGAGGGAGTTATCTGGATGATTAACTGCATCTCCAGATTCTGATACATCTGTGCTGATCTTTCATTGGGATAATCCCATTTTAGAATCACAGAATCTGGCCTCTGATGAGGAGGATAGGCATGAAAGAAAAGTGGCCCAATGGGAAAACAGTAATGCTTTATTTTTTTTTATACATAAATAATTTTTATTAAATTGGTGTTGTATATATATTATTTAAAAAGAAAGAAGTATTTAATAATCTGTTTGCTTTTGACTTTGCCCACACTGTCTTCCTCTATTTTGCTCACTTGGTTTGGTGTGTGTCAACATGGGTGCTGTCTGTCAGCATCAGATTTCTAAAATTAATTAGCAACTGCTGTCTCATGACACTGGTTTTGTCTGGATTAAGATCTATCTCACCCTTTTTACAGTCTCAGGGAGATGGTGCTTAGCTTTTCTTTATTATTCCTCCTCCTCTCTCTCCTAGGATAAGTTCAGAAACCCATTCCTTGTCCCACAGATTTGTGCTGTAACCAGACCAGCAGATCAGCCAGCTTTCAACTTGCTGTTTTTCCTAAGCCTCAGCAAAACAGCACTGAGGATGAAAAAGAATTATCTAATTTTCTTTGGAAAGAATCAGTCTATTGTTCTACTTGTTTATTCAGGTCTGGCTTCATGTAACTGTAAAGGCTGATTTTTTATTTTTATTTTTATTTTTTTGGTAACTTTTGTTATACTATTACAGAAATGACACAGTGCATTTGCTGGAAAGCCCTTCAAAGGTTTTGATTTAAATAAGCTGTAATGCTGCATCAGAAACTCTTACTGAAGTCTGAAGTAATTTTTCCCACCCTCTTCTGTGTTCCATTCGCAATTTGCTTGCTTTGTTCTTCCCTAGCCACTGTTGCTTTTAGTTTTTTTTACTATTTTTTTCTTATTTTGAAAATGTTGAGCAGAGCAAACCCAGACACTTCTCATTCACAGTGCTTAGGACTGTTCTCCGTGCAGGTGGGCTGATGTTTGACAGGGATAACTTTCCTCCTCTTTCTCACCTCGCTAGGAACAAGAATAAGAAAAGATTTATTTTAGTAGTGTGATACCATACCTTGGAGAAAACACTCGGGCTCAAATGTGTCTTCAAAAGCTGAATACATGTGAAAGTGCATTCCAATTATCTGATTCCCTCTAGATTCTAATGAACTAAGAGAAGCTTTATCCTGACAGACAGTGCTTGACTACCTGCTGTGAAAGTTCACAGACTATAATTGTTTGGGTCATATATTAGCCTTTCATTTACAAAAGAGGCTAAATATTCTGAAAAGTTCCGTGGCATGCCTGCTAACTTCAATAATCTATTAAGAATTTCAGGTAGTCTGTGCTTTACCTTAATTTTTTTTGTGCAAATGAGAAGAAAAATTCAATCCTGTCACAACTTTGTGATGGAAATTGGAGTGAATAATGTGTTGGTAAGGCAGAAACCAGCACTGCCAGAAGGAAAAATAACACCTAATTTTGAGACAATGTGACTGACTAACTAGAAATAGGCTTTGGGTTTAGGAAGGCTGGCTGTGCTTCCCTGAATACGCCCTAAGTACCAGCTGTCCAAACCTCTGAAGGCTGAACTGTAAGCATCTTTTTCCAAGTACTAAAAACTGGAGCCACTGGACATTTAAGTCTTGACTTCTCTGAATTATGGTTTGTTCTCTGCTTGTAGAGAATAGCTTCACACTTCTGTTAAAATATTAGAAGAACAATGGATTAAAAACATATAATTCCTAACTTCTTTCATTTTAAGGTGAGTAAAGTATGATCCTTCTAAAGAAAAGCTTCAAATCAAATTGATTTAACTTTCCTGCATCTGGCCTTGCAGAAATATAGGACATAAATAGCTGTAGCCACTGGGGAGCCATAACTTGAGAGTGGATATTTCTTGAGAGTTTTTTTTGTTCAACAGCTTCTCTATTCAGAAACTTTTTGACACATTGTTTTTCTCCAGGTCTGTGTTTGAATTCCACAGCAAATATCTTGTTCATTATGCCCTCACTGGCTAGAGGGGGAACCGAGGGACAACAGAGTTCCATATGGAACACAGACATCAGTCACTATATACAATTTGGGTACTTTTAAGTAGTACTGGCTACAGGTTTGCAACTGGAAGTTTTCCATCCTGAAGAGAACAGCAAATATGCTGGAAGCTTCCAAACAGACTCCTCCTGCTAGCATTTAGACTAAAGAGTTTTTTTACCGGGAACACATCAGAGATAAACACCTGTGGCAAACACGTGTTGAGAGATCAAAATGCATTTTGTTTGGATTTTTCAGTGCTTGAGCTTTTGCCAGCATCAGCTATGGTGAGAATCAAAGAGTTGTTATGTAGTTGTAATGGGTTTTCCAGGCCAAATGAGATCAACAGTGCAGAATCTATATTTCTGCTTAACAGTTTCATTTACAATTAAGAAAATATCCAAGGGAATCTATCTTTGCTGTACAAATATTGATTATTAGTAATATTTTTGTAGTGGCTAGATTCTACTCTCCCCTAATTCAATACACCTTCTTTCACTGTCTCACAATCTCCTTTTGTGTTTTAAGTCTCCAAGAATTGAGTCTTGTGCAATATTTAAAAAAAAGAGATTTCTACAGTTGTAAACAGCTTTAACGTTTTCTTACCGCATGTGTGTGTGTGTGTGTGTGTGTGTGAAAAGGCAGGAGATGTGATTGTTTGTCAAGGAGCAGAATATTCCTGCATAAAAGTAACCCAAATTTTAAAATCCAACAGTAATAGCATATAACATATGTTCTTGTAATGGAAGATTTATCAATTAAAAAGCTTACTACTCTTTAACTGGAAAGGTAAGCACTGACTATTTCTGCCCTCTTTCCTTCTGTTTGTCCTAAGATATGCATCACAGAAAGACTGGGACCAACCCGAGCTTCACAAGAAGGGAGACAATTCAGACAGCAGATCCAGTTTACCCACAAATGTGGGGATATATTTTCAAAATAACTCAACCATATGAGTATTCTTGGGGCTGCATCTGCCCAAAAATTAGCTGTAGCTAGAGAGGTAGATGTTTAGCTCCAGAGTTGGCACGAAAGATTATAAAATGCTTTTTAAATGCAAAATTTGTTATGAAATCAACGGAAGCATCATCAGTCATCATGACAAATTCTAAACAAAATGCTTTGAAAAGTTAATCTTTCTTATTAAAATGATAAATCTAGAGGAACATGTAACTTGTCATATTGGAGTAGACTCATTTCTCCATTTGGTTTAGTATCTTGCGTCAAAGCATATCATCAGATACTATAAACCTGTTGTGCTTGGCCTCATCTCATTAAACAAGTTTATTGAATACCCTCAAGTGTGAAGGTGTCTCAAATATCTTTGGAACCCTTTCTCTTTGAGAAGACTAAAGAGTTGTGTCTGCCTATGCTGCTTCATAGCCATCATTATACTAATTGCCTCTAGGCACTCACCCTGCTGAAATCTGCCAGCAATGCTTCCCTCAATGTACTTTCCACCTGCTGATTGAGTCCTGCCCACTAAACATGTGTCCCTTCAGACAGGACAAGATGTGCATGTCTTGGCTGACTGGGATATATGGAGTCCCTTGTGCTTTGGAGGGGATGCTGCACAGTCAGGCATGCACTCCAAGCAGTTCCAAAGGCTGGTTGTAGTCACAGTCCCAGCCTTCTTTACGGGGTCCAACATGGCAACAATTCCTGCCGTGGACATTTGTAAATTGCGGCAGATTAAAAGCTCCTAAAGATAAATATTAATGTCACATACAGTCTTGTAGTCTCCTAGAGTTAATTGAAGGTGGGGTCAGCATCGGGCAGTTACACCCAGCTTTGAAGGCTAACTAAACCAAAATGTCACTCCCAGAGGTTTCTAATACCATTCTTTCTTTTATGCAACCACAGACCAGTGCTTCCAAGTTATTCCTTATTCCTTTCCCTTTTTGAAGGGGAATGCTGCTATTTCATTGTAGCCCTAGTGCTCTTCTCTGCTCTGTGCTCATGGCTGCTGGTGGCTGACACCAGAGCCCCTCCAGGCTTTGTCCTGTTTATTGCCAGAGTCCCATACTATTGTTTGCTATTCCAAGCTCATGGCTCAAAGTTTTGTGTCTTAAATGATGTCCTGGATCTACATAAGTGAAGAGCACCAGTGGCTGAGCAGAATCTGTTAAGAGAGGAACAGAAAATGTAAGGGTGGCAGGGAGAAAGGAGTTATCTGAATGGCTGTGCAAGGAAAAATACTGTGAGCTTTGGGTTGAGGTTGGATTTGGTTCTCCTTTGTGGTGACCTTATTTTTGTTTTATTTCTTTTTCTGTAGTATTTATAAAACAAGGGATGTTACTGAGAGACAATGCACCTAGTTCTGAGAAGTGTTAAATGCAATCCATGAACTCCTGACAGGCCCTGACCAGTGAAACTTTTACTTCTTGCCAACACTTTTGCTTGTCATTTGCCCAGAAACAGGGCTCTGTTGCAATCAAACAGAAATACATTGGTGGGAAAGGATGTGGATGTTGGGTCATTTTTTTGCCACAAACTTTTGATGTGCTTGTGTTCTGGAAGGGGCTGGGAGCAGAAATGAAGGAAGTCATGGATTTTTCTGCTGGGATGTGTTTGCCTTCCAGGAGTTTTATTTCCAATAGTTAATTCTCCAGTATTTTTTCAGGATAATGTGAAGCAGATAAGCTCATACATAGTGTAAAAAAATGAAAGTAATCCCAAAATATCTGGCAGAGACATTTTAATCCTAATTAAAACTGAAGGAGGAAAGAGAAGGAATTAAATGCACTTTATAGTCTTGACTTATTCCCCATCAAGGAGATTTTTTTTTTCCATTCCAGAATGTCCCTGCATAATTTCTAATCAGCCATTCAGCCTTCACCATGAGTGACAGGACAAGGAGGAGAACGTCTAGCAGTGTCTTGGGAGAATTTATTTAAGGTTCTCCTGAGCTGTGGATGGGATTTGTCACTGTCAATATTGTCAACGTGGCTGATCAGCACTCTGGTCAGTCGTGTCATCAGAAGAGGAAATACTGTGCATGTATGTGACAGACAGAGAGACAGAAAGAGAGAGAAAAATTAGTTCACAGAAAAAAAATTTGCACTCATTCTATCCATGTGTCTGTGTGTATTTTAGCTGTGGTACCACTAATTCTTGGGGAAATAAAAATATGAATCACCATTCAATTTACTCTTTAATTTACTTCACTGACCACTTGGGAGATGAACCTGTGAGGGGGAGCATGCTAGCCTGGGGAAAAAGGAATGAAGTAGTCATTCCCAAGCTATCCTCTTTTACACACAATGAAATTTTGTCAGTTAATTTCAGGAGACCCCAAAGAAACTGTGATAAGTGAGCCTCTCTTGTTAAGAGGTTTGGGATCTGTAAAGCAACCAGAATTCCAGGGGCTTATCTGAGCTTATCAGCAGTAGCTGACACTCTTTGATCTGCCAGTTGAGCCAGGAATTGCTTTGAAACAGGTGTCTGTGTAAGGTTTTCCATTGCATTATGATTCTGGTCAGCTTCAGACTCTCACTGCACTTCCAATTTGATCTAAAAATACTTTTAGCTGATGTGGGCTATAAAACACTCAGTTGTAGGTTGAGGTGGTACTGTCTTCCCTAATTGCAAGATTCAGTTTTTTGTAATTTCGAAGGTGGAGAGATACATCTCTGATAAAACAATTCATCAGCATACTTGAGCTCTTCTGACACAAGCAGAAGGTTTCTCTTCTAGATCACAGATGACTGCAGAAGGTATTTTCTGTACAAAGGAGATCTTTTTTGCTGAAGCCTGAGGTGCCACAGCCCTTCTTCCAACCCTTTCCTTTGTATGTTTGAGCAAAAGAGCTGCTGGATGTTAGGAAATCATGGCCAGCCTGTACAGCAAGTCCCTCCCAGGCTATTCCCACAGTCAAAAGGGTATGGCTATAGCAAATGTGTGCGCAGAGTTCATCTTGGTTGAGTCAGCTTCTCCTGAAACCATTACCTGGCTCAAAAATTGTTGAAGTTTAAGTTTATTAAAGGGATGGCATAAGAGGATATACAGAATATAAGTAGTCCCCCTTAATTATATGAGTTTAGGCTCATGTCCTCCTCTCATGTCCTTGGAGTCCCAAAATTGGAAACAGAAGATATCAGTTGCGTATTATGCTCTTCACATGCTCATTACTCTGTGTTTAGGTTCTGCCTCTTTGGGTTCTGTGCTTGATATACGGGAGAGCAGAACACTGTAAAACCTACTGCCTTGTTAGCATGGAGAATATTTAAGGACTAGGATTTAAGTTGGATATCTGGATTACAAAATTTTAATTAAAAAATCAGACTATCAGAAAATCACTGTGTTTGTATTTCTTTTATTGCTCATTTTGATCACAAACCAGCTGTACATTTTACTACACCACAGGATCTACAAATGTTCTTGAGTCTTCTAGAAAAATAGTAGCAAATGCTGCTGTGCAGTTCTTGACCTTAATTTCATTGGCATATCCATCATAAGAGGCTATTAAGGAAATTAAGCAGTGATAGAATGTGAACTAAATTTGTCTGAGGCACAGAAAAATTCTGATGTGCAAAATTGTTTGAATAAGTGGCTGGTTCCCAACATCACTGAAGTTCTGTAGCTGATATCTCTAGCACCAAGAAAACTGCTAGCACTGACAGTGGGTAGGAGAGAGGGAAAGATTTTTTTTTTTTTAAGAAGAAATTTCAGATTTTAAAGACCTAAAATGTTAATTGGAGATGATTTGATCTGGTGACATTCTAATGAAATCTACTTTTTCATTGTGCTTGCTTATCCAGATTGCAACAGTCTAGGTTTCTAAATGTTATGATTCCAAGACAACTTGAAAGGTGGATTTCCCACAAATTCAGTTTCTGGTCTCTTTCAAAAGGGAAAGAATGACACTGGTGGCACGATATTTCAAACAGCTTAATCTTAGATGTAAGAAATATAATGCTAGCCACTCTGTCCTGGTTTCAGCTGGGATAGAGTTAATTTTCTTCCTAGTAGCTGGTACAGTGCTCTGCGTTTTGGATTCAGTATGAGAATAATGTTGACAACACACTCATGTTTTAGTTGTTGCTAAGCAGTGTTTATTCTAAGACAAGAACTTCTCAGCATCTCATGCACTACCAGTGTGAAGGCTGGAGGGGCACAAGAAGTTGGGAGGGGACACAGCCTGGATAGTGGGCCCAAACTGGCCAAAGGGATATTCTGTGCTATATGACATCATGCCCAGTGTACAAACTGGGTAGAAAGTTAATCAGAGGGCACTGCCTGGGAGCTGGTTGGGCACCAGTGGGCAACTGGTGAGGAATTGCATTGTGCATCACTTGGTTTGTATATTCTAACTCATTATTATTATTATCTTTCTTTTCTATCCCATTAACCTGTCTTTATCTCAACCTGTGAATTTTCTCACTTTTACTTTCCAATTCTCTCATCCTGTTGAAGGTACGTGGGGGGAGTGAGCAACTGGCTGTGAGGTGCTTAGTTGCCAGCTGGGGTTAAATCACAACACTCTCTATGATTGAGACTTTTATAGAGCACTTTCAACTAAAAATATTTTTAGATCAAATGGAGAGTGCAAATTCGGGGACAAAATTTGAATGAAACTCAGTTCTAAACTGTTACGATTTGGAAAACAGACCCACAAGGGAGACCAGGCATATAGATAAGTGTGAAGCTGAGTGTGGAAATGGCTAATCCTTCCCTAAATTTTGAATTTTGGCCAGCTTCTGTTTAAATCTATACAGCTACTAAAATTCCCTCACTAGGATATTCCCTTTTATTTTCCTTTTTTTTGTTGTTGTTTGCTTACTTTTTTTGATTTTTTGTTCTGTTTTGCCAACCAGACCTCAACAGCTGTGTGAAAAGACAGCTTGTAATGAGTGAAACTATGTCTTGAAAGACAATTTTTCTGGAAAAGTAACTGGAGCTGCTTACATATATTGCTGGATTCTACATTGCTTTTATCTCGGGGGAAGAAACAGAGAGAAACACTTGGTCAGCCAGCCCAAACAATTGCTATTAGCCATCAGAATTTATTACTGTGGAGAATTCATGTTAATTGATTCCAGTGTTTATTGATATGCAGAGTCTATACTGCTATATTTGTCTCCTGCTTGGAAGGGAAAATAATATCTAGGCAACAAAATGTTTTGCATTGTTTATTTCAAACTTAAAAACGGGAGCCCAACAACAAGGAGTCTGAAGGCCAAAACTAATTGTAAGAAATCTTATCCCATAAACACTTGTTTTATGAAAGGCAAGAGCTATGAAAAATAGGGTCAAATACAGGATCCTGCTATCCATAGCTGTAACATCCTGAGGGTGACTCAATACAAGAAGAATTTTTCTATATAAAGAAGCATGGTGGCTATATAGATGAGAAGAAGATGTGTCCTCCTTTCCCCACTGAAGAACAAATTAGTTAGTTGGTTTTTTTTCCTGCCATAGACTTCTGAATGCCTCAGATCTCTCCTTTAAAGCATCATATACACAGTGATTTGATTATCTGCCAGGACACTGCTGAGAAACTAATGTACCAAAAGGAAAAAAATGCAGTGATTGCAGTTCAATCTGCAAATGTGGTCTAGGGCCCTGCCATGCGTGTGGATTTTTCTGTGTCACCATGGAAAGCATGCTCCACACCTGAACCTGCCAAAGGGGGTCTGCTTGCCCTCATGATTGCAAAATGTTGCTTTTGGTGGTGCACTTTTCTTGGCCAGTATTGTTTCTTTCTGAACACTTTAGCTTTTGAGTGCCCCTCAAGATGAACATTAAACAGCATAAGTCTGAAATTATGGAATATTGGATATTGTTGACTGTTGATGTCAATAATAACTTAAGACATATCAGTGGTTCCATGGTGTTTCTGAACTATTTGGGTGGGACTAATCTTTCCTGAGTTTAAGCAATTGGTTTTCAGCAGTCGTCCTGCATGCTCCCCAAGGTAAGTCATTCTGTTACAAGGTGAGCAGCTCAGATGGTTTGCCCTCTGAAGGGCTTGGCTCCATCACTGGCCTTTGACTGCAGAGGGAGCAAAGAAACTCAATGAGTAGGCTATGTTAGATGCCTACACTCTCAGCTGAGAGGGATGAATTCTACCTCTCTATGATAAAGGCTATTTGGAAATGGAAAACACAGATGATTCCATGGATTTAAAGCTATGTGTGGGGAAACAGAAGCAATGAATGCTAATGTATTAATTTGATTTTAATTGAAATTATAGATTAAGTATGTCTAACACCTGAGGGAAATATATATTTATTGCATGCCTTTATTGAGTCATGGCAGATTTGTGAGTCAAAGAAAGTACAGAAAGAGGTAAATTATCTTCTGTGGATGATTCTTTTGTCCATACATGTGGTTAGGCTTTTTAAAGAGTGTAGCTCTTCATGCACTTCTCACAAGAACAAAGCATTTCCCAGGGAAAGAAAAGGTCACCCTCTTCAAGCTGCAACTGTAAATAACCAGTGTGGAGTCCACTAAGTCATAACTAAGTCATGTCTGACAGAACTGATAAGTCTGCTCTGTTGTGAGTGAAAAATCAAAGCTGCTCACTCCAGAAAGCCCACTTAAAATTAAGGCACACGGTAATATATTTGAGCTGAAAAAAATTAACAATTTACAAATATATACACTTCTAATTAAGAGAGCATCTGTTTGTATCAGGAATTGGAGTTGTTGATATTTTTAATTTCCTTGCTTTTCCATTTAACATTTAAATGGCCAAGTGTAAGGTGGCTTGTTGATGTTTTGGTTTTGTGGGTTTTTTGTGTATATATAAACCCAGATATTTCATCGTTTCATTGCAGATATTCTCTCCCAGCTTTTTGAGTCATAGTGCACAGTAGAATCATGACTCCATGAAGCAGTCCAGCACTGTGATAGAAATCCCCAAGCTGCCTCCAAGCAGTGAGCAGTGTCAGTGTGGCACAGTATGACATCCTGAAACAAGGCTAGTGCAGGTCCCCAAAGCTGTGTACTGCATTACCTGCTCCACACGCCGATGGAGCCCTGCTGGAACCAGCATGGGAGCCTTGGCATGATGCTCCATTGCTTGCTGTGTTTGTCATTCCATGGTTCATGCCAGGCTGGTCAGCTACTGGTGTCACACAGCTCTGCACATCTTCCTGACCTTAGTGACCACTGCAGCTGAAGACATAGACTGAAGTATTGAGCATCATGATTTTGTATAAATTTTAATCCTTGGTGAGCTGGATTCACAGAGTTACATATGTGAATAATGATAAATCTGGTTGCCACATGAACATATTACAGCACTGGTTAAATATAGAAAGACCATTAAAGTTCTATCTATGGTTTCTGTTAGGATCTGCTTAGAGATGAATTTTATCCTGAAGACAGTCACTCCTCAAAAATATATTTTAAAGAAAAGAATATCTGAGCATGAAATTTTACAAGCTTTGTGTTCCTAAAAAGATGTAAAATTCACTGAATGTGCTTCTGTTGTACATGGTTGTGTAGAGACACATGAACAGAAAGTGACTGAAAAAAAGAGAAGATGGCAAAATTTTTCATAGATTAAAATGTTTATATACTGGCCCAATATGATTAAAACAAGATCCTACTTGACTAATTTTTAATTTTTTTTTCTTTTTTTCTTTTTAATAGGCTAGGTGTTATTTTCATTCTTCAAGTTCCCCTAGGAAACAGAAACCTTAACTTTTGAAATCGTGCAATATAAGAAAAGAAATCTGGATATAACCAAATCCTTCATTTTGTAGCACGAAGTTTCCAACCCTTTCCTTTAGTTTATCAGCACTGCAGCTCTAAAGGAAAACAACCATACAGCAAGCTTGTCAGTGCTCACAAAAAACAATTTCTAGCAAATAAATCTTTTTTTAGTAGGTTCTTAATCAGTTTTTTGAAGCTAGAATAGTTGTTCTTCAAACCTCCTTTCACTCCACCCCTTGTCTAAGGTTGAGAGTAGAATAGTCTGTGTTTAGTTTCAGGCTCAGTGCTGCAGCCTTTGTATGCCTTTTACACATGGGTGTAGCATTTATCAGGAACTTCAATATTAGAAAGACCTGAAAGTCCCCTGTAATTTGTGCCTTTTGGTGAAAGTTAATGTCATATTCTTACTTGTGTCCTGTGAAGATGCACGGAATAGGACAGGCTCTTTCTACTACTTTACAGAAGTGCCACAAAGGGTGAGCAGACACAACAAATACTTCCTTTTGATGCTACATTTATTCACTTCCAGATCCATGAAGAGAATTTAGCTCAGAATCAGATTTAATTACCTCTTAGAGTGAACCCCATATCCAGACTTTAAGTCATTTTCTATTCCTGGCAGAGGGCTGAGGGTCTCACTGAAAGCCGTGTTTAGGAAAAGGGTATTTTCTAAGTCCCAGGAATTCCAAGGTAATCCTTAGAATTTTGAGCAGTTAATTTTGTTTCTACTTTGGAGGCCAACAGACTGAATTCATGTCAGGCAGTGGGGAAGGGAAATATCCAACTGGGAAGTGAAATGAAGGGCAATGTGAGCACAAGAAGGTAAAGTAGGATAAAAAAATTGGAGAGAAAGGAAAGAGAGAAGAAGGGTAGATGTAATTTTCTGCTTCCCCTCTTCTCCCTTTGATCCCAGGAGTCTTTCACTGCTGCCTCACAGAGAGCCACTCTAACACCTGACCAGGGAGGCCAAGGATGATCCTGAAAGACGTTTCATCTAAGTGCAAAGTTGGTAGGCACAAAACTTGAAAGGGAATGATGCTACTTATACTGAGAATATTGCTAGGGCCAGAGAACTGGAGGCTTCACTGCTTCACTAAACTGTGCCCCAGGGGCAGATGTAGAATTTACCTCTCATCCTTTCTTCTGCCCACTCCCAGGCTCGCTCTGCTTGCTTTGCTCACAGCACTTTGCAATTCCTCTGTGCCACCAGGTCACTTGGTACAGCACTTGCAATGCCCACAGTGACCTGTGCTGCTGTGCACGAGCTTCAGCCTGTACAAGTGAGGATAACGAGAGGAACGGAGGTTAAATGGCTGAGTCACGGACTTCCTAAAGGAAGATTTTGCTGCAGCAGTATTCTACCAGGTGACATGGCTCCGTTCTTAGGGACTGGCCTCAACTTCAGCATCATAGCTCTTTAGGAAAGGTCAGCATGACCTGACAAACACATGTCCCTCTCAGTTAATTTCTGCATGATGCCCATTGTTTGTTTTTGCTGGAGCCTTGACATATATAGAGGGAGCTTAATTTACAGGTGGTGTCCTAAGAAGATAGTGGCAGGACATCTATTTCTCTGGCAAAGTTGCAGCTAAAAAGTATCTTAGTCTATGTTCTGCTATCCCAAGATAGACCAGCAAGAGTAGGGAAGTGACAACCTAGATGAGAGAGGACAGGTGACCTTGGTGTGTGGGTACAGAGCATGATGTAGGAAAGCTGTGACCTCATTTATAAAAAGATGTTGGAAAAGAAGGAAGGGTTCAAAGAACTACAAGAATGCTTGTCCTCCAGAAAAAAATCACGGTTTGGGAGATTAGAAAGGCTTCAGCTTCTTGGTTTGTCCAAAATAATGTAAAAATCATTGATAACAAACTACAAACTGCTCTTTTATTCATCAGGGAAAAAGACATCATTAATCCTTAAGTTTTTGAAGCTGGATACACTCAATGAGAAATTGAGTAACTTTTGAAATGAGAAAATACTTGTGCATGCACACAATTATTTTCATTATTATTATTATATTCATCCAATATTCACAATTAGTTACCTTATTGTCATGAGATGCTTCATAAAGATGTCTAGCATTCCTGTCTCCATTCTACTAGTCAAGGTGGCATTGGTGCAGGTCATCCTGTCTTGGGGAAAACACAAAATCACAAAATCACCTTGCTTCACACTTTACTTTCTCTTGCTTGTTTTCTATTAATGGTTTGAAGAAGTGTATTCTCATGTTTCTGGAAAGCAAATCTCTATGAGGCCCATTCAAGGCAGAATGTGTGACCATTCACGTTTTCCAATGGACGTTTTGGCTCTCATCAGTGCACTCTGACACAGTTGCACATCTTCTGAGATATTCTCAGGAGTCTGCTAAAATGTTTCACTGTAATGTCATGGTCATAGGGCAGCTTAACTCTGCTTTTATGTGTGGATTGGTCAGAGTCTTACAGTGTCATGCCTGTGAAGTGAACTCAGACTTACTGCTGCACCTTTTGCTCCACCGACCCTTTCACTTTGATTTTCTGTTTCATACTTAGTGCAGCTACTGAAGTGAATACAGAACTTCAGCATGAAAAATGGTTTAAGTGTGGAAATTGAGGTTTTCACTTAGAATTCAAAAAATGAAGACTCTTGTGTCTGCATCCTGGGGGGAAGAAAGAGCGTGAGAGACAAAGAAAAAAGAAAAACAAAATAAAAGTATGTTTTACAAATGAAGTGCTGTTGACTAAATCCATTGGGCTGTCAATGGTGTTAGCTGGAATGCATGGGTTTGGAAAGTAGTTTGAAAACAAGCAGTGTATGTTTGTATGAGGCCACTGTGGAATATAAGCAAACAGCAATATATCATTTTGAGGAATGAAAAATCTTTAGGAATTGGAAGTTATTGTCATCCAAGGTTTGTCTGCCAGCATCTATCCAATGCCTGGTACATATCATGTGAACTTAGGGATGGACATTGTGTTTCTGCTGTCTCTGCTGATGTTGCGTACCAAAAGTCACTTTACTTTTCTTCTTTAGAGCTAAAAAGGGACTTTCAGAGCACTTTAATTTTTATTTTTTTTTTTTAACAGAAGCAGAGAGCTAGCAAGATGCAGGGCTTTTATATTTTCAATTTTTGATCTTCATGCTAAAACAGAGCCATGTTTGGCTAGCTTTGACTTTCCTTTTCCACAAGCATCTCTATGCAAGCTACCCAGAGTCTGTATGCAGTCAGCTTGGCTAAACTGTCTGCATTCTGGGTTGGATTCTCACTAATTGCATGTACAGCTATTTTTAATATATTTAATAGCATCAAGAAATAAATGTGAAAGTTCTTCTCCTGTGTTCCTATAGAAGAAACCAATGTAATTACCTTTTATTCTCCACCAAATTTCCTGTTCACTGCCCTGTCATGAAACTGCCCGGTTTTTGTTGTTTTTGCTGGGTTTTTTTGTTTGTTTTTTTTTTTTTTTCTTTTGTGTCACCTGCTTTCTGCTATAATGACTGGCTGACGTTCCCTTGAAATATCATATTTGTGACAGATTGTCTGTGAATCCTTACTTTTTTTCACCACGAAGTCCATCTGTCATATTACTTTGGTTCTTATAGGAGTCGAAAGCAAGCATAAAACCTAGAAAATGAGCACAGACATTCCAAACATTAAATTTAGCCAGACAGTGAAACTTCATTTGGGTGTGGTTTTTTATAAATAATGATTTAAAATATTCTGTTTGTTTCAGTCTGCCTTGCTCTTTTCAAACTCTTAGAAGTCCAAAGAAGGCAGTCATTGTGTCAACTGGCTGTATCATTAATAGCTGTCAGCAGCATCTCTCCATAAATGTGTGTTGTTTCTATCCATGTAGAGTAATAAATACATATGTAATGTATATATTATATGCTGCTCATAATGGATTTTATTGTTCTTCTTGCTGGCTTGAAATTGAGCAGTAACATACAAAATATAATGAATTTCCAGTGCAATTCATTTAAGCTACAGAGTAGCAGAAATCTTAAGTGTCAAGAATTAATGCAAAACATACAAAAATTAGGAAAGAGTTTACAAAAAACAGGTCAGTTCACCAAAAATGCCTAGATCCAAGAATACATCTGCTAGCAGTTGAGCTGCCCTAGGAAAAACAGTGATCTTAATCTTTAAGTAACAATGTATATGAAAAATACTAAAGTTAGCTTAAGGGAAGCAAATAAGGGCAAGATGCTTGTCTTATCTTTGCTTGAGATTATTTTATACTGGAGAATGAACACTTCACAAATTTGTTTTCTTCAGAATTTAATAAAGTGGAGTGAGATATCCTTGTGATCTGCCAGTTTCCCATGAGGACAGAATTTAGCACCATGTACATCTAATAAATAGGAGTATTGATAAGAGAATTGATAATTCATTTAGCTTTGAAGTGCTTTTTGTATGTGATAATGGCAGATCTTTAAATTAGTTATTAGGATTAGTTCTGTCTTTATTCAAACAAAGTTGTGTGCAGAAACAGGAGAGAGTGATTTGAGAAACACGTGTGTTTTGAGCATAAAAGGATATGACTTTTCGGATGTTTTGAGACTGCAAACAGCTCTTAGGATTCTACGGGGTGTCTATAGTGGGTAATTAAAAGCTTGGTCCAGTCCTGTAGCTACTCGTGTTTTGGTTCTCAGCTGAGTTACTAACTGCCCTCTGTGAGCAGGCAGATATGTTAGGGATGTAGACCTCAGTCAGCTTTTGCAGCATTCATCCCAAAAGTTTTTGAATCTGCAAGACAACCAACCTTTTGGCAGGTGTTCAAGATGTGTGTGTGTGTGTGATATTTATTTGTATATCCATAGGTGTACTATTGTGTGAAACTTTTGTCGAGACATTAGCATGTGTCAAATTTCAAGTCAAGGGATTTAAATTTCCATTGTACTTATTATTCTACTGATTTTTTTGCCTCCTCTGGGCTTCAAGACAAAAATGAAGGCCAAAAAGCAAATGCAAAAATCCTCAAGTACACAGAGAGGGAAAACATTCCTAACTTATCCATTTAGTTTCCAGATCTATTCATAGCCTCCACATCAGCTGAGGATTGAGTACAGCTGACAGGGATGGAAAAGTAGCTCCAGACAGGCAATAGTTTAGACTGATGCATGTGGTTCTGCAACTTGACAGTCTAGTCTGGGAGCTAAGGAGGTTCGGAGGGGTGGGACGACAGGCTTGACCCCACGTCTGCCCTACCATGTTACCTTACCATAGACCCTACACTTATGGTATTTTTGTTAGTTGTGCAACTCAGAGGGTCAAATAAATGCTTGTGAGTTGTTTTTTGTTTTCTGGTTTTTGAGGTTTTTTTCTATTTGGTTGGTTGTTTTTTGTTTGTCTGTTTGTTTTTTCTAGAGTAAGGCCAGCTTTTCCTTTCACAGAAAAGTAAGGGTAATTGTGTCCATGACCTTTTTCTGGCTAGGGTTTCTGATCACTTTACCAGCCTTTAGAAGGATGTAATAAAACCTAAAGTAAGTATCAAGCTGAAAACAATTAAATTATTTGGAAAAGGAGAGTAGAGATGTGAATTTTGAAAATGTAAAGCAGTAATCAAAAAGAATCTGGAAAGCTAACTTTGTAGGAGTTTTTGGTTCTTGCAGTAGAAAGGAACCTTCAGAACTTCTGTCACCCATAACCTCATGTCAGGTTCTGCTTTAATATGTCTGTGGTGTCTTTGTAATGACTATCTATACCAGTGGAACAGAACTATGTGCAGAATGATGCCCTACCTCCTCTTCAGACCTTCAGCACTCTTCACTCTTGAAAGTCATAATGACTTCCAAAACTTATCCAGTATAACATTTACACATGAAACTAACCTCTGTGTTGCTACAAAGTTATGTCAACAACAAAAAAGTTGGGGGAAAAAAAATCAATCAAAATTTTAGGGGTGGGGTTATTCCTGTTCTTGGATGTCATATACAGGTTATCTACAAAGAACTAGTGAGTGAGGAAGATGCTGATATGAGTTTATATTCCTGGAAACTTGTACCTCTGGGCTGGAGTGCTGTACCTGGATAAGGTTGTATCTTTTCAGCATTCCAAACCCTTCTTTTCCTCCTTTTCTCTTTCATCGGTCTTTCAAATTGCTAGCATTTCAGAGGTGCTTGTCTTCAGCTTCATTTGTCGTGGAAATCCAAGTCACAAGATATTTCTACTGAAGAGCTGATGGAAGAGGAAGCCAATAATGCACCTTAGTGATCAATGGATATTTGAGCTGCTCAAGAATATTCAACCATAAGTCCTATCTGAATTAACAGATAAGGTCTAATTACAAGGGATCTGGTGATAGGGCCTTTGCCTGAGAGGCAGAAGATCTCAGGGACATTTTAGGAAGATAAGAGTTAAATTAACCAGGAAGAGAAAGTAAACTATGAGCAAAATAGCTAGCTAGACAATGTATGATGGAATATTGGTATACTAGTAACTGATGAGATCTTTATACTATTTTCTGTAAAGTGCACTACGGGGAAAGGAATAAGAGAATTGATTATTTCAGTAACTCAGAAGTTGTGCTGGGGCTGTTCATGTGGTGAGCCCATGATAAGGACCAGAAAAACTCTTTAGTCACCTATACAGGAAAGTGAGCAGTTCACCAAAAGAAAGTCCAGTGACAATGAATCTCTGGAATACTTTGAGAATTTGAATAATTTTCATGCAAAAGAATGTTGAAAGCCCAAGTCAGTCCCTATGTGTAACACTTCCTCCATAGACTTGTGGAAGGGCAGTCTGGTCCTAGCTCCTGCATATCTCCTAGGGATGTCCCGTGCTCTTCTGGCCAAGATACTCATGGTGAAAGCGTTGCCTGTACGATATCTGTCTTGCCAATTTACAGCAAATAATTGCTGTATTATTTTCTCATGATTCTGTGTATTATGTGAGCAATGCATCATCTCGCTATCAGGATAGAATTGCTTTCCATTCTTGGAAGTACAAGGCTGCTACAGGGACTGTGTAAAGCATTGCTCTACTCTGAGACCTGGCTGGGCCTGATATATCTCCCTTCCTCTGCAGCAGTAAGGGCAAATCACTTTTGCCAACCCAAACACTGCTCACATGCTCTTCATCTGTACCTCTATAGACCCCTACACACAGGAAAGTGTTTAAAAAATGCTACACTTCTGAGGGAATAATTCTGTTCTCTCCCTTGAGACTTCTTACTTACATCCTGACAACTAAGGACCAGCTTTAATCTAGTGTTTTGTCTCCCAGCAGAAATTAGGGAGTGCATTACCTGATTACGTACCCTCCTGGTTCTTTCATTTTGTAGACAACTCCAGCTGATTGCCCTAAGCCAAGAGGGAAGCACCTATTCTATTTTATTGTGTTATTAAGCATATTTCTCTGACTGTTCTCATATTAAGTTTGTTCCACTGTGACCTCCTTGAAAGGCTACGTGCAACTCAGTGCAAGTAAGGGCTGCAGAGTAGTCTTCAAAGACTCTTTAATGTTATATTTTTATCTCTGTCCTAAGATTAGATAGTCATATCTGTAAAGCTGTGATTTCTGTCTTTGATAAACAAGGTTCCTTAAGATTCTCAAACAGCTTAATAACATCTACAACAGAAACTCCTATTTATGGTGCTAATCAAACCCCTTCAGGGTCCCTACAGACTAAATACCTAAACTTCTATCTCTACATCCTTCCTAGCAAGTCTGTTTATTCACAACTAGGCTCTCCAAGGCATCTTAGAGACATATTCTTTACGAAGTTATTTTCACTTTGTTATATTTTGTTAGTGCTCATAAAAAGATCTACCAGTAAAAAAGTTGTTCTAGCTCATCTCACATAAACATAGTGCTGCCTTAATTCCCACAGATACCCTGCTGGACTTTTAATTATTCCATTATTTATTTACTATTTATTAGACAATGGATTTTTTTTTTTTTTTACTAAATTATGTCTTCTTACAGTTTCCATTATACCAGTTTCCTGTTGATGATGACATGAAAAATGTACTGGATATAGGGTGGAATAATGAGCCTGCTGAATAAAAAATAAGGTCAGATTTCTTCTACGTAATAATATCAGAGCAAAGATAAGATGTTAGATATCCTTCTTTGTTACTGTTTGAAATTAAGGCATCTATTGACCTCATCCAAGGTTGTCGTATTCCTTGGATACATTTCAGAGATCATTTCAAACGTTCCATTCCAATAACAACAAAATATAACTATTACCAACGGAGTCCAAAAATCCAAACTCTTCAATCTGTGGAGAAATGTTCATAGCCTTTTTGATTGCAGAGTTATCTGCTTGAGATGTGGCTAGCAAGTTACTGCTTTTTCTCCTGACAGTCAGATGGCATAATCAGAACCTACGTGACATATTTGTCTGTTTTTAACATTGTATCACTTCGCTCTTTTCTTTCATCTAGAAACTAGTACTTGTCCTTCTATGCAAATGTATCTATCTATTCATTAGTCTGTCAGAATGTCTATAAATATTAGATTGTTTTGAGGAGGCAGTGCCTAATTTGTCAAATGAAAATATTTTTCTCCTGCTTTCTACCGCATGAACTGTGATGGATGTAGTTTTGTTTTGAGATGCATTCAACCCCAGAAGTTATAGTTATTTAGCTGGTGGGTGCCTTGAAAGTGTGTCACACAAATTACCCAGCTGGAAAGAATTGAAAGCAAAGTGAAAATCCTGTTGCTATCTTCAAAAACATATGGAAAGAAAAAAAATAAATTTACTTCATACAGCAGTTGAGGCCCATCTTTTTAATGACTTCTTCAGTCACCCGTGCATATGAGCTCAGTCAATGTATGAAGTACCCTGAATGATATTGCGATCCTTACATTTCATTGAAGATCTATTTTCTTTCTTGTCTTCCTTGAAACCTCTCAGCCTATCTGGTTACAAAATGTTGGAAAATATCCTCTGGCAGTCAAGTGAAAGTAGTAAAATGGTTTTGTTTTTTTTTTCCACTTTTCCAAAGTGGAACCATTCTGAAATCCATCAAGCAGCATAATAGCAACTCGTTGTGCATACCCTGAAATAGAAGAGGTGTAGAATGATGTTGGCAACAAGAGCTATTATTAAGAGTGTCTGTCCTTTGTCAGATCGCTTTGGAAGGAGAGAGAACCATTGCAAGGAATGATATTCACACTGATAACTACATGTCCATTTGTGCTCACACATGCACTTTTCAAAACACTACAGTGTGCACTGACAGCCTGCAGAGGAACAGCTTCAAAAATTTCCCTTGAGTCATTTTTTAGCCGCCAGCAGTGTCTGGGAAAGGTGTTTGTGATCAAACTGAAATGTAAAACTGCAATACTATAAATAGTAGCAAGTTCTACTTGATGGAGAATATCTTTCTCCAATACTACATCAAATTCTTCTGGAAGAGAATAAAATCAGTGTAATAAAAATATTTATTTTGTATCTCTTTTGTGTTAAAAAGTATTACTAATTGCTTACTGTAATAATTTCTGCCTCAGCTAAGTATTGGTAGTGTCCTGAAAGAAATGCTTATTTTCGTATTACATTAGGTTTTTCTGTTTTGTGGAGTTTTTTATTTGCCTTTTTTTGTTTGTTTTGTTTTGTGTTTTGTTTTTTTTTTAAAATATTATTTCTACTCTGGTCTGTGGTGAGTCATACCCTTACACATAACCTTTGTTGACTTTCCTGGAAACAGTATATTGAGGGACAAGTGCCCAAAGTACTTCATCCTTCAGAGGGAAAATACCCAACTCGTCTTTTCTCTCTACATAGATTTCCTCATTCGTAGGTTCCTGGTACTGTACCTCAGCCTGGGTGTCAATTTTTCAGCTCATCCTTGCCCCAGTCCCTCCAAGATCTACTGCAGCAACATGAAAACAGTAACAAGGAATAATTGTGTGCAGTTTGAAGGAGTCTGATGCCTGGATACTCTGGAGATCCTAGGGCTGCATTTTCAAAGTTACTTGGATGGCAGCCACTACTAACTTGTCCTCTTGAAGGACAGTTAAGGAGCAATCATAACATCCCGTGTCCCACTTGTATTTGAATTTTTCATTTCTAAGCATAGAATTCAGCTGCCTGCTCCCAGATCATAGACACCTGGGGTTAGAGAGGCATCTTGAGGGTTGGTACCATTCCTCTATGTGTCTAAGATGGTACTAAGCAGTTGTGTCCTATCAAGAACTATTTATGTCTCAGATATGGCTTTAATCCTAGACCTGAGATTTTCAGGGCCTGATTGAGGCCATAGTTCACTTTTTCTTTCTTTGCATAAATTGGACAATGAATTCTCTTCTAGATTATCAAGAGTGTGCAGTAGCATCTTTCTAGCATATATCTTATTATTCTACACTGCTTTCCTGTTGTAAGGCTCCAAAATGGGGGGATTAAGAATTCTGAAATTCATTGTAGTCTTTTCTGCAATATAGTATATGTAATAATGTACATGCAGTACATTATGAGTGTGGTATTATTGCAAAATTAGGGAGAATAAAGCTTTAGAGAGGAGGATTGGTTCATTCACTAAAATGCCTAGTAAATACCTGCCTACTTCTATAGTGAATACTGACCTTGGGAGGATGGAGATATCTGCCTTCTTCCTGACAAAGGCTCTGCCAATGATTCTCGGCCACATGAGGTTATATTTCTGGAGGACAGAGTTTGAACTACTAGTGATCATTCTTCAGAGTTCTTTCTGATTTTGTGTTGTCAGAATTGCTTGTTCCTATCTACATGTACAAGGCCAGATGTGCACAGGCAAAATGAGACAATTACACACATGACCACCAGATAAATTGCCATTTGCAAGTGCAAATGTTATCTACATTAACAGAGTGGATGGTTGGGGATCTGTTTGGTATTTGGCCTGTAAGAGTCAGCTGGTGACAAGCTATTAACAAAGAAGAGTAACAGATTTGTTTGGTTGGGCCAACAGGCTAAGCAGTTTTAATGCTGCCATGTTTAGCCAAAGAAGGAAAATGACTGATATCAGATGTGAGAAATGTCTTATTGTGAGTTTTATCCACATCCATTTTCTCCTTAAAGAAAAGGGAATAAAATTGTAGCTGTAGTAACAGTTACAAATTAAAAAGCATTTGGAACAGAAAAGGAGCTGCCTGGTACTCCTATCACTCTTCTTTTGTTGCAGTTTTTCCTAAATCTGTGATATCAATTTTTTGTTTGTTTGTGTTTTTTGTTTTGTTGGTTTTGTTTTTGTTTTTGTTTTTTTTTTTTCAGTTCAGATAATAAATTCACAATCCAGAAGGAAACACACACTTTAACAGAAAGATAACAGTTAAATATGCAAGTGAGAGTTAAATCATCCAGTTGAGTAAAGGATGGGAAATACTTAGCAGGCTGGGTAGATGAGACATTTTTTGACAAAGTCAAAGATTAAGAAGAGTTAAAAGAGTCCTAAATAAATAACACAGAGACAAGAATTATTAATTTAACAAAAATAGCAATCTGATAGAGTAGGAGTTTGATGTATGTTAGTGGTTCCAATAAACAGTTTAAATAACTAAGGCTACAGTAAATAAAGACAAGAAGGAGGAAATGGCAAAGCAAACAAGTTGAGCGGACAGTCATTTCAGAGAGGCTGAATCAGTGTTATCCCAGCTAAGTGTTCAGGATAATACTGATTCTATATTTCCTTTGGAGAAGAAAAGCTGAGTTTAAGACCCAACAAAAGGCTGTGCCAGGGCTACATCTTGACTCAAATATCTACTCCATTCATCAGCCCCAAGAGAAGCTTTCAGCTGGATAATCGTGAGCTCCACTTTGGGGCAAGACTTTTTCATGGGCATCACATTGAACACAGCTCCCCATTTTACAGAGAACTGCTGGAGAGCTGTTTGAACAATTTAACGTTACATAAAAAACAGTAAGATTTTCCAGGATCATCTCTTTCCAGAAGAATGTTTATCTGTCTTTTTGTGGTAATGCTAAACATTCAGAAATTACAGGGGTTGGGTTAGACTTCCTGATGTTAACAAAGTGCAACCATGAAGGTACCCTCCATTCACTACCAACCAAAGATTTTTGTAAGATAACCAAAACTAGAGTTTAAAGCAGGTTTTTGCAGTGATGTAAACATGTAAACCAGGAGGATATAAGCTGAAGGTACCTGTCTGACTTTAGTATTTATAGGGGCACCTATCCAAGGGTCATGGCTTGAATAACAGAAAATGAAAGCACCATATTCAGGGGCCAGAATATGACCCTTCTGTGACTGCCCAAAAGGGTGTGCTGAGCTGTGAGACTGCTAAAACAGAGGCAGCAGGAAGGCAGAAGTGGTCTGTGCTTGGACAGGGGAAGGCAGCTCTAGGGTGCCACTGGCACTGCCTACCCTTGTGCCTGCCCTCACCATGCAGCTTACAGGTTTGTGTAAGAGTGGCTGGAAAGCTGATCAGTGGAAAAGGACCTTAGACTGCGACTAGGCAGCGATTGTTCCACTGGTGAGTCTGCAGCTTGAGTCCTGTTCTCAGATCTGGGCCCCTCACTGCAAGAAAGACATAGATTTGCTGGAGCATGTCCAGAGAAGGGCAACAGAGCTGGTGAAGGGTCTTTTGAGCCCAAGTCTTTTGAGGAGCATCCGAGGGAGCTCGGGTTGCTTAGTCTGGAAAAGAGGAGACTCAGCAGAGACCTTGTTGCTCTCTACGATGTCCTCAAAGAAGATTGCAGCCAGGTGGGGGTCGGCTTCTTCTCACAGGCAGATAGCAGCAGGACAAGAGGACAGGGCCTCAAGCTGGATGAGGCGAGGTTCAGGTTGGATAGAATTTTGTCACTAAAAGGGTGCTTAAGCATTGGAATTGGTTGTCCAGGGAGGTGCTGGCATCACCATCTGTGAAAGTGTTCAGTAAATGTGGCACTTAGTGCTATGGTTTCCTTGGCATGGTGGTGTTCAAAGGTTGGACTCAGCGATGCTGGAGGTCTTTTCCAACCTTAATGAATCTACTATTGTATTCTATGACTCTATAACACTAGTCTATGACTCTAAGGACACAAACGCTGCTCCCCTGAGCTGTCTCTCTAGTAACATTGCTGTGGTGCAGCATATCAGGATACAAGTGTGTGGCATTCTCATGACAGGACAGAGTGTTCCCAAGTATGCCTGGCTAATACATCCTGTCGATTGAGATATAATTTGGATTAGTAAGAGACCGAGTTGCTCTGTGGTACTGGAAGGCATCCAGACTCTGAGATGTGGCTGTTGATTCTCTAAAGGTATCCAAGCCAGCTTCCTGTCAACAGCTTGGGGGACCAAATGACAGAGTACTTTCAGCTGCATGGGTCTCATTGTGCAACACAGGCTTTCACTGGACTGTTAAGACAGACTTGGTTTAGCTTAGAGCAAGACTGAGCATGTCTCCAGGAGATGCAGTCACAACTTTGAAGAATGAACACAAATGGTTACATAGGTCAGAATACAAAAATTCTAGAAAACAAGTGCTCTGACACTTTGAAAGCCAGTGAATGAATGGCCAATACATGATGGTGGGAATATAAGTTAGGTGGGAGGGGATGGTTCAAGATAGGAAGTTATCTTTTGCTGAAACAGAGAAGGGCAAATGCAGTCTGAGAAAAAGATATTGGTAGCTGCCCCAGTCATACAGTCAGATGTCCCATTTAGGGATATTGTGAGACAATTAGAAACAATATTTCTTTAGAATGCAAGACATTAGTTTATTCCTGAGAATTTCCAGACAAGACTTGTCTTTTTTGCATTTTAAAAATTTCTGCTTACAGATTACTCAAACACAATTCTCTCACAAAGAATCTGAATTGCTGTTAGATAACTATGAAGTTACTTCAGCTAAACCCACATCTTTTAAAATGTACCTGGAAGGAATACAACAGTCATTCAAAATTTGCATCTTAACTGTAGCTTTGAAGACTGGAGCATTAGTGATGTCATTGCAGTGGGAGATTCTTTGATACTGTTTACAGTTCAGAGTGACGAAACCACAGAGATAGATTTCCAAAGACAGGGTTTCATTCTCAGGATATGGTCAGACTAGGCTGTTCCTTGTTTTTAAGTTAGAGTTCAGGGTCTCACTTTTAACCCATAGTAGTTCAAAGAATCCACTTGTGCCAGTCTGTCTTTCCCACACCCCTGAGCCATTTGGCACAAAGACCTCTGTTTTAAAGAAGAAGTGTATGGTAAGATTTTCCCTGAAAACATTTTTTGGGGTTGAATACTTAATATTCCTGGGCTTGGAATTCTATGCGGTATTGAATGTTCATTTTTCTTAATGAAAAATGCATTTAAATAAAATATATAGACTTTTCTTATTTTGTTGTTACTGTTTTAACACTACAGATTGCTCATAGTATGTGGGTGCCTATAGCCATTTGGAAGGGTGGCTACTAACATTTTGAATATAAATCTAAATTAATAGAGGTACATGATTTCTGTGCATGTGATGTAAGGGCTCAAGAGGCAGGCTGTTTGTAAGAGAAACATAATTCTTCTATTAACCTTCAAAAATACCCTACTCAATCCTTTGGGAATTCACAGAGAACATGTGCATATATAACAGCCTAGCAGCAGTGCATGTAGGGGTGTGATTATGGGAAATACAATTCTGCTTACTGTCTATAACATCTTTGATTGTTGATTATTTTTGTCTCTATACCAAAGAGAGGCAGAAAATTGCCAGGACAGCAGATCGTAGTGATTATGATTGTCATCCATCTATAGAGAAGAATATTTTTTCTTTCTTTCCCTGTGTTTTTGTTTTCTGTTTGCAGCACTGAAAATAAATGTCTGTATGGAGCAAAATTAACTATCTACTGGCAGCAGAGCCCTTTTCACCATAAGGACAAAAAAATGAGTCCATATTAAAGGGCCCTGATTCAACATATTTGGGGTCAATCACAGATTTTTCCACTCGGTCTTTGACATGTCTCTTAATTTCCCTGCTGAAACTCCTCACCTGCCTAAATTCTTCACCAGTGAAATTGATTAATAGCAACATTAATGCCTTTAGCTATTCTATTTAGAGAATAGACAATTCAAGACAAAGGCTAGCTCTCTATATGAAAACACAGAATCTGGAATAGTGGAAATTAGGGGCTAGACAGCGCTGTGGAGAAACCATTACATCTATCCTGCAATAAAAAGGACCTGGTCCAAAATCCTGCTGTGCCTTAGATTTCTGTTAGTAAACATGAGGAATGAGGTCTCCTGATCTCCAACACATGCTACAAAACCTGCTGAGCTAGTTAACAATGGTTCATTATCTAAAGTGTTTATTGGATTCATTAAGCATTGAAAGCTGTGGATGAAAAACAGGGGTGTGTTTTAATCTCCTCATTCCTGCTGCCACTTATTCTCTTTTTTCACAGTGACATTTCTGCTTTAATTAAATGTTCAATTCCTCCTTGTTATTTCTGCATGCACCATTTCAACAGCATAAAGTGATGTTTCTTTGTGGCAAGATATGTCTAGATTGTTAGTACATCCTTTCGTGTTTTAGGGATTACTTCCTGGGAATGTCCTCCTAAATATTCCATGTTAAGTGTATTAATCTGACTTTCTTATGTGAGTAAAAAAATATTGCCTGAGACTGAGTAGGCAAGCCCACTGTGTGGATTTGATATTCATGTTTTATAATAAGGTACTGATGACTCCCATGCTTCTGCTGTGAGATTTTTGCCTTTTGATGGGCTTTCTGACTGAAAGCCCAAGCAGTTACAGTAAGCTGAACTATATTAGAACATTACCTGTCAGTTCAAAAAGGAAAATAATGTTTAGGTCTCATGAATGCACAAAAAAATATTTAGACTCATGAAGCAAATACAAATACTGAAGTGCTTAAAAATGAGGGCAACTAAATGTTTAAAATACTATTTGTAGGTATTTTAACCAGTATTGTGTGTTTGAGGCCTGACAGTAACACCTGTCTCAGATGTAGCATGCCTAATTAGTTGACTTTAAAAACTAACCTCTACTGGGATAGATATGCAGCAGTGGGAATATTATTTGAATACAAACCTTCTGAAGACAGGTGAGCCAAACTATTTGTTGAATACCAGTCAGTTCAACTCAAATCAAAGTCTTCATTTATTCCTGTATAGCGTTTTGAAGAGGGCTGCATTTTGAAGTGAGACTAAATGGGAAAGACAGGATAGTGTGGAAGCTGGCAGAAGGTTTCAGCTCAGCTGTCCTTCATTCTTCCTTTTTCTTTTACTATTTTCTCATTTAACATAATTTCTTACTGTTTACAATTTTTTGGACATTCCTTTATTCTACTGTATATAATGACTTGGAGGATGAAATGCACAGAAATTGTTTGCTCCAGTTTCCCAACATGAATCATTAAAGTGAAGTTACTGGGAAGTACTTGTTCTTATGGAAATAGAGAACAAAAGCATGTGGAACTAGTTTTTATATTTTCTGGAATAGTGACAAAAAGGTGGGGTGACCTTCTCACAAAGGTGAAGTGATGTCATCAGTATTTTCTTTAAAGTGCAGTGAAAATGAGTCTTTTCATTCTCTTTAAATTTACTTCATAAGACTTAACTTTTCATAGCTTTGTACTTGTCAAGGCTCATTGAGTAAAAGTCTGAGGCAGTAAAGTGTTATAACTATCTCAGTATGTGCCCTTCTATCCATTCTTATTTAAGATCTACAATTATTTCTTGTAATGTTTTCCTTTTTTTATTTTTATTATTTTCCCTGCAGTTCATTTTTATTTCTGTATTCTTTCCTGCACTGGTTGCTTAAAAAAGGTCTTATTTTAACACTTTTTGATGCATATTTTCAAAAACATGTTGTTAAACGCAAGGCAATATTATTTTTAATCCTATAATTTTCATGGGGAAACAAATCACATCTTGATTATGAAGACCATGTTTTATTTCACTAACATCTAAGAAGTACAAGTACTATTGTCTAGTACTGGGACAAAAATTTTTATATATATGGTATTAAGAAACCAATACTTAGCTCAATAGTTTACAAAAAAACAGATGATATATGTTGAGTACCAGAAATGAGGAACAAAGGTCTGGATTTTTATTTTTTTTAATCTTTTTCTGTATTCTAGAACATCTTCTTATACTTTTCACTGAGATTACACGCATCCTTTGACTTATGGCTCTTCCGAAAACTTCTGAAGAGCTTGAATGTCAGCAGTTTGTCAGCCCTGGTGGAAATGAAGTGATCCTCAATAAGCAAAGAATGGTTTAAGAAATAGGAAATACTATTTAAAATTGTCTAAGATAAATTTCTGTTCCTTAGTATTGCATTGAACATAAGAAGCATTGATGCTATTTCTCATTCTTACAACCTAGTTTTGTTCTTTTCTTTGATATGGCTCAGAATTATAATTAATTTATTAAAATTAATATTAATATAAAAACTATTATTTTAAAAAATTGTTAATTCAGTCAATTTATTTTAAATGAGAAAGCCTCATTAATTGGGCTCTTCAGTCTTTTCACATCTCCTTGAAAGCCAAGCCTGTTACTCTCAGTAAAAGCACTTAGGGCTGGATTTTGCTCCCTGTTCATGACAGGAGGGAAGAGGGCCACACATAGAGGAACCGTGTGCAAATAATGTCAGCGTGAACTTCCGCCCCCTCAGTCTGCTCACCTGTAGAACAAGAGCAGAGAGATTTCAGTCTCTTTAGTACTAGTATTGTAGTTGGTAGCCAAAGGGCTCATGGGCACTGACCGTGCTCCCTCTGCCCCACAGACCATGCCCTCAGCCTCCCCCATTTTCACTGACTGATTTGGTAGAACAGGTAATGGACACTGTTCAGATGAACAGTGATGAACGTGTAGGGCCATGATGAACATGTAGGGTTCCTACATGGATTTATCTCTTCCAAGTCCAGAGTTCAAATGCTGGGACCACACTGGGTCTGGAATTCTGTCTGTAAAGGCCAGGCTGGAGTGAATGTGGTATTTATTGGCACATTCTCATGTCATTGTAGTTGTGTTGTACTGCCAGCATTCAGGTACACCGAGGCAGGAAGAGATATGCTAAAATACATGGCTGATGGGGATTTGGGATTGCAATGATAAATATCCCTCCCCTTTCCCCATCCATCCCAGGGCACTAAAAGAAGAAAACCTTTCTGATCCCAGGTATTAGTTGCATGGGAGAAAGGTAGACTGAACAATGGATTGTATCATGGGCCAATGCTGTAGTTCATGGGAGGACCGTCTGTAATCCACACCTGCAGGGCAGGAGTGGTGAGAGAAGATGCACAGAAGTGGCACCTGCACACATACACTGGTTATACAGCTGCTCCTCACAGTGTCCTGTAGTGGTACAGTGAGAAAGAGCATATGTGTTCACTCGTTATAAAGGTTGTCTTAAATATATGGATATTGCTCAGCAAATTTGAGGAGACCTCAAACTAAATGAAGTCCCACACAGTGTCCAGGATGCTTTGTGTATTAATCCTCTTTTTTGGTATCTTCTTAATTTGCTGGTTTTAAACTTAAGAGCTTTTCATGTGCATTACAATTACTTATGGTTAAAGAGATGATTACATCACTCAGCAATAGTCATATCCTGTTTTGGGGGTAGATAAAATTTTTAGGTGTCTCAGATAGGCATTTTTATTGCTGTCTGATTTCAGTGGTTTCAGATGTGAATTATTTTTAATGAGCAAAGAAAGCTGTTCCTGTACTAAGTCCTGAGGGTTTCAGAAATGATTGGGTTTTCTTCATCATTTTCTGCCATTATGCTCTTTGCAGTCGTTCTACTGGTAGAAGTTAGGTTTTAAAAAATTCAGAACTTGTTTTATGATGAGAAGAAGTGTTTTGGAAGAGTGGGAGTTGATGAGGGAGGAAAGCCTTGACTGTTCTGTGAGGAAGAGAGAAAGAATTGATTCTCAGGAGAATCAAGAAGATAAAAAGGGATATTTGGCCTTAGACATCACAGTCTGAGGATTAGATCTTCATATGCCATTACCAGAAAGAGTCTGGCTTTACAAGAGTGGCTAATGGAAGCCCATTGTTTCAATTTCAGGAGTAATTCAGTAACCTACTAGAGTATGTATTTCAAAGTGAGATCGCACACATCCTTTTTTTCACTGTTACCATTTTTCCTCACAGTTCTCGAAGCTGGGTCAGAATCCTGATCTCAGCAGTGAAGACATCAGCCATGACCAAGTTCCTTCCTGCATATAAATTCTTCCCCAAAACATGACTTCCTCTGTCTTTCTTTTGAGAAGTTCTTTTCTTCCCTGCCTCAGAGTTAAAAAGGAAAGCTTTTTACCCAGCTTTATGCCAGCTGTGTGTTCCAAGTGACTTTTCAGCTGTGTTTCTTATTGAATTCTCCTCAAGTTAGTCTCTTCAGAAGATCAGCACCTCCACCATGTAGTACACTGCTCAGTTATCACTAGCTCTGATGCTCCCACTGAGAACCTGATTTGCCATCTGGAAACTATTCTATCTAACTAAGAGATGATCGTTGGAGTTCTGCATTTTAGCTAGTCTTGTGCTATGCAAAATTATTGCTCACATCCTCTTCTGTGGGGCTCAAGTTCTACAGAAGAGCAAAGCACAGCAGAGAGGATAGCCAGTTTCACAGTCGAACTGAAGACTGAAATTTCATGCAAACACCCTGACAGACCATGCTGGGTCAAATTCATAAGCTCAAACAAATTCTCCAAGGTATTATAGATCTCTTTCTTTTTTTGAAAGATGAAGCATTTTAGTATTCTGAACACAATTTTTTTTTTAATCTTTGTATAATACATTAGAAGCCATAATTAAGAAGCAATAAAAAATAATTGTGCAGTAATACGCATTCTCATTTCTTATTTCTCTTACTGCTTGATACTGGTACTTTTTATTCTGGAAATTTGAATTATTTCTTCTAGATTTCCTCTAACAATGGTTAGTTGCAATATGTGCTCTGTGTCTTTATTTTAGATTGTTCGTAACTATTTTCAGCAAAACACACAGTTTAGATTGTGGAGAAATGGCCTTAAATAATGCAGTGTGATTAGAAGTCTCTTGCCTGTGTTCATTATTGCTGATATTTTTCAGCTTTCTCACATTGTGCTGTGGTGGTAAATGCTTCCTTTATGCCTCTGACCTTTAATACATTCATTAAATATAATGAGTTTAAAATGTAAAAGAAAAATCATCTTGCCAAACAGAGTCATCGGTACTCTTTTTTAGTAAGAAAAAGAGGAACGGATTCACAAACATTAGCAGGTCTATAAAAAACTACTTCGTACTCCTTCTACCTACTATGATATTCTGTTGATACAGTACGTTCAGTCTGATAAAAGCGTAAGGAAAAATAGCACCAGCATTTGAATACCATTCTACCTATGTAGTGTGAGAGAATTTGCCATTTTTCATTGTCTAGAAATGCACTATTTAGTCATGACCACAAAGCCTATTACAAAATAAAAAACAGGTGTGTTGTCAAAAGAGTCACACCTGTTTTTTCATTTGTTCACTTTTTATTTTATAGGAAGAGTTTAGTTCACTGCTGCCTAAGTTGTGATTGCCAGTACTTCTTGCAAACCATGACTAAGTATTCTACTATGAAAAATTTGCCGTCTTCAGAAAAGTCTTCCCATTGCAACAGGTTAGCACAATGCACAGCCTTTTGGCGAGCGTGGCATGCTCCCTGTACTGTTTTATGATGAGAGAAACTAATACTATAGCATCATTGCAGAGGAAACCTCCCCTCCAGGGACAGACTCTGCAAACTGCCAGCCTTCACTTTGTCATACTGAAGAGCACCAAAGCCCTTCTCCAGACATGCAGAAGTTTGGTTGGTGGAGGGAAGAGTGGGCTCTCGCCTGCCATTTTCAGCAGTTGTTTACCTTTTGTCTGCTGGGCTTGTGAAGGGCTGAATAAATTCAAACTGCAAACCCTATAGCTTCTGTTATTATTTTAGCAGTCAGAATTTTTGTGGTTTTGCATGCAGAAACTGCAAGAAGAAGTCAATGAGATATGGCACAGTACCAGCAATGACATTGCCTGTTTTTTTTCTGGACTTTGCCCTCAGCATTACACCACTTGTGCTCATGGCCTCTTTGCCCGAGCTTCTCCTCAAACCTTCATGCTTGATCTCCTACCCTCTTCCTGAGCGAGGCATCCTGATACAATCATGTTGATTCATATGAGCAAACCCAGAAAAATAGCATGTAGCCAAATTCTATTTGCCATTTCTGGATTATTCATTCTGTGTATAAGGCATATTTTTATCTGATTCTCTTTGCCTTGATCATTTAAACGGCAAACTCTTCTGGAACAGGGACTGGCTTGCAGAAAGAAGAATCACACTCAGCTAATTGCAAGGGTGCTACAGTGACTGAGATAAGGATGAATTATAATCAGCAGATATGACTAAGAAGGTGTGACTGCAGCTTATTTCCTCAAAATTTACATGCCATCTTGAGAACAACATATTTAAGCACAGAAAATGCATGCATTTTTCGAAGAAGGAGGACCAGCCTTATTCTTTAGATATTAATTTTGTATAGATTTTGAGACCAAAAGAAGAGATAATGTACAGTCTTTTAAAGTAATGGATCAATTCGGCTTATATAGGTATTTAAAGGGTTAAACATGCTAATGTTGTCATCCTGCTGAACCATTCCTAAGAAAGTGGAAAAGCGGAGAGAGGAGTTTCCTCAGACTAATGTTTTGTGTGATTTATGGGAGGAATTTGAAGCAGAGCAGAGAACTTGTGCAAAGCCACTACATGCATATGATTTTTTCAGGTGTGACCAGGGGATAAAGATAGCTGTGTTGGTCTTCTCCTGCACTTTTACACATGACACCTCTGTATATTTGAAACTCTCAGAACCATAAGATGTCTGAATATTTTCTATTACAAATAAGTTGCATAAAAGGATAGAGACATTTTTTTCATTTAACATCTTATAAATCCACCAGCTAGACAAATTATCATACCTGGTACATCAGCTTTAGAGTCTTCTGAGGGAAAAGAGTGTTTGGCTTCTCTTTAATCCTACCATTCTTTAATCTGACACTATATCATGAGCCAAAACTTAAATTTGCAGTGGCTTTGATGGGCTTTCATGCTTTATAACTCTATTTTCTCTCTCTAATTCTTGTATCCAAAACCTATGACTTATTTTTCTGCTTTCAAACTCATATTTGGGCAAAAGTCACTCCAGCTTAATCTTATTGGAGATTTATGGAAAAGGTTTTTGCATGTATTCAGCAAGGGTTTTTTGAATTGGCTCAATAAAGCTCAAATAGCTTTGCAGTAGCTATTGTCTATTCCATAATACCTCTCTGAACATAAGCTATGGCATTATACTAGAATTAGCCAGCTTGACAGATGACTTCAGCCTTGTTTTGAATACACTGATTGACATGCCATTTTGACCTGAAAATAATAATGGGATGCTGGAAAGCATCTTCAAACTTAAGCATCAAAGATTTGCTCAATTAACTTCAATAGTCTTCAACCTTTATAATACAGTTGCAGAATACATTAAAGATTCTTTTGGTACTAGGTGATCCTCTAACTGAAAATATTATTGCCATGGCTATTCAGAATATTAATTATTTACTATTGCCTTTACTTTTGTTATTAGCAAATTCAAAGCTGAGGAAAACACTATAGTACATGGAAAATTAATCATATTCCATGTTAATTCTTGCCTCTTGGAGTTACTCTCCATCTGAGAATGGATAGCATAAGAAGTATTTCTATTTATTTATTTATTTATTTATTTATTTATTTATTTATTTATTCATTTTGTTTGTCGGATTTTACTGAATGGAGGCATTATGATCGTCTGCGCTGATTTTGGTTAGGAGGTACCCACTTTACTTTCCAATATCTAATGGATTCTGGCAGCTCCATTTTGTCTGTTTCCTTTTCCTTGGAATGATGTTAACTCTCAACTTTCCTCCTCTTCTCTTTGAGTTGCCCCATGGTGCTGTGTTCTCAGATGGAGTGCCGTGACTTGTTATCTCTGTATTGCTTTTCTAAGGAGTACCCTGTGTTTAACATCAGCTTCTTTCCGCTCAACTGCTTTGTATCAAGAGTATCTTGTGTTAGGATCATTATTGTCCTTTGTATTACTTCAAAAGATGAAAATCTTGGAAGTACAAAACAGAATTACATGCCTTTGTCATGGATATCCTCTGCATCCTCTGCTCTCCTTTGCCTGATAACATTTTTTAAGTAGTTAGCAATTTCAAATCCCTCGATTTTCTCAATTCTATCTTTTCCACATCTGTAACAAACCTGTTTCTTTTTGTAGCATAAGTAACCAGAAATATAGACAATTATTGAAATTAATTTTTATTCCATTGTGTTGGAATAATTTCCTTTAGGTTATAGCACTCAAAAGGCACTCACAGACCACACTGGTATAAAATCTGAGGTGTTTTGCTGATATTCATGTTGCTCACTAACGGTAATAGTTAGTCCTGGCTTATGCTAGGTTAAAAGAAAGCAGTACTTATCACAATGTCTAAAAATTACAATGTTTAAAAAAAAAAAAAATCTTTCAGCTTTTTTATTTCAGTCTCCTTATTTAATTATTTTGATGTATTTAATTGCCTGACTCACCTACACAATTCTATTAGTCTGCTTTCCCCCACTTCTATTTACTGATTACTGTTCATTCTCTTTATTTACATCACTCCTGGCCTCCCAATATTTTAAAATTAAAATTTTCACTTTCTTTCCTCACATCATTCAGCACTAGTGAGCAATACTTAACACAAGCATGCTGTAGCAGTCAGATCATCCTCTGATTCCAGTTGCATTTACCCATACCATGAGATTTTATAACTACTTTTTATCCTTCCATACCCAAACTTCCTAAGGTCTGATGATCTTCCTCACAATGAAGTGAGCCAATGGTGTAGTAGTGATGAGTGTCCAAGAATGTGTTTTTCATTAATTTTGTGGTGGTGCTCTGAAAGTAATTGCCAAAATCCCAGAAACTCACATTTCTCTTTTTTTCCCCTTCTCTGAATATCAATTATGCAGAAGAAAGCCACAAAAATTATCACTAGCATTGCCAGCAGCATCATCACTGACACTGCACACTGGGTAGGTGGCAGTCCTAAGCTCAGGCTCTATTAGAAAATTCTCAAACATATCTGTCATTGTATCTGGGCCTATCCCATGAAGCATTGCTACATATCCAGGAAACTGCCTCTGTGGTGCACTAATGGTTAGCAAATCCCCACTGCACTGGAGATATACAATAACCTTCTGGCAGGCACTTGTGCTCCATTTTTCTATAGAGTAATGACAAGATTATAACTATGCAGCTCAGGTTTTATTTAATCACTGCTGTAATTTCCTTTAACAGAATAGCATTTCTTTTATTTAGAAAAACCTCAACAATATAAAATGAGATTTTCCTTAGCAAAATGATTGCTAGTGACAGACTGGCAGGAGCAGAGCTGTGTTGTGGGACTTTGTACTGCTCTCACAAAACGAATAGAATGATGCTGGTTTTTACCAGCTGAAGCTTGGTCCCACAACTTGCTCTGCTGCATGGCAGGACTAGAGGTGGAGTGTAAAGTTCTTTGGAAGTCAGGGCATAAGTTAAGGTTCTTCACAAATACATCTGCCCCAATGTCAAGCACTGAGGCAGTGTCTTAGCACCTCTCCAACTGCATCTATAGAATTAATCTGGTGATCCATTGCTGAACTCTGAAGGCTAGTGGGCCCTTCTGTAGGCAAACTTGGGCTTGGAGAAAGACGGATTCTTGTTCCTTGCATCAAGCCTGGCTTGAGCTGACTGAGCTGCCAGCCTGGCAGAAGATCAGGCTCTCCTATCTCATGAACTGCTGTTTAAGTGTCCCTGCATCAGGACTTTGTCAAGTTATTACTGAAACCTGCAGGGTACCCTCTCAGTTCTTGAAAATACCTGCATGCACTAAGATTTCTGTATTAAACCGTTTTACTCCAGCTGTCACTATCCAGTAGCTATCACTACTCCGGACACAAGAAGAGAATGGTGTAGGGGTCGAGGCCAAAATACTACAAAATCAAAAGAGCTTTGTGTATCTTTCCTTCCATGTCCTGAAGTGTGTGTCAAATTAAATTTACTCAAAAGTTGACAAACCTGTTCTAAATCAAAAGTTATGAAAAGGAATCTATGTTTTCAAATGCATGCAATAACATTGATTTGCAATTTCTCATACAAAACAATTTTTATTTTACTTTCTGTAGTCCGTGTCTCTGTCATAGGCAACAGCACAAAGACCCTGTTGGGCCTATTCTCTCTTCTTTGGGTTGTATATGCAATTAAATAAGGCAGCAGCTAAAGCAACAGTGGAAGGTTCAGACTTTTCCAAAGTTTTTGCCTGATAAATATGAATGTAGAATTACATTTCAGCATGATTTCAGAACTTTTTTGACTGACATTCACTGATAACCTCCATAATTAAGATCTGTTCAGTGATGGTGGTATTTTCAGCCTGGTGTAATCTCTCACAATAAGAACATCCCAGGTTTGTGAACTGAAAGAGGAAAAACTAAGGCACTGCATGAAGAAGCATGAAAGCAGCAATGAGAGAAGTTCTCTTTCATCAGATTTGTTGATTAGCTTATAGTGGACAATGCAGGTAAAACAAGTCTTAAAGCAAAAGTTGAAAGTTATTAAGAGGGAGTCTATCGTGTAAATCCAGATAAGAAAGGCTGTCAGGAGGTTTGGTTAGGATGAAAGAATGGAGATGGGGGAGAATAAAATGAACACAGAATTGACACTGATTTGACTTTTGTTCTTCCAGCTTACCTATAGGGGATTTTTTTTTGTATTTATTTAAGAAGGATATAAATAATCTACCATGAAATGTAAAAGAAGTGATTCCAGCATAACATCCCCTAAAGCTTGCTCCAACCCCCCCTTCTTAGTCACTGAAAGTGTATGAAAAATGCAAATCACTGAACTCAAAAACTTACAGCCTCAGTAACTGAGGTAACGGGGTTTTGTTTATAAGAATAGCATAGCACTCTGCAGCATAAACCTTCAATTAATCCTTTAGTGCAACCTACGACAATAGACTGCCTGGCATTATTAAATTCTGTTTTAGCTGTACCATAAACACAGTAAGTTAAAAGTGCTTCAGGCAGCTAAAATGACATGTTTGAAATTTTTTGTTGCATTTTTCTGTTCCTCATTCAATTGTGTTAACAATTGAGGGAAAAGGTGAGGGGGAGAGAAGATCAGAGAAATCCCACACAGGTTTTAAAATAGATTTTGAAAGACAAAGTTCTTTATTTACGTATTTTACTTTTTTTCCACTGTGTATACATATAATCCCTTCAATCCTTGCCTTTTTACATGGGTGTAGGTACAAATCCTTACCTAAGGCAGCCGAAAGAGGTGTCAGTGAGAGTGGTGTTGTGCCACTCTAAATACAGGTTAGATGTAAAGGCTCATTTTTGACTTTCTAAGTTTTTGTGCTTACCCTAGATTCAGCTTAAGTGTGTAGGATGTGTCTGTGTGTCAGGGAGAAACCAGGATGCATCCCTGTTTGCTCAGGCAAGCCCTAGGTGTGCACCACCTTCTCGTTCCCTGTGTCCTGGCATATTGATACAGGAGTGGGAAGCCAGCAAACAGGTCTGCCTCTCAGGATAGTGAGGGTTACCAGGCCTGTCATGCTCTGCCCACTGTCCATTTGCCTATGAGATGCAGCCATACCTTCTCAGGTTTCCCTGATAAACCTCGTAGATATCTGCAGAGCTTGACCTTACCCTGGGCAAACCCATGTGTTTCCTTTGACTATGACAGAAACTTGGACAAAACATACTTTCAATATAGAATATTTAAGCAAATCCCTAAAGTTAGGTGGGAATAAACTACTGAAAAACTCTGTCTTTGAAAAAAAAAAAAAAGGTATATGAAATGTATACAACAAATTACCTAAAACATACCTTTCTTTGTCCTTATTCCTAGTGTGTGTAGCCTGAGACTGAATTCTGCTAACACTGAATGGATGTTTGGTGTAAGAATGCAATTAGTGCATCTTAAATATGATGAGGCCATTTCTTCATCTGTATTTACTAGTCTAACAAGAAACAGAAGTATGTTCCTTCAGTTTATTTGGATATCTTGAAACTTCACAGCTAGGATTTCTGTTCCCAGCTCCCTCAAGAGTTTTTATTGCTCTGTATTATTCTCTGTCTTTAGAGTCTTCCTACTGTCTTCAGAGTCTTCCTACTCTTATTCACTATATATGGGCACATAGGCATTTTGTGTGCAGCAATGCAAACTACTGTTTTACCTTAACAGAAGTGTTTGCATGGAAGAGCACCAAGGATCTTTAAAATTAATTTTATTCAGAACAAAATCCTGAAGGCCCTGAAGAACTTTGTGCTAGATGATTTTTATTCCACTACTTTAAAACAGTACTGATAATGAAATATCCTGTAGGGATGGCTCTAGAGAGACAAGTAGTCGGTGCTGCAATGCAATGTTGGCAGTGTGTGTGGTGCTTTCGGTATGTTATTGCTACTGCATTAGGTTCTTGGAGATAAAAGGAACAGAGTAGTTATGGGCTTTTTGGCCAGCACTGTTGGAGGGTAGTGGTCGTGATTTCTGCAGTGTGGGCTCCTCTCAAGCTATTCTGTGAATGATAGAGCTTAGGAGAGAGTACTGGCTTTACCCAAGAGAAAATGAATTAACAGATTCCTTGGGGTGTTATTTCTGGCAAACAGCATTCTTCCCTTTGGTAGCTCTCACACTGCTGGAAGACTCGGCAGGCATCGAAGTTCTAAGGCATGTTATGTTTTCAGGCACCTGTGAAGATAAATTGGTTGTGAATTTTGGTGGTTTTTGAGGTAAGTGCCCTCAAGACAGGAGATGAAGAATTAGTTCTCTGTTTTTTTAATGTTTTCTGTGTAACCGTAACAGAATTAAAAGAAGACACTGCTAAGTGTCTTCCAGTGAAAAAAACCAAATCTGCATAGAAAAATAATTCCCAAATTAACTCTCAGATTCTGTTTGTGTGTATGTTTGGGTTTTTTTCCCAAACTGGTGCAGTGTGCTCCAAGGCATTTCATTTTACTTCCAGTTTTTCTGTGGAGGATAAACTCCAGTCTTGCATGTGTGATTTCAGGGAAGCTTTACTTTCTTTCAGCATCTTTTGTCTCTGTTAAGATGGGTTAATCAAAGGTATGGATTCATTGCTCTCTTTCACTCTAGGTAGCACCAGGCAGAGTAGCGTGTACACCTTACTGCCTGCAGTCACAACTGCAGCTAGACATATGCCCCCTGGCTCTTGTCTCTCTCATAAATCATAATTCTATCACTATTTATCTTATCTCTTCAGGTTATTAACACTGTGGGGCAACAATATTTCTTTTCTTTGTGTTTTTACTGCACCTAGAATAATGGGATGCTGTTCTGTTATCGTTTCTGGGAAAAATTGAACCACAATACAGTATTTATGCATATTACAAGGAAAGGATATGACTCCAGCTAGCAGGAAAGCCACCAAAGACATTATTTTGTCTATTCCAGGAAAGGAAAGAAAAGACTTGTGTTGTTCAAAGGGCTTTATCTTTCTTTTATATTACTTTTTTTTTTTCCTATTATGATTTGTTCAAATGCTGCCTAAATCAGTTTCTGGATTTCTAATATAATGACCATGTTGTTAAAGGTCTTTTTCTAAGCCCCTGGCCATGTTCTTTCTTAATCCCATTCATTTTTTTCTCCTCTGTTCCCTTCCCCAGTGCGACAGGCACTGCGGGAGCTACCAGGACACTCCTGTCCCTGAGAACCTAACCAGTCCAACAAGTATCAGGGAGCTCATGACACTGCTAAGTAACAAGTCCCCTTGTGCTGTCTGCATTTGGTGCCATGTCATATACAGAATATTTAATTTTTTACAATCCTTTTGTTTTCTGTCCTTCTGGGTTTCTCATCCAAGGATTTCATTCATAAATCCTACTGTTAGAAGGCAGAAAGGCCTGACAAGTGATAACCTGTAATAGCTCCCGCACCCACAGTCCTTGGCAAGCTGGGAAGAGGCTGACCTTTCACTGTTGATCCTCTTTGTCTCCCCAAATATAAGAAAGGCAGAAAATGTTAACAAGAACTTCTTGTCCTCATTGTCTGACCGGTTAGAGAGAGAAGTTGGGAACTGGCAGTGGGGTGGATGCCTCTTTCACTGCACACTCCTTGGTACTGCCCTGGCTGTGTGACAAAGAAAGCATAGAAGAGCTCAAATGGTTCTCAAAACTCCCTCCCATATGTGCTCACAGCTATTTCCTGACAAGTGGATATCCCTATTGATAAGTTACATTTGTCCTCTTTATAAAGTATTTCCACAGCACTGCCAGCTGTGGAAATGGGTTCACTGCTGAATGGGCATTATCAATCCCAAACCATATGCAGTCTTATAAGTTTCAGCAGAAAAACAGCTATTTTGAAAGAAAAAATGGGTTCTGCTGCTGCTAGTCAGACAGGGGTAGATGAAAGTCAGAGGAAGAGGATCAGTGAAGTCGGCATGTAATGACATTAGGTTCCTTTGAAAAGGACTGAGGTGTGCAGTCTCACAGGTCTTTGAATTTTACAGGAAATCCTTGCTGTGGTGTCAGGTGTTAGCTGCACACTTTAGTATGGTTGTTTTCAACCATACTAAACCATTTTTTTTCACTTGTTAAATCTGTGTGCATAGCTTCATGTATTGTTTTATATGAATATTTGCATTTATAACTTAAGATTGCTGAAAATGAGAAGTCGTGAAGCAGTAATGTGTACTCTTGCATACATTTTCTTCCTTTGCTGTGAGGAAAAGTAGTAAACATGATTTTTAAAAATATCCAGAGGTCTCGAATGTCACTTTTGCAAGAATCATTGAGTGCTGCAGATGAAGTCTTTGATCTCTGAAAGGCTCCTTCAAACTAAGCTTTAATGAATGTGTTAACTAACTGTCCTTCAAGAGAGGCCATGATTATTACTCTATTGTGTAACATTTCACAAGCTGAAATGCTGAGATTCTTCACCAGAAATATTTGTTTTATCAGGCTTCTAGCTCTGATTTGCAATGAAACATCATCTTCTGTGCTGCTGGATAACAAGTTTGTTTGTTAAATATTGTTTCAGGATGGTCATATATACAGATGGGCTCCCTTTAGTTGAGGTAGATTTGTCTGCACACCAGAAAATATTGCTGCTCACAAGCTCACCTGGCTGGATCACTGAGTCTCCGGTCTGCAGAATGTGCTGATGTGAAAAAAACATGGTTCTGGAAATGGTCAAGTGAACTGTGTGAAGACCCATTTCCCCCTAGTAGTTTCTGGGTGCGATGAGATGGGTACCTGAAGGAATCCTGTGCTGCTCATCTGTGGCAGAAGCACACAGGAGACCCATGAAGCTTCTCTAAGACAAACATTGCTTCTGGATGAGGCAGCTCTGGAGCAATGCAGAGTTATAACATAGCCAAGAGAAACTCATGCAATCCACAGACCCCGTGGTTCCTCTATCGAGACTTGGATACCCCCTAAAGTGAGCTATCAATGGGGAGTAGGAAAACCTGTCCACCGGTGTCAAAATCCATCAAAATTGAATGGTTTTCTATAAACTTTCTGAGCTTGGGGAGTAGCTTACAAATAAATGTACAAAAGTATGATTCATCAGGTAACTTCAGGTCAGCTCTACTCATAACCATAGGTATTAATTCTTGGTATTGCCTTTCTAGAGATGGAAACCTCCGTAGCTCCTCTTCTCAATCCATTGCTTCACTTCTGTCTGAGGATCATCATGCCTATGATGAAAAAAGGTGTTCTCACATGCTTTACACTAAACTTAACAAGAGCTTTTAATTATGTTTTCTAAATTAAAAGAAAAAAAAAGAAAAAAAGAGAAGAAACAAGTTTGGTGGGGTTTGTTTTTTGGGGTTTTTTTTCTAAATTTTTCCATTGATTATTGAGTATATCATATTTAGTGCTTTCCAAAATGCTTAAAAATATATATTTGAAAACATCTTCAACTTCAGGGCAAACCAGGGAATGTAAAAGCTGGGCTACTTAAAAGATTTATGCTTCAGTTTGCCACCAGCCAGATGGATTGGTGACTTGCAGGTGGGAGAGATTAGAGGAGAAGCAATGAATCACAGGGGCAGCCCCTGGTAGAAATGCCTCTGAAAGCTCAAATGAATATTCTTAATAACCATCTATTCAGGACCTCAGCCTCCAGCACCCTCTCTGCACAGCTTACTTCATCTTACTTGCTCATGAGGAACAAAGCACTTGGCTTAGCAGATTTGTCAGCAGTGCTGCTCTGCTCACAACTAACCTCCGTTTTCTTCCAAATAGGAATAAATCCTTAAAGAGAGCAACAAAATGTTCCCACACATCATATGGTGAATGATGGTCCAAAGTCAGGGTGTGATATTTACTAACCAGAAGGGAAATGTCTATGTGTGCACACCCATTCCCAAAGAAGAAAAATATATTATTTAACTTTTCTTAGCAATTAAATATTAAAACTACAATTCTGATTTGGCACCTCCTGTGTAGCCTATCCCCTGCAAAGATTTCAGCAGCCTCAGAAACACCACTGGTGTCCTGATCTAATGCTTGACAAAGGTTTTATTGCTGTGATCAACAGAAAGGCAAGATTTCACCCTAAAAACTGAACTGTAACCCTAATTTTAAAAACAGCTGTCTCTGCCACTACCATGGGATCTTGATGTGTCTTACCCATCTGGGAAGTCATAGAGAGTCTGCCTTCTTACATCTTTGAGTGCATATGAGGTGCCCTTATGCATGTTATTGGGGAGCTGGTGTGGGACCAGCAGCCTGGCTTAGGCAGAGTGCTCTGCTCCACTCCTCTGCCTCCTGCTGTGGGGTTCTCATGCAGGAAAGCCTTGTGGTTGGATGGCTCACTTTAAATGTCATGAAGATATTTTCCTTTTAAGACAAAACTCTCAGCATGCTATTTTCCTACAGAAAATGCCATGGTGAATTACAGGACTGGGAAAAAAAAAAAAAAGAAGTTGGCAGAGATAAAAAATAATATTGAAAGTTTCATGAGGCTTTTGATTTCAGACTATCCTCTCTAGAAGGTGAGAAAGTATGAGCTTTCAGTAGCTGAGTTACCAACAGTCAGCAGCTTCCTGGGGGTTACTCTGTCTGGGTCTGGGTCTCAGCATCAGGCACCCATTAAGTAGCAGTGTGTGCACAGTCTTTACTCACGTGATCCTGCTTTTGCTCTGCTCACTGATTTCCTGGAGCTTGCCCTGATGTTCTGATGGCTGTTTTGATTATCCTGGACTGCATTCATCCTTGGAACTGGTATGGTTTTATACTTTTTATAGTTGCTTGTCTTGATTGTGGCCTTTGTCACTTGCTTCCGCTTGATTGTCAATACGACCTACAAAATAGATTTATTGCCTTGTCTCCATCAACATTGAGAGAATTTTTCTCTTGTTGTTCAGTAATCAGGGGTTTTTGTGCCTTTCCTTGTCACAGCAACTACTAGTTACTGGGCATAAGGCAATGGAGCAGATGGAGCACTGGGCTTTGATCATTTACAGAAATGACTTCTTTCTTGCTTTGTGTGGCTTGTAACTGCTGTAATACTGAAAGCCAGATAGAAATAAAGAAATCATAACTAGTTAACCTATAATAGAGGCTTGTTATATAACTAGAAATCTCTTGTACACTAAAAACAAAGTTAGACCATTGAAGGAGAAACTAACCTGGAAGTTAGATCCACTACTGAATCTGAGTAAAACTGGTAGAAGGTTGAGATTACAACAAGTAACTGCCTATATTCATTACTTTTTCTTGATTTTTTTCACTTCACATACAACATGATTCGTAGCTTTGTACTCCATTGTATAAAATGAAGATTTGTTGTGCTGGAAACTGTGATTCTGGAAGTATCTGACAGTTTGTTTCTCTGCCATGTTGTTCTTCCTTTACAAAAAAAGGTGATGAACTCCTTTTACAAGGGATTTCTGTGAGTCTTCTTGGCATATACCTTGTTTGGAATTCAGATTTTTTTATTATTATCGTGGGATCAAATCCTGCTGCCCTTATTCAGTCAAAACTGCCACAGATTTCAGCAAAAGCCTTGCCTAACTAAGTAGGGTGTGAAGATCAGGAAGGAAAGTCTAGATTTTTGCCAGTACAATATTTAAGAAGTCACATTTAAGAAGATATCTGTGTTACTTTCCCTTCATAATGTCTGTGGAGAGAATTTAGAAGAATATTGGTATTGCAGTGGGTATGTAGGAACATGGGGTTTACTGATGGCCATGTAACAGACACGTACCCCATGGTGACCCTGCAACAGAAGCCACAAAACATTCTCTAATATTGTATCACAGGTTTAAGAGCTTCCATACAGAAATTAAAGCTCACTAAACCCATAATGGGGCATAGAAATAGCGTAGGCAAGGTCCAAAGCTAGCAACAGTGCCTTGGGTGTTGGAAACAGCTGCTGAGATTTGGTTCCAGGCTTGTCAGTTATTGCTTGCTGCAGTGGGCATAGTCAGGACACTCAAAATGCTTCTGCAGTCCACACTGGGGGGGGTTTGATGGTGAATGTTTGAATACTAACTTCCCTTCATAATTTAACACAGTTCTCTAAGAAAAAAGTGTATCTTCATGGCCACGTTGCAGATCTTCAGCCACTTCTAACCTTTTGCAGCTTTGTTAAATTTCAAGGCAATATCCAGGTTACTGGAAGCAGCAATGATCTCTAAATCTGTTGTTTTCCTGTAAATATTTAAGAATTTATGATTACAATTATTCAATAAAAATGCCTTACAAATGTGAGATATTTACAAATACATTTGTAAATGGGAACTTTAGCATGTTGGAGAAGGACAGTTCCTATACAAGTAACCTATATCCATTTATATCTTGCGGCATGCTTAGGTTATTCCACTACACTTGCAGTATCCAAGGTACTTGTTCAATTGCTATAGGCAACCAGAAATCTGAAATAACTAAATATCTATTTATCTATCTATTTATTTATTTACAGTAAACTAGTAACTACAGTAATCATCTTTGATATTTTCTCTTTTTGGGGGATTATTTTTTTCACTTGAGGTTTTTACCTTTAGGATGAGTTAGAGTGATCAAACAAGTTGGAGAGCTGAAACATTAGAGTTTATCATCAACAGAATGGTCCTACTCAAACTGCCCACTCAATCCGAACTCCCTTGCTGCTTTTACTGCTGCTTTACTGCTTTACATAGCACAGCAAAAGTATTCCTCAGTCTAGAAAACAGACCATAGCTGGTCCTGATCAAAAGAAGAGCAAAGACTGCAATAAAACTCACTATTTCCAAGTGAAGAACGTGAGAACACTCACTATTTCTGACATTGCCAGAGAAAGATTTGGTCTTTAAAACATATCTGACAGTGATAATGCAGTATGAAACAGCTTCAGTTTTGAAATCATTGCAATTTCCTCATCTAATGTGTTTACAGATTCCTTATGAGACACTCCTGTGAAATGTATCTACCTGAACATCAGGCCAGGCTTCTGCACCTTAAAGGGTGCACACAAATGAATCCTTGGTAAGCAATACACCTGCCACCTTCTGTTGCAGCAACAGTGTTACAAAAAACTAGTAGTGGAGACTATCCTCTGGCGTCGAAAAACCTCCTGCATGCCCAGCACTGCTGGGGAAGTTCAGTCCTGGCTAACAGCATGGGTTTTCCAAACACACCGTGCATTTCTGTTTGCACATGCTGTCTTCATTAAGAAATCTTTTTACAGACTACTCTTTGTGAATTTTGCCACGGGCAATACAGTGCAGGCTTCTCATGAACACAGTATGGTGCCTTATGAAGACTTCTTTATTTTTGCAGGCTATGGAGTCTTCCACTTTCATGATTTTTTCAGGGTACCTCAAAATATATGAACAAGAGAAAAACCAGGAGAGGAAGAATCTACTTTTTGCTATTGCGTTGCTAGTCAGATTTAATGATTTACACCGAGGAGCCTGTATCTTCATTATCTTTTAATGAAAAACTACAGGAAACAAAATTAACATCAGACAAAAGGTCATTGTCAAATTAGGCTGAAACCTAACCATGAATAGTGGCCACAAGTTCACATCAAATAATAATGACTTGGCTTCCATTGCATTAGTAAAGTGTTCTGTAGGTAGGGGGCTTGCTCCTCTGAAATACTGTTGGGAAAAAAAGCGCATGGGCTGTGATAACCCCTCCTAATGGGGGCCAGGTGTGCAATGCCAGGTAGGAAAAGCTGAGAAACTGTATGACTGCAGATGCATATCTGGACTTGGGCTATTTCATCACAAACAAACCAGAAACAAGGGAACCTGTTGTTTGATGTTCTGCTGTATTAACCTTTTTTCTAAGACTGAAAAATAGAAGTTCTTATGCCTATCCTGCTGTTGCTCCTAGTACTCATCTGTTATCCTGGTCCAGGTCCAAATTGTTATTTATTAAATCATAACTGCAATAATGATTCTCCCCTGTAAGCATGCAGAAAATTAAAAGAAAATTACATTTTTCTTTCAGTAGGGTAAGTTGCAGTAAAGACATATATAGTACAGAGAGAAGCACAGCAGTAAATTATTCCACTGTGATATTTAGCTGCTCAAATAATCAGTGTCTTGTATAAGCAAAGTATAAAGGAAACTCTGGCACAGTCCTGTCCATCACTGCAGCTCAAGTGCTGAGCTGTTACCTGCAGTGTGGGGCTGGAAAAAGGAGAGCAAACTCTTCTTCTGACTACTGTAATATCTATTCATATATTAATCCTAATTAATAATGCAATATTAGAATCTTATCTGTTCATTTGCTGGTGATTCAGCACAGATGCTTGCACTTTTTGTGGAGGGAGAAGAGGGCAGGAAGCTGGAATTTTCCATAGGTACTTCAGAACTCACAATGCGATCACTGCACATACCTACATATACCTGATCCAGGGCTTGTGTATTTGGCACCCTACCTGTGCTAGTAATAGACATGACCTCTTTAGAAAACTTGTTTTGCTCACGTCTTTTGACCATCATGGCTACAGCAAAACTACTACTATTACTTGGATACATAAACACAAGCTCTCACACACGGAGTTCATTTTTACAGATCATAATTGTAAAATAACTTTCTCAAGTGTTTTCTGAGGCCCGAAATCATTGCCAGGTAAGCAGTAGCAAATTATAATGATGAAAACCGATGATGAATTCCCTAGGCCATATCTAAATGGAAGATCACTTGGTCATTATTCAGTATTCATGTGAAAACAGATCCTGGAAATATAGACCGATTTCTTTTTTGAACTTTGGAAACACTGAGGGGCACAACAGAAATTAGGTCCTTACTACACCAATCAATACGAAACAATTTGCAGAGCTGTCCCTCTGTTTGGAGAAAAGTGAAATTTAAAGCAAAACATTTCTCCCCTCAATTTTGCTGAAGAACAGAGACACGGAGCTATTAATTAGTTTTCCCAGTGCCATGCGGGATTTGTGTGACTGATCAAAGAACAGAAATCAGGTCTCCAGAGTCCTCTTCCTCTGCCTCAACCACCAGACAATCCTTCGTTTTAAATGCCTGCCAATGAGCTCTCCTGGATATAATGCTGGCTGAAGTGTCACCACTGCAGTATGTAAATGGAACTACTCAGTGTTCATTAGAACCAGATGAACAAATGAAAACTCCCATTCCTCAGCCTCAGGGCTTTAGGTACCCCTTTCTTAGTATTTAGAACAAAATTGAATAGGACAAATTCTGTGAAACTAGATAATTCAATCAATCCCCTTTACAAAACTGGACAATCTGAATAAAACACAGACATGACCAAGGGGGTAGCCTACCTTTATATTGTTCCTTCAAATGTAATTTCATTCAACAGAGACAGTAGATCTCTGTTGATAGGGTTTTTGATAAGCACACAGCAAAGTGGTCCAGATTTACTCTCTTTGCTGCAGCACAGCTATTCCCAGTGCCAGAAGGACATGCTGTAGGGAAAGGTTTTCCATGGTACCATCTAGCATGTGCATTTCATTATTTCATTGTGCTCAGTATCCTGGATGCACCTTCTAACACAGATGTCATGGTCTGTATAACAGGACAAGGGAGCAAAAACAGTCCATGAGAATATTTGGGCTGCTCTCTGGTCGGCTGTGGCTGCCTTGTCATGCTATTTCATCCCCGTAGAGCCCTGATGACCCATTTTGGGGGGGAAGTAGGGGAGTTTTGTGTGTCAAAAATGTGTCCATGGAGCTTAAAAGATGAGTTGACAGTGCGTCGGTAGGGCTGAATTACAACTGATGGGAGAAGCTCAGCATGGCTGCCCAGGGCTCTGCCATGCTGCAGAACCAAGTCTGCATTCCCCTTTCCAGCAGCTGGGGCCAAAGACACTTGGCAACTGCCTGTAGTGTTAGACAGGCCCTGTCAGATCCCCTGCAAGGAGAGCTGAGGGCTCATTCCCGGTGCGGGAAACCTCAGCTAATTCTTCCCTGGAAGTAAGATATCTAACTGTAACCTGGGCATCAATATTGTGCAATTCTTTAATGAGACAGCAGTGATCTAGGAAATGAAATGTAGAACTTTAAAATGGTTTCAATAATTGGTGTTGAAGTTTTACCTTTAAAAATATGACCTAAGGCGGGAGGCTCCAGAAACCCAGCCTTAAACCCCAAATGCTCAAGGGTCTTTGGACAGCCAATTCCCAGTGGCATAAATTGCTTTTGAAAAGATATTTTATGTGTCTAGGTCACACAAGTATTTTCTAAAAGGCAGCATTGCTACTGTGGATAACAGAGCTTCTGAGTGTTTAAATTTCAATGAAATTATGGGAAAAAAAGTATTTTCTAAAAAGAAAAAAAGCCACAATGTTTTGCCTTGTTTATTTATGTATTTATTTATGGCACTTACTGAGAAATGAATCTCAGTCCAGGCCTACAGTATTTAACAGATTACACACATAATAGTTGTAGGATGCTGTCCACAATAATTATAGGCTTTAGTCTACTCACCCAAGAGTAATTATGATAAATTTGGCTAGCTTACCTGGAAACATTTTATTTGAATTTTGGACCCCTTTCAGACAGCTGCATGCTTTTCCTCCTCTGGGTACCATTCACTAGTATGTAGCTTTGAACTGCAAATTAAAATTTTGCCTTCTGTGACCAAAGTTAATTTTTGAACTGTTTTTTTTTTCCAAAAATCTCCTCCTCTGAGACATAAATTGCATTTTATGTTAAAAAGAGGGAACAAGAATCAATTTACACCAGTTTGGTGACTACAAAAGTGCGATGTATCATGAGAGCTGGCAGCACTGCAGCTGCCTGGACCTCCCTCGCTAAGGCTGCTGCACAAAGTGGGTCACTGAAGAGACAGGAATATCTGGTCCATAGCACTCCTGGTCCTCGACCAGGGCGTGCTGCCCTGTGTAGGCTCGTGTTCAGGAGTTGTGCATGGTGCTGCTACCCACTGGTGGTGTTCACAGCAGCTGAGCCCTTCTACCATCAATACAGCACTTTAGTCTCAAGAATTGATGCTGAGCAAATACATTGTTTGGTGCCTCTGTTCTAGCACATTATGCAATGGGGAAACACCACGTGCCCTTGCACAGGGACCCAACTAATTTCCCTTGCTAAGGTAGTTGGGAGGGCAGTGAACCGTACACTGATGGTTTTGCTTTTGTGGATAAAGCCATGATGTATTTTCCCTACTAGATCAAGCCGACTTGTAAACCCTGGAAAGCTCAGTGAGGCATTACCGACACTGCTTGTACTGTCATTCCTTGACTCATGATCTCTAAAGCAGAAACTCAGTTTGGCATGCTGAAGTTCTGATCCCAGCTTCTGTATCTAGAAAGAATTAGTGCTGTTTCATTGATCTGGCCTTTGATGCTTTCAGGCACTGAAGCTAGTAGGAATCTTTTCATTGTACTGAGTTTTGGGCCTTCTGACTATATGGTACTAGAGTTTGTAAAGAGGAAGGTATGTATTATTAGTAACAACTGGATTTTCTTTAGTACCAAATACTCAATATTGTTTGATAGTCAAATATATGCTTCTCACTTCATTAAAAGGGTAATTTGTTCATCTAAGAATCAACTTTCAAATGTGAGTTATGGTATTTTTAGCTCCAGCCACTGTGTTTATTCATTGCCATATCATGTGACCTCCTTGTACACCTTAGCTGCAAATGTCAGATCTGAAGGATTAATTCTGATTGATAAGGGAGTTTCTTTAATGTAACTTCATCTGTTGAAATACTTTATTATCTGAACCAACCCCTTGTCTTAAGAAACATACCACACACACAAGACAGTAAAATATTTTCAAATGGTAGAGTCTTTGTATGATGTGTCAAAAGATTATGTTGTCTCCTGAGATAAAGTGAATCAAAAAACCCTACATATTTTCTATTTCTGCCCCCTCTAACTCGCTTAAATTCATGTTAGATTTTTATGCTGCATGGTACATTTTATTATTTGCTGTTGCCATTTTGAGATTTCATTGATAATGAGCCTGTTCAGGTCGTGCTGGTATTTCACTCCTTGCCCTAACTGCACTGTTCCCCTAGAGTGGCAAGACTAAGCTAGCGATAATTGCTCCTCTTTTGTCTTCACACAGTACCTAGAGGTATCAACCTACACTTGAGCTGAAAAATCTCTTGAATCTCTGATTTCTTCATTTTTCTATGTCATATTTCTGCATAAAAACAAAATGAAAAACCTTTTAGAGAGAATTATTGCCAAAAAAAATACACAGATGAGGCTTAAAAAGCATATCAGACCTATTTACATGTCATTTCCTATCCCACCCTTCAAAAGACTACATAATTCCTAGTAAAAAGCTCCAGTGATGATGCTCCACCATATCTATTTCTGTGCCCCATTATTTTAGTGACATAGAATAGTTCTTAGTTTTGCTTCTGAATCTTCTTTGTTGCAATTGTGACCCATTATGTCATATCTAAACAAGTTGTTCTCTTCCCCTTTGCAATTGTCTACATTTTAGGGTTTCTTTTGAGATAAACACAAATTATCACTATTCACTGGTGATGTTTCTTAGGTTTCTAATATTATGTTGCTCTTTCTCATACTCTCCAGCTGCTCCAGATTATTCTTGAAATGTTTGGTCCAAAACTGGACATATTACTGCAGCTGAGATCTTATCAGTAAAGCGTCTTTCAGGTTTAACTACTCTTTTTGTAGTCCAGGGTGATGTTTTCCCATCCAAATAGCATTGACTCATGCAAACAGTATCATTCATTGTAATTATTAGACATTATTCTAGAACTGGCTGTCCAGTTCAGTGTATACTCATTTCCTAGTCCCTGTCTGGGTGCAATACACTGCACTCACCCCTGCTGAGAACCATCTTGATGTTTTTCCAGAAAGCTTCTCCAGTCTATCAAGAACATTTTGTATTCTAGTCCCGTTCAGCCATCAAAAACTTGCCAAAAATTTACTCACCTGATCTAGGCTCACCTTAACAACTTAAACACCTGTTTTAAAATATCTATGAATTAAAAATTAAAAAGAATCTACAAGGTTACATTATCAGAGTATAGGATGTATGAAACAGCATACTTGTATATCCTGATTCCTCTTGGTTTGGAGGTTTTTCTTGATTTTATTCTTGGAACCATTCCTTGGGAAGAAAAGTCAGAAAGCAATTCCTAAAGTCACCCTTCTTTGACCCCTAGACCTAAAGGCTGGTTTACATCAGCTTCTGCTGCTAGCAGAACTGCCCCAGTATATAGCTCAGACAGGGCATCTCCAGAGTGGCTGTGGGTAAGAGGGCACTGTAGCAGTGGTGACGGGACGTGGATAAGATATTCTCAAGGTGCTGCCACTCATATTTCAAGGCTAAGACAACATGGACATTCCAAGACTTTTTGCTGGAGGGCAGATGCAGGGCACTAAAAGCTGACATGATGATCTGAGCTTCTGCAAGCTCTGAGCCACAGTGCAGCTTTTTTTGTGAACATACCCTCAGTTTATGGCCTTGACGACCAACACAGAACACTTTCTGCTTAGCTAGGACATCCTCATCCTTACAGTATCCCTTGGGGAAATTTCACTGACTCCTCCATTCTTTATACCTGAAGTCCTGGCTGAGTCATATTGATAACTACATAGCTGCTGGGGTAGAGCAACTCAGCCCTACTCCTGCCACAGGACATGGATCTTATGCTGCACCAGCTACAGCTAACTGTAGTACTCTTCTCCATTTTCTTGCCTCTTTGCCGTCTTTCTCTCCCTTCTCTCTCTCTGTTGTTGTTGTTTAATTCCTCTTCCAGATAAAGCCTGGAAAGGAAAAAAGGCTGAATAATGAAAGCCACAAGCATTTGTGGGTAAGCTCTCAGGCTTGCCTCCTTTTCTTCACACCTGTTCCGCAGGATGTTTAGACTACAGCTCTCTCTGTCTTCTTGTCTTCTTGCCATAGACTAATGAATTTGAGTCTGCTGAAAAGGTGCCATAAGTAAAGAACATGGATGATGTTCAGAAGCTTCTCTTAAACATTTCACAGCTTCCTCCTTCCCTGTCTTATCTCACTGTGAAAAGGAGCTGCATTTATGAGCCACTCATGCAAACATTTTTCCTTTTTGTATTCATGGCCGAGAGGAGTCTGGGGACAGTGAATGCTCCCACAGCTACTGTGCAAATAGCAGTTAATACTCCAGTCTGCCAGGATGGGGGTATATTGCAGCTCTGAAGTTGCTAGATGGGTTCGTTTGTATGTTAACATTTTTATATGCATATTTATGGCCTAGAAGCCTATATCATCACTTTATTGAGAAATCTGGAAGAGAAATGTTAAAATGGCACAATCTCAGCATGTCCCCATGGCAACCATTACAGGTGATGAGTTCAGAAGTAGTGGGTTAGAGTTGTTTCTCTGACGAAACAATAAACGTGGCAGACAGGACTTTGATCCACACCAGAGGTCTTCTCTTAAGAGATGCTGGTCTTATTCAGACCCTAGCCAATGCTAAGAAAGTGTTTAAACATAGAAAGTTCAATACTTCCTTGATTTCCCACTAGAAGATGTTCTAATTTGCACCCTGATCCAGGAGCTCCTCTGAACTTACAGCAGCAAAGGGCTGCCCCATTCTTGTCTCTGACAAGTGTCCTGGCCTGGCTTGACTCCTGTGGAGAATCTGTGGCTATAAGCACTATATATGATGTATTAATTCCCAGCTTTCACTAGTATTTCTGAAGATTATTTTGTACTGACATTAGTGATGAAGTGGAATGGCTGGCGAGCAGTGGCAAGTGCTGAACTTTTGGTACTTGAATATTTACTGAAATCCCTTATAAATATAGAACTACCCTCTTCTGCCTCCAAAGTCTTCTGCTATTGACTGAATCAGAAGGGATGACCAGTAATATCTATTGAATACAGAGATTTCCTGACAGCATTGTACAACGTGACTGTGTTGTGTTAAATGCCCTAGCTTTGCAAAGAATGGCGTGAAAGTGTAGAGTGCCAAAGGAAATTGGCACAGATGCTACCCTCTATATTCTGCTGCTGTCCTTGCCATTACAACAACTGTAGCCAGCAGCAGTACCTGTGCTGGAACACTTTGGAATGTGAAAGTTTGGGCATCCGGGGTTGTTTTCCTGCAGATCTTAAAGAAATTGTTCTCATCCTCAAGAGATGAGCAGAGGGCACAGTGCTTGAAGAGAGCTGCACTGGACAGGGTTGAAATGGGGAACATGTACAAGGTTAACTTCACTATTAGGTTGTTTGATCTAATTGGAACTGGCTTTTTTGTCAAAGTATCTTAAAGGACAGTTAATAGTACCTGAAGTCCTCTTGTCAAGTACTTAAAAAGCGTAGGGAACAAATATATAACTAACAGCAGGAACAAGGAACTCTTTAACATACATAAGAAATCTGGTCCAATCAAATCCTTCATGGAAATCCAAATAGAACTCATGGGAAAATAGCACAATAGCCTGTCACAATCAAAGGACAATTGTGACTGCTGTGACATAAAATAAAACAAGATGACAAAGCCTCAGAGCACAACAGATGCCATATTATTCTTGTTCTAGATGTAAACTTGGTACTTTGAAACTCGTAGCCTTTTTATTCTTTCCTGGAGATCTCCTTTTACACTGAAAGCCTATTTTGGTTGCTGTGAATCAGGTCTTTTGTTACACTTATATGCCTGCTTATAGAGAACAGCTGTACCATATCCTGGGGTTTTGGTCTAATCAGATGAAGCATTTAACTAGACCTTTATGACATGATAAGTTGTCTCAGGAAATAAGTGCTCCCAAGGCATCCTGGCAACAATGGATCTGTGGGTCTGATGAGGGTTCCCTGAGGCAGGTGTCAAAGGCAAAGTTTTGGGAATTGATTTCCAAGATGATTGTGTGAGGAGAAAAAGAAAACATATCTGAAAAACAAAACAGAAAGATTCTCTATCTGAGGAAATGAAAGCAGTGATATTTAGTACAAACCCCTCTGGGAAAGCAGAATGGGGAATCTCTGAAAATGGTGATTGATTCTGTTCTGCTGCTGCTGTTTTCATGGAAATAGCACTCCCCGTGCAGTCTTTGTAAATAGAGGAGGGCACTAAAGCAACTACTTGACTAGCATCATCTGTTTATCTTTGACAGGAAAACAAGAGAGCTAGATCCAAAATATCGTCTATGGCCTCAGGTGAAAGGATGACAAAAATAGTTATGTAATTATATTCCTCACTTGGGGCTTGGCTATTATCAGAGGGCATGCGACTGCCTCTCCCTCCCCGCAAGCTCTTCCTGAGACGAAGATAGAGATTATGTATCACTAGCACTCATAGTAAATAGCCTTCTCATCAGACAGTTGGCATTTATGAAGGAAATGGAAAAGCTCAACAACAGCAACACTGCTGAAGAATAGAAAGTCATTGTATAAGCATACAAGGCTTATTGTTTTCATAAGCGTTCATTGTCATGCAATTTTTCATTTTTAGCAAAATTTTTTTAAACACTTAACACTTCCTGACTCTTCTTGGTAGGTAACTACTATACAAACAATTCATAGTTTTTAAGTAGCTATCGATATTTTAACTTTAATGACAGTTTGGAGACATGAGCAATTTCTTACTTAATTGTCATGTATTGGGTAATTTTCTTAGAAATACTCAGGCCTGGCTGGCTGAAAAGATGGGGTTAAGTGCTGGGTTGTACCATGGTCTAAATAACCTGATTTTAGTCTTCCTGAGCAGTAGTACTGGAGCAGAGAGAACACATATTTGTTCTCAAAATAGGAAGAACAGAAATGAATCAGATCTGGCCACCACTCTCCAAAGCACTGGTTACCATCTGGGCTATTGAGGTAAGACCACAGAGATGATACAGGCCAGCTAACAAGACTACACACAGAAAGAAGCAGAGAAGAAACTGCCCTATTCCTGGCTAATAAGGTCTTTCACAATTTCTGCTTGGTTGGTATTTTTGGGTGCATTGTCTTGGTCCTGAACCATGAACTGATTCACAAGGTAGCCCCTAAGCGAAGTGACCTAATTCAAAAAGCAGGCTTATGCTGGTAGGGCTATAACAGGGCAGATGTGGGACATCTGGGGGCTCCTAGGCTGGATGCTTAGTGTTAACTCATTAAATTAGTATATTCTCGCTGAAGTGTGTGCCTGTCTTTCTGCTGGAGGGTGTAGCAAGACTAGGCATCTCCTCAGAAAATATTCAGTGCTCCCAGGGAGTGAAGAAGGAGATGCTTGGTCTGCCAAAGAGAAACAGCAAGACAGCTGCATATCTTAATGGGCATCTAAATCAGGTCTCCTCATTAAATAGGTCCATCCTTAAATCTATCCTTTCAGCACTTAGTCTATACCAGAGAGTGGCTATCTGATAAAAGGGGAGAAGACAGCAATAGCTTCCAGAGTTCACTTGGGAAGTATGAGTTCTCCTCAGCCTGAGGGCTTCCACACAACAGCTCCCTTTGTTTTAAAAGCTGTGAGTCTTTCCCACTAGGCTTAAATGGAGTTTCTTGCCATTTCTGTGCAGATAGGCCACTGTGCAGGAAGGCAAAATGAAGCAATGAGGAAGGTCTTGCAGTCACACAGGGCCAAGTAGGGGAGAGGCTAGAAAACAGCAAGGAGAATCTCATTATAATGGTAATTTTCTTGACCTACTTTACTCAACCATGGCACTTTGCAAGCAGGATCCCTAGCAACAGCACTGCAGTCCTGAGGCTTCATGATACAGACTTGGTGTTTGGTGGTTTTCAGCTGCTGTTCTACGTCCTGAGCAAGGCAACTTACCAGCAGCTTAACAAGGACATTGCCAAAGAACCTGCCACTCTCATCCATGCTCTCTCACTCATTCATTACTTTATAGTGTTACAGTAGCCATGTTTGGGATGAAAAATCAAGCAAACTATATGCTGCATGACAAAATTACAGAGGAAAAGGATGCTGTAGGCTACTTGTACTGGTGTGAGAGTTGCTCTCTTTTTCCGAGCTCATGATCCTGTGGTTAGATACAGATAATGAGTCAGAGCTGAGTGCTTCCCATGGACTTACATTTTCCATAGCTCAACAACACACTGCTGGGGTAGTTTTATTAAACTAAAAGCACATGCAGTCATACACCAATGAACAGACAGTCTTGGGGGAATAGGGACAGCTCTAAGAACATTTCATCTGTTTGAGTGTCTGTTTTAGCAATGGCATTTGCCTAGCAAAAAAATTTATAAATACTACTCACATTTCTTTCATTCAGACATTGGCCTCCTTGTTTCATTTTACATTTCCAGGAACTCAGAGAGAAATAAAACATCACTGAATGTTTTACCTTTAGGCTCCTGATGACCATCACATTAGTCATGCAATCAGATGTGATGTCTATATTGTATTGGTCATATAAGTTACTGTCTTCAGTTCAACATGTAATAGACTGGCGTGATGTTGAATTAGAGGATGGATACCCTCATCACCTTCAGGGTTTGACAATACCTCAAAACTCTGGTAATTCAGACACAGAAAAAGCTGTCTTTCTCATCTGCTCTCTCCTACTGCTCCATGGCCTTTTCTTCATTCTCTAGCCAGAGACCTAGAGCAGGGTTTGCACCTCTCTAACTGGTCTCTGCAAGAAGCAGGAGAAGCATCTCAGGCCCTGAGGGATGTTAATTCTTAAGGGAACTGGTCCAAGACCTTCCCTCTTTTAATAAACCTGAACAATGACTTACGTTTTCCTCTCTGTTAAACCATCCCACTGAAGCCATTAATCTAACAGCCTACTGGCAAACCCACAAATGTCTTCTGTATTTCAGTACTACCAGCTGAAATAGTTACTAGGTCCAGAGGCAGTCTCAGAAAGAATACTTTTTCACAGACCAGTTGCTCTTCCTGAGATATGGATCCAGCTTATTACAACTGGACAGCAGCCTGAAGTATGTATTGCTGCTGCCGGAGCTGAACACGTTGTGGGTGGAAAGAGAATGGCAGTATTACCTGTTATGCACAACATTTGCTGGAATGTCCATCTCATAGCACATAAGGATGCTGAATCCCAAAATATCCATGTTTTGTGGTCCTACATATCATATCTCTGCCCATGACGGACTTGAAGTAGTGAACTGACACTTCACAATATAAGGTAAAAAAGTGAGCGTTAAAACTTTCTTTTACAGAAATACAGAGCTAAAACAGTTCGTATGGTGCAGATGGGTTTTTTGAGTAGTTAATCATTCCTTTACATGGATCCAAGTCAGATGCCACAGGCACTGGACTCGACGGCTTCTGTGTTGTTCCAGACCTGGGGTCACTGAGCACAAAGTTGTGACACAGCACAGGAGACTGTCACACACTGTTGGCTCTTTGTGGGGCACTATGTTGTCTCCTGAGTTAGTATCCAGCTTGATTTGCTAATCCTCTGAGCAGAAGGAACGAAAGGAACTGTTGCCTGAGGCATGCAAGCAGATGCAGCTGTGTGTGAGAGAGGACAGAGAGGTGGAGGTGGCAGCCAAGCAGCAGTCACAGAGGGAGACCAGCACTATGGTCACCCCGAGCTGGGGCTGAAGGCTTGAGGACTGCCTGCACACACAGCCTGGTAGTCTGCCAGCAGTAGTTACAAGCTGCAGGCCAAACAGCAGACTGAGAGAGTTACATCATTCTGTTGCTTTTACCCAAACTGCCTTCAGAGGCTGTTTTAGAAATAGGTGGCATTTCATCCTTGTTGTGATCTATCAAAGACACCCACCAAAACTCTGGTGACAGAGAAACTAAGGAATGCAACATCATGAAGGAGAGTCAGGATTTCATCCATTGCTACCAGGATGTCACCCTCCCTGCTAGCAGCAACCCTTCCAGAATGTGACATTTCTTCCAGAATGCTGTGGGTGTGCCTGTAGGAATCCCCTAAAAGAGGGGCAGAAGATGTACAACTGTCTGTCTGGGTGCCCTGTGCTAGCCTGGTCTCACCGTGCAGCTATTAAGTCCCTGATGCTGCAGCATAGCCTTAATAGGGACTGAAGCCCTTCCTGTGAGTATAGGTATTTACAGAAAAACACCCTGTTCAAAACATACGGTAAATAATATACATATTGACTTGGTCTCTGTATATGAACATATGTGACTTTCATATAGAAGCAACAGAGATCTTGATCTGTTTAGTGAGACAGCTAAACTCAGCTACCAGTTGGTAAAAAGGACCTGTACGTTGCTACTACAACTTCTCTGTTTGCTTTGTATAGCCTGAAGATGTGCAAGGCCATGCTGGCTTTCTTTGTAGATAAAGAAAACTTTGAATGCCTCTCCCCAACTGACTTCTTTTTTTTTCCTCACCTTTTTGTAATTTTTTTTTTATAATAAGAAGAAAGAAATTACAGAATTTTAATTTTTTTAACAAAAAACCCCAGCTTCTTTGAATCTGTGACTTACTCTGCAGAATTCACTTTTTCCAACTGCACTGCTGAGAATGCTTTGTCATAAGTCATGCAACAGTGGGTGTATTTTTTCTGGGCTGATACAGGTTGTGTTGCTTTATGCTAGTACTACATCATGAGCTGTGCTTTCCCTGTCGTGTATTCAGAGCAGGTGGGTTTTTGCATGTGCTATTTTATCGTGTTTTTTAGAAGTTCATGGCAGAACTTTGATTGATTTGGAGGTGCAAGGGATTGCAAGATAATGAAAAATTACCTGAGGTCTGAGCCAAGCTCAAAGGTCTATGAACATTAACATACTCTTCACTATTTGTAAACTGTGAGATACTGTATGCTACTTTTTAAGGTTTTAATTGCAGTTGGCATTATAGACCCACTGCTGGTGGCAGACATTGTGCTGAAATGGGGTGTTTCTGGGACTACTTGCACTACAAAAACTTTGAGCAAACACTGTCGGCCATTTTCTAGCAAGTCCAGGAAAAAAGCTATTTGCAGGTAGAAGAAAATTTTACATTTTGCTTCTAGCGATGCACTTAAATTAGAGTGTTTAATTTGAGCCAGACTTCTGTTGGAGCTAATTTTGGTGGTTCTGATGCCTGCTACTGATGTGCTGAGAGCCAGGTGGTGTTTTGATGCATGAGCTTGGGTCTGGGCAAGTCCATGTGAAAAATATGTGGAACATCCTGTTATGAGATCTTCTGAAGGGATGGTTTCCCAACATGTTTCAGTTCAACCAGTGCTATTTTTCTCTGTTGGCTCCTTCTTTCTGTCCATCTCCTTGTAAACATTACTTGTTCAACAGTTTAACCAGGGTTGTTTGTTGCTTTAAAAGTATATGTCAAACTAAAAATTACCTGAGGTCACTTAGTTTGAGTGTAGATGGCCCTGGTATTCCTTTGATGACTGTGAGGGGTGGCATAACCAAATTCAAAGTTAGGCATCATTTGTATTCCCTCATCTGCTGGCAGAAAGACTGCATGAACATGATGATTTAAACTGGCTGGATCAGGCAAGAGAGAAACAAATGCAGAATAATAACTCCACATGCAAGGCCCTGTTGGCAGAGAGATACAGTCCCTGGTGAATCTTTGGGGAAGCATGAATATTTCCAATAAACAAATGGGACAGTCTTTTAGGGCGGGCAGAGGAGGTAGGAAAGTGCTATAAGCCACAGTCATGTTCAATTAGTGGTTGTAAAAGTGACATTTGCTCTGTGTATTCTTAGGATCAGTGCTGAGAATACAGCTCATCTATTAGCACTTCTGACAAGCCAGTGTTTAACCCACTTTCTCAGCATCATGCCCAGGAGAATAGGTCGGTCTGTTTACTGAGATATTTTTCAGCACATTTTTCTGCTACTACTGAGCAAGTGGCCGTATTTCAAAGATTGAAATTCCAGAATATTTCAGAACATGCTGAGGACTGTCTGGCACGTCAACTGTGGATGGGCAGTTCACTACTGTAAGATGGCACCTGCTCATGCCACCACTTGTGATGGTTAGAAAGGAGAAGCTTTCTTCTTATTCATGAGAAAGAGATATAATCAAATATGAAATCTCCTCTGTCCTTTAGATAGCCTATTACCACAAAACCATAAAATTACGTCCTTGTACAGGAGTTCTGAAGTTTTCATCCAGCTGATATTAGACATGAGCTTTCTTGGAAAAGGCAGGTTATCACTGCAGAATTTTTGTGTTTAGCTGGTTGAGAAATAAAAACACTGTTTGAGCTCTTTAGAAAACTGTAGTTGGGATTTCGAAGAGATAGAAGGGGTGAATAGCTGAAGTGAATGGTGATACAATATGAAGGCAACGGGAGAATGAAAAGTTGCTGTGTCATGACAGCAGCAACAAAAGTATTTTAAGAGGGTGAGCACTGCTAATTGCCTTGAGCCTTTCGCTTGTATCTGGTGTCCCTTACTCCCATTCCAACAAGATCTTTCCTATTTTGGATTGTGTTCTGTAGAGAGAGATTAGTGTCTTCATGTTATTTGGAAAGCACCACGCCTGGGACCGGGGCAGCCAATAATAAGTAAATAACTCACATGTTTTGGGAGCCTGTAACAGTAGCTGTATGGAAAGTGGCAAGACTGTCTGGCTTGCATTGCTGTGTTTGTGCTGAGGGAGCGTCTGTAGGCAGCACGTGTCTCCCTGGCTGATGTGACTGTGCAGATTGTGCAACTGTACAAAACCAGAAATTAACTGCTGGGAAACAAGAAAGCATTTCACACAAAGCAGATCTGAGAGGACCTTGTAGCCCTCTTGCAGCCACTGGAGACTCCCCTCTCACCCCCAAAATCTAGAGTGCTCTGCTTCTCTGTCCCCATTTTCAGCACTTGCCACAACAGCACAGTAGGATCCCAATCTGCTGGGTCAGGGTCAGCCACTCTCCTCCATGATAAGGGTTATAAACATGCTGTTTCTTCCTCCCCTAGATCATGTCTGGACACTGGTTTCCCAGTCTTCTCTCAGGGAATCCCTTTGTGCCCCCTTTTCTATTCCTTCCACTCAGGAAATCCTGATGCACCAGGCACAGCCAGCCTGAGGAAGGCCATTCAGATGAAAGTAAGATACCATCAACTGAGCCAAAAATCTCCTGACATAGTTTACCTGACTGAATGGGCTGTGCCTTCAACCTCCTGCTGCCACAGTCATAATTTCTTTACTTTCAGCAACATGAGGATTCTAAGTGTGTAAACTGGGTTACTTCATTACCATCACCTTTGAAAACTCAAAGGCTTGGGAAGGTAGTGCTTCCAGTTCCAACACTTGACCTGGGGCAGGCAGCAGATATTTTTGCCATGCTAGGCTGTAAAAAGAATTTTCTCTTGGTTCAATCTGGAAGGGTTTTCCCTTTTTTTTTTTTTTTTCCCCCAGTTGGAGGAAAAAGATGGCACACTCCCAAAATCTCATGCTACATTCGTTCAGCATGTATATAAAAAGTTTCCTTTTACAGAGGCCTTGGAAGGTTAGGAATGGAGTCCTGCAAGGGAAAAGCTAAGTGTGTCATTGCTTGAAGTGTTTAAAATAAGGCTGAGCACTCAGTACCAAACACTGGGAAGGATGGGTGAAGAACAGTCCCTGTCATTAGAGGGAAGCAGACTCTCTGATCCATTTGCTCCTCTTGGTCTCCTGCTTCTTGAAGTCCATTAGAAAAATAAATGTATAATGTGCTTTTATTGGGATATATTTTCCTTCTAACACATTGCCTAAGACTGCCCCAATCCCAAAGGCCAATTTAGTTATTTAGGAGAAGGCTTCTAATTTCAGAGGGTGACAAGCCTCCAGGTACAAAAGGCACAGTGCTGCTGACACATTTGTAGCTATGGTCTGGCCACACTGGTTTAGGTTTTTTCCTCTGGTCTGCTACACAAGTACTGCCTGCTGGCTAATTGCCTCCAGTATTTAGCACTGACACTGCAGTTAGAGTATACTTTCCCAGAGCCCAGCTTTGCTAAATTCCCAGCCACAGGAATTCAGACCACTTGTTGTCCTTTAATCCTTATACTCTGCTTTTCTCACATCCTCTGTGGATGTCCTTCCTTCACCAGAGACATCCACAGACAAAAACAGTGGTTTTCCAACCATCTTGGATAGTCAGTCATTTTTTGGTATTAATGCCAGTGCTTACAGAACTCTTGCTGATGTTTTTTTTTAAAAAAAAATCTTCCGGTTCCTTTTGAGCTTCTTGATGTTTTAGTTGAACTAATACAACTGAAAGAGAGTTTGACCTGTGGCACAATATTTACATAGAAACTTGTTGTAGGGTATTATTTTGGTTTATTACATGCAACAAGAAAGTTGTTTCTGGCAATTCTCACATAGTGAAGAATTTGCAGGATGAGACCAAAATTAATTACCATAAGTAGTGGAGCAACTGTATACATTGGTTTTATAAAAACAAGAAATCAAGAAATCAGATTAAGACCCTGAGCTCATCTAGAGTTATCACAATCAGAAATTCAATCCAGCAGAGACATTTCTCATGCAGCACAACATACGCTTTCTGAAAATATAAATCACAGCAAATAAACAGGGAAAGGCACAGCACTAATACACATACAATTATAGAACAAAAGAATCTCTATTGGTTTTCTTTGTTTGATTAAAAAAAGCCGAAAGGCAAAGATTTGTTTAACTCATTGCACAGGGACACAGCGAGATTCATTTGTCAGGTCTTTATGCTCAGGGCGGTTTCATGCGCGTGGTCATGGCACACTAACATTTCTTGTAAATCCTTGCTAGGGACCTAGGGTTGTAGTCAGGAACAATCAACACACAGTGAACTCAGCAGTGATTGACTTGAAAGGTAAACACCTGTGGGGCAACCTGAAAAAAATGTTCCCATCAGCAGCTGACTCAGGGAATTGGAGGGGGATATTGTACCTTCTGAAGAAGCCTTGCAGTGTAAGTTTTCAGGCTTTTCTTGGTTCAAGTGGCAATAGTTAGTAGTTCAAAACATGGCTCAAGGCAGCAATTTAATTTCTCTGGATTTCAGCAGGAGAAAAATGTAATAGTTCACATAGTTGTACTTGACTTGCAATTGAAAAGGAGCTTGTGTGCTATAAATATATTTCAAATGCCTAGACAAATCAGATGTGTTCTTATAAACAGCCTTGTAAAGTCAGGTAATCTATTCTCTGTATATATTGCATCCTCCTGGTCTCTTAATTCATGAGATATGTGTAGATGGTAGTTTAAAATGTGAACATCCAGAACTTACGTGGCAGGTGTTTACAGGCTGCTACAGCTCTCTTTTTTTTATTATTATTTTTTTAATTTTATATATTAATTTTCTTGTATCTGTTTCACCTCTCTTAATCTAAGAGATAGATTTTAAAGTAATTTTGGATGGAATTCAAACAGTAAAAACTCTGAAGGCCCTTAGGCACCTAACTTTGCATGGAAATAGCCGATGGTATTTCCAAAACACCAGGTCTGCTTGATGTCTAATATACATTATTTCTCAAAGGGAATTAGTCCCAGATCCTGTGTAGGCTTTTTTGCAAATCCTATTTGATGCCTATCTGCACCTTTAAGTATCTAAATACTTTTACAAATCTGGATTCAAACTCTTAAATACTATCTCAGAATTTAGTGATAATATTAAGGAGAGTTTTGCCTAAGAAAGCATTTCAGTATTCAGCCTTGGAATTAATCAGGTGCAAACCAGGAAAGGCTAGGTTCTAAATAATCCTTCCAAAAATTAGTATCTAAACATACTCTGTAAGTGTTTAGTCCCACCATACTCTGTAAGTGTTTAGTCCCACATACAAGGCAAAGATACACCCTTCATCTTTCCAGCAACTCAGTTATTTTTTTCTTTAAACAAAGGACAATATATCAACATCAGCCTAAATCAACTGAGAACCTAGTGTCAGATTTTTTTTTTTTTAACTGGACTGATGTTCCCAGCAATATCTAAATATAAACATACTCAAAAGAGAAATCTTTTTATATTACATTTTCTTTCTGATACTTGCATCTAAGTTTAATGTAGAAATCTTGTACTGCCACTCAATTTGCTAGAAAGTGCTTTGGAGAGATGCTTACTTTTTAGGGGTTTTTTTCTTTGCTCTAAGAAGCACTTGAAAACCAGCACATTTCAAATGCGAACCAATAGAAAAGTAATCTCAGTTTTCTAAATGAGAAAACAGAATTCTTGCTGTTTATCTTGCTTGCTTCATAGTACCTAATTTTCTAGTTGATATCAGAAAGAAAAGCAAAATGAAAACCAATTTTAGAAGTAAAGGAAGATATTGAAAGAAATACTGCAATATGTTAAGATTATCACGACCCCAAACCTCTTTGTCTTTCCAAATGTTGTTATTTTCAACACTACATAGATTTCAACATAACTTAAAAAAAGTGCCCCATACACACATCTTTATGACCTCTTGCAGTTTTCTACAGAAACAGATAAAGGTCAGAATCTTCTTTTGATTATAGAAGAAGTGTCAGACAGATGGCCTGTATATAGTATTTATATATTTAATGAGAAAGGTATCTAAAGTTAGCCATCTCGCTTTTCCTTGTAGAACCCCACATACCTTCTTCCTGTCTGTGATATTCACTCCACTGTATAGTCTAGACTGCTTAAAGCTTGCTAATAAATCCCAGGTGCCTGTAAACAGAAATAGTGACTAAATGAGCAAGTGTAACCATGGTTGTGATGGTGATAGCCTCTAATTAAAACTGATTAGGAACCCCATTTTACCAGCCCACAAAAGACCAGGGACAAAGATGAGCATCGTCCAAGAAGGCAGGACCCTACGTGTGCTTAGTTGAGTTTGCACAGTCATAGTGGGCAGCAGGTGGTTACAATGCTGCATGAATTCTTTTTATACACCTTGTTTCATAACAAACTAATTTGTGAAACAGTGGAATTTAACTTTTGACTATGAACATAGCTAAGGAATATTTTGACAGCATACTCAGTGTTTTGAGTGTGTGCAGCTGAAATGTCCTGTAACTCCCTGGTTGCATATATTAAGTCCACTTATAGACCAACCCTTCTTACAGACACAAATCCATGTATTTTATCTCCCAAACAAACACTATTGACAGTCAGCCAAGACTATCCAATGACCCATGTTTACAGACTGACTCCTTCCATGAATGGCTTTCTCCAATGGATCAATGAAATTGAATTACAGTCGAGGAAGAACAGCAGATCCTTGATAAAAGAATTCAAATAATCACCAACTCAATTGCATTGAATATGCTGAACTCATGTAAAGGCAGAAGAGCACAGACTTCAGTTGAAAGCTGTTCTTTCAATATCTCATCAGTCACTGCAGGAGAAATTTCTTATGCTTTAACTACCTTTTGCATGGCATTGCTCTTGCAGAAACTATTTCTGTAGGGGCTCATTGATGTATAGCCACACAATGACATTTGATAGAGAACCAAAAAATCAGCAGGTTAAGTAAAAACTTTTCTTTTTACTGAGCCAAAGCCAGAGGCATTTACAGTGTGTAGGATTAAATCAGAGCAGCCTGGAAGCTGATCTGTGAGAAATTTGAGGAAGAAACTAAAAATGCAAGTTGGCCGGCAGCTGCTTGTCAGGATGGGAAGAGAATTTTGGCCATTGTGACATGAATTTAATTGAAAATAGAGAAGTATTTATAGCAATGATAAAACAGGAAACTGGTTGTAACTTAACTAGTTGTCTACTAGTATAATGAAGGATAGTTTTCCCTCCTATTGTGGGTACACATCTTTTTTGCTTTGTTTTCTCTTTCCCCCTTCAAGTTCTCATAAGACCTACAATATTTAAATATTGAAATCTTGTTTGTTTCAGACACTATTAGTGATCTAATTTTTGATCTTTTTTGCTAATAGACTAGAAATTTCTGCACGTGTCACAACAGATACAATCTTCTTTCCTCTTTGCAAAATCAGCAACATTAATTCTGAGCATTTTCTGAATTAGCAAAGCTTTTCACAGGACCATTATTTTTAAGTGCTATTACTGTAATTACTCAGGAGAACTTAGTTTAAATTAGTGATGCTTAAATTAATTAACGAGAACGGCCTGTGATTTTTCCCATGAGTTAAGATTTAAGATCTTACTTGCACAGGTGTTTTTTTGTGTGTGTATATTTCCAGCAACAGAAAATTTTAAGAAACTCTGATCTAAATGTTTTCTGCTGCATTAACATTGAAATCAAAAATTACATGCAGGCAATTGTTCATTTATCCTGAAGTTCCATATATCTTCGTCTTGTGTAATTAAACATAGACCAGCTACAGTCAATGACACTGCAGTAACTTCCATGGGCAAGATCCTAGATGGGATGTATGTGGTGGTTAGAAAAGGGCATGGGAAATTGGGATACCTGCCTTCTTGTTTGAGTACTTCTCTCATTGCACTGTGCCTCTGTGGAACAGGGCAGCTTCACAGAGCAAATGCACGAGTGATGAGTCATTTGAAAGTGCATGAGCTAATTCAGCTTCCACTGACTTCAGCTGGCTGGACTAAATACAAGAATAGAAAGTGCTGCACCTACTTTGAAACATTATTCATTTATCTAAAGCTGTCTGCTGCATCTCTGTACAATACAGATCAGTGCTGTTCAGTCTCTAGCTGGTGCAGGACTTCTAAATCTGCAGTGGACAGTCTTGGGGTCCCCATTGCAGTGTTGCTGGGTAATACACACAGTATCAACTGCTTCTTGTCCTTTTTCTATGTTAAGGGAAAATTCTAGTTTCAACAGGAATAGCCATGAAGCTCTCACAGAAGCCAGAATTTGAGAACAGGCATAATCCCACCGAGGTTTTTTACCCCTACTCTTTCTTTCCTTGCTTCCAGCTGTAGCTGTAGTCTAGCCTTGGATTGGAGCACCCATGCCCTGCTTAACTCAGGACAGTTTCTGGAAGTCGGGGCTAGAGCATGCTCTTGCCAGCTTGGGCTATGCTGGTGGGGCAGCAAGCCACATATAGGCTCTCCTCTAAAGAGCACTACAGTTTGGGCTGAGCTTAAGGCAGCTTAAGCTGTAGATGCTACACATAGGAAGTTTTCAGCTCAAACACTGACTCCTCTAGACTAGAGCCATGCTGGTCCAAATCTCTGCCTAGAGACCATGGCAAAATCTTACTGAACTTTTGGGAAAACATAGTCAATATCTTAAAACACATCTCAGACAAATTGTCTTCCCAAAGCAATAACTTATCAAGAGTTTAGAGCAAGCTCTATACCATTCCCTTTCCTTTCCCAATCATTTACATTGCTGGACAGGCATGAGACCAAAATGACTTTCAGTTAGAAGCTTCTAAGAAGGAATATGACTACAGATGAACTATGGATTGTGAGAGATAGTATACAAAAATTTATGGAAATACTTCCAAACATAGGCTCATGAAATTTTGTTCTTAAATTTGCAAAGTAGCTTTCTGAATAAAAAAACAACATCCTTCCAGTGTAGGTCAAGCCAGCTGGAGCTGACATTTATTTAAACAGCATGAGTTGCTATCCCTTTTCTCTCTCTCTCTTTCTCTTTCTCTCTTTCTCTCTCTCTTCTTCTTTTTTCTTTTTTTGTTTTGTTTGTTTTGGTTTGTTTGTTTGCTTTTTGGTGTTTTTTTTTTTGTTTTTTTTTTTTTGTTTAAGTAACCAAATCCCTTTGAGACCAATGGCAGGGGAGTGTTAAAATTTTTATTTAAGGGAAATTGTTGGATTGACAGAGCCTTCCCACAAACCTAATTTATTTAATAGCGATCCCAAAGGCTTTTCTAAATGAAACCAATTACAAGTTCTTTCTAAGGAAAGGTGTTTGATTTCCTGGGATGGATGTATATGTATTAAGCATTTTCCATTCATAAGAAACCATTCCTCCTGAAGACTGTTTTTTGCCTGTTGACTGTGACATAATCATCTTTATTACCATAAATGGTGCAAACACCTAGAAAATAATACAGGAATATTGACGATGTAAGGCTAGGATGACAAACTAGAAATCAAGTGATTCTGTTTTATGCAATCCCACTGCTCCTCTGGAAGGCAATTAGGCTTCTGATTGCAACTGGTTTAATGGTAAGATTCTGTCAGATAAGGAAGCTCTAGTGAAGAGGGCTTGCTTTATATCAAGGGTTATCTGTAGAAGCAAAAAACAAGCCCACCTCCAGTCATTACAGATATGCTTATTCTTTCAAAATTTCTTTCAGGGGCTTGGCACCTCTGAAGAATAAGAAAGGCAATTTTAACATATATCTCCACATTGAATTCCTCAGTGCATCCGCTTCAGCAGAAATCATTACAGTGGGGTTGACACATCTCTGAACCTGAGAGGCGTTGTCAGAATACAGAGGAAAGAGCATGCAAGATGAAGCCAGAGCATTTTTTCCTTGACAGCTCAGACACACTGGCAGCCAGATAGGGCTGGAAAAAAGGAGAAGGCACTATAGTTCCTCCTCACTGATCTGAAGCCTGCAAAGAGATATCATTTCAGACATAAACACTCTGAGCAGCATGGTTTCCTGGAGTGAAGCATACCAATGCCTTCTCTGAAGGTTTATGTTTCATGACCCCATTTTAATGACTGATTGTTTCTAACAGTCACTCTCTGCAAAGTTTCTCACTCAAATAACCTATTTATGTTATGAATAAGAGAGTTTGTTCAAGAGATTCAAACTAAAATCTGTCGCCTTACTCTTACAGCTTGCAAAACAATAAAGTTTAATGTCTGATCTGCTACTGAATTTTTAGGTTTCACACATACCAAGCAAGGTAAAACCCATTTGATATTCTTTTTTTTTTTCCTCAGGTTATTAACATATATTCATGTCTGTAGGGTTTTTTTTTACTACAGCTGAAAGTATGATCAATCTTCTACAAAATTAGTACAGGCTTAGCATCAACTCAAAAGTTCTGAAAATTCTGAATATGAGTATTGGGGGCTTTTCCCCATGAATAATTATTTCTGTAATAGATGTATGGAAAAAGAAAAAAACACATGTTAATTAGGGTAGCCCTGAAAAAACAAAATCCTCAGAGTCATGTACATTTAATATAGAACATTGAACTTCAATTCTGAGCTTTGAGTATATATTATGAAACATATTCTACATTTGAGTATAAATTACAGAATATATTACTGAAGCAATTAACTGTCCCCAACCTGCCTCTTTAAAAATTAAATTTTTTATGCAATAATCAAACTGAACATACAGAACAGAGCTGGCAGTCACCAGTGTTAGGGATTCTTCTTCTGTACAGCTTAGCCTAGAATCCTATTAGACAACTCACCTTGTTTCTGTGTCAAAAATGTCGCAGTGATGTCACAACTAGAAAATTGTGAGTTTGAAAGCTCAGTATTGGAAGACTTGCAATTTTTTTCTCTCTTTATTTCCTTTCCTAGAAATACAAGATCAGCAAATTTGAATGTTGTAAATATGCAAGCTGTAATGTGTTTATGCTTTTGTATGCAGCTATTGCAATGGTACGCACAGAGGTGCATCCATTCTCAGCTGTCTTCTCAGCAGCATTTCCAAGGAAGGCTTGTGTTATAGTATGACATGATTAGTCTTTGGAAAAGACACACCAATATTCAGTGACTAAAATTTTCTGTCTTTTTTCTTCTCTGCTATAAACCTAAAAAGATTGTTCAGAACGGCTCCTTCTGCAGCTGGTATCCCAGTACCTGTTGATGTTATTTATGACTAGTAAGAGTGTCTTACAGAAGCCTACCCAACAAGTTATTGTGAAGAAATGTGCAAAGGCAAACCCAGGCCACCTGCATCTACTTAATTCAGACAGAACATGTCTTTGCTTCTAAAGAAATATATCAAATAGGACAGTGGCCCAGCCAAAACCGGAGAGCTGTGCCTCTGGCACTAGTACACATGGTGTAGTGTTGACTAAGGTTGTTTGTTGCTAGATCACAGGCTTCTGTCAGTTCAGAGTTTGGAAGCGAGCCTGTTCCGTCCACCCCTGGGATGAGACCAGTTTGCAGATGTAGTTGATAGCAAGGAAAGGTCAATTTCCTTGGTGTCAGGCACCTTGCCATACAGCTGCCTACATGCCAGAGCAGTTCTCCACAGAACAGGTCTCCTGTCAGGTGATTCAGTCGGCATCACTTAGGATAGAGGCAAGAAATCTAATAAATAGCATGGGTATTTTAGTTCTGCAGTACACCTTTTTTCTCCTAATCATATATGGTTATTATTTAGATTCACATTTTCAAAATACATCTCTACAAGTCCAGTTCAAAAAATAGGTCAAAGCACCTATCCCAGCATCAGTAATAAATATTTGTGGGGTAAGAATAGAAGAAAAGCACCCATAAATGTACATTCTGCAGCCCATTCTGCCTTAACTGTGAGAGGGATAGTGAACACAGAGCAGGATACCTCAAACAGTAACAAAGCTCATAGCTGAGAGTAAGATCTAAACCTACTACTGAGTATTTCAGACAGTGCCTCTCTTTATGAACCTCTGCTGGTCTCCCTAGTAGTACTAGGACATGGAAGTGCAGGTCATTTCTCAAATCCCAAACCATTTAGGGCATACCAGATTAAGACTGACCTCTTTGGTCTCAAGAGGAAGCTTGTTGGAAGAGTGATTTTGGACCATTTGTACTATGCCTTTTCAGTAGCTGTTATGTGTAAGAAAGAGACTAAGCATCACTTCAATCACACTGGCAGGCTCTAGTCCTGGTGGTGATGGGTTGCAGAAATGACTAATAAAAAATGGTTATTTGATTTGTTATAAGATTAAGAAAAGGAATCTTTTCGGTTCCATATTCCAGTCTACTTAATACCTACTCTTATGGTTGGAAGATGATTAGCCAGTATTTCCACGCATTATATTTAACATTTATCTACTCCCAGACTTGTATAACATAATCATAATAAAAATAGATTTATTGGGTTTTTTCTCCTTCTAGCCCAATTAGATAAAGCTCAGAATTTATATGATATTGAGGATACTGAAACAAATGCTGAATAGTAACAGCTAATCCCTGGTTGTTGTGATATATCCCAGAACAGCTTCAAATGATGGCCAAACTCTTATCATCCTGGATAGCATTAAAATTAAAGATCCTTTGAAATACCTCCTCTGAACTACAGACCCACTTTCTTTTTCCAGCTAGTCCTCTTCTCTCAAATAATCAAAATCTCATGACTTTGTACAGATGCAGAAGAGCTATTCCTCATCCCATGTTCACTTAGGGGGAAAGATTGTGGACTATCCAAACATCTCTTTTAACAAGGCCAAAAATGACTGAAGTTGCCACAGGTAATTCCAAGTGTTTCTTCATTTGTGCTGATTATACTGAAAGGTAGGTTTTTAAAAATATGGTATATACAAACCCAATATTAGTGATCAACCTACAAGTGCTTTTAAGGGTATCTATGTAACCATGTTTATAACTGTCAAGTCCACAGAGAGCACGACACACTGTGTGTTAAATATGGGGAGTCTCCAACCTATAGGAGAACTAGTCAAAATGCAATAATCCTTGTTAAACTGGTGCAGAGTCACTCTCTTTAGGCAGACTTTTTGGGCTTCATGTCATGTAAGATATTACAGCACAAGGTATTCCTTTCCAGGTTATACACTTGGTCCCAGGAAAGTATATCACAGAGCTAATGTTTCTCAAATATTTTGTGTGTCTTTCTTTTTCTGCCATTGCCTGGTTTTCCATTCCCAAGAAACTGAAATAAATATAGTTTGAGAGACTAAATTTCACAAGAATCAGTGCCTGGAAAACTCTTAATGGTGCAACTACCCATCTTGCAAGCAGTAAGGTAGTAAGTCATGGCAACTCAAGTGTTGTTTTTCAAGAAAGTGACAGGTAGTAGCCCTGTTTTTACAACATTACTGCTTTTTGAAGTGTGTTAGGCAACTCTAAAAATAGATATGGGTGTAATTGCCAGGCGTTTGTAAAGGAGCCTGTTTGTGAATGCCAAAGAGATTGGAAGGTAGATACACTCTTAAAAAGTTGAGCTGGACTACTTCCTTTTCCTTCATCCCACATGTTGTTTGTGGGGATGGGGATGTCCATGTATGATGAAGTACAGTCCTGCCAGCAATCCAGAGTAAGGTATGCAGCCAGTAGAAATGGTGCTGTTCAATAAAACATATGCCACCTTTTTCAATATAGAATTTTCCTCCAAAACAGAAATGCAGTGGTTTTGTGCATGTGTTTCAAGTCTTATGAAAGGTACCAGTTGCAGGTACTGGTATAGGCTGTTACAGCTTTCCTGAAGTCAGCAGAACTAAGAGAGTTTTATAGTTCTCTATTTGTCCTGAAGAAGTGAAAACAAAATGTGCAGACTTGCTACCTTCTTTTGCTCCAGCTTGATCCTAATCTTCAGAAGTCACCACCAGGTTCCAAAGACAACAGAAATGCTTCCCTTGTCCCACTGTGCCTGCTGCCCCTATGACAATCAGCCCCGGATGACTTAGAGACAGCAAACAGGGTTTGCTAGACCCTGAGCACTAATGAAAGCACGGGGCTGTTCACAGTGGCTGTAGCTGATGTTGACTTTAGAGAAAGCTGCTTTAGGTTTAAAGTAACTAGCTTGGGTGCTGCTGATGGCATGGGAGACAGGGCAGCTGAAGTGCAAAGTCTGCCCAGGAGTACTTAGGCAGTTAGCACATGCATACTTTGTAGTAGCCACAAATGATGTAGTTTGAATGGCTGCATAAGCGAGCAATGGATAAGCATGGCTTCTGAGAGAGTTACCTGGTGTTCTTCACTACTCTGCTTTTGCTGGGACTGGGAAAACAATCACACAATGGCCCCAAGCTGTGCCCACTCATTTGCAATGTGGAGAAGTCTACACTTGCACCCCAGGCTCATGATTCCTTCACAAGGCCTGCTTGGTGACCTGACATGCAGACCAACAAGCATGACACTACAATTGTGGCTAAGGAGTATACAGCTTATTTCCATTTTCACAAATCACCAGATTATTTGATTCAAAGCCTCTAAATTAAAATTTTCAGTTGCAAGGCTTTTAGAGTTATAGGTCCTGATATATTTTATTCTCAGTTCTGAAAACATAGGGAACAACTGCCACAGGGGGGAAAGAAAAAAAAAGAAGGGAAAATGGATCTCCAGTCAAGTGTATGCAGTATATGATACTTTTTACATACATATTGCAACAGTTTTCAAACTCATCTTCCTTGAAATATTTTTAGGCTTAATTAGTACTTCGGAAGATTTGTTCTTTGAAGATCTGAAATGACCAAAACTGTTTAGTTTGTTGCTGAAGTTTCTTAAACAATAATAATTGTATGTATTTATGTGTAAAATGTGTTCTTTGACATCTCAAAACACCTTACAAAGGAGCACAGAGTGCAATTCATTGTCATACCCCACCACGTCAGGTGACTTGGGTTGTTTATTCAGTCATCAACAGGTATTTAAAACCAAATTCCATCGAATGTCAACTGTTTACTGTGCTATCTCTGAACATTTTTATCTACTAGTATGTCAGCCAAAATTTTAATAAGTTTCTTGCCTAATTTGGCAAGGCAATTACCTCAAATTAGTAACTCTCATCTTTTTGTGTAGTTAGTTTTTAAAAGTAAAGATGCCTTGTGCAATCTGAATATAGTTTCTAAAATCTGGAAACCTCCACATGCATTCTTCCCTGTCTTTGAGCTGGACAACAGTTGAGTTATTGAATTTTATTAAACTGTCCAAATAAACTATTACACTTGTACTCATGGTATTGCGTGCCAAACAGTAGTCTGAAGCAGAGCTGTTTGGCACTGTTAAACCCCTGAACTAATAGGCTCATAATGAAAACAACAATTCAAACCAAACTGCAAGAAACATGGAAGGGCCTATGCATCCCTCATACGAGTGAATATGTTGTTTCATTATTGTTCTGTGGTAACAGGGGGCATGGTTTGACTCACCCTCAAAAGCACGCACAACATTTGCACATGCAACCTCTCCACGAGGAGATTCCTCAGGGTGTTTAGGAAGCACTGCCCAACGTCTTCTTGCATGTAAACATGTGGGACAAGAAACAAGGAACAGGATGTAAATCAGTACTGGACTTAAGAGTGAAGAAAAGATAAAGATCTCACTTCAGTTCTGTCTTGAAGGCTTAAATTGAAGGAAATTGCACAGGCCTCCCCTTTTCATCAGGGCGGATGCTGTTCTAAAATGTAGCACAGTTCAGCATGCCCAACAGGGAACAGCAGTACACTGCTTAAAGAATCTGTTTCTTTGTAGGTCAGATACAGATACATGTCTTGACTCACTGATGACTAATAAGAACTTCAAATTCAGTTCTCTTGTAGTTTGTTGCTTTTCTTTTTTTTCCCCAGTATGCCGTTCCAGACGGATTTAAGAATTTCTTTCCACTCTGTTTTTGTACTGAATCATATTATTTCCAAGATCATGATCTTCTGAACTCATATATACACAGAGATATTTCCATTCAAATGATTTCAACCACTCATCTCCCTCAAATTCATTTTTACACATATTTTAATAATGCTTCCATATGATCTACAGAATGATATTTGTCCTAAAATGGAAAAGTGAAAGATAGCTGACTCTTACCTTACCTGTTCTCCTCGACTTTTGAAATGGATCTGTCCCTGGTTTTAGATGAAAAATGCTATATCAGAAATGTCTCATTAGTAAAAACAATGATGTAATTGATGTCTTTGTCCTGACAGTGTAGCATCCATATATAAGATTCAATGTTACCTTGCTCAAGCTGCATTTCTGTAAGCACAAAAAATGCATCATCACATAATTTTGCCAGATGAATGCCGTGACTTTGCCCTCTGAGGGTTGCCTGTAAGCAGATAATACTGTTGAGCTAGACAGCAGGATTTACAATGAAACTCTTTTTAATTATCATTCATAACTCCAGGGAGCTTTTGAAAATGGTCCCTCTTTGAGTAATTTTAATATGTTTCCAAAAGACTTAAAGTGATATAGATTCAGTGACAGAATAATATGTATGGCTATTTTTAAATGCTAGTGTAAACCCCTAGCTGCACAGCTTTGTCTGCATTCATATTTTATTAATCAGTCCATTTTAATGTCCTCACTTCTCTCTCTCTCATTATCTTCCTCTAAGTCCCTGTCCAGCTGCTTCCCAGAGACTATTTTAAAATTAATTCTAATGATTTTAGGCACTTTTAATATGACTATCATCACAAGACTGTTCTCCTACTGAACCAAGTTGTTAGCTGACAGCAGTAGTATTTGGGGACCTTGTCTTATTGTTTCCCCCAAGCTGACAACAGTCAGGCCAAATCCTTGTTCTAATCCTGCTCACTTATTTACAATTCAAATTAATTTAAGTGAATATGCCACAGAATAAATGATTCCCTTAAAATATAATAGGAAAATAAAGAGGGTCTAAGCTCCAGCTGTTTTTCAGAGTGGGAAACAACTTAGACAAACTCTGTGACCAGGTTCATTTCCTGCAACCAGAAAAACCATGCACCCACAGGGCGTTTTGTCTGGCCTTTTGGGCATCAGGGCTAATTATTCCCCTCTGCTTAATGATCAGTATGATTAATATCTTCAGATACTCCACTGAGCCTGAAAAAATCGTACCAAAAAGCCCTTAGTTGGTTTCTTTGCAGAAAGTCATGATCGCCCCACTTTCTAAAAAACAGAAAGACTGTGTTCAGGCTTTTAATTTTCTCCTTGCCTCTGGTTCTTTTACAGTGCTTCTCCACGCCAGTTGTCCTGACAAAACTTAATTCAGTGGAGGGTTCACATTGGACATTTCTGTGAAATTCTCCAAAAAAGGACACTGATGAAAAATAAAAGTAATTATAAGAATCACAAGCTGTGTTAAAACTTCATCAGTTTCTTTTCAGAGTTTCATTTAAGGGGGGAATGTGAGGAGTGGGGCTGGGGGAATCAAATATCTGTTAAGGATTTTGGTCTTGGTCCTTCCTGATATTCCACAACAGAAAGAGTAATAACAAGGGATATCTAATATCTGAGAAGAGAAGGAAATCTTCACACATAGAACATCTATATATATGTTACTACAGATCATGTCATTTCCCCTGTAATACCTGTTATTACACCACAATGTATTTTTCTATAACATAACACATCTGTTATTACACCGTAACATAATTGGCTTGTGAGACAGTTTCAGGGAAGGTAAAAGTAATTTTTTTCCACAAACTAGCTGCAGAAAAACAATAGCTATCTTATAGTAATAACTGCTTTTATGGAGCACATTTCATCTTGTGAGAAAGATTTACCTTGAAAGTAAATTGCATATACCTTCCCATTTAATCTAGATGCCTAAGCATGAGGTATCATTTAACCTATATATTTTGTTCTCTCAGTGTGTCCATAGGCATTGTTAAAAGTGTCACTCAACAAAAGACTTAGGCACACAGTTTACTCTTAAACCTTTAAAAGGCTCAGTTGAAGTCAATGTCAGTACTCTTGGTGAATGATATTGAGCAGATGTGTAAACACATGCAGGAGCAAGATCTTAGGCTGGCAGCTTCTTTGGGGTGCATCATACTTCTGTTTCTATTAAAATACCATGTAAATGTAGGGCAAAAAATGCATGTTCAGTAAATATCCACAGTATCCCAGGGAATTTGGACAACAGCTTTCTACATAACAACAATAGACAGAATTAAAAAAATTCAACCTGAAACCAATCAATCAAGATGATTATTCTGAAAGACTCAAGATATAAGATCCTTGGGACCATGTGAATTCTTCCAGATCAATCAAGTTCTATAAGTCCTCATGTTATTGCACATAAGGTAAGAAATATCTTCAATATCTCCTGAACAGTGTCTCAAATGTCCAAACCTCATATGGCTAAAGTGAATACCTGTTATTTCATTTTTAGTTGTTGCTGGACTACTTTACTACTTTTTAAAAATGCTTTATCTTTTTTTCTTTTTCTTTTCTTTTTTTTTTTTTTGTTTCAAGAAGATAATAAATCCAGCAAAGTTTTTCATTTTCTGCCCAGACACCCTGCAAACTGATTCTGTGATAGTGCTGGTTATTTCCTATATGTCCCATCATAAACAGTGATTCTTTATGAAAACTTTTTTTCCATTTAGCTATTAAAAATGACAGCAAAGACTATGCAATAGAGGCTTTGCTTGGAAAACATCATTTGCAGTCTGTACATACACTCAATGACACAGTCCCATTTCTTAAGTAAAAACTGTAGTTTAAGAGAAACCTGTGATAAATCTAATTGAGAAGAATAGCTTGATGGGCTGAGGCTAAAATGTGTCCTTTTCTCCTACCCTGCAGCAATAAAAATTATCCCCCTTCTATGATGAGACGCATTAGATGAAGCTATACATACTGTGATTCTGAAGGCTTTCAGGTGCAAATATTTTGGAGATCTGTAACATCATGGTGCTTCTTTTTGTTTATAAATAATTTTTAGTGTCACACTATTCATTGCACTTATCGGTGATTAATAAAACACTTATTTGGTAAGCATAATATTCAGAGGCAGTAAGTCATAGAGATGTGCATCTATACTGGTATGACACGTGAGTGTGTTTCTATCTTGTTTCACCAGTCTGAGTTGGTTTTCTTTCATTCCTTTCCATGACTCTCTGGGTAAGAGGTTAATAACAAGTTATCACTAATTGTGTCAGTCTACACAGAGAAACAGCTAATTTATGTGTATTCAGTAATGGTTTTCCTAAATGGAACCACTTACACCTTGCAACCACGCCAAAACACCATGGTGTGTTTATAAAGGTTTTGCCAAAGAAGGTGTTAAATATCCAAGTTCTCATGCAGGGATGCTGAGCACCCTCAGCTGTCATGAAGATGGAACACCTCATATCTTAGGTCTGGAAGTCTTCAGAAACCTGCTTTGAATACGGCTTTTCCATGACCAAGCTGTCTTTCTCTCTTGCAGTTTTGTCCTTTCAGCGTAGGCAGGAAGGGAAGACTGATGGCAGAAGTTGTGAGGCCAGGTTTCCTCTACTAAAGGCAGGTCCCTCTGAGAAGTTCTTCTGATGCATGCAAGGCAAAGACCTGCCAGCAACTGGCAATATTTTGTGCAGATATATTTTTTAATTTTGGTGGGGATTACTCAGTTTTTGAATTCTCAATGAGTTTGCCTCTCTGACAAGTGGCAGTGGAGACTTTGGTGTTTATGACTCATGGTGTAGTAACCATGTGCATTCCTGGGAGCCCTGGAAAAGCAGAGGCTGTTATGTATAAGTTTTATATTTCCTCACAATTTAAGGCCAGGAGAAACCATCAGAATGTCTAGACTGTTCTGCATATATGTGGCTATTAAATGTTGGCTGTGTACAACAAGGCTGAGACAGCTACTTTCATTAGCCCATAGTATTTTGGTCCTTGAGAAGCCAAAGTGTTCTGTGTCTAAAGCAATACACGAGTACCTCCGACACTTGAGAACTGACCAGGCATGACATGCGCAGACAATCACAGAAAAAAGACATGCAATATATTGGCATCCTTGCCAAACTAACCTATTAAAATCTCTACTGTTCCTAGCCTGGTCTCAATTCAAGCCCAAGAATCAGATGTCTAAGATAATTTTCTGCATTGGTTTACTCTCTTCCTGGCTACAGCAAGATAATTAATAGGTTCAAGGGAAGGCAAAAAGTTCTGCTGCAGAATATATGAGGCCAAATATCTATCAGAGGAGTGGGCAAGAGATTCTTCCTCTATTCTGTAGGCAGCCAACTGAAGCTCTCAAGTATGGGATTTGATTATACTTATTACCTTAATGCCAACATGAAAATGTCCGAGTGGGCAGGGTGCAATTCAAGCCATCTTATTTCAGCCATAATGGAAGAAGTTTTACAGATGTATTGTTCTAATGGATGTAAGGCTAGAGGGATCACCAGGGGATCTAGCCTGACGTGACCCTCCTTCCCTCCCTGAGACTGCTCTGTCTGTTAGAAGTTCTTTCAGAAGCTGAAGTACAGCTGTATTTAAGACAGCCATTTTTTAGGACAAAATCAAACAATGGTGAGTGCACCACCTCCCTTCATAAGCTCTTACAGAGTTTAATTACCTTTACTGCTAGGAAATTGCATCTGATTTCAAGGTTGATTACATCTAACCTCAAACTTCCAGTCACTGGATTTAGTTGTGTTTTTGTCAGCAAGGGTGAAAACGCTCACTGCTATCTGTTATCTACTCCCTGTATCCTCACCAGCTTTTCTTGAGTAAATGGAGTATGTCCAGCTCTTTAAGCCTCCCATCTCAAAACTTGTACTTGACATGCAAAATATGGGGATTTTCTCCGATATTTTCTCATCTTCTTTAAAGTGCAGGCACCAGAACTGTGCTTGATATTTTGGAAACGTGCAAGGACTCTGCTGAGTCCTTTACATATCAGTGTACTGAGACCTCATCTTAGGGACGATTAGGATAATCACTTTTTTTTTCATTCCCTGAGTCTCTGTCTCTGAGACAGTGTCCATTCCTACAATTTTGGACTGTAGTAAAATGAATTTAGTGTTCTGCTTGTTGGACAGTGATCACGTAGGCAAATCAAATCACTGCAGAAGTAATATATCTTCTTTATTTACTGTGCTAAAATACATTGTGCCATATGCAAGCCTTTAAAGCAAAGATTTTATCTCATGGCCCAGATTGCTGAAAAGAGTATAAAAGAGTATTAGGTGAAGACTGTTTCTAATTCTGCTGGGAAAGCTCCCCATATTGAAGGAAATCTCCCCATTAAAAGGCTACATTTTGAAATTTGTCAGTGAGACATTTCTTAATCCTCGCAATAGGTGACCTGTTAATTCCATGTAATGCAAGACTTGAAATCAAAATGTCGTGTGGTACTAAGTTAACTGCCTTGCAGAAATCCAAGTACGTCCTATCAATACAGCTGCTTTTCTCTTGCAGGCCTGTAATCTTTTACATAAATCCTCAAAATAGCCAAAAATTCCACAACAAATGTATCTGACAATACCCAATTTCCATGAACTGGTTTGGACCAGGATTAAATATATTTATTCTCTAGTTCTTTTTATAATATTTAAGGATCCCATAAATGCATGGTATTTTGTGAGAAGACCGAAACACTGCCCCAAGTAAAGGATGGCACATAGCAGAAAAATATACTCCCCTACTTATATTCTCTAAATTAGAGCTAAGTAGAGTATGAGCTGAACTACTTGAGCTTATTTACCACCATTTTTTCTCTCTCAGAGTCAAAGAATTACTGACAGTCTAAGAATCTTCTGTTATTTAAAACAGAAAGTCTCCTCTATAATTCCGTTCATCCCTTTGCTATGTAGAAAAGGGACTGTGTGCAAGACCAGCGAGAGTTTTTAAATGACAGAATCTGCCAAATACAGAAACACAGAAACTAGTGGTGCTTCTTGAAGGGAGTGTTTAATACCCAGTCCTCCAAGCCTTATGAGAGTAGCAGTACTTGGAAATCAAGATGGTCTGCACATTGCCAGCACAGGGCTTAAGCAAGATTAAGAGACACAAAGGAATTGTACTGGCCCTCCCCAAGGATGACTTTTATTCATTATCAATCTTCTCAGGGCAAAATCTAATCACCTCTACATGCACTAGCAGTACCTATGAGCTAAGAGAAGCATCAAAGACTACTGGTACCATCCACCCTAGAGAAACCGCAGAATCAGGTATACAATTTAGGAATGTGGCTATAGTGTGAACACTATGGTTTGTGTTGCTTTTAGTACTCCTAGGATGCAAAATTTAACACTTTCTGTTTTTCTTGTGGCTCAACACAGACTACTGCTCTAGGCCTTGTATGTGTCCTTCCTTGGAGTATGGAGTAATCCCAAGAAGAATGTACTGCTGACATGTCTTTGCACTGTTCTCTACATAAAAATCACACTCTGGCCCATGAACATAATATGCCCTCTAGACTCTTAAGTACGTGCCACTAGAGGCAAGAACGTTGTGAGATTTAGTTCTTTAATGTACCTACATCTAGAATATTAATTTCATACCATTGTTGGCTATGAAAAGAATTGATCCTGTAGTAAAAGGAATATTAGTCAATGGATAAAGAGAAGGTCACTCAATTTATCTCAGCAGTGAAAGAAGTGGTATTCTTTGCTGATTTTTGTACAAAGTTATTAATATCTGAGAAGCTTAAAGAAATAGAGAGTACCAGATGATTCTTTAACTTAGATATTGCAGTATTTTGTTAATATTTATAAATTTTAAGGATCGAATCCTGTAAAGTCTTATTTGTATGAATAATCTTTACTCAGAAAAAGTGTTGCTGAATTATGTAGGTTATTTTGCTTTAGAAAAAAAAATTTCTGTAAAGGTTGGTACTACCAGGCCCTTAAATATTTATAAACACTTACCAAAATTGTTTTCTGAGAGAAACTGAAGAACCATCTGGTATCCCCTGTTATGTTCCCTAATTTTAATAACTATATGTAGAAGCCAGCAAGTATTAGCATTTTCTTCCTTATCTGGGGCCAGCCAAATTACCTTTTCCTTCTCCTTTAAACTTATAGTTATTCCTAACACAGGACTAATCCTTTCATTTCTACTTATGTAAAATGGGCACGCAATGCCAGCAAGCTAGTCAGCAAATTTGCTAGTGCATTTATTCAAGGACCTAAGTTTCTTTCACCTGTAATAATAATATAGTCTTTCTACTGCACACAACAATCATGACATCAGCAGTATTTCAGTTCTTAAAAATCTGTGACATTTTTAACAGTATGTAGCTGCGCATATATTTATAGTAATTTTTTCTCCTTTTCAGAGATACACTAAACACCCATTAATTTCAACTGAAGTTGTAGTTGCTTAGCTGGTCTCAGGAGTGAGTCTTTAAAAACGAACCTGCAAACCAGTTACTCATGTGCATCTGATCAAAAAACATTTTTTATAAGCTGCAATTTCAACAACAAAGATATGTATTTCCATCTTTTTGTGAGGTTCTTTTTCCCTTGACACAAACAATCACGCTCAAATCAATAGGATGAATAACATCATGGCTAATGTGGTAAGTAAGTTAAGATCAATCGTCTCTTCTTATGTTATTTAACTATGCAAACAGTTCAACAAAGTACAACTAGAGGTTCAGTGTTAAAGGGAAATTACTGCATTTTTATCTAATGTCTTGTTCGGGGGCTTTTGGTTGTTTTTTTTTGGTTTGGGGTTTTTTTATTACTGTTAAGCCGAACAAAAAGCGGATCTGCTAATTTTATTTTACTTACTTATTCTCATTAAAAAATACTTAACAGCAGCAAGTGACTCCAAGGAGGTTTGCAATGCTTGTCATACGGTGTATTGCAGGGATGAGCAACCAAGTGCATCCATTCTGGGTGCTATACCCAGTTGTCACATACCTATACACTGAATAGTAAAAATATGAACACAGGCTGAATTTGAAGAAAGGGCTTCTCCACATTAGGTTTTGGGTTTGGATTCTCAGCTATGATTAATATTTTTCTCCTGCCTTCAAATGAATCTGGATCAGTTTCAGCTAAAGGAATAAAACTCACAAAGCCTGAAAATAGTTTCCCATTGGAAATAATACAAGGCTGGCAGTTCAGTCACGGCTTTTTCAGTCAGTCTTCACCAGCTTTGTGACACAATCAAACACACTGCAAATAGAAATGCATGCTCATGTACTGTGTTTTAATTTTTTAACTGATTATGTCTTCAAAGCTGGGTTGAGTCAGTCAGTGTGAGAAATGTGTAAGAAACTGACGAAAGTGATTTTTATCAAGTTTCTTTGCATTTGTTATTTCCTCTCATACTAGTAAGAATGTAAAATGACAGGCATAGATAAAAGTGTTCATGAATCAATTTGCAAGTATTTTTAGGAGAAAAGAAGAGCAGGTTTTGGTACAATACAAAGGCCTGGTCCTGCATTATCCTGCTAAAACTATTCAGGCACATTACTCAGGGAGGTAAATATTTACTTGTGTAGAAACTCACGGGACTGAAGTTTAGTGATGGAAAATGGTATTTAGCAATGTATTAGCTATGTGCTTTTCCTTTCCCCTCCCCAACCCGAAAAGACCACCTGTATGTGACCATAGTACTGGTCCTTCTGACCTAGCAGTTTCTTTTTTAAAATGGCCTATATGGAGATAAACCGGTTTTCTAGAGGTAAAGGAAAAACAACCCAACAAAACAAAAACATCTACCCAGGTGCTTTCAACTGGAGACAGGCAACAAAATTCTTTTCTGCATGAGGTGAATAAAAGTTTACTTTGCAAAGCCAGAGTAGAAAACTGCACAACAGAGAATCCACGTTTGAGTGAGAGAGCAAACCAACTGGTGATGTTTCTTTAAGCCTGTGTTTTGACAGTCCATGCAACTGCTACAACATAGCACATTTCACAGAAGCACCTCTCGGAGAATAACTGGATCGACGCAAAAAGTTGCTGAGGGTTGGGAGCAGACTTAGTTCACCTATTGTAGCAAAAACTGCAGCAGCAAGTTTGCCGAATCAAGTATTATACATTGGCAATGACAGCTGTTCTTTCAGATTGGCAAAACAATTAACCTTATTCGTATTTTGCAGGGCAACCTGGCGGGCACTGGGGGGAGCGGAAGCACCCCCTGAAGGCACCCCACGCCCGCCGCGGTGCCCCCGACAGGCAGGGCATCCCCCGGCAGAGAGCGCCTGTGCCCGCGCACCGTCCTCCCCTGGGATGCCCCGACCCTGCCCGCGGAGCTGCAGGGCGAAACCCACCGCCAGCCCCGGGGAGGGACGGGCAGCATCACCCGCCGCGGGCAGCACCTCCCCGCTATGCCGTGGGAGCGAGAGGGAGGTCTCCTCCTTCGCTCCCTTCCCGCCCCGCTCTCTCCTCCCTCCCGTGCCCGCAGCCGCAGCGGAGGGGCAGGAGGGAGCGGCGGCGCGGCAGCGGAGCCGCCCGGCACAGCGGCCCAGCGGGGCGGGCCGTGCCCGTGCCCGTGCCCGTGGCTGTGCCCGTGTCCGGGCCCCGCCGCCCGCAGGCTCCGCCCGGCGCTCCCATGGCGAGCCGGCCCCGCGCCAGGTGAGGCTGCCCTGCCTGTTGCGCCGAGCGGAGCCGAGCGGCCGGGGGCGACACGCCGGGAAGTTTTGCGGGAAGGCGCCGCGATGTGAGTTGCGGGGCCGTGCCGGGGGGGCGGCGGTGCCGGGAGGAAACTCGACGAGGAGGGAGCGGGGGGGAGGCGAGCAGCGCTGCTGCCGCCGAGGGGCTGTCGCCGTGCCGTGCCGTGCCGTGCCACCTCGCCCGGCACTGCTCGGCGAGGGTCAGCCGAGACACTCTGTGCCCCTGCCCGTGCTGGCGAACCTCCGTGCCCGTGTGAGTGCTGGGGGGTGACGGGGTCGGAGCTCCGCCGAGGCAGCGGGGGATGGGGAGGGAATCCGGAGGCTGCGGGAAGGGGGCTGACACCCCCTCGCTTGAGAGCAAACGAGGGATTTGAGACCCGCGACCCCCGGTCCCGTATTGGAGCGGCATCAGAAAGGGGAAGGGAAATAAGGCGCCCCCGATATGTCGCTGCTCCCGGGGTTGCCTGGCTGCTCCCCCGGCCGGGTGCGGGGCGGGATGCCCGGGGTCGATCTGGCCGATCAGGGTGCGGAGGCGGCCGGGGCGCGGAGCGGGGAAGGAGGCGGTGGAGCTGGGGTGCGGTGCGGTGGAAAGGCGCCGTGTGTGTTGCCGTAGTAGGATTTTTCCACTTTGAGATCTACCAAGACCAGTTGCTACGGATCAGGCGGTTGTGGCCGCGGTGGGGAGGAGAGGGCATCTTCCTCGGAACACAAGCAACAAATGGCAGCAGCGGGCGCAGCCGGGTGCGGGGCAGCGGCGGTGCCTGCTGCGCCCAGGTGAGCGGCGTGGCCCCCGCTGCCCGGCGAGGCACCGGGCGGGAGCGGAGCTGGGGGTGCCCCGGGGCAGGGGCAGCGCTCCGGGCACAGCCACGGTGGGTGCGAGTTTTGTCCCGGCCACCCCGGGCACTGCAGGTCGGGGGTCCCGCTGCCGCCCCGGCGCCCCGAGAGGGGCACGGCTGCGACCTGAGAGCCCACACAGAAATGTCATGATCGCCTGTAGCGAGCGGGTTCTGCGTACTTGGTGTCTGTGGGAACCGCGGGCTCCTCTCTCGTCTTTCTGGCAAGCTACACATCCAGAATTTCCCTCGCCAAAAATTTGGAAAATGTCTCAGATGTGCCAGTGAGAATTCTTTCCTTTTTGGCTTCTGCCTTCAAAAATTAGAAGATTTTTAGAGTATCTGTTAGAAAATGTCAAAGTGGTTCAGGCTGCAGGTTATCACCCAGTCTTTCTGATTGTCCCTAGACAGCAGAAACAGTGTGATTACAGAATAAAAACAGCCAAATAACTTGAAAAGCATAAACAAACCTACTACTTAAAGAGTCAGAATGAAAACCAGGCAAACAACCTTTAGTGCTTAGAAGTAATCCCAGAGGTATTTACATATATAGGAAAATGACAAGCTAAAGATTTTGAGATTATTGTAATTATTTCAAAAAATAATAGCCATGAGAAAATGTTACAAATTTCACAAGGAAAGGAAAATGACCTCTTTTGAGCTGAAAACTCAGACTGCGATAACCTTTTCTGAATGCTGAAAATGAACAGGCAAAAATTTCTTCTTGTAGTAATCTGTCTAATAATTTGTACTTTTAAATTGTAAGGTGTGCATCATGCCTTACTGAAAACAGTAGCTTGAAGGCTTTGCTATAGAGCACCACAGTGTTCATATGGCTTACCCATTGATATTATTCTTAGTAACTTAATTAAACAGGACAGGCACCAGTGGGCTTCTATTTTGATTTAGAGGGAAAGAAAGTAAACTGTAGAATGAACTAATATGCAAAATCTTTGCTATGTTTGGAGTATAATTTTCTAGTTTAGTTTCTAAATAGTAAAAATACTTGCAATTAACTACAACAGTGTGATTGCTGCAGCCCTTACTTGTGCAAGTTGCGGCTTTCTGTGGGATTACTTCTACAGGTGATACTGTGGTGACTCCAGACAGCAGGATCAGGCTCATTGTCAGGGAATTCCAGTGTGTGGCACCATGTAGGGATGTGCCTATTGGTGCTAATGAGATGTTTTGGACTTTGGTAAGAGAAGAATGTGAGGGTAAGTCCAGATCTCTTACATTTATTCAACTATTGCTGGTTGGGTCACTGAACTCTGATCTTGTCTTCCCTGAGGTCTGCTGTAAAATCTGCACTGACTTCCATCCAACTACAATGAGCTTCTGTTCATGATTGCAGTTTTCAATTGGCTTAGGGAGAGTTGAAGCTGCTCAGCATCTTGAAGATCAGGGCCTGAGTGAATGAGGAGGAGAATTGTACCTGCAACTATCAAGAATCAATGTGTTTTGCCTCAAATGGAAGATTATTCAGAAAAGTATTATTTAATAGGCGTCTAAGTCTGCTCTTTATCCAGTCCTGAGCAAATAAAGTTCATGAAAACTCTGACATATATGAACAGAATAGCAAGACTTAAGGATACATTTGTGATTTCTCTCTTCCATGTGCTTTTTGGGCTCTATTTCAAATCTTCTGGGAGGTAGGAAAGTCTTCCTGTTCACACTGGAACAGTGTTAGAGTCTAGAGTAACAGAGCAAGTGCATGATATGTCAGCTCAAGAAATATCCTCCTGGCAGGAGAACTGAAATTTTTACAATTCAGCTGTATTAGGAAGTGCTAACTCAGGTAGCTAAAGCTAGGGAAAATGTATTGCTTCATTACAAAAGCACCTTTAGATGTTCAGTTAAATAATAAGGTACTTCTGAGTCTTGCTTTGAAGGATATTTCCTGTCATTTCACTAGGAATATTTATGAAAGTAACACATGGAATACATGGCTCACTGGCAGGAAGATTTTAAACTTTTTTGTGAAGTGGATGATTTAAGCAGGAAGGAATATGTGTAGAAATGTTTGTTGTTGCTGTTTCAGTTAATCAGAAGATGAACTAAGGAAGGTACGTTTTCTCAGAGGAGGATATTGCATTTGTGATGACTTAGAGGATTTGCTTGTAACTACTGTCCTTGTTGTCATCTGCATGCACGGTCTTTGGATCAACTCTCATTAGAGAAGGCAGATTAAATTAGTGTTCTGTGGCTAGCAAAATAATATTCATAATTTTGCTTCATCCAGTACAATTTGTTCATAAGCTTAGAGAGAACTCTTGTGGAGTGATTTAGAATCTTATATTAAGGCTAAACAGAACCTTATTTTGAAGTGATGGTATTTTGAGCCAAGAATGAATTGAGTTCGTGGAATATGTAGCATTTACTTTGGCTTGTTTGGCCAAATGTTTTAAAATAATATTTTATTTATTACTAAAAGTAACTTCCAGAAAGTGCGATTTTAGTAGAGCACTTCAGTGCTGGTATGAATCAAACGTCAGTATGTCTACAGAAACGACAAGCAAAAATGATACAGGAATTTCTCAGCACATTCAATAAGTATTTTTAAAGGGATTACAATCTGTAAGTACATTTATGAACAAGGTGTATGTTCTGCTCTTAAATCCAACATTCTGTGGGTGAAATAGCATCAATTTTAGAGTTATTCTGATGGATACAATCTTTGCTTCCAGTTTCAGTCCAGCTCTTTTCATAAGTAGTTTCTGCACTTCCATCATTCTGGTGCAGTTTGTTAGTCCGGATGTACAGCAGACTTGTGTGCATCCCAGAGGACAAAAGAGTATGATCTGGTATCAGTTTTACTCACTGCTTCATCAGAACTCCTGGTTCACATAAACAATTGCTGAACCCACTGTCCAATAACGAGGAGAATCTCGTTATTTCACAACAATTAAGGATGTATGATCCGGCTTCATGGAGATTTCTGTGGGTAAGTGGTGCCTGTGTCTGTATTTGCCATTGATGACCTGCACTTCTTACCCCTATAGACTAATCAACATTTGTACCCAGCACTGGTTTGCTTTACGCACTTAGTTTGAACTTTGAAATGTAAAAGCAATTCTTACTTTTTCTGAACAAGAAAGTGTCTTTTATTCCTCTCCCCCTGGATATTTAAATATGCCATTGAATACCTTCAGCAAACTGATCTTTTTCAAAAACTGGTTTATTTCTGACTGACTTACACAATGGACATGGGCAAAACGTTTTACCATAAGGATCAGCCCAGCTTCTGAGTTCTGTTTTCCATCAGCAGGGAAAACGCAATGGTTGCTGAATTAAAATGATGCTTCTTTCTTTGGAGGACATGAAGCTTCATAGGGATGAAAAAAAGAGAGAATCCAAATGGGAACAGATGAAGAAGGCCAGATGCCCTCAGAATAGATGAGAAGACAGCAAGCAGAGAGGTAGTGTCTGAACTGGGTAGTTTGACTCTTGAAAGTTGAGGTGATTGGTGGGGCTGTACCACAGCCCTCTGGGTCAGCTCTGTGCTGTGCCATAGGTTTGGCACAGCCCTTCAGAGAAGATGTTCTGGTTGATTTGAGTGGGACTGGAAGCCTTTCTGAGGAACTGAATTGGGCTTTTTGTACCTCAGCTCCACAGACAGGAGACAAAAATGCCTCTTGAGGAAATGGGACTGGTAAAAGGCCTTTTCAGAGATACAATGAGCTGGATAATTGGACTTTTTACTTAAACAGACATGAAAATTAGCACTACAGATCTTAATGTACTTGATTAAGGTTTACCTTTGCTTTTCAGGGTCAATTCAGCTGGTTAGTGTGTATTTTAAATGAACTTGGTTCTTCATTAATAACAGTTTCATAAAGCTGCTAACTTACCCTTTGGGAAGAAGAAAAAGGTTGATCTCTGCTTGCCAAATAGCAATAAAGGTATGCTAACAAGAGAAAATGAAAGGTGATAGAAGTGAGTGATAGCACATAAATGGGATGCTACTCTGACTTGGAAACAGGATAGCAAATGGAGTCTATTTAATTATTTAAAGAACAATAAATGAAAAGTCCAGTTATAAAGTGACAGTAAAAGGAGAGAGAAACAGAATTAAAAAAAGGTTAGGAAAGGAAAACAACACATAAAGAAAGTAGTAGGTGGACAGGCGGGATCAAAGGGTCAGGGGATGGACTTAAATTTCTGTGGAGTTTTCAACTAGAAAATATTGTCTGTATGAATCTCTATATTGCAGTGTTTGCATAACAACCAGTATTTTACTAAGATTTTGGAAGTCTGACACAGAGTGTTCTCCTTGGGGGGTAACTTCATGTTACTGCTTCATTCTTTGGATGCACAACCTCAGGTAATAGGGCATGTGCTTTAAAAGGTGGCAGGCTGTCCTAAGAGGTGTACTTTGTGGATGTTAGTTTTGGTGGTGTTATCCTTTACTTCTGTCAAAGTCGCTTTCTCCACCAAATCATAGCATTGATTTTAAAGGGAGTATTTTTCTTTTCAGTTTCCCAAAACTCGGTTGCCTACTTTTGCAACTGTACTAACTAAAGATACTTTGTATGTAAAGATGATGAGTATTCAGCATTTCATTAGTGTGGTTGAAGGAGTGAGTGTTTAATGCTTGCACTCGGAGTTAGTGGGACGTGTGAACAGCACATTAGGGCTGTTTCCCTCACGTAGATTACAGATGTGTATTGCTTTGGCAGAATTTGTTTCATGCAAAGTATTCTTGTAATACTTACAAAGTGTACATTTTCAAATGTATGTGAATAATTTGCAGCCAAAGGGTGAAGCCTTTGGACATTCAAATGAGTCTATAGTGTTTGGCATTGTAATTAGAAGAGAAGGAAAAGTACTGGGTGAACAGTGTTGAGTTGATGCAAGTACTCCCTCACCTTTAAGGGCAGAGGCAAATATTTCTTCCTCTTGAAAGAGGAACTGCAACTAAAATTGTATAAGAAGTTGCTTGCTAGGTCATATGTGGTTAAGCAAACAGTGGTGGTTATATATCTTGTTGATAGAACTTCAGCTTACCAACATTAAAACCAAAAGAATTTAAGCTGTTGGTATTTTAATTCCTGACTTTTTAACGTATTTTTATTCTGTGCTTGGTAAAGAAAATTGGCACAATCTCTTTAGATTTCCATTTCAATTATTTTTAATTTTTCATGTAGCAGTGTGTGTATGGTTTTCAATAAGCTTTTACCTTAAAAAACAAAAACAAAAACGAAAACAAACCCCAACCAAACAAAAAACAAAACAAAACAAAAAAACCTCCAGAAAACCTTTTCTTGCACTTCTAAAATCAGATTCTGGAATGCTTTTTTTTTACTCTGAAGATTTATTTTGAAATGGTGATGTGCTGTTATACTTCCCTCTATCTAGGCAAAAAATGGTGTTTGCTGAAAACAAAAATCTTAGAATTGATATGTGCAAATGTAGGAGTTCCAGAAGAGGAAAAATACTCAAAGGCAGGAGACTGTTCACAAGAGGGGCAATCAGTAAATCCAAGGGTCAATCTTTATAGTAAGTCTGCGTTTGGTCTTTGTGAGTTAGTTTTTGTTTTGTTTTAGTTTTGTTTTTTTTTTTTTGGTCTTTTGTTTTGTTTTTGTTTTGTTTTGTTGTTGTTGTTTGGGGTTTTTTTGTGTTTTTTTTTTTGTCTTTTTCTTTCCTATGTATGCTGCAAGTGGTTTTTAAAATTTAGTTTGATTTTTTTGATGTTTTATTAAACATGATTTATTGTTATTAGTGTCAGAAGAATGACCCTTAGTTCTTTTCTCCTGAAATGAACTTTAAAACTGCCACTGCCAGCTTCAATAGTGTGATAGTGCTTCTAAATGTCCTCTTTGCCCTTATTTTCAGCTTTGTTGACACCAAGTCATTGAGATGAGAATTGGTGACTTTTGAACAATCTATTTTTAACAAAGTTCGTAATAGAGTATTACTGTTTGTGCATATGTGCAAGTCCCAATCTGCACAAGCACTGAAAGGGAAGGCATGTATCAGAGATTTGCTTCTAAGTGCTCATGTTCAGGTTTTGCTGTTCTCTGGGTGTGCCTGGTCATCTTCTCTAGTACTGATCTTCACTCTGCTGCTGCTGCAAGGATATTGCCTCTTTTTTAAAGAAGAGAGATTCCAGACTGGAATATTTTTTCAAAGAAATGGTCTACATCATGTTATAAAATGAGATACAAGTGGGAAATTGTTGTTTTCTAGGGCCTTCTAATTTAGAGTGAAACAACTCCCTAAATTTCAGATCATGGTATTTCTCAGACCTTTAGTTGTCATTTCTCACACATTGCATGTAACAGAAACACACCAATTTGAACAGAATAAGAACATCTCAACTTTGTCTGAAAAGCAGCACATGGATGACAATATGCAGTAAACAGGCGATCCTTTCCCTGTAAGTATGTGTTGAGGCTGCAAAGCTGACATGTCATGTCCCTACAGTCCAGATTGCTGCTTCCATTCTTGGTTATAAGCAGACTGTTGTCACTGAAAGGTTAATAATTTCTGTTCCGAAAATGTATTGGTCACTCTCTGTTCCCAGAATATTTCACAGTTTTTGGCCTTTGACAGTAAACATTGTGTATGTATTCTGCTCATCATTTTCATCAATTACTTGGTATGCTTATTGGCATGCTTGTTGATGCATAGTGGATGTTAGGAATAATTTCTTTACTGAGAGGGTTATCAAGCTTTGTAACAGCTGTTTGAGTCACCATCCCTGGAGGTATTTAAAAGATGTGTAGATATGGCACTTAGGGATATGGTTTAGTGGTGGATTTGGCAGTGCTGATTTAATGGTTGGACTTGATGATCTTTTACAACTTAAATGATTCTATGATTCTATAAATAGTTATTTATAGAATAAGGACTTGACAGGATTTAGACATGCATGAAACCTAAATCTTTGGCTCAGAAAACAGTCCTGATGGATACAAACGGTAACTTTCTATCTAAAAATTTTTCTTGCAAAGTGACATGACTGTTCTTCTTGCCAGTCATGGCAGGTGCTCCATCTGTACAAATACCACCTAATTTGAACAAGTCAAGCTTAACCTTTTTTTTTTTTTTTTTTAAAACTATCTGGCACATTTTCAACAATTTTTTCTCAGTTCTTTAAACAAGTGTCAGGCAGTAGTGTGGAACAAAATTGACAGAGGTCTAGCAATTCCTAGTAGATTTTTTTAAACACATTGAAAAACAACAGTTAACTGTGCAGTGTCAGTGGCATTGCAACTTCCTTTGGTTGTGAGCAAAAAAGAAAAAATTTGCGTGAGTTTTTTAAAAATTGAATGCATGCTGTTGTATTGTCTAGTATCATCTCAGCCCTTCTCATTGTCATGCTGCATGAACTGCTATGAACATATCAGCTGTGTGCTGTTCTTTCAATTTGGCTTGTGCAGCAATAATTGATGTACCCTTGCTTATTCAGGCTTTGTTGTCTGAGAACAGCCCTTTCTCACAAGCTTGCCATATGGATGTTTGCTATTACACCTTTGTCACTGATTTCAGCTCACAAATGTGTATTTACTTTTTCCATGCTAAAAGCTGTCATGCTCGGAATCTTCCTTGAGATGAAATCTGACCACAGGTCAGATCCAATAAAATACATTTTACATTACTTTCAGGACTAGTTTGTATAAAAATACCATTCCAATCTGGACTTTCTGTGTGGTTGTATCACCACAAACATACTTCTACAGACCCTGTCCTTTCTCCAAAGAACTTAGTCTTCCCTGAGAGAAACTTTCCATGCACTATCATCTTAGTATTTTTTTTCATTATGGCATGCATGACTTGGTAAGCAACTCTTTGATGATAAGTAAATTGCTTTAAAAAGTTTATGGACATTTGAGTTAGCTGGGAAGTCGTTAGAAAAACATGAGGTGAATGAGGATGCTGCCGGTTGCACGGAACCTTTATTTTCCCTTTGCTGTGGAGTTGCAGAGCAGGTAAACTCTGGTGTTCTGTAGCCTCCCACAAGCAGTCTTTTTGACTGGAGTTAGTTTGTCTTGGTTCTTGTTTCATTGAAGCACTTTTTAATCTGTGGGCTGAGCCTACTAGTTTTAAATTCTGGTTCTAGAAGCTGTGGAGTGCAGCTTTGAATACCGAGTAAACCCTTAGGCATCTGCAAAGGGAGGCTAAAATAGTATCAGGCTTGCAGAGCAGTGCTCCATTACTGCTGAATTTAATAAAAAGCTGTATTGTAGTAGAATTGACATTTTTGTAAATGCAGATGTGTGTATGAGGAGCTGATGTGACTCTAAAAGCATTTGGTCTCAGCCCTTCTGACATTGTTTCTTCATTTTGAACCAGTCAGTTGCAGGTAAAGGGCACTGATAGTGTAATGTTTTAGTGACTAAATACTATAGTTGACAGAGGAAGGTTGAATTTTTAAGGATCAGCTATCAGGGAAATGCATTTCATTATTGCCATCTAGAAAAACGTGTTTGTTTTTAATTACAGATGGTGAGCTTGCTGTGATCAGCTGATGTAGCGGTGGAAAGTTTGTGTTAGTGAAAACTGGAGATTGATGAGGAGTGGACTTCTTGCTAATGCCGACACTACTCAGGTTCACTGTTTTCACCCATACACCTGACTGTTCTTGGAGTTACCTAGCAGCATCTTGGATAGAAGCGTTGCTCCTCAAAACACTTTCAATCTGAGAAATTACCTGTTAACTTTGACCCTTCTCCAGTATAACTTAGACTAGATGACTTTATTTGACAACATAACTGTTTTAGCTAAGCTGCTCTCTAAAAACATTTTGCACTTGGATTTTATTAGTCTTGAACATAATGCTTTTTCAGAATAATTTTTATAGTTTTCACTGAATAAAGAATTAATCTGAAAAAAGGAAATTAATAATGAGTAACCTGTGTCTTCAATTCCAAAACAAATGCAGTATAAATAATTACATTATCTTTTCAACACTTTCACATCAGAATGGGAAAAAAGAAGCCCATCTGTGTAAACCTTTTGATGCTTGTTTCCTGTGCCAGAGCCTGTACTTCTTCAAATTAGAGAGAAAAACTATTCCTAAAATGCAATAAAGAGAATATTACTATTCAATGACTGTGATAACAAGCAAAGAAAACACTGAGCTGAACATCAGGTGCTCTGCTGCCTGACAGGGGCAGCGAGGCTGCTGTCTCAGTGTCAGTGTTGTAGAAGGATTTGGGTGTTTGCAGGTTCCCTCATCACTGCAAGGACAGGGTGTACCTATGACCACATCAGACCACAGCTTTGGGGCACACCCCTTCTTCAAGGGCTCTGTGGGACATTGTGAAGTTCACCTTGTGTCCTCATCTCATGCTGTGTTGTAGCTCCCTGTAATGGTGAAAGCCTTTAATTTTTCATTAGGGGTTTGGCCCTTGGTTCATTTGGAGGGTGAACTTGATTTCCTCGCCTATACAGAAAAAAACCCAAACAAACGAACCAAGCAAAAGCACCAGCCTCTGTCAGCACTAATTCATCAGATATGGCGGGGTCAGTGTTTCTCAGTTTGGGCTCGTGTGTGAGGCTTGGGGGATGGCATGAGAGGGGAGTGCTGTCTATAAAGAGCTGGCAGGGATGTACCAGATAAAATAACCGTGTAAGAAGGCTCATCTGAGGAGATGAAGGACAGAAAGATCAGAACATGCCAAAACATTTCCTGTAAGATTTGTGCTTCTGGTGAGAGGTAAAAGATAAAACATGCTGCTAATACTAAAGCATGTCCTTGCTAAGCCTACATCTACTTTCTTGGCAGCCCTGAGGACATGGGTTTTCTGGATGTGCACAGGACATGAGGATTTGTCAAGGCTGAGACATGGACACTGGTACAAAGGGCAAGTCATGGAGCTCCTAATACATCCAGAAAAGCATCTTTGACAGGCGCTCAGTCTCTGGGCACGTGTGACGGGCTCACATCTCTTAGCAGTAATAGGCTTCTCTTGAAAGTTTGTTCAAGAGCTAGACTTTTCTACAAGAGGAGTTTCTTTATCGGGTGGGTGACTGGTCCAGGGTGTAAAAGGTTTTCAGTACCTGCTGCTCCCAAATTTAGTTATGCTTACTGTGCTCTAAAATGCCACTGTTAGATTTTTTTAAATATTGTTAATGTGAGTTGAGGGTGTTCCTCTGTGCTGTGGTTTTCATAAAGCCACGTAAAGGTTGTGATTAAGGACTACAGGAGGCTTTTCCAAAATCGTACTGAGAGGAAGTGATCAATTTTCCTTCCTTAGTGAGTGGCATGGCTTAGGGGGAAGCGAGTAGGTGAGATTTTGATGTTCTCAGCAATGGGGGAGTCACGTGGCATTTTGCAATGTGGGTTTAAAATCTCCAACTTGCCAGACATTTCTCCTCTTTTTTTTTTTTTTTTTCCTTTTCATTTTCCTTCCCCAGTACTTTTAAAACCTTGTTCTAATTTTTCTCTGAACCAAAGTGATGTTTAAACAACAAAGTCCATTAGCGATGTTGGTACAACAAAGAAAAAGTCTTTGAAGAAGCTTAGGAGGTCTGAAATGGGAAGTGGGTAGGTTTTTTCTTTCTCGGGAAAATGATCATTCTGAGTAAGAAGGTAAAGTGTCCTCAGGTGATAGAAAAGTCTTCAAAAGGCTTAAACAAGTACAGTGTCTCTGCAGTTCCCAGAGAAGAGTGGAGAGATGTTTTATTATAGCTGTAATGAGTTAATAAAAAGCAAACTTTGTGTAATTTTTCTTGCAGATATTCGGATACTGATGAGAATGTTTACAGTCCCTAAACTTCTTACTGTTTTCTTTTTATCTTGCTGTCTTTCTTCCATTTTCATTGCTACTGCTTTCAGAAAAAGGTTTTTTCCCCTCCCTTAGAGGTGTCAGCTCCAGAGGACAGTTCCCTTGCTCCAGGTTAACACTTCATATGGGCTGAAGGTTACATGGAGCAGGGCAGCAAAAGACTTTCAGTGCCAGTGCGTGGAGCTGGTCCTGCCGTACCCACGCTGGAGCTGATGGATGGGTCTGCTGGAGAAGGAGCTGGATTCTCTACAAGGAGAAGAAACTGTGGGAATGTGTATAGGTTCAGACCTGAGATCAGGGTTGTACCAAGATTGTGATTAGGTTGGTATTTGTTTTGGAAATATCAGTATTGCGGATTTATTTTTCTTTTTTTTTTTTTGCTTGAGAATCCTCATATTTAAAGACTTGAGGTAAACCCGCTTCAAAGCTCAGTGAATTTGCTATGATTTATGTGGGTGTAAGCCATAGCAGATTTATGTCCATAATGTGCATGCTGTCTCAGTTTGTTATAGACTTATGCAAAACCATAATGAAAACACTTTAAAAGTGCATGTTATTCATACTGATATGAACATAGTGTATTTCCAGATGGGAAGTAAGGTATTGTTCCTAACTTGTGATACAAAAATAATTGAAATAACTGTTTCTGGGACCTCAGTATTATCTATTGAATTCATATCTACCCTTGTCATCTGACAGGCTACTAAAAACAAGATTCTGCTCAAAATGATAGAAGTGACAGTCATACAATGCATTTCATTCCTGCTGAGCTTTCTTATGTAGTTAGTTTGGGGAGATTGAGATCTTGCTTCAGTCATTCAAGGGCATTCCTGTGGAAAGGATTTGCAGAATTTGTGATTGTGCCCATAAATCTCCTGATTCCCCCTGGAAATAGGGTAAAATTTCTGCTGTTGGGAAAGCAGCATTTGGGGATTTTGGTGTTTTTTTGGGTTTTTTTTTTTTTTGGCTTGTTCCCTCTTTTTTAAATCCCAGCAGTTGCAGTGAATTCCCTTTGCCACTGCCACAGTCCTTGCTTTTCTTCCTGTACGGTGTTGTTATGTAGAATTGCTTCTGTGTTCTGTCAGCATTTGACCCCTTACAGCTGGCAATAAATCGAAGAAATCATATAGAGACCCAAACTCTGCCCTTAGCTACACTTATGAAAACCTGTGGCATTACACAGTTGACTTGGAAAGGCTTAAGAAATCCCATGAGATCCACTCCGCCGAAAGTCGCTCTGTAAATGTTAGACAGGGCTGTTGTTTTTGCACTCATACATTTTACTTTGAAGCTGTACCTGAGCTGCAGTTGATGATGCTGTTTCATAATGTTGAAGTAAAGGGACAGATTTGGAGTATGAGATGTGCTGTGCTGTCAGTGGAGTTTGTCAGTAAAGCTGTCTTAGCTAGGTGTCACAGCAGTGTCTGTGCTGCGGGAAAGACATGCTCAGTGGGCTGCTGGTTCCTGGCAGCGTTCAAGCCACTGGTCACCATGCAACCATCCTCCTTGAGAGCCTGATCTCTTTTGGGAAGGAGCCAGGCCCATCTGCTGGCATGGTTGGGCAACAGTAATGCCCAGCATCCTGGGTGCATCTTGGTGGACACTGGCCTCATGGCACAGTGACTCCCAGGCAGAAGAGGATGTTGTCCTTCCTGGACCAAGAAAACTGTATTTAGGTCTTGCACGTTCTTAGCACCATCCAGTAGAGAGCAAACACAGGGCTGAGGAACATAAAGGGAAGGTGTTGCTATCCCCTTGGTCTTCAGGTTCTGGGGAAGCTCTGGGGTCTGCCCATGGTAATGTAGCTGATTGCCCTGAGACTGTGAAACCTGGTGTACGTGGAGATGTATGCTGGTATATGGACAGGCCTATATGGTCTTCTTGCTTTGTATTTAGTGCAGAACCACAGGAAATAATGTTCAGCCTTTAGACAGAAACTGTACTGGCCACAGCATGTTTTACTCATACTGGAGGATAGTTCATGCAGCTAGTCCACAAATAACCAAAGAGCTTTAATAGTTGTATAATTCTTCTTTTAAGAAGTATTGCAGTGATTAGACCTGAGCAGATTGAGGTTTCAGTCAAAAAAGCTCTGCCCTGAGTCATTTACTTTAATTCTTGGTTTCTGTGTCTTATGATCCTGTGGAGACAAGAAAACAAATTATGAGACGTGAGGAAGTGAAGCAGAAGATATGATGAGAGGTATCACACACACCTCCAGTACTATCACTGGGTATTTTTATCAATGTCTAATTTTTGGAAAACTTTCAAAAAGAAGAGTTTTGTGTATTTTTTCCAGACTGAATTTTGCCATGGGTTAATGTAGAAAGGAAGTTAGAAGTATCAGAATTACATGTGAATTATTTATGTGTCCAATTTGCTATGGTGAGCGGAGGAATGAGGAGCTTAAATGCTGCTAATTACTGTGGATTTTATTGCACCGACTGTGGTTGTACCTGCAGGCCGTGCAGCCTCCAGAGGGTGACCTAGTGCTGTGCAGTCTAAGGGCACTTCTGGAAGAGGGGAGGGAATGTGCCAAAATGCTCACTGCTGAGTAGTGAGGTTGCATCTAAATATTTTCTCAGGCTACTGGAGAAAAATGGTGGTTTTCCTTCAAGTCCTGAAGATGGACAGCCTTATTTATGTTTCTTCTGGTACGTCCAGAATGGAAAAAAGATAGAACAAAAGTTATGACTCTGTAGTAAAGCATCTTCACGTTTTTATTCTGTGCTTCCTATATTCAAGGGATTTCCTAGCAAGGATAGAAACATCTGCAATAACAGTTCCTATTTATGTTAATCTTTTCCAATCAGCATGCAGTCTGAAATAATTACAATAAATGCACCGTCTGCTCCAAACACTCACAACTTGCATTTATTTCAGGCTTCTTGGCTTCAGAAGTCTGAGAACATAATCCCTCATTCTGCTCTGCTTCATCTCCTTTGTATGAATTTACCCAACAGTATCTTTTGTGAGCTTCATTAACAATGGTTATGCCGTAATAAATTGCATAAATTGTGACATTTTTAATTAAATAAGTTAACAACCCCACCACCCCCCCAAGTATAATAAACTCGACTAGGTAACATTTTCCTGTAATAAGTTTGCACACGAAGTATCTAATGAAGTAGGCTAGACTATAATCTGTGATCTGAAGTTTTTTAGACTTCATAGCTAAAGAAACAATTTTCTTTATTTTTAAAAAAAATACCTATATTAATACTTATATTAAACATACCTTGTTGTGCAAAGGATTATGCAAACTTGGCAGAAAAACAGTAAATATCGACAAAGACATGACTAGGAGTATGTTTGAACCAAATAAGACACATCTTCCAGTCTTTCCTCCTCTGTTTCTGCTAGAGCTGCTCACCCAAGTTGGGGTCATTTGCTCCAACTTGGCAGTGGCGCTTTTGCTTTGTTTATTTTTATTTATTTCTTTTTGTGCTGGGCAGAATTTACAGATATTTTTGGTCAAATTGGCCAACGTATGTGGTATAAAGAGCACATTCAGAGCTGAGTCTCCATGCTGGCGCTGTGTGCATTTAGCTGGGCTGCTTGCCCAGGCATGTGGGAAGGAAAAGTAAGATCAGCCTTGGCTTGTGTGTGCAGTGCCATGGAGTGACTCCTCAGGTGTCCCTTGCAATGAACAGCACCTGCCATTGCTTCCTCTTTCCTGAACTTGTATCCAAAAATATTAAAATTGTTATGCCCTTAATATTAAGATTGTTATCTGCTGCCTCCTGTCCTCTTACGTAGCTCAGCCAGGCTGCTTTCTCTCCGGCAGGGTACCCATCTAAGGACCTTGGTTCAAAAACAAGAGCTCTGTTTTTCCTTTATGTCCAAGAGATACAGCTTTGTGACAGTAAATGGTGCTCTGATTTTTATTGGTGAGACCATGAAGGGATTGAACAAAAAACAATGGGAGATGACACAGAAAGGAAATCTTTAAAATTTTGAATATTGGTTTGTGTTTCTCCCAGCACTCTGTACAGTCACAGAGAGCAGTGCAAAGGAAGTATGCTAGTACATCACATTTACTCTTTTACTTTGGTGATGCATAAAGAGTAATGTTTTGTAATTGTCTTTCACAAGTGCAAATGACTGTATATTGAAGACTATGAAAAATAATTACCAGTATTTATATCTCGGTGAAGCATCCTTTCATTTTGATATTTTAATTTAGGGCTGATTTAGAGAGGCAAGTTTGATGTCAGCAATATGAGTTTACAGTTTGAAGTGGATTCCTGGTTTTTGGGGCCCACTCACGTTTTTCTACCATCAAACTCTGAAACCAGGGGAAAGAAGACTTTTGAATATTCTGAAAAAAAAATACATAGCACCAGGTCGTTTGATTTGTGTGTGCATACAGTTGGGGTTGCAGGGTGAGAAAAATATGTGTGATGAAGAAGATAAGGTAAAAACAGAGATGCTGGATCATATTGTGACAATAATGTGTCAATGCCTGTAGTGGCATTGACAGTTCTGTGTTTCCATCCTCTCCCTAGTCACCTGTTCCTCATCTTAGGTCACTGCAGGGGTAGCTCAGTATTATGGATAACAGAGAAATAGGGTTTGTTATGTTTTAATACTGGGTCTGCCAATGATTATTCTTCTTTCTGCAAGATATATGAAACATTTAACCAGGTGAGGTCTGTTGAGAAGATGAAATGGGAGCTTATCTGAACTTGTGTGTAACTCCCAAAATTCATCAGAAAGGTTGCGAAGTTGTGAGCAGGTGGATCTCTTACAGTTCTCTTACTCATGGACTAAAGTTAACTGTTCACCAGAAGATGTTGTAAAGCATTTCAGTATGTCCATATATCCTATCCCTGTCCCAGCCTTTTTACAATCGAGAGAGAAGAAGCTATAATTCTAGAGAAGGTAGGAGGGTAAAAAGTTTATGTAGCAGTAGCACATCTATTTTATAGAAAATATTCCACTTAAATTTTAGGGTTCTACCTGAACAGTTGCCAGACAGCACTCCTAGACTTGTAGAGTATTGCACAGAAGTCATGACTGAAGTCCTTTGTGGAATATGAAATGCTTGTAGCATGCATAGTAGTCTGGTGGTAAAGCAAAAGAGGGACACGTGGGTCTGGAGACCAAAACCAAGGTGAATGCAAAGAGATAATGGGAACGCAAGAGTAAGGGGGAAAACTAATGCACAGAAAAAGAGGGGAAAAATTAGCCAAGAAATGATAGGAATTAAAATACTAAGTGTTGGCTGAGGAGAGCAGCTCAGTAGCAGTTTCTAGGATGAGAATGTAGTATGTTCAAGAAGAGGCTCAAACAGACCTTCCTCAGAGGCTTGGGAATCTTCCATGTGAAGGACCTTGGGATGAGCAGGAAAACACTTTCCCTCTTGAAGTGTTACAAATTAGATAGCTGAGGCAGAGAAATTTTTTAATAGTATCTGGAAAAGAAGATATTAGAAATTAAGGTCTTGATGACAGCAGTGTGTCAAATTAATGCATGATGTATTTTTGGAATTATGCAATGTGTCATAAGCCAATTTTGTTCCAGGGGAAATGTGACATCTTCTCCCTTGTGAGTGAGGTTTCCAAAGGGCTGAAAAGCAAGGAAAATGTGAAGTCTGATGGACAAACAAGGCATTGACTGTGCTGTTTAAACTGTGTAAATCGCTGGTGATGTATCCTGCCTCTCAACCCCTTCTGATAACTCAGTGCATTTAGGCTGCTAGATCTGTTTTCTCTTTTCAGTCCATTTCAGGACAATAGGTTTTACGTTGACCTGTAAAGCCAGTCATACCCTTTAACATAGCAGTGACTTCCCAGGAAGCAGAAACATAAATATACACTGTTGTCACAAGGTACATGCTGTGCTTTGCGTCAAATCTGGTTTTAAACTCACAAGAGTGAGGACTTCGCTGGGCTGCTGAAAATATTTGAACTGTAGTTTTACATACTGAAATCTTGTGTCTTCAGTTTACAGAATCTGGACAGTTTAGAAAGGAAATGTAGAGTTAGCATCTGCAATCTGACATGGGCTTCCTTTTCAGAAAATATTATTTCCGGCGTTCATGTTGGGGAAGAGGAGCCATCCTTTCCAAGACATTAGGTATAGTTATGAAAATGTTCAAAAAGCTGACAGTTAATAATTATTATTCACTGGTGCTGCTTTGTTTCTAGTACTGTGAACATATTTTTGGAGTAGAATGAAATCCAAGACTCTACAGGGGCTATTGGTATTTTGCTAATGCTAAATTAAAGCGTGCCATGTGCTGTGCACTAGAGGTGGTCACTAGAGGCTTGACAAAACTTAATCGTGTGTGTGGCAGGGGTGCTCTGGGTCACTGCGTGGTAGGTGTGATGCAGCCACAACCTGGTGGGAAGACAATATTTCACAGCCCCTTGTGTTTTCATGAGCAGGAAGGAGACATTCCCAAGCTGCTTTCCATCCTGCCCGCAGATGAGGTGGTCCAGCTCCTGGAGTGGTTATCCTGCACAGACAGTTTTTGTGCCTTCTGCTCATCACCTAACTCTTTGCTTTTTGTATTCCCAAGGTGTAAATACTTAAAGTGAGAAATAAGCTCATTAGAAGCCATGAAACAAGAGATGGAAACTGAGCTACCTTAAAGAACCAGTAAGTGAAGAAGCAGCTCCAGATTGGAGAAGAAGGGTTGTAGTCTTTATAATCTTCAAAATTATCTTCCTATCAAGTTGTTGAATCTCGAGTTTGGAGGTATCAATGTGGAAATTTGGTAGTATTCCCTCTTTGGAATATGCTGGTATATGTTACAAGTCCTTAAATGGCATCTCATCCTGTACTGCCCTGTTTTGAGCAGTCATCCTTCTAATACATTTTTGGTATTATTTTTCTTGGTGAGGTCCTCACCTTTCTCAGCCAGGTACTTAGAGCATGTTCACTCTGCCCAGACTGACACGGTCAGTGCACAGTATGTTGCAGCATGTCTGGGCTAAAGTGTTAGCGGGAAGAGAACCACCAAAACTGACCCTGTCAATCTTGCTCCTGAGCCAGCAGTCACCACGTGGGGAAGTTTCCTGAAAAGCAGAGCTGAAGGTCCTATTCCCAGGCTCTCCTTCTTGCCACTCTTTTCCGTCTTTCACTGAGGGCTAAACTAGCTTGGACAATCATGCCCTGGCTGTACATAGGGTTTCCAGGAGAGGGGCAGACACGATCTCTGTATCATGCAGTAACTAAGGGGATCATTGATTGGATGCAATGCTCAGTGAGGTATAGATGAAGGTGAAGGCTTGTGGGGGAAAATACGCCTGATGTGTACTGCACCCACAACAGTCCTCAGTCCTGCCTTGGAGCAGGGAAGGAGAAGAAACTGTGGTTGCAACTCAGTGCAGGTCCTGGGTCTGGTTAGGTGGAAACAGAGAAGAAGAGTTCAGGAGGAGAGCGAAACATCTGAAGATTCATAGAGTTGGCATGATGTTTTGGGAATTACTGTGTGGAATGGTGGCATTTTGATAATTTATTTTGTAATCTGTGATGGCAGTAGCTGAATATTGAACAGTTTAAATCTAAGCAACTGTCATTTCATGCTTTGGTGAAGAAGGAGTGGGTGAGATAGTAGGGGTAAATTGTGAATAGGAGTGAAATCAATATGTGCAGCTTTCTCTGAACCTGCCCACCTCTTTCTTTGTGTAATATCAAGCAGCTGGGGCTGTGCTATCTCAGTTTATAATCTCTAATCAGACTATAGATCTCTGGGGACATGTTTTGCTTTCAGTTGCTTTGATAGAAATCTAAACTTATTACCTAGATTATTTACATTTAGACCAGCAAAACTGCACCAACAGATTTTGAGCTTTTCTTACCAGTGTGGTTTGTGGGACATACTCTCATTTTATGAGGTTGCTGTCTTTGTTTAGTCAAAGAAGAAACCACTTGAACACAAAATGAGAGAGCATTTGCACTATTTTTGAGGGGCTTTTTCTTCTGTGAGGAAAAATGTACTGATCTTAGTAGGACTAAAACTAATACAGTTCACTGTAAATTAATTAGAATGATTTGGTTTACAAATGACATTTTGCTAGTCCATAGTCTTTATGCCAACCTGTAAGAACATAAGACAAAAGACTTGACCAAGTTAGTTACAGAGGTGTATGCTGCTGTAATTGAATTTCTTCAGTTGTTTCAAACATTCATCAGGGAGATTTTTGCCCTCCCTTGAATTCCATGTAGTTTTTCTCTAAAGCGTCCCCTTGAATTCTCTATATGCTTTTTACTGCTAGGTTAGGTAGGTATGCTTATGAGTTGCCATCCTAGGCTGCCTTCTCCAGAGGTGTCATTTAGAACCTGGTGTTTCATTCATTACTCTGCTTACCTTGGTCTAAATCTACAATTCTGTCTTTTGTTTAGCTTGCAGACTGATGATTCATTCCTTTTCTTCATGGGATAGCTGCATGTGATCTTGTCCCACTCTGAGACGAGCTTTGGGAGTGAGCTAACAAGAAATGTTTACAGCATTCAGCGTAAAATACAATTCCACAGAGAAATTTATTTTACAAAAAAAAAAAGGTTTTTTCTAACTAGGAGGTGTTTCTATATCTAAGGGACTTAGTGTGTTGTCCCTGGTAACAAGTGACAGGACCAGAGGAAGCGGCCTCAGGGTGTGTCAGGGGAGGTTTTGGTTGGATATTGGGAAAAATTTCTTCACTGAAATTATGATCAGGTATTGGAATAGACTGCCCAGGGTAGTGGGGGAATTACCATGCCTGGAAGTGTTCAAAAGACATGTGGGATGTGACCCTTGTGGACGTGGTTTAGTGGTGAACATGGTTGTGTCTGGGATAATGGTTGAACTCATGATCTTAGAGGTCTTTTCCAACTTACGATTCTGTGATTCTAAACCAGTATTTTTAATCATTTATCTGTTTAATTATGGTTCTCCTGCAAAGAATATAAGAAGATGCTCTCTGCCCATTTCTAGCCTTCATGAGAAAAGTCAGGGTGTGCAGAAGCAGATTGGTGCTTCCATTCAGGAACAGGATGTAGCAAAACCACCTGTGGGAATCCGTGTAATGAAAGGTATCTGAGTGGAATGTCCATTTTATTTGCAGGAGTTTTCTATAGAAGAGCGATTTCCTGCATGACATGTCCCCACATGACTTAGCACTATCCTGTAGGTGTGAATGCCTGTCTCTGCAGAGCAGAATATGCAGAAGATGAGAAGATGGGTGGTGGAGGTAGACATGGTGACTAACTCTTTATTCCTGGAAGTGCACCCTCCACATGGAGGACAGCATTAATTATGTCCCAGATAGGCTTCTCACACTGCGTCATTACCGAGGATTTAAGCCATTTTCCCTGTGGATTCTGTACTTGGCAGAAAGCTCTGCAGGAAGCGGTAGTGTGCCTTCAGACTTAAATATATGCAGAAATCAGCACTTGCATAATAGGTTAATTCTTTATTATCCACCATTTTTGTCTGTTCTGTGATAGGGGTTTCAAATACTGCACATGTTAATTTTGCTCCTTCTGCCATGTGGATCTACCACATGATAAAGGAAGGACATTCAGACTTCAATTATTTCATTTTCCAGAATCTGTCAGTTTTACAATGTCACTTTGTTTTCTTCCTGTATCTCTCCTGGTATTTTTGTTTCATTTTTAAAATATCAAACATTGAGTTTAGATTGTTACCTCAAAACTACTAAAAGATAATTAGTGAACTGCAACTAAAATAATTATCAGGTTGTAAATTTGCCTTTTGGGAGGTAGAGGACTGGGGCATTTGCTTACATTAATCTTTCTTCTTTGCCAAGTCTGTGAAGACCACAAAGTTCCATTTCTCTAGGTAATTCTAACTTGTTTGTGCTGATTTTGAGTGATAGGGTGAATTTGCAATAAAGACTAGTCATGAAATTTGAGGGGTACCTTTATGCTCAAGGTAAATAAATAACCTCTTTCCATATTTAGGTGAAAGTCTCAGACAGCCCTCTTGCTGCTGGGATCTTTTAGAACTAACCTGAGTTATTGTATTGTGTGCAGTGCAACAATGAAGTAATACCAGGCAATATTTTTGTGGTTCTCTGCTTGTAAGGGATACTCTTATGGTAATTAAAAGTAGCATAAAATTTACATGGCGCACATTCACCCTGTCTTCCAAATGTGTTCATACCCCTTCACTGCCTGGGAGATGCTTTCTTCTAGTAAATGTTTCTTGTGGCCATTTGGAGTGTCTGCATAACCATAGTCCACAAACCTTTCTTCAGCCTGGCTGCCAAACCATGTTTGCACAAGTTAGAATCCAGGTGGTAAGGGTCAAAACTGGGATTTCTCTAAAGTCTGTGTCTTAGGTTCCTTCAGAGCACAGGAAAAACAGCCTTGCATTTGACTGAATGGTCGCGTGTTAACTTACAAATGCTTCTCTTCTCTGTTTAGCTTAATAGCCTGGCTGTTGTTGAGCTTTTGCAACTGTGAAGTCAGCTGCGTTCTTGTGTACCAGATTCCGCAGAAAAATTTTTGGCCAATGGTGACTGTTCCAAAAGAGAAGCATGGACTAATTCTGTTTAACAGCTTGTGCAAAATATATGTAGGAGTGTAAGGAAGAAACTGTCACTACTGAATCTCAGAAGAAGTAAATGTAAGAAAAATGTTTAGAATTTAGGGAGGAAGGAGAAAATTATGAACATGAAGCATCAAGTTCCTGTTCAAAAAGGGAAGCTATTCAAAGGCACTTTGGGAAATTTGGGTAGTTTTCAGGGTGCATATTCTGTTCTATCTTGCTACCAATTAGCAAGTCTATAAGTTTTTGGTGTGTATTGTAGTTTTACCACATGCCGCTACAGTTTGCTGACTGAGACTAGTGAAATTTGTTTTTACTGAGGGTGAGTGTCCTCATAGGGCATGCACAAAGAGGTTGGCTGATTGTATTCTTTACCTTTAGGGAGAGCTAAAATGTTCATTGCAAACAACTTGTAAAAAAAACCCAGTGAATGTGATAGTGTTATGTGAACACAGATTTCCTGTGTCGTTTTACATGAAGAAAACAAACAAAAAAAAAGCACTGCAGTTTGCAAACAACAACTAAAGGAAGTCTTTGGAAAAAAAAAGACCCCACATGGCTTCTATCAATATAGCAAGATATTTGCTTAAATGAGTGTGACTTCCATTTGGTGTTGTAAGGGAAAATATTTTTCCACTTCATTTCTTCCCTTTGCCATAGTGTTTAATCTTGCTTACTTTATGTAGCCATGCTTGAATATACTGTATTAAGTAGTATTTTTATGAGTTATCTGGACATTTGAATTTCTTATGCATGACCATTTTTCCACCATGAGAAGATCTGTGAGCAGTAGTTGCCAGTGCTCAGAATTAATGACTGGGGGTAAGTGTGTGGTGGGCTGCCTTTTTTAGGCTTGAGCCTAAGGGAGCTTCTCTTCAGTGTAAAACAGAAGTAGAAATTAAACTTATTGCCTCGAGATGGAAAACGAAATTATTCAGGGCATTTAAAAGGAGTTTGTCTACTATCAGTGGTATCAGTCCATGAATTTCAAAGGTATTTCTTGAATTTGAAAATTGAGATGGTGCTTTTTTTTTTTCAAGATATGAAGTACATGATCCCATAAGCACCTTTGCTTACTTGTGGAAGTGATTTTCATGGTTGACTCCCTCTGCAGCTTTGGAAAAAAAAATGGTAAGCAGAAGAACCTCCCTTCTCATCTGCAGATTTTCTGGACCTGTAGAAGTATTGAGCAGATGTGGTATGCCTTGCTTCTCCAATGTTTTGCAGTGCTTGAACTTCCCTCTAGAGCCAGGACTCCTCAGAGCCCCTAGGATTTCTAGGTTAAGCAAATAGCCTGATAGAATGTTCGAATGATACCAGGAGATGAAAATAGTTGTGCCGGCTCTGCTGGAAAATAGCAAAAGCAAGCCACAGAGAATCCCTGAGTGACTGGAATCACAAGATATCAAGCAGACCCCGAGGCTCTGGGGTTTGGCAAGCTGCGGGGGGGGGACCAGCATAATAATAACCTTTTTTCCTTTCAAGGCTATAAAACCCAACAGGAGGCTTCTGGGAATACCTTCATGACTTTTTCCTGCAAAATGTTTTTTTTTTCCCTTGGCATATGTCACATCCATGTAGAAAGATGTGAATTGGCCTCAGATGTTCTATGACAGGATGGTATAGGAAGGACGGGAAAATGTAGTTCATATTACAAACCATTTGACTGACATTTTAAAATTAATAACAAAAGGTGGTATTTTAGAAAATGTGTTCTATTGTTGCTCAGTTCAGCTCTTCCTGAAGTGACTGGAACAGTTTACAAGACACTTAAGTAGGGACAAATTTCAGTGGCTTGGGTTTGCTTTGTTTTGAAGCCTTCTAGCTTCAGTTTGCAGGACTGTTGTCTGTAATCTGGGCGCAGAAAACAGAATGAAAGTTTCTCCTTGTTTTTTGTGTGTTTGTTTTTTGTTTGGTTGGTTTGGGTTTTTTTGCCAGCTTGACTGTCATTTTGGTGCCCAATAGCATTGAAAGGCTTAAACCTTTTTATTTTTCTCTCACACTTTTTTTCTTTCTTTCTTTTAAGAACAGTGCTTTTAAAACAGCTTGTATGAAAGTAGGCACCCAAGTTACTGTTTGATGCATTGAATTCAGTTAATCACTTAATTGGTCCATTAGGTACTTGGGAATTTATTTACCAAAATAAATTGACTCTGTGTGACTTGTTGTCATTTAAAAATCTTCTCCTTTCAAGAGTTTCCAAATAAGTTTATGTATATTTATTGAGCATATTGTCATGCTATCAATTCAGTAACTCAATTTATTGACTTCAGTTACAAAAGTGAATAAATATTTGAAATTTTGGTCCTTTGCTTTTGAATGTTGGCAGGAATTAAAAAGGAGGAGTACTGATTCAATGTCAGTGCGATACAATAATTGTGTCTCTTCAGTGTTACTTTGCTAATATAACCATTTCTCAGGAAGTACTGTTCTTGTTGAAAGGGGCATCATTTCAATTAATGTTTTACACTATGTGTCTTAGTATTTTTAAAACAGAACATCTGTAATTGGATCTGTTTACCTACTGTAGTCATAGTGGAAACTATACTCAATAGTAACATATTTCATAAAATCTAAGTGATAGAAAACATCTCCAGCTGAATTCTGGTTTGGGATGTGTTTATAACTCACTGTTACAAGAGAAGAATCCCATGAAATGCATCTCTTCTTAAGAGATTGTACAGCCATGTATAACATAAAAGAAATTAAAATGTGCTTCCATAGCATTTAGAAGTTATGCTGCAAAGCCTAGAATTACCTCTGTCTTAAGTTATGCTGCTTTCAAGTATTTTCTTCTTGAATTGTAGTTCTTTCAGCTGTTTTGTTTAAAATAATCACAAAATGGCTGAGGCTGGAAGGCATCTCTGGAGCTTGCTTAGTCCGCTCCTGTGCTCAAGCAGGGTCACCTGGAGCAGGTTGCTCAGAGCCTTGTCCAGCAGTCTGGGATGGAGGTGTCACAACCTCTCTGGGTAGCCTGTTCCAGGACTGATCACCCTCACAGTAGGGGAAGGGAAAAAATGAAATTATTTTCTTACTTTCAGGTGAAATTACCTGTATTTCAGTTTGTGCCCATTACCTCTTGTCCTTTTGCTGCGCACCCCTGGGAAGAGTCTGTCATCATTATTATCTCCCATCAGTTGTTTATACATATTGATGAGACCTCTCCTGAGCCTTTTCCAGGCTGAACAGTCCCTGCAATCTCAGCTTCTCCTCACATATCTGATTCTTCAGTTCCTTAACCATCTTTGTGGCCTTTGCTGACTTGTTTCAGTCCATGTTTCTCATGTACTGTGAAGCTCAGGACTGGGCATAGTAGAGGGGCAGGATCACTGCCCTTAACCTGCTGACAATGCTCTTTCTAATGCTCCATCGTGCTGTTACCTACCCTTGCCCCAAGGGCATTTCTGGATAATGTGAAACTTTGTGTCTGTCTGGACCTTCATGTGATTCTCTGCCAGCCTGCTTTCCAGCTGGACAGGTCCCAGCATGCAGTGGTGTGTGGAATTATCCATATCCAGGTGCAGGAGTTGGAATTCCACTTTGCTGAACTTCATGAGGTTCCTGTTAGCATGTTTCTCCAGCCAGTCCAGGTCCTTCTGGGTGGTAGCATACCCACCTGGTGTATCAACTGCTCCTCCCAGTTTTATGCAATCAGCCAGCTTGCTGGGCACTCCCTCCCACCCTCTAGGTCAACGGTGAAAATGTTAAATGATGCTGGCCCTGCTACTGACCCCCAGAATACTGCACTAATGACTAACCTCTAGCTAGACATTGTGATGCTCTGCAGCCTTTTGAGCCAAACAATTCAGCCAGTTTTCTATCCACCTTGGTATTTACTTATTTAGTCTGTACTTCATCAGTCTGTCAATGAGGATGTTATAAGAGACAGCATCAAAAGCTTTGCTGAAGTCAAGATAAATAACATCCACTTCTCTGTCATCTCAGTAAGATGAGCCAGGCATCTCATTGCAGATAACTATCAGGTTGGTCAGATGTGATTTCTGCCTTCATAAATCCATGGTGACTACTCCCAGTCATTTAATTTCACTCCATATGTTAAGGAAATTGTTTCCAGATTTATTTGCTTATCACCTCCTGAGGTTTGGAGGTGAAAGTGACCTGCCTCTATTTTATGGGATCCTCTTTCCTGAAAATAGGGCTGGCTTTCATGCAGTCCTCAAGAATTTCCTCTGATCCCCATGATCCCTCAGAGATAGTTGAGCGTAGCCTCGTATTAACATCAGCCAGCTCCCTTAGTGCTCTTGGATGCATTCTCTCTGGATCCATGGGCTTCTGTATGTCCACTTCGTTTAAATGTCCCTTAACCGAATCCTCCTCTGCTGCTGACAGCTCTTTATGGCTCCAGACTTTCTCACTGGTTGCAGGGGCCTGGGATTTCTGAGAACAGAATATTGAAGGAATAAACAGCTTTTAAATTGTTGACCTCTTTTCTGTTAGTAATCTGTCCTTCTAGCTATCAGAGATACACCTCACGTGCTTTAAACGCAAACTGGTTCTGTGCATTAAATAAATTTAGAGTCTGTTGGTAGACCTGTATTTAAAGCTAAACTATTAATGTCTTTCCATGATTACACCAAAAAAGAAAAATTCTGTTGCACAAAGCAGTATGATTCTACCAAAAAGCTGCAAGTTTTTTGTGTGTGCTTTCTCCTGTGCTGGCCTGGCTGAGTGCTGACTGTGCAGAGATGTGTAACAGGAGTGGCTACAGACAGTGCAGTCGTTTCAGTGATTGTTTTCATGTGTCAGAACAACAAGGTGAACTAGTCTGCAGTCACATTCCTGTTGCCATTGAGAGCTGTTGCATGTGCCCGAGTGAGGTTGCTTTAAGCTTGCAGGCTGTAACATTCCTAATCTACAAGTGTTGACGTGCAGTTGTCAAATGGGAGAAAAGAAGGAAGAAAGGAAAGAAAAGCTGCTATTTTCAGCTCAGCAGGGACCTGACAGCTCCTGAGCTCAACAGGACCAGGACGCTGGGAGCTGCTGCCTCTCAGGTGCAGTGATCAGTGGGAGGCAGGATTCCGGCTCCTTGCTTCTTCTGAGCTCCAAGCCCAGCCACAGCTTGGGTATCTCACTGCTTCTGGGGGTGCAAAGCACAGATCATCCCGTTCCTGCTGAGCTTGTGCCGCTGGTGGGGAGCATGGGTCAGCCCTGCCTCCAAAGAGACATTGGACATCTCCACTGAGTGGAGTGATAGCTGAGGAGCCACCTGTCTTTGGCAGTGCTCATGTGTGGTGCATGTCACTCACTCTAGCTTTGCTTTCACAAGGTACCTTGCACACTCTTTCTGATGCTTGTGGGAAAAAGTGGTTTTAACCTCAAAGAGTTCATTACTGAGGAGTGTTCCCTGTAGAGCCGTGACTGTACACTTTTGTACTAAAGAAACACTTCCTTGTGCCCTTCTCAGGGATAAAATCTACTGGTTTTTGCAAACTGTCTTTACAGACAGTTTCTTCTGATGCTTTGGAAACAGCAATGAGGCTGGTAGTGAGAAGCTGAGGACTAAACAGGACAGTGCAGGCATGGAGCTGAGATCTGCTGCAGTCCTTTTGATGAGGACACAAGTCCACAGAGGCAGCAGTATGGAGGAATGATGGCATGGCTATGAGTGCTTTTGTGCTCTGGTGAAACACTTTTGAGCAAAGAGCACCGTGAGAGCTCTGGTGGTGCAGTAGCGTGTTGCTGTTACCTCCTGCTTACACATCCTGCTCATCTGTCATGGATCAGATTGAATATGGGTCGACAGCACTGTGTTGACTGAGATTTAACACTGGGCTGCTCCTCAGGCTAGCAAAAGATGGATGCAAGGCTTGAAATGCAAGATTGCATGGATGGCCTCCTCCTTGCAGCTGGAAGAGATGGAAAAGCTGTCATTTTCAGGAAGCATCCTTTTGGGATGCAGGCAAACTGTCCTTATGAGTGGCACCAGAAGTGTGAATGGTACCACTTCATTATGGAAGTTTAATCTGTTTTGTTGTGCATGAGCTAGTCTGTTATCCTCACTGTGCAGTGAGGCAGGGCATGATGGAACTGGAGGACACCTTTGCCTGACTGAAAGCAAGAAGGGAAGCAGTCATGAGTGCAGGGAGTGCTCAGAACCAGCTTATGAAGGTGGCATGTTGCTGCAGCACTGTGGCACTGCATCTATGGCAACTAAGGAAAGGAGAATAAGTAACATAATGTTTCTCATGATGGGAAGCATGAGGAAAAGGATTTTAAAATGCTCCTCTCAAGTGACAGAGTTTGTTTTATGCCTTTTTTTTATTTTTTTTTTCCATTCTTCATAGTTTGTAGTTTGTAGACTTGGTAACAGTGTTGCATAGATTTGGCCCTCTTTGGGTGTCCTGGACTCTTGAATTCAGATGTGGGATTTGAATGCATAAAAGAGATAAAGGTGCCTTTGAAAGGAGGAGGGCAGTTAACAGGGTGCTTTTCCTTATTTACTCTCTTGCTGTGAAGATGTGTAAATATGGGGAAAGTCTATGTAAGCCACTGTATGGTTTGGTGGCCATAGCAGTGCATCTCTCTTGACCATATTAGTCAATAGGGAGTTGATGCTGTTGATGCTGGGCTGTTCCGTGGCTTGCCATGTAGCTCCAAGAAAGCTGGTATAATGTGTAGAATTTATTAAGACTAGGCAATTTCACTGGGCTCCAGGTTGTAAGGAGTTCACCCATCAACTTGTGAGCCAATGTGGTCTCTCATGTGAAACTCTCACATCTGGCTTCCTCCCTTCATGGTGAAAGCACAGACATGAGAGAAATTTCTGGCTCTCTTTCTTCTTTGCTCTTCCTGCAATTTCACAGGCTTTTCTGAGTCTTGAACATTCCTTTAGGTATCACTGCTCTTCTAGCCTCTGTCTTTTTGTCCTTGATTTAGTAGTTCTGCCAGTGAGACAAAGACTTTCTTTGTAGCTGGGCTATCTCTATAAAAAGCCCCTAAATCCTAAGGTTTGTTTCTGACAGAGGAAAAAAGTGAGTGAGTTGAATTCATAGGCTTTTATTTTGGGCAAAGCAAAAAGCAAACCAAAGAGTCTAATAACTCCCCTCCTCCCCCTAAAAAAGGGTAAAGTGACAAAAAAAATAGGTAAAATTTTGTCTTAATTCCAAAAGAATATCCATAATTTATTTACTCTGCCATTATATTTCACTACTTTTCCATTACTTTTTTTGGAAGGAATTGTTTTAGGAGAGAAAATAGAGGTATCATTTTACCTACCAATGCCCAGACCACTCTGGGGAAGTGTAGGACACAAGTGACACTGGTAGATAAAGCCACCACCATAGTTATGCTCAACACACCTCAGTGACAGTAGCTGTTGCTTCAAGAACTGGAGGAGAAGGGGAGAAGGAGGGTCTATGTGTGCCATGCTCCAGGCACAGATTCCCTTTGCTCTGATTTGACTTTTATACGTCTTGTTAGAAATGATTGAGTTAGTGACTGGGCAGGGATGGCAGGTGACTCAGTGAGCCTTGGCATACCAAAGAAAACCTGAGGCCACTTGGGGTCTTTTACTGAGTGAAAAAAATTCAGCTTTATGGCTCTCCTGGAGTCAGACTGAAATGAGACTGGTAGTAAACAACTTCTGTGCTAATAGCAGGGTGCCTTAGCATGCAGGTGGTTTGGAACAGAAGTGAGTGCCTTTAAGCATTGTTTTATGGGGTTGTGCATTTCTGACTGAAAAATGGCCACAAGCTTTATTACTTTAATATTAACGCTTTTTCATTGCTCCCTCCCCCCCTCCCACAAACTGCTGCATTCATCCATTATCAAATGGCTCTTTCCTTTTTCCCCTTCACCTGGCGTTTTTCACAGCATGAGAGACGTGGGTGGCAGGAGGGACAGCTGAGGACGTAATGGCACTGCATCTGTTGCCAAGCAAAGCCAAAGCCCAGGCTGCTGCTGGATAACCTGTTGAGGTGACTTGCAAAGCCCTCAACGGTGACAGCATCCCTCCTGCCATTGCTGCTGCTTTCTAGTGACCTGAAAGGGGACTGCATCTCTTATGAGACCCATTAGGTTTTTCCATCCTCCCTCCTGCTCCTTGATGGCAGGGTTTTGCAGTGCAGATGTTGGTATCCATCCATTCCCAGTGTTTGCAATCAGGTATTTCCACTGCGTTTGCCACTGAGGGCTGTGTGCCAGCATATTTTAAAATTGGGAAACAAGCAACAGTGATTCACAGGACCAAATTTGCCCTGCCTTCCTGTGCAATTTGGGAAAATGGTTACAAAGTTTTTTTAAAAAATCCTATTCTTATATTCTCTTTCCCATTCCAAGTATGTCAAGTTTATGTTGGTGCCAGTACCAACTGTAACCAGAGTTAAATTAGCTCTCCTGTTAGCTCTGCTTGGTTTTCACTTTTCAACAAGCCTTAGTAAAATAAATCATGTCCCACATGTCTTTAAATTTCATTATCATGACCTAACTTAATTTGCTATAAATTATTTCTACCTGAGCTTCTTCGGCTGTGAACTTGCAGCCTCCAGTGTCTTGCTTCTTGGATCATTGCCCAGCTAATCAAGATTTTTTTTTCCTTCACAGCTCCTGCTTTTTGTATCAGCTAGCTCCACCAAAGTCAACTTGGCTGTGTAACCTCAGAGGGGGCACACAAAGACCTGGTGTATTCTTGTCTTTAAAATAAGGGGTTTATTGAACCAAATTTTGGTCTCTTCCTGTTGTTGTCTAGTGCTGCTGACAAAGACCTCTTTTCATTAGAATAAATGTGTCCTCAACAGTTTGTTCTCACCTTGGAAGCAGCCATTGAAACACTTTCTTTTGGCTCTGCCTTTCTTTTCTTTTCTCCTTGGGTAGAATGACTGACTGACTGGAAAATCTCTACACACTCAATATTGAGCAGCTGTGCCTTGGTTTTGGGTTTTTTTGCACAGCTAAATTTCATGTCTGATAAAGACTCATGTTTATTTCCACTGAGAAACACAGATTATTCTTTTTTCTTTCGAGCTGTTCCTTTTATTTAGCAATTGTTGATAAACAACTTTTATTTCAGCCCCCTGAACGCTGACAGCTCGCCTCTCACCAAGCTGCTGAATTGCAAGTAGGCTAAAGATTTTTGCTGAGTAAGGGTTAGAGAACCCTTAAAGGATTTCAGCCTGCTACATCAAGTTGTAATAACAACTTGCTATCATCTTGTGTCCTCAGAAGAGGAACTTATACAGCAAGTTTTTTATGACTTTAGAAAAGTACTGCACAGTTTAAAAAAAAAAATAAATAAATTACCCAACTTCCTGGGAAGCCTTGGGAATGCTCCAGAGTAGTTATTTCAAAATGAAAACATGCTGATTGTTGCTTTGATGTAACACATGTAATTTGCAAGTCCTTTAATGGCAGGTGAGAGCCTCATGTAACTCACCAGCACATTAAAAAATAGCCACTAACTCTCATTTGGAGACAAGTGGTAACATGCAACTGTTTATGATGTAACATTGTCTTTCAGTACAGCCTTTGTTTTGAAAGCAGAGGCTATTGCTTGGTGTCCAGATCTTGGTGGAGCAGGTATGTCGTCTGGGGTAGGTTAACTTGCTATGGTGGGTGTAGATACTGGATGGTGCAAGAACAGTGGGTATGAAAGGTCATGCCTTGGGCACACAGAAGTGTCCTCAGTTCTGACATGCTTCAGTCTGACCTAAATTACTGGGCTCAATATGAGGTTTGCTGGTAAAATGGTACGTCATGTGGTAGGCAGGGGGTCAGATTACGTGATCTAATGGCTCCATCTGGCCTTAAACTCTTAATCAAGGAAATGCTGCCAGCACAAGGTGGCATTGAAGCTTTACACTGCTAGATTTCACTTGCTTCAGAGATTCTCCTCTCAATCAGGGCTGCAGAAGTTGTACTTGGGCTGGTCCTTCCCTCAGCTTCTAATGGCAGTAGCAGCCAGCAGAGCTAAAAGCAGGTCCTGATGGAAACCTGGTAAGCTTGCTGTCATGGTACAAAAGGCCTGTGTCTCACTATTCCAGACTAACACTTCTACCTTTTAGAGCTATAATGATATTCAAATATAGAAAGAAAATCTATTATTAGCCTGGTATTATGGCATTCATTGACAGATTAAAAAAAAAAAAAAAAAGGTAAGTTTCTCCAGCAAGCTGATGAAAAAGAAATTACAGTTATTTGAGACTGCTCATGGATTAAAATATTAAAAGTGGAGATGTGGTTTTAATAGTGGGTGGTTTGATACAGTAAACTTTTATGATACCTTTGCTTGACATCTTTGGTGCAGAAATGGGAAGTGCATTGTGTGTTTCTGTGTTGTTGTAGTTGTGCTCTTTGCTCTCTCATCTATGCAAGTGGCAGTGTGCAGGTCTAATAGCCATTGACACAGCAAAACCAGCATCACTGATCAGCCAGTTTCCTTGGCAAGCCCAAATGGCTTGTAGTTAGCTCATTGTGTCTGGATTCTGGAAGGTCACTTGAATGTGTTTTAAAGTTGCTTAATTGCTTATTGATCTCATACTTATTCCATACTTGCTGTCTCTTTTGCTATTTTCTGAAATGCATTGATAAGTCACAATTTTAATTTCTTTAATAGAAGATTGTGGTTTTGTGGTGTTGAGCATTCGCTTTTACTTGGAAGTTTCAAACTTAATTGGTTTCTTTTATATACAGTTACTAATATTATTTTTCTTGCATTTTTCTGAATGAGTTGCTCCACTTCTGCATGCCTCTTAAAGGTCCTGTTATTATACAGCTAGCATATTTCAAAGCACAAGGAGCTGAATTAATAACTGCTGAGGTACTCTATTTTAGCTGCTGTCCCCGTTAGCTAATTTATCTTGTGGGGATTTTTTCCCCCATTTAATATATTTTCGTAAAGAGTAATTGCTCTGGAAGTATGGTCTGTTTCTTTGTAGTCTCATTTTGTTTATATTAGTCAGATTGTTTCATTTAAGCAGTACCTTTTACTGGCTTCTTTCCTTGAAAATTCCTTGTGCCATGGATTATTGTGCTGTGTTTGTGTCAGTGGGCAGTTGTTCATGGAGAAAAACAGCCATGGTTTCCTGGGGTTTAACACAATAGGGTAATCTAAATCCCAGTTAAGAGCAAGAGTTTGTGAAACGGGATGTTAAACTGCCACTGGAGCACTTCCTCTGCTCACACCCGTATTTCCTTTTGAGCTGTCTAACCCAAGAAATGGGTCTCATCTATTGTGACCCCTCGCAGTTCCTGGGAACCTGCTCTGTGACACAGGGTCAGCTGGAAAAAGCTGCTTTCAGTCATGCTCTGCTTCCTTGTCCTCCTCCCTGTCTCACTCTGGAGCCTGTACCACATCTCTTCGAGGAGTCCCCTGTGCCTGGGTATCTGCTGCCAGCAGCTGTCTTGCTGCCTGCTTTGCGCAGCTCTTGTCAAGTTTACAAAGCTGCGAGCGTGTTCCTTGCTGAACGGTCCCTTCAGGTTTGCATGCCTATTTCTGCCTTGCTGACTTTATTATCAGCACAGCTTCCCCAACCTAATTACAACTTCTTTCTGCCTACTAAGTTGCAAGAGCATTTGGATGAACCTCAAATGAGTCTAAAGATCACAGTACATAGAACCAAATAAATACCCTTAAAAGTGGAATAAAGGTATTTAGGTGGTCTGAATCTTGTTTATCTTTGCACAGTGGTTCCTTAAAGGCCTGTCAGCTTCTCATAAGCTTTTTGTTACTACAGAAAGTGTTTTACACTTTGCAAAATAAGAATGAGATTTTCAGTTGGACGAGGACACCATCTGCAGTCACCAGATGCAGTTATCAAGATTGAATTGCAAGATTTGCCACTGATTATGCTGGTAATCATTGAGGTGATCAGGATAATTACCTTGAGATCAAGATGACATTTTCTCTGATCTGATACTGCAGAATTAAGTTGAAGGAGCATCCATCATGAGCTACTGGATAGAGTCAGGTTATGGCTCCAACTGGGCACTTGTCTGTTTCACTTTGGTCACACTCGTGTATAATATGGGAGGAAAACAGATCAGCAAATGTTGTGAAATTGCCATTTTGTATTGAAAACATTTTCTAGTGGATTATGTCGGATTTATTGAAAACCTACTGCATTGCTTAATTGTGAAAGGCTCCTAGGCATTCTGTTCACAACCAGACTTCAGAACAGACTTTAGTCTGGGTCTCTTTACCCAAGAAAGACAAAGTATTTCCACTTTAGGTTATTTTAATCTTTCGGAGTATGTTTTTTTTCTAGTATAGATCATATGGAGAATTGACTCAGCTGCTGCTGGAAAGAGTTTTCTTGCCAAACAGAATTATTGTTGATGTCTCAGAAAGTGTGACTGAGACTTAGTAGAATATAACCCCAGCCTCTTAAAAAGGTTTTTTGTTCTAATGCACACTAACAATTAATCTAGAAACAAATTATATGGCTTTTGAGAACTCTTCATAAGTAGTCATTTGTGTGTGTTGGTGTATTTGCCATAGCATCTGCAATGTGGTTCTTCATTTTCTTATATAGTGGTAAAAAAAATCATTTTCCAGATACATTTGCAGAGAAGTAATTGGCATATCTTGAGCCAGTTTGAGTTCATTGTTCTATAGATTGTCGAGACAATTTCTTCCAAATATAGTGATAAATGATATTAAAGATTATGATGTATATCTTATGCCTTTCACTTTTAACTTAATGTTGCCACTGCGTATGCACTGTAAGTGTATGTAATGTTTTCTTTCCTTTTTCAAATGGCATAGATTTGCATACAAAATATTGTTTATATTTCCCATCAGGGTGTGTTACTCAAGGAATGGACTGGAGCCTTTTGTAGTCTGTCAGATGAAGAGGATGCAGGAGATAAGTGGGAAAAGTAGGCAGCACTGAATGCCTTCTGAAAAGCAAGTGATTCAATCTTTGTTAAGGCTTGAAAGAATGAGTTCTAAGAGCATCCCAGAAAGCTGTTTCTTTAATTTCAGCAGATATATAAAATTTCTTTCCAAGAAACATGTTGCCAAAGAAGACTTCCAAGAGAATACCATCATACGAAAGTTAGGAGATGATTGGTAATACGTTTCTGTCATTGATCTGTTATTATATCTGCTAAGCTTCACACAATTATTTATCAGCTGAGAGTTATGAAATAATTCCTATCTTGACATGAAAAGGGAGAAAAGTCAAATACGTTTTTTAACATGAACTCAACTCATCAGTCTTAAAGTGCTGATTCATTTGCCCACACAGTATAATTAAGCTGTTAATCTGTATTAAGGAGTGATACATTCAAGGATCTCACAATCAGAAAGTAATTGTAGCTTAAAATACACATTTGGCTCTCTTCAACTATTTTATTACTCTGGGACTGTTATGAGAGGGCATTTGTAGCTTAGGATCGATAAATTTTTACCTACACAGTTTGCTTCTGCAACTGGCAGTGGCTGGCCATGAACAGTTATATACAGATGTCTATACTGGAAGTTTTTTGGGAACAAAATGTCGACTGGTGTTCTGAGTCCTGTCTTAGGGAGAATATTAGAGTTTGAGTACATTTGGTGTTTCATTAGATAATGAATCCATTATGTAATTGAAGTTCAGGCTCACACTGATTAATCATGACATTTCAATTATTCATAGAATTGGTGATCTTTTGCGTGCCTTTTTCCCCACCTCATTTGCCTTTGGCTTCTATTAATTTCTCTTCTTACTGTTTTAGGAATTCTTCTAGCCACATTCTGAAATCCTGAAAATCATCCACTGCTAGAGACTTTCATCTGGGAATTTAAATCACCTGACATCTTGCAAGCAACTCTGGCATCTCTCTGGTTTGGTGCTTGGTGGCATTTTAACTGCCTACCTTCAAGTTAGCACAGCTGTGAAGCAGCCAGGGAGCCACCCACACCAAGGCATTTGAGGAGTGACAGGGAGAGATGCATGAAAGACAGAGGTTGTCTTGAGACTCAATTCTTGTTTCACTCTGCTAAATTAAATTTCCTCATGTTGTCCTGGAGCCATGGAGAAGGCTGAGTTGCCTGACTCAGAGTCCGTCTGTGCAGCAAGCGAGATTGCCTTTGGCTGTGGCGTGCTGACAGTACACAAGTGGTATTGTTTTAAAGGATTGTCTTGTTTGTTTGAAGGAATTCACTTGGTACTCATGAAATTTGTTGTTCTGTAGCGCACAGACAGCACAGAGATCAGAAGTGGCTGCTGCATTCTCCTTTGGGTCCTGCTGCTCCTGCTCAGCTCCAGCTCACAACTATCATCACTTTCCAGCTCAGTACCCACTCAGTCAGTCACATTGCCATGGTGTAGTTTTATTATATGCCTATAGGGAAGTAGAAAAAAACCCCCAAAGCTTATTTTTTTTTTTTTTAATATAATAGTTGCTATTTTGATACTAAACTGTCACTTTTGAGCCATCATCTAAATCTTGGAACAGAATTTTGAGTAAGGTATGAAAGGAAGAGGCTCAGCATTTTTGCATCAATCTTCTTGTGTTTTTAAAAAGTTAGGGACTAATTCAGCCTGCAGATGTTGGCGGAGTCAGGCAGTATTTCATAGAAGTTTTTCCCCAATGTGCACAGATTTTTTTAGCCTCCAGAGGCTCTGCTGCTCTCAAACACGGCACACAGGTGCACAAGAAAACCCAATGTGTAGCTTACTAGAAGGTCTATATTTACCAGTAATGTAAGATTGATTAAGGATGTATATAAATAGGGTTTTTTTTTTTAATCCTTCATAAATATGCCATTAACAATTTTTTGGTATAGTGGTGACAAATTTCTTTCTATGTGTTCAGGTAAAATTGTTCTGTCCTCAATCCTCTAACAAACTGGACTTTTCAGGTTGGATAATCACCTGTTAATTTTAGCCTATAGTCTCCAGCTTATGACTGTCTTGTCGATACTAATTGCAAGGGATTTTTTTTTAGAGATAAAATATTGGCATTTTAGCACAATGGGGGTAAAAAAAGCAAAAAAGAGTAAGAAGTCATAAAATACAGCTCTGTATGGATGTGGATAGCAAGGCAGGGGTGTGTGTGTGTGTTTTGTAAGAAGCAGACTGGCATTACTGGAAGCAGAACTCAAGGAAAATAACGTATTAAAAAGGGGAGTATTTTCTATTTCAGTGGGTAGTTTGCTAAACCTGATTTAAATAAAAAATAGTTAATATAGCAAAATTAAGACCTGATTTAATAGATAATAGAAAAATAGATTTCTCAATGTGTGTCTTTTCTATAACCCAACATAGTCAATGTCTTAAAGAGGGAAAAAATGTTATAATAATGTCAGGTCTTTCAAAACTATAAAACATCTCAGTAATTTTGTGGAAGTCAGATAAAACAATGCTCTTTTCACAGTGTTCTCTTTTAATGGATTTTTAGTTATAAAATTTTAATATTTATTCAAAGTGCAGGTTTGCTTTAAAGGATATCTAAAAGAAGGAGCCCTGTAGGAGTCTTATTTCCTGGACTTTTTTAATTCTGTATCAAACTTCTGATACTGGCACACAAGAAATTACTCTGAAGGGTAGGACTTAGACAGGGCTTGAAAAGTTGAGCTGTTTTTTCAGGGATCTCTTGAAGGATTACTGGGAGCTCAGTGTTTCCTTTGAAGGCAGTATTGCTGCCCACACAAATAAGAGCAGTCTATAAAATTCATATGTGAATTGTACGGGCTGTACATGGGGTGGACAGGAGACACCTTGACATGGACAGTACATCCTTGATGTGGAGGGCCACCAGTTGTTCACAGGGATTCTTTGGTTTTAACTGAGGAAACTCGTGTTTGTTGTGGACTCTGTGATCCCAAGGAGTGTGGAGTTCTGCAGTGCCATTTGGCATCCATTTTCAAATGAGGGCTTCTCTGGGTGTTGTGCCTAAAGTTAGTAGCAGGTCATTGAAGTTTTACAGCTGTGCCTCATCAGAAGCATGGTAGGTCTAGGCAGGTGAATTGTGCATCAATCCCTACAATCCCCTTGCTTGGGAAGCTGGGTTGTACATAATTTTTTCTAATTTTTCTGGTGGTTGAAAAGTGACAGACCAGACAGATTGAGTAGAGTCATAATGCAGCCAACAGCCCATCCCCTGTGGCTGATCTGTTGGCTTCTTTCTTTTGCCTCTTCTGATCTTGCCTGCTTGTTTGAGCACATATGCTATAGCAACAAGAAATTCCTCTCTAATCATGATGCCTTCAGTAACCTTAACACAGTAACAAACTGTGTGTAGATGCTGAGCATCAGTGGTTAGCTGTGACCTCTTTGACATCGCTGGAATAATAGATGCAATCTTTTTCATCAGGAGATTCAGCTTTGAAGAGGAAACATTATTCTAGTACCTTACATTATTGATAAGGAACATGGAATTGCTGTCATTGCATTTCCTTCATGGTCAAACGTGTGCTGTGCAAGACATACGGTGCAAGAGGATGGTGTGCACAAGCAAGAGGATGGTGTAGTTTCTCAAATGCCAGTGAAGGCATTTGGAATTATAGTTATGGGATCTGAACAAGTGATCATATATGAGATGGAAATATCCCTTAACATAAGAGGTCAGCAGTGAAAACTCTTTTAAGCCAGACTTTCTGGCCATAGAAGCCGCGTAAAATTCTGTAAGTGGGTGCCAGCTATGCTCTCCCTTTCATACTGTTCCCCCAGGCTTGACTCCACAAGCTTGCCCTGTTCTTGGGCCCTCACTACTTCCCTCAGGATCCCAGTGCTACTACAGTTGCCATTAGCACTGATTGTGGTTTGGGACACTGCTGCAGTTCCCTCTTCATCTGCTGGACACCTGCATACTTCTGCCTTTGGGTTTTTTACAGCTCATTGTGTACCATGGCTTTGTAGTCCCATATAATCTCTGAACCTAACCAGAGACATAAAAACTTCTTGTACAGCTGGGACTGGACTCTGCCCATTGGCAGGGCTGCACTTTCCTGTTGATGGGGCTGGGCTCAGAGGGGGCAGATGCAGCTGACTGTCCTGATCAGTTACTATCAAATAGCTGTGATCATCCCCTGGAGTGGAAAGAGGGGAAATAGATGGAAACCTGCAGAGTGGGTAGGGACAGGAACAGGATGGGAAGCATGTCTCCTGATGGACACTGTACTGAAAAAGAGATCATGCTTTAGCTGCAGCTTGATTCCGTAGCACCTTCAGTCTATATTTCCTTGGCATGCCATGACAATGCATCCCAAAGAAAGAGGACCTTCCAAAATACCTACAATATTTATCCAGTTGTTATTGCTCGAAGGGTGCATTCTGCACAGTGCCTGTGCTGTGTTCTCTAGGATGATATCTTTCTCCATTTTCCCATTTTTTCCTTGTTTGTGAATTATAACAACAAAAATAAAAAATTCTCCCCTTTCTCTTGTCACTGAGGAGTCCTTACAGCCTGTGAATCGGTGAAGGCCAGTGTGGTATTGACAGCAGAGAGCTGCTGCTTCTTCCCATCAGTGTTTGACCACAGGCAAAACAAGTGGTGGTGTTGTGTATGAGTCTGGGGGACCTTACATTGGTGTGTACATGTGTGATTCTGCTCTACAGACTTAATTTGTGTCCCTTATTCTGTGGTTTACAACAAGGAGTCGTCCCATAAAGGCATTTATATTAAATACATTAGATCATGGTTTTGTCTTTATCATGTGAGATCTTGCTTGACGAACAACCATCAGGAAAAGGGTGGTGTTCTTGTTCTTTCCTCAGCAGAAATGTTTGGGAATTCACCTGAAACTGTCTGAGAACTCAGGTGAAATTCCAAGTAGAAGTGTTGTGATATTGGAGAGACTTGAACAAAGACATTTGACTGTCACAGGTTTTTTGTAGTGCTAGAAAGTAATCTTTGATGGACCCTACTGAAATGTACATCCATAATGCGTGGAGAGGGCATCTGATGAACAAATAGGAAGTAAATCCTTTTGTAGCATCTGGAAGATAAAAATTTCCAAGAGGAGTGTTATGAACAAATGGCTCTGCTGATTTCACCTGGTGGTTGAGGGGTTTGTGTGTGTTCAAAATACTATAGGCAGAATACCTCTTAAGGTTGATTTTAGTCTGTGCTTTTGAATCCTCTGAGAGGAGTGGCTCTCCCTCAAGTGCAAGGGTGTGGCAGCTGCTCCACTCTCACTTTTTATGGAGGCAGGGAGTGTGTGGAGGGAGGACCAGTGAGGAACTACTCACACATGAGTGTGAGTACTTGGGTGATAACCAAAGCTGCCATGTGGACTCTGAAGGTCTCTACACGATAGTAGGAACCCATTTCCCTAGTCAGACATATTTAACTATATATATATTTGATTCTTTTTTTATGCATCTTTTCTTGTCTTAGTATTGTCCTAAACAACAAAAAGTCTCAGTCTGTGCCATTTTTAGGCTGTTCTGTGTGGTAGTTATAGGATTTCCTATTCTCCCGTATCTTGCTCTGAAGACAAAGTATAAATTAGTATTGCAAGCTGTCTTGTTCCTGGACTTTTAGTGTGACTTGGCTAAGTCTGTGGGCCCTTTTTCCATGTTGGTAGTTGGAGACATTAATGCTTCTTTGCATCACTAGTTTCTTGTGGGGAGAAGTTATTAATAAAATGGGTAATTTAGTAATACTGCATTCAGGTACTAAGATACAGTCTCTGCACCTTGTTTGCCTTAAAGACAAACATTTGCAAGTACCTGACACCTGAAGGTCAGTAGAAGTCTCACTAAGTACTAAAAGCAATGTGCTTTCCCTGAGGATTTCAGGATTTGTACATTTTCCTACGCTTTTGGATGTTTGTATTGAGTGAATGGTCTTGGGGGAACATGAGAAGAGGAAAGCTTGAAAACCCATTTAAATTGCACAACTGAAGAACTCTTTTGTGCTATCTTCTGTCTCCAGTTTTATTACCCTGCAATATTTGACTTGAAAGTTAGGTTTTCTATGTTTGTACTTGTATTTTAGAAATGTACACAAAAAGCCTTTTTATACCATGCTGCTACCAGTGCTCGCTGTATTGCTGTAATTTCCCTATCCCTTCGTTCACTTTTTAATTTAGTTTTAATTTTTTCTTCATGTACATATTTGTAATTAATTCATCTATTTATGTTAATTCTGTGTCTTCCACCCCTTTCTCTGTAATCCTTAGTGTTTTTGTCTGGTATGTGTCTCTTGTGTTAGTTCCAACTTTGCTACCTTCATTATTTACTGTGTTCCAAGTAGAGGAAATTCGATAGATGTTCAAGAAGCCAGAAATCTTCCTATTGACATTAGAAATGTCTAGATTCTTTTCTTTTCTCTTCTTGCAGTGACAAGGAATAAAGAAAGTTCTTGCTCTAAGTTTATTGTTGAAACCCAAACCTCAGATATCCCTTGGGTCAGATATTCTGATTATGGAAGGAAAAAAAGCTCTGTTTACCCTGACTGATGCTCAGTCCTGTTGGGTTTCTTCTGGTTAATTTACTGAGAATTTGCTTATCTTTTTTCTTGTTCAGCTAAGTTTTGTTGACTGGGCTGTTCATTATGGGTTTAAACTTGTATTTTCTCTTTCTAACTACTTAAAATATTGGGAGTTTTTTTTCCCCTCTATACCCATTTACATAGTTATGTCTTTTGAGGAGACATTGCTTCATTAAACATTTTCCTGCTTAGTCTGTAATGATCCTACCTCTTCCACTCTAAACACATTAATACATTCATTATTTTCATTTGTCTTTAGCGGGATGAAGATGTTCCACATTGTTGTTGGTTCTTGGGGCCTCTGATACATTGGTCCTTGGTGGTGTAACTGTGCTGTGGAGGACTCAGAAGGGTCCATGGCCTAATTCGAGGTTGGCAGGGTTATTTCAGCCTGTAATTAAGCAAATACAATATTTAATTGTCACACTTTGGTGACAACAGTATGATTATGCTTCTACAAAATTAAGCATCTGAGACTGCTTCAGGTCTTTGCTCTTTCACGCCAGTGTTGCTGGGAATCCCCTGTGTAGAACTAGTAGGTGATGAGATGATGCCCATTCTGTGGTGAGGAGCTGGACCACTTATCTACTCTTTTGGTGCAGCCCAGTAGTGAGACATGTAAACATGAAGAGAAAAGAAAATAAGTGGCTGTTTCTCCAGGGTTTGGGCCATCTTGCCCCATCACCCAGGGCTGCTGCAGGGAGAAGCAGATTTCTGGCTTGGAATACGAGGGTAGCAGCTGCCAGATCCAGCTTGGCCTCTGAATGGGCTGCACATTTTAGCAAGTACTTAGCACTTTTGGGCAGGCTGGGGAAAAACAGGTCCTGGAACTTACCTCCTTCTTCACCAGATTTCTGCCTGGTCTGAAGACCCAGCACTGCAGTGACCAAAGAGCCAGAGGGAGAAATGAAAAGGATGCACCCAGTGCAACAAGGCTCTTTCACATAAACCCTGTTTCTTACACAGAGGTCATGAAGGACTCTGTTGACTGGGGAGATGCTACATCACCTCTCTCTCCTCAAAGGGAGCTTTTCATGCTCTGCTTACTTCCCTTCTTAATCGTTTCACATTTCCAGGGTTAACTTCACAATTTCTCATTGCTAACAATCTTTCTAATTTTAGAGTAGAAGTTTTATGGAGTCCAAGTGTAAACTTTCTGTTTAGGTTCTTGGCCAATCTCTGACTTGAACAGTAGGTAAATGAAGGATTAGTGGTGATGCACTACTCTCTGCAGTGAATGTGTACTGAGCTTTTGCCATTCCTGAGCCGTGGAGTAATCACACATAACGTACATGCTGTTAAAATGGCTTTGAGTTGTTTGTTTGAGTGGGGTTACTGCCTCAGCAAAAAGGATTAAATGGATCTTGAGCTATGGGTTTGAAATTCTGCATGAAACATCTCATCTATATTACCGCAATGTGCCAGAAACTGCAGTTGGTATGTCAGTTCTGCAAGCAAAACATGATTGCAATGCAGTTTCCTTTTTTTCGTGTAAAATCACACATATCCTCCCTTCAGGGATTTTCTTGTTCAGTGGACTACAGTGTGGATTTGGAAAAAAGCATAATTCATTTATATGTAAATACAACCTGAAGGCTCCAAATATCCAAGCTTTTACGAAGACAGAGGGCATGTACCTGAAAACAAATGGACCTGTTGTTAGAAATTCATAGTTTACCATAATAGGGGTGGGGGGAAAGGTTGTGTTTGAAACCATATAGGTCAGCATTTCAGACTTCTGTATTTGTGTTCCAATTAAAGGAGAAAATGGAAGAGCTTCTGTTTACTATTTTTGGGCCAACTTGAGAGGGGAGAAGCAGGAACAATATTTTTCATATGTCCTATTAGCAAACTACATACCACAAATAAGATGTTTTTGTGTTTGGCTTGTACATAGGTTTGTGTGAGATTTATGTGGTCTGGAGGTGGGGTATGTGAATTTTTGGCAACTGTTCCATTTCTTTTTCTCTGTGTTAAATGCAACTAAATCTTTCAAGAAAACTGGAAGCAGAAATTATGTCTGTGGGTCTCACAAAATTCAGGGAAGTACAGGAAGTCCAGCATTATAAAGCAGAAGAGAAGGAGGTGGAGAGAAACAAGGAGGTGGTGGATGTTTGTGGTGTCTTGCAGCAGCATTTGTTTTACCTATTTTTTGTTCCTTAATATGGTAAAAATATTTCCTTGCTGAAGTATTTTGATTTGGACTTTTAATAACATAAATTATTTTGAGATAAGTTCACATTAACCACCACAAATTCCTCACTTACCTGTCACTGTTGCTGGGGATACAACTCTTTGCTCCTATTATTGCATCTTCTACTTCAACAAGGGAAATTGCAATTTAGTTTTATAGCTGTTTTAGAAAAGTCTGTGATAAAAGCGAACCCGTGACTTCTCTAATAAGTATTAAAGACCAAACCTGTGCAATTTGTAATAAGTGTAGTCTATCCTCTTAAAAATGTCCTGGGGATATATGCACTGAACTTGGATTAATGCTAATAAGACTTACCTAAGTTAATAGATCATTTATTTAGTGTTGCATTTCACTTTAACTTCTTTTTATTTCTATTTTTTTTATGAAAACAAAGTTAGAGTTCAAGTTTATGATATGAAGAACTTTTTTTCCTTCCTCTTTGTAGGCATGTTTCTAAGAAGAGTATTGACCATGAGGAAGCCCATGTGTTAGTCGTTTTCTACTAATCCCACCGAAGAAAATGAAGCCACATTTCAGCTTTGCCGAACCTTTTCCCACCACTGTTGGCTGAATGAGAAATGGTCATGTGATTATGCTGACACCCCAGCATGCATTTGGTAGACCTGTGGTTAACTCGTTCCCTCTCCATGTGTCTGCTCTTACAAAGTTTTGTCCTCATGATACTGTGCTTTCATTCTGCCAGTATGTGCCCAAAAGGCTGCCTCTGTTCCCACTCCGGAGGCCTGAACGTCAGCTGTAGCAATGCAAACCTCAAGGAAATACCCAGAGATCTTCCTTCAGAAACAGTCTTACTTTATTTGGACTCCAATCAGATAACATCGATCCCCAACGAAATTTTTAAGGACTTGCACCAACTGAGAGTCCTCAATTTATCAAAAAATGGGATTGAGTTTATAGATGAACATGCCTTTAAAGGGGTGGCAGAAACTTTGCAGACTCTGGATTTGTCTGACAACCGGATTAAGAGCGTGCACAAAAATGCTTTCAACAACTTAAAGGCCAGAGCCAGAATTGCAAACAACCCCTGGCACTGTGACTGCACCCTGCAGCAGGTGTTGCGGAGCATGGCCTCCAACCACGAGACGGCCAACAATGTCATCTGCAAGACTTCTGTGCTGGATGAACACGCAGGGAGACCGTTCCTCAACGCTGCCAATGACGCTGACCTCTGCAACCTTCCTAAAAAGACTACTGATTACGCCATGCTGGTCACCATGTTTGGCTGGTTCACCATGGTGATCTCATACGTAGTTTATTATGTCCGACAGAATCAGGAGGATGCAAGGAGGCACCTTGAGTACTTGAAATCCCTGCCAAGCAGGCAAAAGAAACCAGATGAAGCTGATGACATTAGCACTGTGGTATAGTATTCTGCATACAATGACTGCCTTTGTGGTGGAAACTAGAATTGGGTGACGCTAAAACCAGAGGTTTACTTCTAATGTTCGTTGTAAACATTAAGACTTTTGGGTTGATTTTTTCTTTCCTGTTTAACTAAATTATGCCACTGCTGACCTTTCTAACAGAAAGTTTTGTCCAGGTGGTATACTTTAATTATTTCTCTGATGGTATCCTAAAGCAAGTGAATTAATATGTAAACATTAGTTTAGACCCATTCCACTATTTAATAACGAAATTTATTTTTTTAATTTAAAAACCAAATAAAAGCTTAAATTTGAACCATGTAAAGCAGAGTAATTTATTGTTCAGAAACCCATCCAGTGCCAGAACACACTTGGTTTGTCCAGAGGAATGACGTGCCTTTGTTCGCCCTTTGAGAGGTCCAGGAGCAGAGGGGCCATGAAGGGCACTTCTCACCATGGGTGCAAAGTGAAAACTGGTGAATGGTAGCCCATTTGGGGGGCTGCCCACCACAGTGGGAGAGGGGCACGATGTGGGGAGAGCAGAGTGCCCAGACTCTTGAGTGTAAGGGACTGATGCTTGTTTAAGACCTCGGAGGGTGATTTGGCAGTGCTGGGCTGGAGTCAACATGAAGGAGCTGCATTTCAGGACATCAAGGAGAGGTAAGCTGGGGGTGTGTGGTGGGTTTTCATCTTACAACCGCTTACTGCCTTGCATGAGCATCATGCAGGTGTGTTCAGCACTGGGGAATAAAGCCAGAAGGCAAGAGCAAGCTTAGTTTACTGTTCAAACTGGAGTACCATTAGTGATGATTAAAAAAGTAAGCCTAATAAAACTGGGTTTTTTTTAATCTGGATATAATATGTTCATAACTAAAAGTGACTTTATTTTTTAGTGTAGCCTTTTTTTAAAAAACTGAAGGAAATAATATATAGGCTAGACATATTCTGTTGTGTGTTAGGAAATATGTGTTTTTATATGATTTTGTGGCTAAACATTTGGGAAAATATAAAGCCCACATGCAGTGAAACTCAATGTTGCATATGAAGTGGATATTTAAAATCTCTGCTGTCTTTAAAAACATGATGGTTTTCTCTTTTCATAGATAAAGTTTTCAAAGGGAACAAATTCATGAGAATGTATTCCTCTTGTTTTTTATTACCATAATAAAATGATGCTTGTCTCTGGATCCCTATAGAACCAGTCTAACTGATGTTGGAATATGTATTACAGAGGGGTGGATAAAAAAATATATAAAATGCTGCTTTGCAAGAACAAGTGTTAAAAGACAGCCTTAAAAAGTTCCAAAAATCTCCAGACTCATGTCTCCCATTAGGTAATCCGTTATTTCTGTTACAGTTGCACCCTTTTATTTTTAAAGGGCACAAGCTTGTTTATCTTATTTCTTTCATCACATTGTTAAAAGAATAGGTAAAAGTTGTTTCAAAGTACGAGAACAGGAAAAACAAGACTTTTTGTTTTAAATGTGCATAGTCAACTTTTTATGTCATCTTTGTAGGCTGAGTCCTACCTGAGTTCTTGTGACTGACTTATCTGTTTGCATTGTTCTATTTCCATTAACAGTTTTTGACAAATTAAGAGAATATTAATGTTTGTAAAGGGTACAGTCTGTTTCAAAAATATCTGCTGTCTGATATTTGTCCCTGCAATCACTTCCCTTAAGTAAAAATTCTATTTTCTAAGGAGAGAAGGCTGTTGATGACCCATCCTCCTTAGACTGTGTTTTATACCTTCCTTTTTCCAAACTCTATCTGGCTATCTATGCCAGCCCCATAAGCTCTGCATGGCCTCCTGCAGGAGCAAAAGCAGTAGAGTTAAATACACGTGTGAATCTGAAGAGAGCACATAAAATATTATACCATACTGGCAATATAACAAACCCTACTGAATGGGACATGTAGTGCCTCTGTGTAGGCTGAGCCAAATTTGTTCCTGATGTAATTCTCCTCATTTCTCTAAAATTTCCTTCAGAGTAAAATTGCTCCTTTTTCTGTTGCTGTGTTCCTCAAGTGATATTGAGAATCTCTGCTAGTATGCCACTTTGGGAAAAAGCAGGAGTGACTAGCTAGAAGAAGGGACTGAGGTGGAGGTACTAATATAATCAAAAATTCAGTGTTGTTTATTCACAGCTGATTGCAAGAATGTCTCCACAAAATTTGAACAAAATTATTTATACAGCAGCATTTACAAAATTCTGAATGGTCTTAAAACTCTTTAAAAATGCTTGCAGGTTTTAAAAAAATTATTTCAAGGAAGATTTTAAAAAAGAACACCTCTTCCCAAAAGACTAACAAAAAGATAAGTAAATTATCTTTAGTTTTTCTGGTTTTCCACTTTATTACTTGATCCCTAAGACAGGATCTGGAGCTGGTATAGATTTAGCCAACCTGAATTTCTGCCTCTACATCTTTAAATCCTGACCAAAACCAATTTAAGGCAAGTTGAGCATTACTCTGTAGAAAAGCTTTGGAGGGACAGTTTCCAATGAGTTCTACAGGTCTGATGATTTTCTTTCATTGGTCTCTATCAAACATCCCTCCTCACAAAAGTTTTCCTTTGAAGCCAGTACTGAAATATCTGTTTTAAAGTGTGAGAGTCAAGGCAATACTCTGACAACCAGTAGGTGCAAACTGGCCAAACTGAATGTAGCTGATGAGGAAAATATTGAATCACTGTTCCTCAGCTATGTGGACCTGACTGTGCTGGTTTTCCTGTCAGCTCAAATATTTGAGCTATACATCTTGGTTACATTGATAAGAAGCAGAAAAGAAAAACTTTCAGGATAAGAAGATGCTTGTTTTTATCATGTTTGCTACACACCTTTCTGTCCAAAACTACTCCCTGGAGAAAAGTTTACACTCTGCGCTTTGAAGTCAACAGCAAAAACTTTTAAACTTTGGTAAAGTTAAACAATTCAAGGAGTTGCTTTAAAAAAACAATTTTGCTCAAAAATGAGTAAGTTGCTATATTTTTAACTGTGATACCTTACCATGTAAATACAGATGAGAGGAAATGAGTATTTCCTTATTGACAGAAGATAGCATGTGACAGAAAAGAAGGAGGGACATACATAGCACAATGTTTTTTGTTTGTTTTTTCAATTAAGATGCTTCAGGAAATGTAGAGCTGAGGCTTAATAATTTAAATGTGTTTAATTTCTGAACCCTGATTTTCTTTTAAAAAACTTTTTTTTTTAGTTTTTAAATGGTAAAGTATAATTCTCTCAACCTCAGTTTTTTTTCTTAAAGCTAACAGTGATTTTTCTCTTCTAATTTTCTAGTGTTATTGTGCTCTGTGGGTAACATCTGCATTTGATCTGTGTTTAGGCTCAGACTTTATGTTTTTATTTTGTTCTGTTTGGTACAGATTTAGATACAGATATCTTCACTCTTAATGGACATTATGTTTTCAAGTCTGTGTAACAGGAAAATTTTGCACTGCAATTGCCATAAATTTCAGGGGCTGGGTATGAACACATAGTGTGATGATCCAGGTTCTGATGTTCCCAGGGTGGAAAGAAGAAAATAGAATCCTTGTTTAGCAAAAAAAGATTGCAGAAAATCTATCAGATTGTTTTTCAGCTTAAAAGGGGCAAATTGTAAGCATTAGAAAGCAAAAAAGGAAAGTAAAAGGAGCAGCTGGAGACTTAAATGCTTGAAGGTGCCATGGAGTTTTGCAGCATGTTTAGATCTGCATTTGGGTCTCAGAATGAATCTAAATCAATTTTTAAAAGGTTGTCCCTCTTCTTCCACACCTGGAAAAAGATCTAAAGTAAACAAGAATAAATGACATTTTCAGGAGTTAAAAACATAGTCTTTAAATTTTACAAGGAAAATCTAAAGAAGAAAAATAGAAGAGGGTATAAATTCTAGTGAGGTTAGATATAAAGGCACAGTATGACCTAAACAAATGGGAACATTTCTTTTTCCTAAGCAAATCAGAAACAGCAGTCCCACTTCAGCAAGGGTCAAGAGTTAATGGAGTATTAAGGGAACACTGGATAGATGGGGCAAATGTTCTGAAAGAAACTAGGCTAGCATGTGAGAAGGGGAAAAAGTCATCCTATGAATTAGTTACTGGTTAAAAGATAAGGAACAAAAGTAAGAAGAAATTGCCTGTTTTCTTGAAAGAAAATGGTTACTGAAATTCCTAAGAAGTTGTCCCAAAGATTTCAGAATGGGACCATTGCTGTACAGTGTATTTCTGGGTGATGTGGCAAAGGGAACTGATAACATTTGTGAATTATAAACAGTTGTGGAGGGCAGTCCAACCTACAGCTAACTGTGAAGAAATACAGAAGGTTCTCACATTTCTAAGTTAGCAGATGATGATAAAATGAAGGTTGGGTTTGGTGTGAATAACTACCAAGTACTGCAGATGGCACATCCATAGCTATGAACACAAGGATATTCTCTAAATTGGCTATAATCAAATGGATAAAACATCTTGGAGGCACAGTGGGAAGCTCTTCAGTGACAAACACCAGAAATTATTAGGAGGGAAATAGTCAAACACCATGGTGGAATGGCATGATAAACCACTGAAAAGAATCTGTGATGAATCCACATCTGGAACATTGCATTCAGTTCCAGTTCTCCTTGTCTTCAAGAAAGATGAATTTATCTTTGAACTACTGTGTAGAGAAAGACAATAAGAATATGAAGTTGTTTCCATGGGAAAAGGTATCTAACATCCCCAGGTGTGGAGGTGAGATGCCATAAGAACTCATGGTAATAACTGGAGTAGTACACAAAAGGTAACTTCAGAAGGTCTGATGCCATTTCTTGCACCAGAAGATAGAGCAGTTCTGATTAGACTGTATCAGGCAATGCGTGCTGGTTTTTTCTTAAAATATTTTTTGTGGAGAATATGCATTTAAATTATAAAGTACAAGGTACTGTAGAGAAAAAACCACATATTCAAGGGTAAACCTCCACAAAATCTTGGAATTCAAGATATTATATAGATACAATTGTCAACAAGGAAAGTCTCTGCTCATCCCAGGAAGCAGGGATGGTTTCCTTAGGAAAGGCTCATAAGTCTTTGCTTCTCTTATTCTCTCTGAGGTTCTGCTGTGGGTGTTTTTTGGAGAAGGGAGGGTGGGCTTGGTTTGTATGCACTGATGCTCTCATACATCCAGCAGGATCATGCTGCCAATCTGTGAGGCATGAGAGGGTATTTGTCATGTGGACAAGGAGGTTTCACATGCATGGAGGGGGAATGAAGTCCAGGAAAAGCAAAATCGCATTTAGATGTTGGCATCTCCTTGCTGTGAATTGCAGTACTAACTGCTGGACTGGGTTCAGGTGCTCTGTGCTCAGTTGTGCCAAGATCGCTATAACTAAAGGAGTAACAGCTTTCCATAGGGGACCTGTGGGGAAGTTATTCAAAGATGTGACATGTCAAGTGACATCGATACTATGACAGCTCACCTGGTGGTTCATCTAATAAGGATGGGAGTTTTCCTGCAGGTTCTTCATTAAAACAAGGCTAAAGACTTGTTTTTCGCAAAGAAATACCCTTCATCATTGTTTCTTCAAGTGAAAACCGGTGTAATGACTTACCGAAAGTGTAAGTACTTCACAGTTCTGCTTATGACAGGGAAATATCCTGGAATATTTGGTTTTGTTTTGTGAGTCAGTTAATCTGAGCAGTGAAACCAACCAGCAAGCATTAAACACAGTGTATACATGCCGTACTATAGCAATACATGAAGTAGGTGCTTTTCTGCATGCCAGCATATACATAAGTGTGTGTGGGGGGTGTCATCCATCCCAGGTCATCTCCCAAATTCACTCGTATTTCCCTGTGGTTAGTCGTGTCCATGACTGTGTCAGATACATGCATATGCACACGCATACAGATGAATCAGGAACTCCTTTGGATGCTTTGATTTCCCCCTTTTAATCATGAAGCATGTTGCTTTGTCACTTCAAAGCCATGATTCATGCTGCATCTAAGCCAAGTACACCTCCGTCCTCAGCCTTTAGCAATGCTCCCTGGTCCAAGTACCAGCTGCACGCGATGAGGAAGAAAATGTGACACTGGCACAGCTCATCTTCTTTCTGAGATCCTTAGTCACATCCATTGGTTACCATATAAAGCTGTGACAGACCTTCGTGAACAACTTTTGTCTTCCTTCTGGCTTAGAAAGCAATACAATTTTCTAGAAAGCAAAATAGTTAGGTGGATGATGTCATGCCTGCTAGCATGAAACAGTCCTGTTTGTAAAAACCAGAGGGTGCAAGTGCAGATAGTGTCCCTGGATCTGTTCTCATCTTCTGCACTTGTTAATGAGTAGGTTCTTGGCATTACAAGTGTGTTTGGCTGTGTTTTTCTCCTAGGAGATAGTTATGGCCTTTGGAGGAGATTTCTTGAAAAGGCTGCAAGTCTGAATACAGCTGCTAATTCCAAAGAAGACTCCAGAATGAAAAATGAGACGGTTTTGAGCTTTCTCTACTGCAAGGAAACTTGAGAAGCAGTTAAGTATTTGGAAAATCAAACATCTGTATTATTCTTAATGCTGTTGTGAGGTTTCAAAAGCACATTGTGAGCATCCTGTTGCTTTGATGGCACAGTCTGCAAGCAGATTTCAACTATGAAGCAATCTCCAAAGCCTGTTAGTGGCAGATTAAAGAGGACATTGAGTTAAAAAAAAAAAAAAAAAGGCACAGAAAAAACCCCTTAAACAAAATAAAACAATACAAAACACTCCCCCGCAAAAAAAACAACCAAAACCAAACAAAAACCAAAACCCAAACCAAAACAAAAATGTCCATATGTTGAACAGCCTGCTTAGATATCTTCATCCTTCATGAATCACTGCCTCATAATCAAAGAGTTTGTGACCTCTAGACTTGTTCATAGCTCCACCTTAATTTGGAAAAATAAGTCTTTTTAAACACATCTGCCCTAACACTGGTACTATATTACATGATGCTATTCATATTTAAATGGAGATTGAAGTTCATCTAAACCTTATCTGCACTGAGGTCGGTTTGTGTACTTATCTGAACATCTGTAAAAAAAAAATATTTAGTTGTGTATTAGAAAAATCTATATTTCACTTATATAGGTGTGGCTGTAAAACCATGCTCTTTCAGATATGCTCTTAAAGTTTGTAATGTATAAAAGCAAGGAAAAAATTGGAAAGAAAAAACAGGCTCCAGAACTTTCAGTTTGTCTTCAGACATCAAAGCTGGACAAAAAGAAGAGAAAAAAAAGCCCTATCAGAACCTATTCTTGTTTCTTCCTTTGAGGATTAGCTTTGTGCTCAATGCTGCATTTCATGGCTTACCAATTTTTTATTTCTGTACCTAAGCCAGATTAACATTTTTTTTCCAGCAAAGTCTCTTATAAATGGAATTCTTAGCCACAGAGAATACTGAGGCGTATCAAGTTGGCTGAAAATAGCCTGCAACAAATAAGCTCTCTAGACAATATCTCTACACCCTGTTAATTAAATTTAGTGGCAAAGGAAAAGAGTTGTTGTTGAATTAAGGTAATGCTAAAGAGATTTCAGGTTCTTGAGTAGGTGCTGGCTTTTATATTATTAATGTGGCTGTATGTGGGGCAACCAACACAGCTTTTTGCTATCCTATTTCAGAAGCTATGGGTTTGGTTGCTGCTACAGAACATAAAACCTCTTGTCTCTTTCTTCATGCAGTCCCTAAGGATGAGAGCTTTGGGAAATGCCATGCCTGGGAAAAGCCACCCTGAGATCAGTTTTTTCTAAGTCCCTCCTCAGCACTGGCAGCTGTTTTGTTGTGGGCCATATGTAGAAGGAGAGATGTTTGGATGACCTCTGTGAACCCTGTCCCTCTTGAAGTGACTTGGTTACCACTAGAGGCAGGTACACCACAGGTCAGGATCCTAGACAGCTCATCCTTTAAAACCATAGGAAACTTTTTTTTCCTACACAATGACACAAGTTAGTTTTGGGACATCAAACTCTCCACTACTATAAATTGAAAAACAGCAGCAAGCCAGAAGAGGGTGTCTAATCACTTTGCAGCTATACTCAAACTAGATTTTTCCCACTGTCTTTAATCTTTTATTGTTTAGCATTACATTTGTGGTTAAATAAACTTCATGGCTCTTCAGACTGAATCTTCAAGCAAGCTTGTTTTCACTTATCAGAATTTATTTCCTATTGCTATTAATGTTAGACTTCACTGGGAGACATATGCATGGGTGGGCAGGTGGGCAGAGATTTGGTCTTTTCTCATGGTTTTTGCAAGATTCATGAACTGATCAGTATATCAGGGATTTTTACAAAGTAACTGAGATATGATGTATATACACGAGCTTTTTTTTAAAAAATAGCTGATCAATAAATGAACAAAGTGAGATTTACTTATTTTATTCTGAAGTTCTGAAGTAGAAAAATACTATGTTTAGAAGAGCTGGGTAAGGTTTAAAGGTATTCCTTCAAATAACAAGCTCTGCAGTACCTGGAAATGTCTTTTTTTTTTGAGAGCTATGGAAACCCTGAAACTATAGATGTATGATAGTAGATGCAAATTGCAATGCTGAAAATAATTTATTTTTAGATAATAAAAGGAAATCAGTATCTATCTTGGGTTCTTACATTGTAATGTATCAAAATTCCTGGCTGAACTTGAATTTGTGCTTGCTTTGTTAAAAAACTTCTTTCCCAAATCCAGGAATGTACTTTGGGCTGCATATGAAACAAAAGTTTTGCTACTGCCTTCAGTGCAGCATTTCTGCAACAAATGTGTTACTGATTTGGGGTGAGCCGAGTGACCGCTCTGGCAATTGCTTTTGTACTGAAGGGATTAATTTAGGTTTGACCTCTAAATTAATGGCACCACACAGCTCTACAGTGTTGCACCCTCAGACTTCTAGAGTGGCCATGAGGGATGAGTCTTTTTGTCCTGCTGGTGGCAGTTAGCAATGACAATTGCCTCAAATTTTTGTTGTTTATGTGAAAGAAGACACATTGTATCTTTTTGCATTTGGCTGTACATAAACCTCTGGAATCTCTAAGTGTGTGTGTATGAGGGCAGGCTTTGTCAGTGAACAAAACAAATGCGTTTAAGAGGGTTGGCTGCATGTTATTAGCTCCTAGTAAATGGGTCACAGTGCAGGCAGCATCACCCACGGCGTTATTTTATAGCAAAATTGCAGGAGTCAGCAGGCTTCTGGAAAATACCCACCATTATCGTTTAAATGCTTGTATTCCAGGTTTTTTTCAGAATTACTTTTGTTTCTGCACCATTGTGTTCTCTGTGAATACCACTGTGTAGGTGAGCAGAAAGTTGTCTAGGGAGGAACAAGCTGTGAATTTCCAAGCTGTCCTGAGGGTGTGGAGGAAAGGTCTTTCATGGAAAATACCTCAATTAAAAATAAGACTATACATAATTGTGGACCTGAGGAGACCTGACACACATTTCATGCCTGGCCCCTGACTGCCTGAGTAAATAGATGCCATACTTAGCACAGAGAACAAATGATTTGGGCTGAGAAGGGTGAGTCATTTAGAGCCGAGTTGCTTTTCCTGAAAGCACGTAGAAATGCAATGATTAAATAGGCTTTACATTTGAAAAATCCTGCAGGAGAGTCTTTAATCAGTGCTGAAATGCTTTTCCTTCTGCTGCCAGTAGATTTGTTTTGACACAGCATGGTGATGACTATAGGTACAGCAGTCAGTTTTAGCTGGTAGGGGTGTATGGGTGACGACTGCTCACATTACGTGAGCACAGTATTGGGTGTCTGACGAGTGTGCTCCTTCTGCTGCAGGTGCTGGATTGAGCTCCACAGAGAACCAGCTTTTCCACACAAACTGAGAAGATGCCTGCACTGCGTGGGCTGGCTGAATTTGGGGAGAGTGAGCAGATGGCAGCCCTCACTGCAGGCCTGATCATGCTGTTTCTGGTGAACTTGGTTTGAAACACCAGTTCTCATCCCTTGTGGAAAACCACAGCGGTTCATGACACAGGAACCTCAGCTGTTCCAGCTTCCTGTTCCCATACATGTGTGTATGCACATATACTTGCGTGGGTGCAGAACATTTGACTCAGCTAGGTCTTGCTGGTAGGAGAGCAGGAATTTATATGCCAAATATTGTGAGTTACTGTGTACAAAGTTGATGGGCTTGGGCAGTGTCAATATCCCAGGGAAACTATCGGCAGACTTGCTGGAGTGTTGGTGGGAGGGGGTCAGAGGATGCTTGCCAAGATCATGTGTTATTCCAGTATTCGTATAAGTGGTTCACGTTTAATTTGTTTTCTGTTTTCTTACTGGCCTAACACCAGAACCTTTTCTGTAAAAACGAAAGCAGAGTAATTAAATTAATACTTATCACTGCTATATTGCAGAAAAACTTAATTACTGCATGTTATATGTCATGTCAGAACCTACCAGGCTGCTTTAGTCAGAGGGCACTTCCCCAGGGCAAGGAGTCAGCCAAGTTCTTGGTAGACCACTGCCTGACTGCAGGGCACCTGCCTCTGAGCAAAATACACTTTGTTCACTGGACAGCTACACTCAGGGGGGTTCTCTGTGTTTTTCAGTGGCAAACCATCCACTTGTCTCTCAGATGTTGTGGATTTCCACATATAAACTTCATTTCCTATTGGAGAAAAGAGGTCATTCAGAGGATCAGGGTGAAGGGTGAGGCAAATCTAATACCTTGTGCTCCCAGGGAGAAAAGAGTAGCTGATGTGTATGAAGGAGGGCCTGATTTGAAGCAAGGGCTATAGGAATGCATGGATAAGGCAGTAAAATCCAGAAATCTGGCAATCTGTATATGGGAGAAGCCCTGCAGAGAGGGAGGGAAGAGGCGGGAGAGGCTACTACCTAGAGAGGATGGATGGAAATAAGCATTCATTCAGGCAGCTGCTGGGGAGGGAGGGATGCAATGGGAATTCCTCTGTTCAGTCACCACAACCCTTGCTGACACCATGACTTGTTCTCCACCTCCCATAACACCACTGATGCCGCTCTCTGCTCTGGAAAGGCCATTTGGGGGCAAAGCTGAGCTAGGGGAGAGGGGTGTTAGGATGCTTATGCTTCTGATGAGTAAGTCAGTTCCCCAGTTGCATCCGGGCTGGCCAGAATTCTCCTCCCTTGCCACCTGCAGCCTCTGAGATGTCAGTGGCACGGTGACCTGGGCTGGGAGAAGGCATCCCACTGCAGGTTCTGCTCCTGTTGTGAGGCTGGTTCTCACTGAGTGGGATGGGGAAGAAAATGTGCCAGCATCTGTGGTGGCTGCTGGGTTGATCCATCATTGCCATGTTGCTGCTACAGCCTGGCTCTTCAAGCTGATACTTGACTCCTCCCTGCACAATCGTCATCAAGGGCTGAAGAGGAAAGATACTTTTCTTTTCAGGAAGTAAATAGTAAATAATGTTCATGCTCTGCTTTCACACTGAAAGGTGTTTAAATGAGCTGTATGTGCCTTTTAAAACAGAGGGAAGATGTAGTGAAGAAGGGAGCAGGCTCTATAATCAAGTCATCCCTTGCATTCTTCTGTCTGATTTGTGAAAATTTGTAATCTGGGAGACCACCTACCCCACTGTAATGTCTTCCTGGTTGAAATCCAAAAGCGTAGAGGATCAGATCCCTACCTTCAGTAGTTTACTGTAATTCCATTACAATCAAAGGAACTATCCTCATTTATCACAGTGAAGGTCCTCTTGCAGAAAGCATTTTTAACTGCTGGCATCCTCACTGAGCAAGAGGGAAAGAAATCTGTGGTAATTTGGGGGAAATATTTAACCAGTCTAGTTTAAAGGTGCTCCTATTTCAGTTGTGCCTAGGGATTCCTATCAGGGGAAAAGATACTGATAAAGGGGATGGTTTGGCACAAGTTTAATTCGATCTTGACTTAAGCTGTCAGGGCTAAGTAGATCAAGAAGAATAGCACTCAAATTATGACAGCTTCAAGGCTTTGTAGATAACTAAGAGAATCTAATTTTAATTATGATCCTTACTGAATTTTGAAAAGATCATATTCTTTCTTCAGTGTGGGACAAGAAGTGTCTACATGAACTCCTCCCCTACCTTAAAGGTAGTAAGAATCCTGTCTTTTGGCTCAATGCCTGTGAAGGCCAATATGACTTTTAGTTTTTTCCCTGGAATTATTTGGTATAATATTATTGTTGTTATTTCCATACTGCAAGGGCAGTAAAGCAGAGCTAAGGAAGAGAAGTTATAATCCAGCTAGGAAGTACTAGGGAGTGGTAAAGACTTGTGTCTCTGCTTGTTCTTCTTGTGAGTGCATGCTAGTATATCTTAAAGACATGGAGACAGAAGAAGCAAGAAGCCTGTGTGTTCAGAAGGTCTACTGTGACCACGTTAGTTTTGCTGCATATTTATCCTCTGGAAAGTTTACAGTGGAGGCATTAGAGTGTCCACATCCGCATATATATATATATATATAAAATAAAATACACAGATGCACATGGCAGGATGAGTGGTATCTTGTGACGGCAAAATGACATACATTGAACCATATTTTTTGATACTTTTTTCCAAGTTTCATACCGTCCCACCAATTCCTAGTATGTTGATGTAGCTGAATCTTCCCTGAAATTTTTTTCACATCACATTAACTGTTTGCCAGTGAACAGGGTCTGATTAGCAAGTTTCTAAAACTGAATTTATGAGATACTCTAACTTTCATGCTAAAATGCAAAAATTTTCTTGTTGACTCAAGACATACCTCTCTCCCAGCTGGAAGTACCTCCCTCACCCCAAAACATTTTAAAAAATTAAGCAACTTTTAAAATCTCAGTCTTAGTCTTTGTTGTGAGTCTGTTATGGTTTCAAACCCAGTTGGAATTCCTTCCAAAGAAGCTTGGAGGCAATGCACTAAAGATGGTTAACGAAAGGCACAATGGATATGGATATTCTGTTAACGACCCAAGCTAGAGCTTTGTTCGGACCTCTCCCTGAGCCTCAGGGGGAAGGGGGTCAGCATTCCTGGGCTTTTTTGTGCAGGACAGGACCTCACTGGCTCAGCGTGGAGGAGAACAGACACACACACACACCCCCAGTCCAACATCGCTGTGGGACCAGAACTGTGTACTCTGATCTCTCTGGTTTTTTTGGCAATCACTCCCAGACGCTGCAAAGGCATCTGTGAAGGAGAGAAACCTGCCTATCTCCCACCCTGCGGAGGCTGCGTTGCTGCTGTTTTCCTTTGTCACCAACCCCACAGGAGCCGACTGCAACTGCCGCCATTCCCGAGAGACAGAGGCCAGCCAGCTGGGCACGACATCGCCACCTGCTGTCCGTAGATATAATTGCATCTTCTCCCCCTTCTGGGCATAGCCAAAAAAGACACTTAACTGTTTGCTTTTGCCATCTGGGGCGGGGGAAAGGGTTTATTACAAACTGTTGTTGTTTGGTTCTTTCTGGATATAGAGATATATAGAGATATATAGATATATATCTGTGTATTGTGGTTAAGAACTGTTATCCTTTCATATATATATATATTTTCCTAATTGAAGTTCTGGTTTTTTTCTAAATTTAAGGAGAGGGATTATTTCTTGGGCAACACAGATATCTTAGTTCTCCCCTCGAACTAAGACAGAGTCAAAAACTGTACTTTTGAACCAGAGGTTTATTAAGTCTAGTGGTTGTAATGCTAGTGTTATGTCTATTGCTTCTATAAGGAGATTTTTGAGAAATAGTTTGCAAGGAGGCATCCTGCGTTTACAAATAACCTTGTTTTGCAGGCTTATTTAATGTTTTAGATACAGTTGCTGTCTCTACCTAAGATCCTTATCATTGTCAAGGGAATGAGAATTTCTCAGGACTGTTATCACTACAATTACATGAAATATACTCAAATCCATAAAAGTAAACCCTTGTTGCCTGCTGCCAGCCTGTTCTAGGACCTCATCATTCTTAGATGGGAATGGCATGGATGCTGGGATGCTTGATATCAACAAACTCCAGATGAAATACAGGAGTGTTCAACTTTTAGACAAATATACCTTGGTGAAGGTCATCTGTGAAGGAAAAGATATATGGAGGACGCTTGGAAAGGTATTCAGGAAACAGATGGTTCAGTTTTATTGTTTCTCCCTTGCTTGTTTTTCGCTTTTGAAATTGAAGTCCTACAAAAGCTGCAAAATTTTACAGTGATTGGAGAAATAACAGTGTAGTGAATTACCACAGCCAATGACATGATGTTTAATAAGAGAAAGGAAAGGGGTATTTTTAAGTCAGACTGCCTCAGACTCAGCATGTAATTTTTTTCACTGGCTAATTAACATCAGATAAAAGAGATTATAAAGTCTTTAATAACAATTTGGGTTCTTCATGGAGATGAAAGAACTCAAACATCTTTAGTGCATCCTTTATCAAGCCTGGAAAGTGAAAAACCAAACTCAAGATCTTTCAGATAGATAAAAGTAAAAGTAATGAAAATCAAGAAGGTTTTACCTTTATTCTTTTCACCTGTACTTTACCCAGCAGCTGTAATTTAGCCACTAAATTGATGAGGATTACAAGCTCCATACAAAATATGTATGTTCTCTCATGTCAGCTACAATAGAAGGAATATTTGATGTACAGGGTTAAAGTTCTTTTAATTCTGCAAAGTTTCAAACTGATCTGTGTTCAAGCTCTAAGTATTGATACTTGGGACCAGATTTGCAAAACCTTAAGCAAAAGTCTGATTGAGTTTTTAAATCTGGCCTTAATGAGGAGATTTAGAGCTGGATTATTCAGATTGTTTTGGAAGTCAAGATGATTAAAAATTTGTCTTAAAGAACAAGGCCCCTTTAGCATCTTCTTAATGAAGCCTGTAAGTTTAGAAATGCCTGTTTAGGAAGAAGGTAAAAATCACAAATCAAAGTGTCTTTCTATGACAGCCAAGGGGAGACGCTCCCCCTTTTGCCCCTCCCGCTCAGGGCCCCTGAGATGCCCCAGAGAGACACACGGAAACCACAGGAGGGGAAGCAGAGAGAGAGAGTTTATTAACATAACTAGGGTGCATATATAGGTCTTAGGGGAATCCAAATTACTACCAATAGAAATCAAGGGATAAATGACCAATGGGAAAGGGTTAACTATGGGCCAATA
>JAWWEW010000078.1:38857219-38932025 GCA_035583185.1 Anabacerthia variegaticeps
TTTTCTAAATTTAAGGAGAGGGATTATTTTATTTCTTGGCCAACAATATATCTTAGTTTTCCCCTTGAACTAAGACACTGATATATATACCTTATAAATATACCAATATTTATTTGAAACTAATTTTTCAGTGAAAACAGGCTTTATCAGCCTCTCTCATGTGACTGTCTTAATTTGGAATTATGTTTTCCAAGGCACCATAATATGGATTTCCAAAGCACCATAAAAAGGATAGAATTTCCCTACCTACCTCAAAAGCAAATAAATCTTTTCATTGCAAAGTAGGTGCTCTAGAGCATCCATCTACACTAAATTAAGGTCCTGGGTTGTAAATCTGGCTTTGCCATCTGCTTTGGGCATGGATTTCAACCAAAAGCCTTCAGAAGTGAAACTGAGTCCATCAAAGGGTACAATTTGTCTTCTAATACAGAAACTTGGCCCTCAGATATACAGACTGGCACATCAGATGAAAGCACAGGAATCAAAGCCAAGTTGGGATCCAAACATATTAACTGAAAGGAATAGGTTGAAGCATACAAGAGCACATTTCTCTAAGGCTAACAGTGTACTCTGATTTGGGTCTTGCACTTATCACTGACCTTAATGAGATTTCACCAGCAAAGTATGCATAAGTACAGAATTTGTTGCTTTGCATTTGAAGCTGTACTTTCAATTTAGCTCGTGAAAAAGTAAGAAAATAATTAAGGAAGCAGTTATTTGGGTTTGGGAAAGAGAATGAAGAAAATGATGATGACAAACTAAAGGCTCGCATATGAGCAAGGACAGATAGTCTCTCCTGAATATTCTTAAAGAGCAGACAGAGATAATTACAGAAGCATTATCAATCATTTTTGACACCTCATTAAGAGCAGATGAATTTCCAGTGGACTGAAGGACAGGAGAGCCGAAGCACAGACTATAGTTAAGTAGGTAATAAACAGGGGAGACAGATGTGGACCTTTGAGGCAAGTTTCAATACCCAAATAAACAATAAAAGGGTTTATTCCTATTGCTGTGCCTTCCAAATGTACAGGTTTCAGCACCTGTGGGAGGAAGTACTCTTGTGTCCAAGGAGAGACACTCAAGTGGGCAAGAATATGTCAACCTAGTAGTTGCTGACTGAGAAGTAAGACAACCCCTACTCTCCACCCCAATTCCTCATCTGTCAACACCAAACACAGTATTTTATATTTACAATATGTTTGGACAGAATAGCAAACAAAGAAATAGTTATGATCAATGTAAGAATCCAAGTAACAGACTAGACACACACTTGTTCTGTGATGGTTAATCTAATTTAAGTACTCCCTGTATTGGGGAGTGATTTTGAATATTAGTACCGGATGTCATTTAGGAGACAGACACATGCATGCAGAGAGGCTAGAAGTGTGACAATGGGCAGCCATGTCCTGGCAGAAATTAATTAAACCGTGCCCTGAATCTTCATTTTTCTTGCAAACAAATTCCAGACTGAATTGTTGGCATTGTTCTAGAGCCCTTGAATAGCATTCTGATATTTCTTTCCACTATGGAGTGAGTTGTTTTGGTCCATTGATTTAAGACATATCTTTTGGGGATTGCTTCGTTAGGACATGTGTGATTGTCCATTAAGAAAGAACAGTAACAGAACCATTGATAAACTGGGGCAGATGTTAAATTAATATAAAGGCAATGATGCTATGCTGATATATGCAAGCTAAAGATCTGTCCTACTGCATACTCAGAGAATTCACTTGCCAGCCATATTAACTATGCTTCATTCCCTTATTTTCTGCATGACCAAGGAAAGCTAAAGAAAATTAGTTCCTTCATATACCACTCACAGCCAGGAAAGGATCTGTCATCATTAGTCATGAAAACACTTGAAATATGAATGCAGTGTCTTCATTGCCATGGTTTTCCACGTCTAGCTTACGACTTTGCTTTAGAGGACATTGAGTTTTTTCCCAGTCCATCATTTTCAGATATTTTTGTCAGCAGAGCCGGGTGGGATGGTGGAGGGGAGTGTGTGTTTTACTGCAATCTCGTCTTTTTCTTCAGTCATTCATAACATTTTCAGTCATCTTTTTCTAGCCATTGAAGTGTTAAGCTTAAACTTTATATTACTAGAGTTTCTTAGAAATGTCATGATATGACATCACTTAGCACTTGCCAAGTGACCTGATACTTTCTTCAGGTCTGTGATATGTGAGATCTTGCTCTTAGTCAGGACTGTTTTAAGGCCTTATTTTGTTAGAAATGTCGCTACTGTTTTAATTTTGTAACTAGGATGGACAATAGACTGTAAAGTGCAGCTGCTTTCAGTTATACTCTAAAGTTCTCTTTCAAGAGAGCTTTCATTCTTCATGGCAATGCCCAGTTGCTCTGCCTCCTTCCCTGCTGTCTTCTGCGCTCTGAGCTTCTAACCACTTGGGAATCATGCAGGTATAGGGCTTTATGTATGTCATTCATTTGCCACGGCTTTGGCTTTGGTAGTAAGACCAATTCACTTAGTCAATAAAATTATGTTCTTACAAGCCAACTTGTAAATTTGTGTCCATGGGGAAATGTGGCAAGAAGTTGCTCAAATAAATAGGATGCTGTTAGGGAGATGCCACAGAGAAATCATTTGTAGTCCTAGTCTTCCATTCTCCGTCTGTATCTCTCAGCCTGGGGCAGGGGTTAGCTTAAGAGAGGGGGACATTTGTTAGTGAGATGGAGGAAAGACAGCAGATGCAGACTGCACCTGCAAATATAGCATTCCTGCATATAAAGCAAGGGTGTCCCAGTGCCATGAAGTCATACTAGCAGGGGTCATGAAGACCCTTGTCAGGAAGGAGAGGCAAGGACCCCAGCATCTCTGACACTAACCTGGCAGACACTGAGAGATTTCTATGATGCCCTTTCTAATGCCACGGTTAGGCTGAGCTTGCCACCAGTGTGGACAGCTTAAGCAGCCTTGGGGTGAGATACCACTACAGAGACTGCAGGGCAACAACACAGATTCTGGGAATGATTGCTGGTAAGTCCCTTCATGGAAAGCAGGAGACAAGCTTTCCTATCCTCCCTCCAGGGAAGATGAACTCCGGCCGTGCTTGTTTGATGCTGGGTTTTGTTGGTCTCCAACAAGGTGAATTGAGAGAAATAAAAAGCAATGTGCAAAAGGCACTTCGGTTCATTGGGTGGTCATCCAGGATACAGAGGTGAAGAATTACTTGCAAGGACAGTGGGCGTGGGCATATTGCTCCTTGCCTTGTGCTTCTCATTCGTTTTCCTCAAATTAGTTAGGCATTTCTTATGGTTATAGTGAAATCAGCTCAGTAGGGACTCTGCTTCTACATAGGGAAGAATCTTTTATGGGAGAGCACGCGTGTGTTTGAATCCTCCTGCTTTCTGCATAAAGGTTCAGAATGTTTGATTTAGCAGATCCCCAGACACTGAACTAAGTCTAGGGAGGAACAGTAAGGGAAACTTCCTTTTGAGGGTTAGCTAGTGTCTGAGCACAGCACAAACCATCTATCTGTCATGCAAGTTACAAATACCAGAAAATGCAATTGCTGCTAAGTCCACATTGAACTGTGCCCTCCATGCTGTGGCAGCTGTGGCACACTTACTAACACCAGAATCTCAAAGCTAATTTTCTAGATAGGGGTAGAGAAGCCTGGCTCACACTAAAGAAAAGCACACCCAAGAGGAAACAAGATGCTTGCTATTTCAAAGTGTAGTTCTCTCCTGTGCATTCAAAGGAGAGAGAAAAAAATTCTAGAAAATCTTTCCTCTTTGTTAACAGAAATTTCAAAGAGAAAGCTGCCTGCTCTCATACAAAGTGGGCACAGGAGCACACAGACGCTTCTGGCAGATGAGGGGGCTTTCCTGTTCCTTAGCAGCTGAAAAATGGAATCTGATGTATAAAATACCTGTTGTAATTAATCAACTGCTTGTTTATGCCTCCTAATCTCAAATTTGAAAGCTGTTTGGAAACCTGGAGTACCTTGGAGGTAAAATAATGGGCATTAGGCTTATTTTCTAGCAAATGAAACTTTGGGAGTCTGCCAGCATTAGTCAGCTTATTGGACCATACCTTATCAAAGCAGGGAAAGGCATGAGCTCAAGTCTTTGACTACCTGAAAGTACAGAGAATGATGAGCAAGAGTGACCTCTCCCAAAGTGTGAGATAAATAATGGCCAAAAAAGGGATAGAATGCTAAAAACAAAGTCCAACTATACTGTGATCCCTAGTAGGAGCAGAGAGGATCATTTCGCATTTCAGCATCTTCTCCACTTAGCTGCAAGGAAAAAACTGTTCACAGATCTCCTCACTAAGCAGGTTTTTTGCCCCTTGCTGTTCAGATTCCAGCTCCCTGTAATGAAAGAATCAGCATTCTAGCAGAGTTGCAAAGGCAATTTTTACACACCTTGGCTGGGAGCCATATGACCCTGAGGAGTGTGGTTGTCTCCTCACATCCACACTGGGAAATTCCACGGACTCTGAAGAAGTGGTTGCCAAGCAAGGGCTGTGGTATTAGAAGATGAAAATATATCTGTAGCATCTCCTTTTGAGAAGCAAAAAAAGAGGTGTCTTCAATGAGCAATAGTCTGAAGAAGATGTTGAAGGGGTTTGTTTGACTGATGCTAATAAACTCCTTGATGAAAAAAATGGGTTTTAAATGGAGGAGCTGGACACACAGTCCAGTTGACCGGAGGGAAACTGCAGGCAAGAGGTGGGTCTGCAGAAAAATGTGGGACTTTATGGAGCCTTGTCATGGAAAGAGAGAAATGTGGGGGCAGGGTGGTGAAACCTCTGACTGCTGCCTCCAAGGTCTTACCTTGATGGAAATGGACATACATTTAATCTGGTTAAAGGCATTTACTAAACTTGACCAGCATAAAGAACATACATTTTCCAGATCAAAGCAGATGACTTTGGTGACTGAGGGAAAGGTGACAGAAATATCTGTTCCTTGCAAGCCCATGTGTTTAAAGTTGGGCTGAGAAATGAAGAGTTCACCTCAAATTGCAAAGAAAGGAGTGACTTAAAAGGGAAGGATCACAGAATCACAGCATTGTTAGTGTTGGAAGAGACCTCTGGGTGTCATCTAGTCCAGCCCCCGCAAAAGAAAACATTATGCACAGGGCTATTGCTTTTAAAAGACAATAAGATGGAACTGTCTCCCTTGCTATGTACTGAGCAACAGCTTGGAAGGTACTTTGAGTCAAGGAGTAGGGGGAAGGCAGATATTAGATTCAGCAGAGAACTGAGACTGAGCAGCAAGAAGCTATGACAGGAACTGCAAAAAGGGAACAAGTCAGAGGCAACACACAGAGACGACGGTCTCTTCACAAATCCTCCTTCATATGAGAATTTCCTGTGACTGGCAGTCAGGAAATAAAAACAGACAGGGTAATGTTGGGTATGATCACACTGAAGATCTCAGTGCAATGATACAGCAAAACTTGTGGGAGAGAAAACACCGAGGGCAAATGGTAAAGGGAGAAATCACACAGAGCAGGGCTTTGGGAGTGTGAGCTAAAAGTCAAGCAGTTCCCAGCATAAAGGTTTTACCTTTGAACTGAAGATGTGTAAGCAGCATCTTGGCTCCAGGAAATGCATTTGGGAATAAACACAAATGCTGAAGTCCATGCACCTTAGTTGTATTAGCAATTTCCACAGTCCGCAATAAAGAAGTTTTGATTAACCATGCATGTAACAAGCCCAATCCAATAATCACTTCTACTGGAGCAGATCCTGCACATCACTACTGATTTGCCTGTGTGTACCCTCCATCGCCTGCTGACTGGGTCTCACTTCACAGAGTGTGGGTTGAGACATGTTGTACTTGCCATACATATTTGTGCCATTTTATTTGATACCACCAACAGGATGCTTCCCTCTAGTAGTACTGCTGCAGGTTTTATTTCACTACAGAAATAATGCATGCTCTTGGATTCTTTCCATCACATATCTTCTGTGTCTAGTCTCTGAAGATGAAGATATTTTTAAGCACAGTGCTCACTCAGCATCTTCTTGCCCATGTGGCATGTGACAACAGAGAAGTGATATTTACAACTTACTCAGTCTTAGGCAAGATATGAAAGCAAGAATCACAATGAAAGACAGAAGATGTATATTGGAAAGAGAAAAATAATTACTTTAGGCCACATGCTATTTCTGTACTAGAAATCTAAGGTCCTCTTTCACACAAAAATTCATGGTGGTCTGGTTTTCTTTGAAGCTGCCCAAAGAGATGCTTCTGGTGATACCTACAGTGTCATTTTTTTTACATGGCAACACACTTGTTTGCACATTTCGAGCACTGTCATCATTTTAAGGGGCTTACTAGGCAGTTTCTCATTTATTTAAACTGTGTAAATCTGCAAGTCACAGGCTTTTTTTTTTTTTAATCAGCTTATTCTTCACTAGTCAACTGCAAATTCCCCTCCTTTTTTCCATCACATTGTAACTACAGTCTTCCATTTGCAAGAAAACAGTCTCATGCAAGCAATATTTTAACCAGCTCCTACAAATACCAGGAATCTTCAACTAATCCTGGCTTCTGTTGTACTGCTTCACAGTCCACCCCTGTTAGAGGGGATAATTTTCCCAATGAATGACATGAGATGTTTTCAAGTCATTTGACTACTTTTACAGCTTTCAGAAGTAGTGCTGCACCCCACAGCACACAGAAGGTCCCAGATCTCTGTGCAAATTTTTCAGTAATGCTGTTTTCACCTTCAAGAACTGAGCTGCAACAGGACCCACTCTGTTGCTCCTCCTTCAGCGGTCTGGTAATGCCACATTGGTTCTGGCAATGAAAGTCTCACCTTACCTTTAGGATGCAGTCTGTAATCAGAAAACACAGAAAAACTGTATCGCCATATCATCCATATCTCTCTGGTGCAAAGTTCAAAGTGGCTTTCTTTGTTTGCCCTCTGTTAATAAGTGGAACGAGCCTGTCACATTTAGATATCGATGTTGGATCAATCCTTATTTGTAATGAGCAGGGGAAAAAAATTAGGAATCACTCACTCATTTATAAGTGGTGCCTAAAGATTGCTAACAAAGACTGGATGATCTAAGCTTGGACTGCCTCCCTGCACTGTTTGCAGTAAGTGCTCATCAACCACTGTGAATATGTGTTTCGTGCATGCAGAACACAATGAAATCACATCTGCTCCTTTTCATGGCACACAATGAGTGTGACTGTGGTCCACCAGGGCCTTTTCCCAGTGCTGACAGATGGCAGATATTGGATCGGTCATAAGACTCCAAAAGTTAATGAAAGCGGACATCTGCAGCAGAGTAGTCTGTAGCTGAGCTACTTAGAAAACTCCCTATGCAGCCAAGAGAGAGAAGGCACTTCTAGGGAGCATACCTCTGCCTTACTTTAGATGGCTATTTTAAGGTAGGCTGAATCACGCTTTGGGCTCCACTCAGTATTGACCTCTCTGGTGACCAGTCAGCACAGGTGACCTACATTTAGGTAAGTGACTCCCATCTCCATTTTATTCAGGCAGAGGAAGTGCCACTCCAAATACACTTCAGCTGGGTGATGTCTGTTAGTGGTGCCAGCTCTGACTTCCATCTGGTAACCATGACTGCTTGAGAGGTTATTTTGGGGCACCCAGGAACAGTTTAAATTTTTTCTGTCCAGGTGGAGGCAGTTTCCTCTCTCTGTCTCTGAGGTCCATCAGCTACTGCTATTGGAAATGCAATTTCTTTCCGAGTGCATCAATAAAGGTGAGTCAAGCACAGTGAGGGGCTCTAAAGGCTCATCTCACTGATGTTTGCTGTTATTGAGTACATACATAACTTTCCTGCCAGCTGGAGATGGCTGTAATAAGGCCAGTCTCAATAATAAGAGAAGGGATTCTTTCTGGGGAAAAACACAATGGCTCACACCTCTTTCACAAACTGTTTCTTACTTACAAGTTTCAGAAAACAAATTTCTGTTTGCAGGATAATTTTCTGTTGTTTCTTCCCTGCCTGAAGGAGAAATTGGGGGACAGACAAAGACAGCTATTTTCAATTCATAAAAAGAAGATTCTCATAACTATTCGGCATGCAAAAAAAAAGGATGAGTATGACCAGTGTTGCTAGAGCACACCCAGCTCCACAGCTGGGGCTAAACTCTATAGGTATTTAAACAAAAGACATAAAAGCAGAAGCATAAAATTACCTTCACAAGCCAATCCATTGGGCATTTCCAAGAGGCCTAAGGGGTAACAAGAGGGAAGATCTCAGTGACTCTTGTCTATTTAATCAACTTATTGTTTAAGAAGCTTGTCTTCTACCACACCAAGTAACCTCTGTCTAATTAAAACATGTATTTTAATAATTAAAACAAAGTATTTTCTTGGCAGAAACAAAGATCCAGAAACATGGCTTTTTATAATTTCTTTCAAAGATTCATACTTCACTGTTAAAAAAATAATGCATCTTCTTGTAATACAACCACTTCTGGCTCTCAGCATTTGAGCTTGATAACCCCCTGTTCTTGTTTCTTGCTGAACTTTTCTCCCTAGGTTAAAGATTCACTGAGCCCTATCTTCCTTTTTTTTTCCTGCTTCAGCTGTTATCAAGCCACTTCACAATAAATACATCAAACCCTCTCTGAATTTTCTCAAACTCATCAGGCTTCAAATCATCTCTGCACATTTTCATTTTCCAGCATGTTTTTCAAGTGGCCTGCATCAGAACTTCCTGCAATATTTCAGTTCCACTGAAATCACATCCCTGCTCCTGCTTGTTTGTCTCATGTTTATGCAGCCAGAGGTTACATTTGCTTGTATTGCCACAGCATCACAGTGGGGCTCTGTTTGCACTGTGGCAACTCTGAGACCCTTCTCAGCATTGCTGCTCCTCAGAGCTGTAGGTACAGCCCACAGCCTATGCCTGTGTAACTCAGCCCTATTAAAAAGCTGTAGTTGTTTACACTCCCTACACCCAATCACCATTACATGTAGTCGTCATGTCCTCACGATTATTTATAGTCCAGCAGCGTATGTGACATTCACAGATTTGTTTTAAGAGGAATGTTGCATTTATTTCCAGATCACTGATGAAAAAGGTTGGCCTACGTTGTTTCTAATGCATACACCATGGGATGCCACTAGAAACATACTCAGTCAGGGAAAATTTCATGTTAGCAACAGCTTTGCAATCTGCCATTTAGCAAGTTCCAAAATCATCTTATCCAAGCTTTATTGACACTAATTGCTCATTTTTGCAACCTTGCCATGCAGTTGCTCATTTTTTAAAAGCTCAGATTATCCTATGCCAGCAAATAGTACACATTAAACCATAGAAATCTTCTATGTCTACACAATGGTGTTTATCAACCAAACACATAATTCACAGTAAACCCAGGCTGTTCTGGAGAGATTTATTTTTTAATAGCATCGTATTGACTGCCATGAAATAGTATTCCCACCTTTTATCTCCTTATTAATGAAACCTTTTTTTGTTTTTCCATATGGGATATATGTCAGGATAGCAATGTGATTGCCCATATTAACCTATTTTTCCTTTTTACAGCCAATCACCAATGGATTGAATAACTGACTGTATATTTTGATGCAAGTAACTCATGTTTGATGATTTATAAACATTATTCTTTGAGAGATGATAGAATTTTCCTTTGTTTTCAGTGAACTGGGAAACACTTGAGGTGGCATAGGCTTATCACCTGCTTTTCTCCAAGTACAGAATAGAAAATCTACTAACTATTTAATTCCTTTTTGGTCTGTTGCAGTTATGAATGGCCCTATTTTCACTTTGAAAAGGTGGTCTTTTATTATTTCATTTGCTTATACTGTGGCTCAAAAAGTTCTTCTTGTCCTAAGCCTGGCAGACCTTTTTTTCCCGGTCATTTCGTTAACTTCCGTCATGTGTTTTCTACAGTGGTAAATTCTAACTGCTAGCTGTTGTTTACCCCTCTTTAACACTTGCATTTCACTAGCTCTGGCTTACATTTACTTCTATATTGCATTGGGAAGCTTAAAGCAGAGAACCGTTATATGTGTATAATAACAGCAAACCAGAGAGCATGAGATTAACACAATTTCCTGTGTCACAGTCTGAAAGAAAAGCGCCTCTCAAACTACTCCTGGTACCCCAGTCTTTGACTTTGCTGGCCCATCTAAGCCATGCAGACCACCCAACGCCAACCTACCTTTAAGAGGACTGATAGCCTCAGGACAGGAGGTTTCAGGCTCAATATACCACAAGTAGGGAACATTTCTGAGTAGAAACCATTGTTTCATGCTCTCTGCAGCCCTAAACTGCTGTGACTCTATTGAAGACATTGAGATCAACTTTTCCAGGTTTGTCTCTTCAAAGAATCAAAATATTGCAAGGATCCTAGGGAGGTTTGAGTGTTTGCCTGTTGAGGTTAGGAGTTAGTGTAGTGGCTCAGAGTTTTGGGTGATGACTGAGGTGTAGTGAGCTGTGCAGAGCTGCCATTATATTTAGTGTGACGAAGGTCTGGTCCTCAGGATTGCAGAGTAGCTCACATGAGAAGGATCAGAATGTCTCTAGTCTAAGCCCCTATGTAAAGTAAGGTCATCTTTGAATTCAGACCAGGTTGCTTGAGGGTTTGTCCAGCTGGGTCTTGAAAAGCCTCCTGGGGTGGAGATAGATTGCACAACTCCCTGGACAGGCCCCTTTGCTACCTGACTGTCCTTGCAGTGAAAAAGCTTTTCCTTAAACCTAGTGAGAATCCAGCTATCTCTGGGCCACCTGACATGCCCAAATGTGAATAGCTTGGTTCCCTCTTTTCAGTGACCTCCTTGTACACATCAGATTAACTGCAGTTAAGTCCTTCCAAAGGCATTGGATCTTCTGATGGAAGAGGGCTCCCTCTCTCAGACTGTCATGAGACAAGTGTTCCTGTCCTGGTCATCCTGGAGGTCATCTGCTGCACTTGTCTGTCATGAGTGCCTTTCTTTTATTTCAGGACCAGGGGCAAAGCTGGACAGAGTACCCTAGATGGAGTCTAGCAAGTGCAGAGTGAATGCTTTCTTCATCTAACAGCTGTCTTTCAGCCACAATCCTTTTTCTTTACAGCTTTTCCGGGTCCCTTAAGTGGATTGCCTGTACCCTGCCTCCACTTTTTGTGTCATTGCCACTTCAGTACAATGATTTGCTGCCCTGTTTTTGAAGCTCTCACAGCTCTACCTTGCAGTCTACCTGAGTAATCCGCATTCAGAAATAATAGCAATATTTTGAACTGATCAAAATGGGTCTGGTTTTGCTAATGCTGACTGCTGTGGCAGACTATACAGCAAAACCAAAGAAAATCAAAAAGTTCTTGTCTCTTCCCAGAACAGAGATTAACAACAAGGGATCTGTTTCCTACAGCAGCGGCCATGGGGGACTTTTCTTTGCTAAGAAAATATGCTCTCTCTTCCCAGCCTACTGCAATTTGTATCAGGGAAAGCCTTTCAGAACTGCCTTGTTATTTATTCTGCCTGCATGGCCCCTCAGTGCAGTGGCTGCCGCCAAAGGCAGACTCAGAAAAAGGCATTGCCTGAGAATGTTAAAAGCAGAAAATGTCCCAGAAGCCACACAAATGGATGCAAAAATGTATACTCTCTTCTTGCTCCAGAAAAAAAGCAGCAGCAACTGTTGGTTGTACAAAGACTTCACGGAGCATTTAGGCTAAAGAGCTCTGAAACATCAGGGGCATCATTCTAGATGTTGTGAAAATGGTTGTGATTCCACATACAGAATATTGAGTGTTTCATTTTACAAGGTTTGCCTGCATGACTTGCTACATTGGCCAGGTACCCCCCTCCAAGATCTGACTTCTCTATTAGGCAAGGAGCAAACCTTAGCCATGGCTTCCAGTTTGGTGAGCTCTGAAGCACGTTAAGCACAAAAGTGCCTAGTATGCCATAAAACCAGTAATTAATACAGGAATTAGGTACCCCTGCAAGCTCACAGAGAGGGCATGTTGTATAATGTTCAACAACGAAAACCAAGCAAACTTTCAAAGCATTTTAAACTTCTGGGTTTCTTTATAGTTTCAAGTTTCCATACTTTCCTATTTCCACATGCTCTGTCACACTCCTTTCTCAGCCCTGCACGAGCCTTCTCTACCCTTCCCACTGGTGATCCTGGATATCACCTTGCTTTGCCAGGGTCTCTCAGATTCTTCCCGGTAGGGTCCATCCTTGATCTCTCCATCTATGTGCTCTGAATCAAGTCACAGAGCAAACAAGGTTGAAATTCATCAGTCCTCTGGGAAACTGTGCAAAGACAGAGATTTTAATGTTCTTTGGTGAAGGTAATTTTGAATAGGGACAAGAGAAGGTTTTCAGGAGGTAATTTGCAATCAATTATGGCACCTAACACTGTAAGGCAAATCTTGACCATGATGGGAGGCATGTGGAATAGGTGCAACACACAAATGGAAATGAACCCAGGTGGTCAGAATGTGCAAGGCAGTCTGATGTGCAAATAGAAGTAGCAAAAGCTTGGTTTCTTATTTCTTATGAGCATGCTTTTCCCATCCTTCTGCTCCACCTGTTACTGCTGCTTTCCCAGACATTTCATAAATTTGTAAAACCTTTAGGCTACAAGGCCCAAACATCCAAATAAATAACTCATTCATCTCTTTTCCAAAACCAACACCATACATTTTGTGATCTATTATACTCAGAGAAATAAAACACACACAAAAAAAGAAGCTGGTGGCATGGTGACTGGAGTGCTCAATTTTAAAACAAGGCACTTTTAATACCATTGTTAAGGGAAAAGCCCATTTTTGCGTGCTGGTTTGTTCAGATAACTGAATTTTTCTCAAAAACTGAAAGAATCAGTAACTGAAAAGAATATGTAAATCTGGTCAGCACACTGCCATCTTGGGAAAGTATTTCATTTTAATCACTGAAACACATATATCAACAGCTGTAGGAACAGAATGAAAGTTCATTAAATCCTGTTCTAAACTGGGAACTTGAAGAATTTAGGCCTAATTCTCATTTTCTTAAAACAGCAATGGTGAATTTCAAGGAAATACTTCATTGTGAACACAGTGAGGTGAGAAACTGTTCAAATGAAATTATTTTTTTTTGTTGTAAGAGGTCACAGATTAATTCCATAAAATCCAGTGCATGTAGAAGGTCATTCTAGCTCAGGGAACTATTGTTCCCACCATGCTATGGCTAGTTACCAATTTCTGGAATACAGCAGTGTGTCACCGGAGAAAACAGTCTGCCCCAAACATGCATGGTTTGAATATATCAGAAAGATGACAAGCAGCGGGAGACTGTGACCCTCGTGTTCCCAAGGCTGACCCCGAGACACTGAGTAAATGCACTTGCCAAAGGTCACGACGAGAATCATCAGCAGCACCAGGCGCTGTCTTACTGAGCTGGTTTATTGTCCTTGAAACAAACAGTCACTGAAAAGACATCTTTCTCTCTGATGATTTTTTCCTGAACATGCTTTGTTTTCTAAAAAGTTGGTGAAACATAATCAAAGAACATGTTCATTACTGATCTTTGTCCAAGAAGTTTCTACTAGTACAGCCTCTTTTCCTCTGTGCAATGCCAGATCCATTTTCACAGATCCATTTGCATCACATTGGGGTAGTCCTATTCATGCATCATTTGCAATATGAACCATCTGTTTTACTCAAAACAGAGATAACAGACAAAGCAGTCTCATCACTGAAGGGATTCACTTTTTAATCTTTCTGCACATTTGTTAAAGTAATTTACCTTTGAATTTCAAGATAAAAAATCTGTCAGAGCAAACACTGGCCTGCAAAGATCATAGTGATTTAATTAAAAACGTATAAAATGTCCAAGTTGGCTTCATGCTCCTGTGGGAAGGAAAAATGGCCAAATTGCCTCTCATCTTGAATATATATTGGTTTATATGGATTGCACTGGAATGAAAACAAACTTTTCAATCAGAAGGAATGATAAATTAAAATAAATTAAAGTGTATTTACCTTTGATGGCAATACTGGCACAACCACAACTATATACAATATGTATTGTAATACTTATTGAAACTGTCCTATGGCCCATTCTCAAGATTTCATGTCAGAGGGACCAATAGGTTTCTTTTCAGCTTCAGTAGTGTATTTATATATTCACATCTACAATAGTTATTCCATCTCAGCAGAGAAGTAGCCAATTTTAACCTAATTAAAGCCTCATTATACCCTCTTAATAGAAACACATTGCTCTCTTCAGCTTCAAAACACTCGGTAAGTTTTAACAGTGCCCAAGGCCACTCCATAAATCACTAAAGGCAGTACTGTTAGTAATGGGGATTTCTTGGCTCTTAGGTCTACCTTGAACTGCTAAGCCAGCTCTCAGTCTCTCTCTCTGGCCCCTCTTTTTGGGCTATACCAAGATTTTTCAGTCATAAATAAATGTAATGTCAAATCAAGTACCCCTTATCACAGCCTTCCTATTCACTCAACATGAAAAATATGCAGAAAAGAAGGTGAATGAATGTTCCTTGTCAAGAAATAACCCATTGTATATTTTCCAAGAAGGATAATATGATTCACTTACACTTTGAAGGTTCATGATCTCTTTTCCTCCGCTTTCCAGCAATATATTCCTTATGCTATTCTGACAATATGAAATATTCTCAATAGAAAACAAAAAGCTAGTCAATTTTTTATAAAGGAATCATACTGTTATTTTATATCCAAGCAACAGCTTCATAGACAGGGTTGAAATGTAAAGCAAGCTGTTTCTTAACACCAGTGGAGAGATCTCCCAAGTGTCATTAAAAATCTTTGTGGAGACAAGCTTGCCCCTGGTTAACCTGGCACACAGTATAGCAGGGGGCTGCATCTCTCTTACTGTGCTGGTACCAGACAGTAGATTAAGGGATGAGAAAAACCACTCGTATCTTCTCTCTCTGTATCCAAACAGGCACAACCAGACAGATATATTTAGTGATATTATCGCCCAAGGTGTCCTCTCCTTAGAATTCTTTACAACATCTCTTTCCTCATTTTCTGAGGAACTGTTTCACAAGTCATTGTCACATACCAGGTTTGGTTCTTCTCTTTGTGCCTAACCTAAACCTTTCTCTTTTCTATTTTCAGCCATGACTCTGCGTTTCTTTATGTTAACCATTTCCTTCTCCAATCCTACACCAAAATAAACCTTCCTTAGATATTCAAATGCTCTCCTTCACTGAATAGAGTGGGATGATCATGTCTCTACCCCTGCTAGTGATGTTCCTGAGGACAGAGCCCAGGATCTGATTTACCTTTGTGGCTACAGAAGCACAGTGCTGGCCTAGGTTCAGCTCCTTGTCCTCCAGAACCCCCACAGGACAATCTCTACTGCTGCATCAGCCAACATTTCCTGTCATTTTCTTCCAGTTCCAGCTACCTGGCCTGACTCTAATAATATGCCAGTCTTCTTGTAGTTCCATCTTCAAGTAATTTTAGGTGCTCTTCCTCAGCCTCACTTTCAAATCTTGACATTGGGCAAATGCTTATTTTTTAAATCCATTTGATATTAAATAAAACCATATTATTGTCTCACTTCTGTCATCTCAAACAAAGCTGTAGTTTGTTTGACTACTACGTGTTCCATCTTGTTCAGTAGTGTCCTTTGCAGTATTTTTTTTTTTCCCAAAATCTTGGTGAATTCCAGGGCAGGAAATGCTCTCATCATCTGCACTGGGATTTTGTACAGCATCAAAACAAACAACTGTTCTCTCATTATGCCAAATTTCCCTGCTTCATCTCCACAGCTCTCCTTGGTTCTCAAATGACCCATAATCTGCAAAGCTGGAAGAAAGAGGAGGAGAGCCCTTGTACAGCAATCCTCTCCTGAACCCTACAGATTGCAGCTTCCCGCTTGTGTAATCTGAAGCTTTGACTTTTGCATGGATAAAAGAAATTTAGTTTAGAAGTTAGTGCATAGTAATTTTCAATGCATTAGATGTGTCAGGCCTTCAACTGCCTTCCACATGTGGTTCAAAGTGTTGGCTTGAATCAAAGTGTGTTGATAACTGGTCCAACATCTAAAATTTTTACCCAACTAGATATTATTTAAAGACAAAAGAACAATTTACTTTTTTTCCACAGACACAGAAAAGAGACAGAAACTTGCCTACCTTCAGGCTTTTTTCCTTTACTTAATTTGGTGTTTAGCTGGGGAGGTTTGTAGGGGGTAAGTTGGGGTTTTTTTTCATCTTTATGCATTTGGGTGGCTCTAAGAAAGATTTGGTTTCATAAAGGGAGACTGTTTTATTTCTCCTCTAGTTTACAACTGAAGAGGTGTTCTACCTTCTATATTGTTTTCTTTTAGTGCAACAAAAAGTATTGCCTAAAATATGACCTAAAAATCTTACAGTTATCTCATACAGAAAGTATTCTGATAGTTTTTCAGATTGAAATCAATGACTGGGAATACACAGAAAGGAATGGAGAGAAAGTTCACACTTATACAACCGTCCTGAGAAAAGTTTACTTTTCTGACTGAAATTAAATCTGCATTTTTCCGTAAGACTACCTTAAACATAATCATCATAAAGAGCTTAAATCACGTTGCAGCTTATGGGTATTTCTGTATTATTTTCAGAATAAAGGTAAGCCTGATGACGTGAAATGCCAATAACATCGTGCTCAGTGTAATGCAGATAAGCTAAAAGCAATGTAACCTTTAAAATACATAAGGTTGCTATTTAGCTACTGCACATATTAGCTATCCAGCACTGCAGGCTAAAAAAGTGCATGATGCAAGTGTCTAACCTTTAGTGCAAATGTATTTGTACATGAATTATCCAAGCTTGGTGACTTGTGGCTTCCTAACACAACTTACCTTCCAGAGCAAAACAACATGGGATAAGATATTTTTCAAAACACAGGGATGACAAAAGGAAGGGGGTTTGGCTAGAGGGGGAGACATAAACAAACCAGGTAGCAGGGAATAGGGAAAGTGATGGAGTCCATGTCTAATGAGAATAGGAGACGAGCAAGGGGCTGATGCAAAGCAAGACAAGAAATAAAAGGGAAATATAAGGGAAAGTTACATCAATTTAGACCTTGTGAGACACCATAGACCCAATGCTTTCAAACATCCTGTGAGTCCACATTCCCCCTTTCTAATGTGCAGTCAGCTGTAAGTATAAGATTGTAGGTTAAATAAATACAATTGTAAATGACAGATTTAGCTGCCTAATTACCTGCATGTCCCTGCAATTTATTGGAGCTGCAAATCTATCTCCAGGGAGGTGGGAACAATTTAATTACTCCTCAAGTAAAGGCACAGATCTCTAGCTACAGGTGCTGAAAGTGTTCTCAAGCATAATATATGAGGTGTTTCATTCAGACAATGCTTTTACTGCAGGTTTGGTTGGATTCTCAGCTGAAATTATGATGTACCATTCTGCTCTATATTCACACACAGAACATATACTTGCTTAGGCTTTTAAAAAAAACCTTTCAACCACAGAAGCATGCAAGATCCTTCATGCTTGTTTCACTTGAATATTTGTGCGTCCTGCTTTTTCTGAGTCTGAGCAGAAGGCAACAGCCTATAATTAGTATGGCCTGATGAGAGATCTATAAATATGTAAAGTATTCTTTTTGTTTTCCACGAGATTGTGTGAGTTTGGGTTTCCTTTAACAGGAGAACAGCATATGATTTTAGTAAACAACATTAATGACAGATTCAGCTCTACCACTAGCAGGAGAGAGTCCTGTTAAGACAAGGTAGGATACACAGGAAAGGCACACAGGTATGTCCAAGTGAGGCTGTGATTGTCTACGGCAAGTCAACCATCTTTGGACTTTAAAGTGTCACTTTATAGGAGTGAAAAACTGAAAATATGAAAATAGAAAGTATCTGCAGCCCAGTGTGATGTAGGCAATGGTCGTTGTGCAATTCATTTAGTGCTGGCAGCTGCCTTCCAGACCCTCTCTTGCCAGAATGAGAAGGAGTTTATGGGGGAAAGGAAGGTAATTCCCACAGTGTTTTGTAGAGGTGTGGAGAAGTGTTATGCACACTTAACTGGATTGTATCCTACTTTCCTTATGTGATAATCCTCACACAATGCATGTACATAAATAAGCTTTTTATTTTAGCCAACCTTCTTCTCCGAAAACTATTCTGAACCTCCTTTCAAGTAATTTTCTTACCAGTAATTTATCTTCATTTGATATAATGATGAATGGTCCTGCAAAAGCAGTGCCAGCCAAACAAATATCTCTCCAGGATTAGAGTTGCTGAGTGTCCAGCACAGGAGACCAGATACAGTAATACCAACACATCCCTGAGCAGAAGGATAGATCATGGCAATGTACATAACATACAATAACCATAAACCACAGATTACAGCCTTCTACGGCCTCTTTGTTGGCTGTGTATAGAGAGGCACTCTCAAAAATAAGCCTAATATATTCTGACACAGGTTGCAAATCCACTGCCTTCATTGAAAACCTCCATTTCAAGTGTACTCAATCTGCAAGGCTTGTCCTTCTGTCTGCCACTGTAGTAAAACACTTAGTGGATTTGAGAGTTCTTTAAGACCTTTGGTCTTAAGTATTCATAGTATTTGGGATATTTGGAAAAACTTCACTGCTGCCAGTCTTAAAACAACTAGCTCACTTATTTACAAGTTTTAAGTAGTCCTTTCTCCTGTGCCTTTGTTATTAACTGCTTATTTTGTATCATTCACCTCACATAACCTCAGTTACTTTTGCCAGGTGTCCAGGTGATAGTGGTTCAAGACATGCTCTGTAATTCATGGAAATAAATAACGATTTTATTATTCACACACAGAGCCCCATGGAGGAGCTTAAGCACGTACCAGAGAGACGTAAACGTGTTACATCTATCCTGCTGTGAGGCACAAGAGACAGAAACCCTGAGGTTGGGGCCCCTGCAGACACCCCTTTCTTGCCTTTCAGAGCCTGCCAAGAATGGGTGCCAGCTGCACTCCCTGGCACTGGGAATGGGACAGTGTCACCAGAAGCAGCCAGGATGAAGTGCTCAGTTCCATCTTGTGTCAGAATGATGCTGACTGCACCCAGACGCAGCACTCTCCTTCCAGCCTGCCCAGTGCCTACCTCTAACTTGTTAGAGTATATTTCCCAGCTTGACTCCCAGAGGAAGCTGTTATATACTGTCCTTGTGCATCCCCAAGCCAAATAAACTCATTGTGATTTTGCTTTTAATTCCTATTCCAAACTGCTGTGTAGAGTTACTGTCTGTTGCAATGACACAATTGCATCCTAATCCAATATTAGATGGGGCCGTGAAGTGTGAGAGGTTTTCCAGAGAGGTTGTGGAATCGTTCTCATTGGAGATATTCAAGAATTGCCTTGATGCAATCCTTTGCTCTGTGCTGTAGGACAACCCTGCTTGAGCAGGGAGATTGGACCAAATGACCCCACTTTGGTCCTTTCCCACATGACCCATGCTGTGATTTTGTGATTCTGTAATATAGTGAAGTCAGTGTTTGCTTGAAGAAAGGCCAGGCAAGCAAAAGACATCATAGTACAGCTCAGTTAGGATGACTGTATACCTTTACTGTTACCTTTTTTCCTGTCACCCCAGTGATGAGCACCTGCCAGTGTCATTTGGAATGTGGTACTGTCATGGAAGTGAGAAAGATGCAGTAGAAAAAAATTATTTGAAGGAAATTACAGTAAGAGAGGAACACAGGTTATAAAATATAACACACAAACACATGTGGTACATGACTTACAAAACAACTCACTCCAGCAGGCTGGCTGCTCCCTGTCCCAGTGCAGGTCTGTCTGCTGGTGGTGAGACAAGAATCCTCCTCCCACTGCCACTGGCTGCTGGCACCTGGTAAAGTGGTCAATCTGACATCAGGAAATGGCAGTGCCGATCAGTGTTAGTGCTTGATATGCTTACAGCCATGCCAAGCCAGCTGTTTTCTGCATGTCTCTGCTGTTTGTTCTCTCCAGCTCATTAGCTGGAGGTCAACATGAACAGCAGTGGCATAGGGCACAGCTCCATGTGACCACTGTGCTGTTCTTGCATCTCGCCTGCCGCAAATGTGGGAAGCAGCTGTTACTTTTCCCTCCATTGTTGCCAGCCCTGCCCACAAAGAAGCTGTCCTGTTCCTCCTAGGCTTCCAGGGAGTACACAGCCCAGGGAACCAGGGCAGAGTCATCCCTCTTCCCATCCCTTTGAGATAGGATAAGCTTAGTCATAACCTGAGACTTTACTCTAGGGGCACCAGGAGCTGCACAACAAACTTGTTACATGCAGATAAAGCAGAAGTCACATTTAACTGTGCATGAAATAAAAACTGTTCCCCAGGTGGAGGTGGCAGGGTCAAGTAGCAAAGCCAAGCTTTCTGAGGCTGTTTAGCTGCATTCCAGTGCCAACGCAAATTCCACAGCCTCCAGCTCCATGATCCCTCAGCTGATGTGACTCAGTGATATTTCCAGGTTGTTATTTCCACAACCTGATCTGCTCTAACACTGGCAAAGGTTTATGGCCGACCTGAATCTCTGCTTCTTTACACAGAACTGATGAGCCTTCATTTTATCCTTCATAGTTTTGGGTAAGCAAAACTGGTTTTTTCTTACTTCTTTTCACATTTCAAATGTTTGTACAGTGTTATTATATTCCTCTGGATTTTGGCTTTTTATTGAAGTGATATGAGAGAAGGGATGACACGATATTCCAAGATAGGGATGGATAGAAATTTCCCTATTAAATTATGGGACAAACTAAGCATATTGCAAATATGTATGTGTATAGGACTAGGTTGAGGTAAATAGGTGTAGGAGGATGTTATATGTTTGTATTCACAACAAAATATACAAACATATATGTGCAAATTAATTTTCATCATAAAAATACTTTGTTAATTAGTAGCTCTTTTAATGTTACACAAAAATTGTTGCCCCCTTGCAAAAAAACCATCTCTGAATGTCTCCAAATGCAGCCAAGCTTCTAGCTGAACAAATTTCTGTGAGAGGGGACTAGGGAGGTGTTTATTTCTTTACATGCCACTTACTCAGTTTTGTGAGCCTTTTTTTTGGAGCAGCTAGTCCTACAGGGGGATGCTAGCACAGATGCTTCAGCAACCTGATGCTCTAAGTCAGACTTTATCTCTCCATTTTTAATCTAATTTATAGATCATCGAAAATACAAATATTATCTGAATGCACAGTAAAGCAGTACAGCAGTATGGGATAGTGTGTGAGCAGAAGTCCCATCTTCTGCAGAGCCTGTTTGTCATACTGCCTTTAGCTCATCTCTGTGCTTCCACAGCCTGTAATGCTGGGTCTCCCTAGGGAGGGACCCTACCAGACAGCAGATACCCAGTGCTTCCCACAGGTGTGGGGTAAGGGATGGCAGCTTTAGCTGCTGCTCGTGTCCTGATCACAGAGGGAGGGGATGGCTTAGTCCGGGGCTTTGTTCATCCTGTCCCTGCAATCTGCATTGCAACGAGGGCTTGCACCACATACTTCTTAATGGGTGGATAGAGCTCAGACCCACACTTAAAATATGACTCAGGCATACACTGCACAGGTGCTGTGCTGCTGTGTTGGGCTTTTGCAGGCTACAGATTTTGTGTGGCCAGGCAGGGCTTTGGGTTGCAGAAACCCAAAATTCCTATATCTCCCTTTGAGTCCAAAATTCCTACATCTCCCTTTGGGGCTGACCCATGAGACCTCGGATTGTCTTCCCTTCCCCTTGAAGTTTACCACCAGAGCCCCTCTCCCTGGCAACTCACATCTGTTTTCTTAGCTGGTCTTCTCAGGTTTTGCACTGAAAAAAGGTCACTATCATGCCATCCTCTCTGTATGAAAAAAAGCTCCGTTTTCTTTCTATGAAGCCTGAAAGGCATTTCAGATCCTCAATTGCTGCAAAACCTGCAACCTTACCCGTGAGTTAATTTTCAAAGGCAATGACTTAAATCCCAGAAGGCAGGTAATGCTGGCTGTAATCAAGAGGGCTGTGCCTAAGAAGAATAAGATTTCCCCTCCAACTGGTTATATGAGAGCAAAAAGCCCTGCATAGAGAGGGTAGAAATGCCCCCTCCCCGGTATGACCAGGTCTGTTCTAGTGGGACAGATCCATGACTGCTTCCCACCAGCTTTACTTCAGTGTAAATGTGCTGATGAAAAGAGCTCATCTCTTCAGTCTCAATAAGCTTAATTTACCTGTACCTCCATCAGCTAGTTCCTGTTTCAATGCTACTAGGCTATACCTAATGATCAGAGAGAAAACATGGGGAAAAACTAATGATTTCCAGCTACGCAGTCTCCATTCTGAGGGAGTCATTTACTGTGTTTGAAGGTGCATGTTTCCTCTATGGCAGAGAAACAGGGGAGGTCTGGCATTTCCAATCATCAACTGAGAGCAGCCTGTCTGCTAAAATCTGGTGAGGACTGAATTATGCAGAGAAGAAAGGAGGACCATATAATTTGCACAGCATGATGTATATTTTCTCTCTCTCTGTTCTCTTTCTGCCTCAGCAGCCTTCTCTGGCAAAATGCTGAAATACAATCCTTCCTTCTGAGAACACAGTGAATAATTCTTTTCTAGACAAATTCAATCCTGGGAAAGCCACTGATCTTAATGGCAGAGTAGCCAGTTGAATGAAGCCTCAACCCACTTTATGGTCAAATAATATGATGTCTACTATTAAAATTTTCATCAAAATATGCTGGCAGAGAAAGACAGGTTTTTCTATAGCAATTATTGCATGAGACCAATGCCTTAAAAACATGCTTTTCAATATCCAGGATGTCTCTTGCTGGCTGGACCTGGCATGTTGCTACAGCTGCCCTTCAAGTCTAAACCCTGGCAAGACAGAGCTGCTGCCAGCGCGTGGGCTGGCCAGAAGCGTGGTGTGCAGGGCAGACAGACCGTGTTGTCAGCCATCTCCAACGCCTCTCCCACAGCAAATGTCATATAAGGGAGAACTGGAAAACAAATTTGACTTACAAAAACTATTCCCATTTTCTTTCTGTGGAGCCTGATACTTCTGCCTCCTCTCTTTTAGTGTGTTGTCTGTATTTACTTACTTTTTCTGCTTTCTGTTCTGTCCCCACATCAAGAACATGACCACTCAGGTCCAAACTGACACGTACCTACTTTATAACCTGTTTTCTGAACTCAAAAGTGTATCTGCATTGATGCATTTTAAGTACTGGTTCTCCATTGTGTATCTGTGGTAATTAGTATTTATTTTTAAATTTTAAATTTATCTGTAATAAATATTTATTTTTCCTAAGGTTGATATATTCCACTGTGATTTTATCATCTCACCTGTATTTCTGTGGTTTGTTCAATAATAACAATTGCCAAGACTGAAGGAAGAGTTTGGCCACTTAAGGAATGGTTTCAGTATTGCTAAGAGAGCTGCTGAAAAACAAATATCTATTTAATATGATTCCATATTAACAGAGATTGACATTATCTGAGGGCAGCCTTAAAAGGAAAGTCTATTCAGTCTCAGGCTTGAGAGTAAACATACATGTGGACCTTATGTAAGTAGTAATAAGTGTTTACAACATTGCTCAGATATCTTCATTGTTCTCAGCTGCACTTCTGCAATACTTTGTTTTTGTTTAATTTCCTTTCTCTACTGTAATCTTAATGTAGTCATAATAGATTTGATTATAAGTTGTTGCTCTTTCTTGGCTTATTACAAACTGCTGGCAAACAATTCATGGCTCAAACATGCTCCTGCAAAATCAGCTGTTTAATAATGCCAAAAACCAAACAAGTTCTTGGTGAAAAAGCTGTAAACCAAAGAGACACATTTCTGCAGTATACTAAAGAAGCCTCTGCTGCAGTTAAGAGCATCACTGACAGGTGAAGATTACACAATATACTTTATTTTCTACAAAGCATGCATCACAAATGTAGCAGAAAGGCTATGGAGTAACATATAGGATGTATGAAAACCTCCATCTACTTATTAACTTCACTTCTGAGACCACTTTGACACCTGCATCACTTTCTCCTGCTATCCCTTTTCTTATGTTTGGCTTGTAAGCTCCTCGAGCCACAAAGAGTTTTTCCCCGCACTGTTCCCACTTGCCAGAATAAAAATAAAAGAAAATAGTAATTATAATCTGTTGGTGTTTGTTCATAATAATAAACAGAAGCTGAATGTATCCTCAAGTGAACAAAACCACTGTGTCTTGCTTTTAAAATTCTTAGCTTTGAACTAATCAATCATGGAGTCATTTTATATGTATATATGTGATTTAGACTTGCATCCCCTTGGAGGACATCTTGCGAGCACAGACTGAAGTTTATTTGGCAAAACAGAAGCTCAAGTACTCCTAGTGCTGAACTGGGCCTTCAGGGAACAAGCCATGGCTGCCCAGTCACCGCTGGATGCCTGTACTGCTTAAATTGAGGGATATCAATGCTGTTTATTTAATCTGCTCTCATTCATACCGAGTCTGAGAAACGGTCTGGAACACGACTGACTCCCTGGAGCAGAGAGATCCCTGTTAAAGGGACTGAGATTAAAGATCCAAAGAGGGATTTCTTCAGCTTTACCTGTCTAATCCAGACAACACAAAATTATGCATCAACTCAAAACCTCAGCACATTGATTTTACAGACTCTGGAGTGTTTTCCAAACAAATCCATGCAACCATTGCAGTTTTTCCCAACAGAAGTCTTGACTGAGTTGCATTATGGTGACTGTAAAAAGCACCATGTGTAAATACTGAAATATCGCCTCACAGCAAGCAGAACTGTTTGACACACAACTGGCCATCAGTAGGACAGACATAATGTCATAGGATCATGGAATGGTTTAGGTTGGAAGAACCTTTAAAGTTCATCTGGTCCGAACACCCTGCAGTGAACAGGGACATGTTTTGCTAGATCACACTGCTCAGTGACCCATCCATCCTTACCTTGAATGTTTCTAGAGATGGGGCATCCACCACCCCTCTGGGCAACCTATTCCAGTGTTATACCATGTTCACTGGTGGTAAAATCCTCCATAAAACTTCCTCTTTATATCTAACATAAATTGACCCTCCTTCAGTTTAAAACCATTGCACCTTGTCCTGTTGCAACAAGCCCTGATTAAAGATTTTTCACACATCTTTCTTACAGGCCCTCTTTATGTAATGGAAGGCTGCTCTAAGGTCTCCCCAGTGCTTTCTCTTCTCCCGGTTGAACAACCCAAACTCTCTCAACCTGTCTCCATAGAAGAGGTGCTCCAGCCCTCTGATAATCTTTGTGTCCCTCCTCTAGACCAGATCTAACAGGTCCATGTCTTTCCCATGCTGAGGAAATGTAGGCACGTAGAAGGCCAAAAGATCCATGTGGTTTCCAATTCCCTCCCCAGTTCTGCTATTGCAGATGGGACACCAGCTCTTGTTTGTTAGCCAGAGGAGCTGAAAACAGTGCAAACTTTGCTTAATTGGGCTCTTGTAAGAATGAACACTGGAAATGGAGCAAAGGAACTTTTTCTTCTTACACGGATGCTGGAGGTCCACCTGCAAGACAGGGTTTACCTTTGTAGGTGTGACTATTCAGACAGTGTGCTCCATCCTCTCTGTGCATGCACAGTCTTATTCTTCACATAATCAAGCCTAGATAAAAACCAGACGACCCACGTGGCTGATCTTTGCCCAGATGAGACCACAGCACCTCATGGTCCTTCAGCCTACATGGAGTAAAATTCTTCGCACTTAGACTCAATGGAAAAATTTAAGCTTGTTTCCATGAGATTGCTACTCCTTCACTGTGTTTTCCTAGAATCACAACCAAGAAATAGTACAGGGAGCTCTATGAATATATAGCAATGCCTACAAAAATGCAGTACTGAAAAAACTGAAGAGCTTCTGTCTCAGAAAATTTTCTGCAAACCTTGCCTATTCTATTATTTTCAGCAACTGTCATCTGATCAAAAATACAGCTTTACAGACTAAAATGTATAGAATTGAAGGAAGCCAGCATATGCTATTTTATTGAGTGTATTATCTAAAGTAGGACTTCCATCTGTTTCAGACCTAATTATTACATCATCTTTATGTAGCTCTATTTACAATGAGTGAATTAAATACTTATGTGAGTGTTTCATAAAATGTGCAACACAGCTGTGTCATTTTTATAGACAGAACAGGGCAAAATGTTCTAGACACACTGAATTTCATTTTTCTACTGTGTATACAAAAAAAAATTCCTTTGTAGCAAATATTTTTCCCACTCTCTTAGTAATGAACAATTGTATTTTGGAGAACCATACAGCATATACTCTGATTGCAATAAAATGCTGGATATTTTTATCTGCCAAGGACTGTGAGTTTAGTGATCAAAACAGCAGTCTCTATGAAAAGCATTCAGCTGGTTCTTCCTAAGATAGCTGTTGCCAAACAAAGACAGATTAAGATTAATTGCAGTAATTAAACAAAGGGACAGGCTACCGCATTAGTAGCAGCAATGTATTGCATTCTTTTTTCCCAGATACTTTATTCAACAGGAAAACAGAAAATCACAGGAGCTCTAGTCAACGATTTGCCCATTTTCTATAAGGATTAACTCTTCAGCTGATGCCGGTTACAAGGCAAGTGCATGTATAGTTTATCACAGCATATCAGTCTTTAAAAATCCCTCTAACTAGTAAAAACAAGCTAAATTTGGAACAAATTGCTTGATTAGATTACAGCCCTCTAAAATAGTTTAATGGGAGCAATTTTTTTAAACTACCAATTTTTGACTTGCATTTCAAAATCCATCTGACAAGTTGCAGTGAAAAGCGAGGTAGAATACAGATTAGGGTCTAGCAAAAGCTCTTGTTTCAATACCAATAAGGAATAATCACGGCTTTCTTCTCACTTTCCCCTTATTCAATATTTTAACTTGCTGTTGTGTTGGGTTTTGGTTTTGTTATCTTCTTTGTGTGTTTGATTCAGAAGACATGCACTCTGCCTAAGGCCAGTTTTAGTCACATCATGGGTTCAGGTTACAGTGTCACTAGGCTCACAGCAGAACACTGCAAAAGAGCTCTATTGCATTCACAAGGCTTGTCTGTATACCCCTTGTGAAAGCCAGGACATTGGTTGCTGTTTCCTCAGAATGGAAAATAAAGAACTTTTGTGTCAGTAAAAAAAACACACTGCCAGGGTAGAAAGTTAGATTTAAAACCCATGCTTATACTTAGGATAGTCCAAGGCACATTTCTTTGTCCAAGTCTTTGTCCAATAGTTTATGAGCTCAGCATAAATTCCGTGTGCCTCCAAAGCTTCTGGTCTCCCAGGACACCTCCCAGTCCCTTTGTTCCCACAAAGCTGGACACAGGAACAGTCTCTGCTTAGCAAGACACAATCAGAGATTATTTCTATCAAAAATAGAAAAAAAAATCCTCATGTCCACTACAGTGTGGCACAGACACAACCTGTTTTGCCAGGGTTGGCATAACTTAAGGCTGAGTCATTAGTCATTAGAACAGAAATACACACGTTGAAAAATCAATAGGCAGTTTTGCAGGCAGAAAGGTAGCAGAAAATAAACAGACCTGTACTCTAGGAAGCAATTATATGTTTTCCTCATTTAAGCTTTGAACTGGAGAGTGAATCTGATGCTGGGAAGCAAATATTAAGTTCAGCTGAAGAGGAGAGATTGTGTCCCTTGCAAATAATTTCCCATGAATAGCTTCCTGCTCTGACATCTTTTGATTGAGCTATTTCTAGAGCTAGCCCTCTGCTTGTAAATACTGATGCTAATCTTGTTTCAGAAATGTTTCATCTTGGCAAGGCATTAATAAACACCACACCAGAAAATGCCTGGAGTCCAGCCATGCACAAGGCTTTGCTGTAATACATCAATCAACGGTGGAGGCAAGTAAAGACCAGAAGGATGTTCATATGCCTTTGGGTTCTTCGGGCACACTTTGGTTCAGCCAAGACCTGGTTTGGCTTTCCTTCTGCAGAAGAAAACTTTATCTTGTGTTAATGGTGCCAGAAAAAAACCTCTAGACTGTGGATTGAAGTTTGCTTGATGAGAAAAAAAACCTGATTTGGTGGAGAGAACAAGACCCCTGTAATGGCAGTCATTCAGCAGGACGGCAGAGGTAAAGCCAGGAGATACCCATTCACACTCGTGGACTACAAACCACAGGAATACTATTACAGACTATTTGCTAATCACTTATAGAAAGGGGGTCTATTTTATAGGTCAAAAGTGACTTGAGAGAGAAGACTTTAAGACTCCTTAAAGGAGTCTTATTTTTAGGAACAAAGGTCTTCAAGACTGTCTCATTCTTCAGGTGCTTTGGAAAGCCATAATGTATATACACAACAGTCTGTTCAATAGCAACCAAATTACAGGAAGTCATGTCTTATTGCAATGAATTATTATTATTACTTGCATTGCTGTTGACAAAGATTGGCAGCCTGGGCTAAACAACTGTAGACAGGTCCGCTCTTTGTAGGAAGTTTTGCAAAATATGTTGCACAAAAAAGACAAATTCAGCTCTTAATAACTTCCAGTCTCAATGATGCATTAACAGGGGAGAGAGGGCAATGTTACTTTTCCTTATTCAGTGCATAGTCATCAGTGAACTTTCACTATTATCTAAGGCTCTCATCATTTATGCCAGATGAAAAGTATTAATAGCAACAAGTGTCACTGGAGCAAAGGGGTGAGTGGGTCTTCAGTACGGCCTGTTGTTGATAAGACTCTGATCCCCTGTCCAGCTGAAAAACAACACTAGAGCTGCCAAACAACGCGCTTTTGTTTGATCTCGTTGCTGCAACCCTGTGGGAAAAGGTGCCAAGTATGATTCTGAAGCAGTCTTTTAATAGCAGATAGCTAAAATGAGAGGTTGCTCTGAGTGGGACACAACACACACAGGGGGAGACAGTTTTGCTTGACGTGTGAAGGCTTACTGTTTATACAAGATGATGCACATGGCATTACATAATTGTAATTGGATGCTTTTTTGTCTCAGGAGATATCTGAATTGTAGCCTAATCATTTTTACTCAACAATCTGCAGTCCCTATTAACAAGCAAAATAAAACAAATGTGTGAAAGGTACAAAGATAAAAAAGTTCCAATTAGAATCTAGCACGGATCATGTTCACTTTAATTTTTCATAGCTTTGTTTTAGATCCCTATAACCAGCAGGATATTTATGGCAATGTACTTAGAGGTAAATTTTTAAATTATTAATAACAATGCAGAACGTAATGTTTCGTTCCAATAAAAAGAGAAATGTACTTTAGGATAAAAGGCAACAATTCATTCCACAAGTCACCACCTAGTGGTACATAAGAACATGCACTACCTCTTTAAGTTTAGAGGTTAAATAAACCTATGATTTTAGGGACTTAAATGAATATATTCAGTACTGCTCAGAAAGAACTCGTGAATATATACATGGTACATATATAAATATATATTTTGTATATATATGTTCTGTATTTTATATGCATGTGTTAATTTATTAGCATAGAGAGATATTTTAAGCAAATTTGGTATTATTGCAAAGTTTAGTTCAAATAAAGTTTTACTTTATGTATTTAAAATTATGGAATACAACAGTTTGTAGGCTACATGTTCTTTAGACCTTTTCTCTTCTCTGTATGCATTTACATGTGTAGCCTTTCTTTCTGTGCATTTGTAGCTAAATTTATGTCTGTAACTGATGCTCCACAGCATACGATGGAAGGTGTCTGTATTTCTAACTAGCCAGCTGAGTTGAACAGGCAAACTGGTAGTTTACTGGCATTACTCAATAACTGCTGGAAGAAGTGACATCTCCCCCACTGCAGCTATCTGTTCAGAGGCAAAGCTATTAGGACTGACAGAGAAGCTCATTCTTGCTCATTATATTCCAAGCCCTTAGAGATGAAGCAATTTTACACTCTTCTCAGTTGTGATAAAAGCTGAGGACAAATACAGCATTATACTCTATTCAGCCTGTATCTAAAAATGTTCTGAATTTATTTATCTCTGAACAAAAACTGTATGGAAGCTAGCATTTTTTTTCTCTCCCCCAGTCTACCTTTCCTATTTGCAATTATAGTTAGCATCTTCACTCAGGGCCAAATCCTTGAGACTTTTTTGACTTTTACCCAATCTTTCTTCATGCATTAGTCACTATATGAGATTTGTCTGACAAAGGACTAACTTAAAAGTTCTTAGAGAGGATGTGCACTAGGCCTTCTTGATAAAAACAAAAATCACATTGCAAGCAAGACATGGTATCAGATTACAAAGTTGGACTGATCACAAGCCACAACATTTCAGCTCCTGGGTTTCCAAAATGCCACAGGAGAGAGGGGGTGGAGCTGTAGGCAGAGAAATGAAATAGGTGTGGTGAGAGGAAGGCTGGTCTGCAAATAAACAACTATGATTAGTACTTGGCCATGTGCAGCCTTTGATGCTTGGACCCCTATAGAAAGAGCAGTATGACCTGTTACAGGAGCTAATGATTTACACCACAAGGTTGTTAAAAGCAAGAATTTGATCCCTTCATGCTAGTCTATCATCTACTTTAAGGAGATATTTATTATGGAGATCTCTAAAGTCAAGGCATTGTGATGGAAGATCTTTCACTTGTGAGTGCTGCGGTGATTGAGCCAGACTTCATTAAAGGCAAGAGCATATAGGCATTAAATGAAACTATCTAATTAAACACCTGGTGAGTTTTGGGGATGAATCTTTGTAAAACCTAGTCTGTAAAGCAGGGACTTTTAAACACTGTCACCAGTTATCAGTTCCTGCCTCCTTGTACTGAACCTGGAAGAAAAGGAAGGGAGAGTACTCTCTGTATGGACTCATGTACTGGCTTTGGTTCCCTCAGTGGCAGGTTACCACATATCAGCTTAGTCATAGGACCTGCCTGTATCATTTATCCTGGTTAAATGCAAAGAAAATATTTACCTTAAATCTCTCCATTTGGCTGAGGCATTTTAGGTCACATTTATTCAGGTTTAAGAGGAGGCATACAGCCACTTACTGCAGGTCTGCTCAAAAGAGACAACTGCTTAGACCTGAGTTGTCTGCTTGAACCTTTAAAGTCTGCCTGGGTGGTTCTCAGTGGGGTCTGGGAAGAATGCTGAAAGCACAGTGTCTCAGACTCACTACTGTTCCTGCTTCAGATTTCCTGAGAGCCCTGATGCTAGTGGGAAAAATGCAGATTCATACTTCCCCAGATTATGTACTACCCTTAAAAATTCAATTCTCTCCTGAATTAATTTCTTGGGTTTCTGTATTATTTTCTTTTTAAAGGCATGTAACCTTACAAGTGGTCAAAGGCATCTGTTGTCTGACTTCCTTCTACCTGTGCTCTTAAAAAACGTCTTTTTGCAGATGAGGCCCAAGAGACAGGATGGAATACTTAGTGTTGGGCCTCTGTAGCACAAGCACAGAAGAATTAGAAACCAAAACATTCTTAAGGGAAAAGAGAAGAAAGTGGGTTTAGGAAATTCTGGGGCTCCACCATGATTCCTGGAAGAACAGTGAGGAAGGCGAGTAATAAGAATAAACAGTTAGCTGTACAGGTGGCGCAAACTGGCATTGCTGAGGTAAATTCAGGTCCACTATGCATATTGGCACCAGCAAGGACTGAGAACTGTTACGAAGGGAAGAATGTGTAACAGCCCAGTGAGGCTCAGATTTTACTTTCTGTGGAGAATATTGTTCCAGTCCCTCCAACAGTTTGTCAGTATCTGCTCCCTGGTGAGAACATGAAGAAATTGTCAGGTCTATTAACCTTAAAAAATGTAAATATGAACCCAAAATGTGGAAAAAATGCTTGGATCTGAAACAAATTTCATACTAACAGACTGCAGAGCTAAACAGACACTGTCACAGCCAACACAGCAACAGCACTGAGAAAAAAAATTGTTCTCCTCTTTATTTTTTCGGGTTGTCCTTCCTGCCTGTTTCTTGGTTTGGTGGCACTTCGTGTAAACAGCTGCACTCAAGGAGGTTGGAGTAACTTGTGTGATTTATCCCAAATAAATTGCCTTATGAATGCAGGCCTTTCTTCTCCAGTCAAGACTGTTGTTCACAATTTTTCTTTACGTCTGGAAACAAATCTTAGCCACAAATTCACTCACAAACCCGCTGCTAGGAACAAGACCATATGCTCTGTTCTTGAAACATCTCACTGGAACAACGAACTGTGTCCCCATATTTCTGTTTCCTGAAGGAAGAGCATATCGCCTGTCCTCTGTTCCTGAGGGAAAGAGGAGTCCTTTACCCTGATATCCATTGTTCCTGAACATGGGGAACTCTATGGTATTAGACTAACACCAATGCTGCAAGACCGGTTGGAGCATGACCTGGTCTGGGGTGAAGTCCATAACGCTTACATTTCCTATGAACACTGTTGTACTAAAAAGAAGTAATTAGAAAGACACTTGGATCACATTTTCATGGCTAGACCCATACAGCAGAACCTCAGGGATCCTACTGCACCAGGTTGGGATGTCACGAGCTGTGTGGGATGGAATATTTCTCCTTGTGAAATTGCTTTGCCAAAATTGCTTCCTGCAAGCACCATTACCCTGGGAGTGTTGGGATGGGGCTGGAGGGAGAACTGGACTAGGGAATTCTTCACTTGGCATATCTTTTTCCTGCTAATGTACACAAACATGACTGCAAGAAACACTGGAAAAGCTCCCACTAAGATTCAGTCTGTACTTTGGGATTGGGCAGTACACGCAAAGCAACTCTGCAGTCTATCTGCAGCTTGAGGAAAGAAAAACCAGTGCTCGGGTAATGCTCTTGAGTTCACTTCTCTGAGGTCCATATTCATACAGAGACAGAAAGCTGCACACTGTGATGTTTAAGAATTCAGAAACTGGGTTCTGCTTGGTATTCCTATGGCCAAGGTGTGTACTGAAAAGGAAGAGTGTCAGGCTTGGACCCATGGGCGGTAGAATCTAAAGGTGTTACAGCCCAGGGCTGTGCACACTGCATCTCCACCTGTGCCTCTACTGCTTCCCTCCACATCAGCAGCATGGCACAGGCTTCTGCATCTCAGCTTCTTCAGTGCTAACCTGATGTTATGCTATGCTGAACTGCTGGGGAGAGGGAACTGAGTTAATCAGAAGGACTGTGTGCTGCTGCGGTGTGCCCAGCTGCCAGCTCTGTTAGAGTAGTATTGCCCTCTAGCCAGGAGTGTGCAGAGTGGAACCAGCCCACCAAAGTCTCTCTGTCAAACCTTCTGAGTGCTGGGGCTGTGGCTGAGAACTGGGAGTCCAAACCTGAAGACAGGAGATCCTGAAAGCAGAGTAGGAGAGAGAGACTCAAATTTTTTCCCTGCCTTGGCCTGATCATCAGTTAGCTGTGAAGGTGGATTTCAGCCTCCAGGATCGCACTGATGGCTCAGGCATCTGTACTGTGCATTCAGACACTGGCAAGAACACGACTTTCTCATCCTGCAGAGCAGCAAGAGGAAAGAGGATTCTCTTTGCTTAACAACCAGTAGTACTAGGATACTCTCCCAGACAGCAGACTTTGAACTTCTGAGTGATAAAAAAATATTAAGAGAATTGAGAAGCATTAGGAGAGTTGCCTTTAAATGCAAGAATATTTACTAATATTTCCCATACTATAGTGACACAAATCAGCTCAATGGGACAAAGAAAAAAACTGATTAGATTTTACAGAATAACTTTAAGGTATACATGGACATTAGGTTCCTCTAGCACCATTTGCATTTAGATCCAAAAAACCTAAATATTTGAATCCAAATTTACTGTTCTTTTTTTTCCCATTAAAAAGGCATTTAAACTTCAGTGGGGAATTGTTTTTGTTTTTGAGCTTTCTTTTGTTTTTCAGTTTCCAAGTCAGAGCTAAAATGGATAGCCCTTCATTTTATTTAGCATGAAATGAATTACAAGGAAGTGGGACCTCTAGGAAAAAAACATCTTCAGTCTGTATGTTCAAGTAAGTGTAAAATGTACTGCAAGGCAGAGTGCTTCTCCAATTTTGCTACAGATTTGTAATAATAAAAAAGTGGACTCTGAGGAGAAGTGAGCCATGAGCTGTGTGGTTTGAACAGCTACATTACCACACACAAAATAAAGGTGAAAAGATTCAAGACAGTTCTCTATTAATAGAAAAATAATACAGCACCCAGAAATGCATAAAAAAGCAGTAAATGAAAGATCGGATGACATACTTGATAAAAGCAAGTCTAGACTGACTTCCATTTGAAACCTAGTAAAAGCTCCCCTTTGCAAATAAAGCAGGGGAAGGGAGGCAGGAATAAATGAGCAGAGGAAGGAAGGAAGGAGGGATCATGCACATTGCAAAGTACTTGGCTAAAATACAGTGCTGGAATGAATGAGAACTGTTACCAAGATGATAATTTCAAATACAGAGCTACAGAGAACATTCCATCAATGTTTGGTAGGAGGGAAAACTAATGCGTGAGTTGTTCAGAAAGCACTGACAGTCTGTTTATAATACCCACATTTGTCACACCACTCTATGTTGTAATTACACTCCCCTTGATGGGAAAGTAGAAAATCATGTAACCCCCCAGGGAAGGACGTACTCATATGAATCTGCAGGCAACATTGAAAGAATGATTCACTCAGAACTTGCCTAATTCAAGAAGCAATAGAGCATAGAGTGCCGGTGAGCCACATTCCATACATAATAAAGCTAAACAAAAAGAAGAGACATACTCAGCACTGAGCAGAGCTTTGATAGCAAAATAAAGGAAAAGAACTGTAAACTGGAGGAAAATAACTAATACCTAAATAATTCTTTCTGGGCTGAAAACAGATAACCAATGCTGGATCTTAAGGACAGAATAAAATAAAACATTTTAAGAAGTCTTGCTTGCTTGCTTATCTATCAGAAAATAAAAAATAATAATAAAATAATCAACAAAAAGCAACAAAATAACCATATGTCTCAAACTTCCTCTTGAAGAGCACCTATCAGAAAACACCTGTCCACCAATGAGCCAAAAAAAGAAAAATTAATGGTCAAACCCGTATCTTCAGACTCAAACATATTTGTGAATATTTCCTGCTATTCACTCTACTTTGAGTCAACTGAAAAGCTACAGTACTTTCAATTTAAAGTTGGTGCTCTGTGATTATATTCTAGACAGTCTATGTAGCTCAGCCTAGGAATAAAGATATAAAGAATCAATAGGATACTATGCTAACTATGAATCTGTAACAGCTTAGAGTAGCATGTGCTCTTCCACTGATAGCATCAGTGTAATGGCAGTACTCACAGAATTACAACCATTTGAACCTTTGCAAGATAATGATCACAATGATTTATGTTTAGCATAAAAAGAAAAAAAAACAACTACTAGGGCCACATGATTTTAGCACTACAAGCAAAAGGACACATTGTAAAAGCTCTATGTAACAAAAAAAAGAGGGAATGAAATTGGACAAAAATAATACGGCTGGACTAAAACCTTTGTATAGACTTAGGGGTTTTGTGAATCACTCCTTTGAGATTACCCCTGGCTCCTGCACCTTCTCCCATATATACTGTAATGACATTTACAAAAAACAGTTTAGAGGTACATCTGCATGGTGTTCCCATTTTCCTGTTTCAAAGAGACAACCAGACACTACCAGCTTTGCTCTTCTCCCTTCACTACCTGTCAGTGGGACCATAAAACACAGAAACTACCAAGTCAGCTTCCCAAACCAGACAGGGAAGTTATGTGGGTGCAAGGGCAAGGCTGGAAGTCTTCCCTTAAGTGAAGATGATGGGACCAACTCTGCAGGATGTGATTGGGACATGAGTCAAGACCTTGAAATGAGGCACATTTTGTTCCCAGTGGGAAGCACCAAGCCTTCTCCTGTGCACCAAGTGAACAAGCATTTTGCCTTTCAGATCCTCACACCTTTAAAAATTAGGAAATTGGCCAGTGTGGGGATATGCAGGTAGGCACCTGCCACAGGTGCCTTCACTACTGTAGTTGCACAAGTACCAGCACACCATTTAACAGCATTCATTTTCATCTCAGATCCCCAGTATCTCATATGAAAAGTGCTCCTTGTAATTAAAGAGCACTCCAGCTGTTTTCGTGTTGCAGCTTTGTGGATTTGCTCTGGTTTATGCATATTGCATCTGAATTAACGTACACAAACTAATAGGGGATCTCATGTGTAAAGCATCATAGAGAAGCTCATATATCCTCTTCTCAACCTGGGACTAGATTTTATTAATATCCCACAGTCTGTTTGTTTCAGACACACCTGCACAGAAGCTTTACTTCTCTCAGACTTCGGTTTGCTCTGTGGCCTTTATTTTTCCTTTTCCCTCCTTTAGCTTGCAAAAGAAAGCTGTGGAATCGCTTCGATTTTGTGTTGTGTCTGTGAGATCTGTGGCAGTGTACCCTGTTTAGAGAGTTTAAGGCCAGAGGGGATCTTCAGCTTATCAGCTACTGCCCTTCAAACTGTCCTCTGATTAACTTGTCATTGGCAAAAAAAGACACATCTTCAGAGAACCTGCCTGCTTTGGAAGTCATTGAAAGATGGAGAACCTATCGCTTCACCAGATAGTTTGTTTCAATCACTCCTACCAGAACAACCTGTGTCTTTTCTTTAGTTTTGAATTTGCTGTTCTTTATCTTCACAGTCATGGTTCTTTTTGTGCCCTTGCTTGCTAGGTTAGATAGATGATTTGTTCGCAGTATTTTCTCCCTAGTATGTGGGTATTCTGTAACCAAGGATTTTCTTTTATTATAGATACATTCTGTAGTGCCGAGCATCAAATGCATGATCAGCATTTATACCGCTCCTTGGAGAGAAGCAAGTTACTTCTAACCTCCTATATTTATACAAATAAATATGTTTATTACCAAAAAAACAGTAAATTGCTCACTGGTTAACCATTCACTGCTTTTTAGAGTTTCACTGACTCGTCACAGTGTGCTGCTACCTGGAACAATATATCATTAGTTAATACAAGTATTAACTAACAGAGTTATGGCCTTCCTGGAGAAGTTAGCAAAGAATTGAATAAGGGTGAACTGGCTGGTGTCGTGAATCTCTACTTTAAAAGCACTTTCAGTAAATTTCTTCTCATTTAATGTCCTTAGCACATCTAAAAAACATTAGAAAATAAGAGAGGAGTGAACAGCAATGATGGTGGGCAGGAACCAGTGAAGGTCTATAGTGGTGTGTGCAGGAGCCAGTTCTGGTTAGAATATTGATAAGTGAACTGTCTGTGAAGAACTGCACAGCTTACGAAACTGAGTGCTTGGACAACTCACAAAAACTGAGAGCTTTTGGTAGAGATAAACATAAAGGGATGAGCACTGGACAGAAGTAATTCTAATGTCACATCTTAAATGACGGGCTCTGAGCCCAACACCAATACTCATAAGTGAGGCCGTTCCATGAATGCATCAGTGTGTTGCTCAGTAGCAATCAGGGGGAAATAGAAGTTAGAAAAAAATGTAGGCATTAGTAAGAAAAGTAGAACACAATAGACAATATTACTGTACCACGGTATGGATCCATGGTTTGCCTACACTTTAAAAAGAAGCAGTTTTAATTCCCATGCATCAGAAATAATATTAGAATTAGAAAAAAATCCAAAGAAAAGTAAGAAGGGTGATTTGAAATGGCAGATATCTTAATATTAGAAGCAATTGAGCAGGCTATGAATTCTGAGTTTGGAAACATTATCCAAAAAGATGATTATTGGCAAGACAATGGAAAGAGAAAGCAACTTTGAGCAGTGTTTTTCTACTCTGAAAACTGCAGATCTTCAAATGATCTGGTAAGAGCCAGATTCAGAACAAATAACAAAGAAAATGGTTCTTCTGGTAAGTTGAACTATTTGCCAAAGAATACCATGGATTACGGAGCATTTTTGTGATCTTCTTTTGTTCAGCAACTACCTGATAAGTGAGAATGTGATATGGGGTGAGGACAATCTTATGTTTCCGTATATCCAGAGCCACTTTTTGATGACTATGGATTTGATGGGATGATTAGGACCTGGAAAAAGGAAAGACAAAGCAATCACAAAACTACTAGCAAGAAAGAAATAATATTGCCGATAAATCATGTACAGTACGTGACTTTTACTTTTATTTAATAGGAGTGTTTTCTGAAGAGGCAGGAGTCCTGTTGTCACATCTGGGTCTTACGGGCACTAAGAAAATCAGCAACAGAGGGCTGTGAGTCAGGGCAGGAACCTGTTGGCTGGAAGCCAGTGAATTACTAACGTTGTGTTCCAGGTGGTGTTAAGTGGTAGGGTAAGAAGTTCAGGGCCATGGAAGATTGGTACAACTGATAATTCTGCTGTGCACTGTAAATCAGGGAAAACAGCTTGGAATTAATGAGGACTGTTGCAGGGCTTGTCAATATATTTTGTTTTACTGATTGTCAGAAAGGTCCAAAACCTCTATGTCAGAATCCTAGCGGATGTAAATCCTAATCAATTAAAATTACAGTTTTAAAGTTGCAGAATTAGGTAAATAAAATAAACCCTATGAAAAAAGGGAAGAGCAATCACAAAATCTTGTCAAAAGGGACAATTCTTCCTCTACCTCTCCTGACTACCACCTATGACTGCTTCAGCTTCACAGCCCCATCCAGTGAAAAAGTCTTTGGCTACCTGGTAATCTGCTCTACTGTCTGGCATGCATCATTTTGACCAAAAAAAAAGACCCATACATCTTTTACATTTATGTGATCACATCAAAGAACTGGGGCCTCATTTAAACACCCTAGAAGTCACTGCAGAACTGTCTTTGAGTTCACCTGGCATTGGAATGCCAGCAAACTAAATAAAGATCAGGGTTCAATTCAAGTTAGACATAGATAAATTTAATAGTACTGACATCAGTAAAGTTATGCAGGTCTGCAAGCCCACCAGGCTTCATTCTGCTTTTACTCTTCAGTTGACTTCAGTAATTCACTGCATGAAATAACACATTAAAATGGCATTTGATAATGATTTTCACTATCACTGGGGGCATGAAGCAGAGGACTAAATAGAAATCAGTTTCCAAGAGCTAATAATAATATTTTACAAATGGGAAAGGATACTATGCACTGTTTATGTCATGCAAGGATTTCAAAACATCGAAGCCAATCACTCCCTCAAGACAGCATGAAATCTAGCCATATCTAGAAAATGGTGCATTTATTAGGATTTCAACACAAAGTTTTCTCGCTATTATCTCTGAGATAAGATAAGCTGAACAGGAATGACATAAAAATATTCTTCCCTCCAGTGTTTGATTGGCATAATCTGTCCTCAACTCCTAAAGAATATGATACTGTGTTGCAGGAATGTAACATCAGTCTTTTTTAGGACGAAATATTTGGAACCTCTTGAAATAAGTCATTGTCATTTATGTGTCTGTGTGCACGATAGAAAATATATTCTGCTGCTGGTCTCTTGAGATATATCTTCCTGCACATGGAATACTAATTGCCGTCTTCATCACAGCATAGTGACTTAGTCGTTTGTGGTATCTGGACTGGAGAAGACAAGGCAAAGTAAAACAGAAAGGAAAAGAAAATTCTTGTAAGTATTTATGTCATCTGAAGAATTGTTTTGAAGGGAAGAAACCAGGAGCTGCTAACAAGTTTCTATTCTAATCTTTTCCTTTGCTAGAGAAGAAGTACCACAAATACACTCAATTTACCACTGAATTTTGGTTGAGTTTTCATTGTTGCTTTTTTCTTTTTACTGATTTTTTCCCCATATCTCTTAAAGAAAAAAATCCGCTACTGTTGTTCATTGCAAGGATTACATTAAACAAGCCATATTGGTGGGAAAGAAGACAACCCACAAGAAAACCACTTGGAATCGACCAGTTCTTGCCCATTACTTATCACAAAATGAGAACTTTGAATGCGTTTTGAGAAGCACTCAGGACCCACAACATCCCATCCACTCCTGTATTCCTATGCAAAACAGGATGAGAAGCACTATTTGGGATGCAGAAAAAACTCATCTAAACACTGGTGTGGTCCACACAATTTCCAACAACCCATTTGTTTCCAGTCATTGGAAGTTTGCAAGGCTGCACTGCACAGACAGCTGCGGTCAAAGCGTTTGTTAAACACTGAGGTATTTTTTTTAAACACTTTCAGTCATATGGGAATCAAATCTCTCAAACAGGAAGGTTAGTTGCTATCTGGATGAGAGTCTCATTGCAAGCATTCTTGAAGAAGAGTACCTTCTACAGGATCAAGATTGGTTGCCACAATCTGTTTCACTCCAACTGCTCTGTGGTCCTAGAGGATGACTACAGTATGTCAACGATACATTTCTATTTATTAACTTAAATTGATGGATGGAACATCTTCTAATTTTCATACTGTGTACAGAGTCTCCTATCTATAACCACAGAAAAAGAGAATAATTTAAGTTGGAAGGGACCTATGAAAGTCATCTAATCCAACCTCCTACTGGCAGCCCCTGCCCTCCTCCCCACCCGTTACTTCAGGCTGCTTAGGTAGTTACCTATTTAAAACTGAGCATTTCCAAACACATTTCTGCATCTGTGTTCTGCAGACTATTTAAACCCATCCAGGAAGAGTTTGGCCAGTTTCCTCACCTGCCATAGGCACTAAGGCTCTCGGTGGGACTCTTCAGAATTCCTCCACCCATAGATTTCACCAACACATTGAAGCACACAAATATTGCCTATCAACTGGCCTGCACAGAACAGCAAATATTCTGAAATTCCCACCTGGATAGCTGTAATAATCAGTCAGCTGATTTGCTGTGAAACAAGAAAGAGATGAATAAATTGCCTTGTCTCAAGTCAGTCCATCGCCTCATCCACACAGAGATCACCTGAAGACTTCCTCGATCAGCCAGGGAGGTGAAGGCAAAACGCATTGGCTAATGTGCACAGTTACAGTGCTGTTATCTATCTACAATACAAAACCTGAATTTAATCATTTTATCACAGCTGTAGTTTAAATTAAATCTTGTCAAAAGCACTTCATTCTTGGGTCTAACCAGGCCTACCACTTCACTGAATGTAATACTAACACACACATAATTAGGGGGTAAGAGAAATTTTTCTCACTTCAGCACTTCCATGCATTCAGCCATGTGATACTGTCACATTTATAAAGCATGGTTCTATTTATATGTTCAAGTAGCTGTCATAGCAGCCTCAGAATCAAATAGCTGCTGTGCTGGTGTGAGCAGATAGTTGCTAATGGGAAATGTTACAGAGCTCTTGTGGAGAAACCCCATGCTAAGCAATATTGCTTCTTGCTGTAGGAGTAAATTTAGAAAAAATTTGCATCTCAAAAAATTGCCCCTATAGAAATGGGTGTTTAGCTCAGGGTGGTGCCACCAGGGAATTTTCTGTGCTTTTACAATTCATTTTAGATAAATCATTAAGAATGGATGTGCAGCTCAGATATACAGCTGCCTCATAGTTCTCACCCTGGGTTATACTAATTAACCAACCAACCAACTAACTAACATAAAAGTTCTGACAAAGCACCAGTACCATCTTTTGATTTTCCCTGTGAAACCATAGTAATTACTTCATCAACAAAGGAAACTGAACGTGCGACTGAAATGGTAACTAGAATCACAGAAACTAATATAGAGTGGAGGTTTTTCACATATTTTTATTCCCATGTAAGCCTAATGTCTGAAAAGAGTACTTGCTGGTACTCCAAAAACTTTTTCCATCTTTTCCACCTGCTTTGAGTTACAAAAAAGAATACAGGGATATGAAATGTGCTTAGGAATTTTTCCAACATACCTCAGAAGAGGGACCACCTTCTGTATTCATGGGGGCTTTTTCTATATTGTTTTCTCGAACATACTGACTTTTCAAAAACAAAAATATAGTTTAATTCTAGCCATCGATATTTTAGAGAAAAATACTGCCTTCTGGAATCTTATAATTGTCCTTGATTTGGCATAGATATTACCTGTCTGTTCTAGGGTCCCTTTGACTCCTTGGTCTTTCTTCGCAGACTGATCTTATGTAGGCTTTGGGGCACCATCCTGGCTCTGTGCCACCATATCTTCATACTGCTGGCTCATGGTCTATATTGGCTCAACAGTTCAAAGCATGGCCTTTTTCTGTATTTCAAGAAAACCAGAGAAATAGTTGGATCTTCCAGAAGTCTAAGGATGGAGGGGTAGTTTCCTGTTGCAACTCACTGGGCAGGTCCTATCCATAACAAGTTGTCATTATTACAGCAGGTTTTAACCACATGAGGGAAACAGCGGCATCTCATGATGGCACAGATAAGATATTAAACAAGGGCCCTAAGGAAGGAGATCACTCTGTACCCATTAATGCCAGGAGATAATTTACCAGTGTTGCAACATGGCTTTATTCCCTGGCTGGAGTCCAACATATTATTAGCATGTTAGTTTAAATTATGTGAGCCTGCAGCTAGAATTTAACTAGTATCTGTAATTTAGCTAAAGAGAAAGTTTAATTTTGGCCGTCTTTTTACCCATGTGACTTGACTCAGAGTGAATTCAATGCAGAATATTCCATCTCTGGCTATGTTTCCTGTTTCTAGTAGGCTTGGAGTCAAGATGCTCCTTTGCATCCTAGGAAATCTCTGAAGGGTTTCCCTGAATGTACAGCTTCGGTACTCCTTGTTTGCAGATGTCCAAAATATTCTGCAAAGTTTGTATCTCACTCCAAGATGAGTTTCATAAGCATATAAGAGTCACCCCAAGCGTTTCAATGTGTGTATCCTGCTTAGAAAAAAGCAGAACCTCACCAGACCAACCATTAAAAGAACTAGGAGAAAGGTCTGATATTAAAACGCTGGCTGATGGCTCAGACTTGAGCCAACTTTTCACTTTTATTGTCAGCTTAAGGGGCACGATGTGGACAATTTTAACTAATATAGTTCTATATTTTTATAGGGGACCAGGGTTAACAACTATGACTTATGAAGCTGACTGTAGCACAGGTAGTTGTGAGGTATTTAAACACTGCAGTGGAAAAAGGTCATGGATGTGCTTGGCCAAAGCTGTTAGTTCTTTGTTTTAAGTTAATACATTAACCTTTCCTCAGCAGGATAGAGTCCTAAAGGGCATCCTTTATCCTCAGAGAAATTCCTTCTCTCTTCTTAAAATAGCCTAGACATAGCTGAAGAAACTGAGGAACAAAAAGGCTAAGAACTGTCTGAAAGATGAGCACTGCTTAAGCTAAAAAGGAAATGGTTATGAAAGATTAGAAAGAAATGTACTAGCCCTGCTGGGCCTTCAGCTTAGCAGAATATAAACATTACTATCTCTTGTGATGACACTGAGAAGTTAGGAGGAGAGCAACAGCTTTTGGATTTTTGTTCTTACATCAAGCAAGATAAAGAACACTAACTCACAGTAATGTGGGAAAGTGAAAGAGCGAATATTGATTGACTGTTTTTTTTAAAGTGAGATATGAAATGAAAAGAAACACATGTCACCACAGCAATCTCTGATGGATGAGATCAGAGAAAAGAAGAGGTGCCCCAGCTAAACAGTATTCCTGGCATTTTATCTGTGGATAATCCACATTACTCTTTTCACAGAGCTATGATCTGATATTTAATTTTTCCACCACACTGTGTTTTTGGCAGGATGTTTTTACTATCTCACATAAGAACCAAATTGTTTTGTAGCTCTAGGATGACAAACTCAAACTCTTCTTTGGGGTAATGGTAAAAAATAAAGAGGTAGGAAAAGACCAGTGATGCACAGCCCTTATGTGTTGTTTTGTTACAAGACATATATCATCAACTTCCCACACATTTTTTATGAGGAAGATCTATGGGATGCTCTGCTTGGAGCTCCACAGCATGCCACCACCATCAAATGACAGGAAATTGGCAACATGCTGTGGATTTGCTTTCTGCAACTGAATGGAAAACACTGCTCAGTACGGATCTCCTGGCCTTCCCTCTTCATCTACTCCTGCTATGCCTTTGGGTTTCCCAAGTAGTTCTCAAGCTGAAGAAAGCCTCAGTCCTTCACAGGTTCAGTATAAGGTTTGCCAATGTACAACAAAAACCTATCTCCTCTTCAGCTGTCACTTAGGAGCCATACAGCCCCTTCCTCCCCTCTCCAACAACACTCCATTGTTTTTTCATAAAGAGGAAAGCTGGAAAATACTGCATTAGGAATTTCAAGAAGAATTAATTAGACTGGGTTGGACACAATCACTCCATCTGTGTTTGTGTTGCAGTTTCATCTGGAAAACAAGCAGTCTATTGCACATGCCACTATAAATGACAGCCTGTGCCCCAGGCAGTTCACCCCACAGAAAATTAATTATTACAGCTAGCAACACCAGTGCTCTCAAGTGGCCAAGCTCTGATTCACATTTAGTATTCCTAGTGTAACTCTAGCCACACACCTTATATTTTTAAATATTCCACAAGCTGCTAACAAGGCATTTGAGAGTGCAGTTCCAGAAGGCCTTGAATTGTGCGTGTCTCTTGCTTTAAGGGGAGACCCAGGCAAGTGGAGAAGTGTGTTGCCAGTGCTGTATTCTCCAGTCCCTTCATCTCCACTTTTAACCCTGCCTGCACGCAAGCTGCAGGTGCTGACAAACTGGCCCAAGCAGTAACCTGCATGCCCTGGAAGTCAAAGGCATGGGCACACAGTCTCATTACCCCTGAGATGCAAGGAACTCCAAAGGGGGAAGGGTGTCGTACTTTTAACAACCCTAGGCTGAACTGATTTCTTTGTGGATCAAGCTTAAAAATTCACGGCGTGACTAGAGATGACAACAAAGGTATAGATTTGGTGTTTACCTGTCTTATGTGCTGGACTATATCCATACAGCCACAGAGAGTGGCCCTAGGTACACTCCAGGCTGAACAAACACATTGTCCACATGATTTACCTGACAAAGCAAGCCATTCCCAAAGGGGTGGTGATATTTCTTGCAGACCTTCCAAATGATCCTGCCTGCTGTTGGGTTGGGCTTGGCACTGAGTTCTGTGGTAGTGTGGACACACACCTCCATGTCTGTAGTTTCAATGCAGAATTGATCAGGCAATTGCCTTTCCCATAGTACCTTTTTCTGCTCCACAGCTAACCCAGGGTGAATTTCAGACACTTAAAAGAAATCACAGAATCATAGAATGACTGGGGCCGGAAGGTTCTTTGACCTAGAGAAGAAAAAGCTCAGGAAGGAGATCAAGGAGCGTCTGAATAATGTGTATTAAAACCTGAAGGGAGAGTCAAAAAAACAGGGAGACAGATTTTTTTCAGTTGTGCCCAGTGACAGGACAAGAGGCAATGGGCACAGATAAATCCAAAGGAGGTTCTTTCTGAACATCAGGAATCACTTTTTAACATCACTGAGAGTGATGGAGCACTGCAACAAGTTGTACTGAGAGGTTATGGATTCTCCATCCTTGGAAATAGTCAGAAAGTATCTAGACGTGGTCCTGGTCAACCATCTATAGATAGCCTTACTTGAGCAGAGTTACTGGGGGAGATGACATCCAGAGATCCGTGGATATAATGTGTATGTGCATTATTTTCCCTCACAATAGATTACTGGCAGGAAGGCATGTAATTTCCAGCAGAGTTAACTGGAAAAAGAAGTACAATTAAGTCTGAAAAAGACAGGAAAAATATAACCCTTATAGCAAAAAGCTGCTCAAAACACTCTGAGTTGTTTCAGTGGCTCAAATGTGTGAAAGGAGGAGCTTGAGGAAGGACAGATATGAGGCCTGGATCTTAAGGCAAGTACAGGGGGGGAAATCTTATCCCTACCAGATGGCTCTATGATAACAAAACATTTCAGCATCATGACAGTTTCAGATTTTTTGTCTATAGTGCTACAAGGAGAAGCTTCAGATGAGATTCAGTCGAGTAAATATGCACCATTGACTTTTATTCAGTTTTAATAGATTTTTGTAAAACACATTTTAAAATGTGCTCCTACTTTATGACTTCTAGTTTCTCATACCCTCTTCCTTAATCTCTTTCCTCCTAGATCTTTAATTGTGTAGAAGAACCATTCTGATGTATTTTACTTTCATATAATTTCTCCATTTAGCAATAATACCCCCAATTAACTTCTCTTCTCATTAACCAATTTACTCATTTATAATCAAGGGCAATGGCTTTAACAGTTCCAATAATATGCCTTGTTAGTAATGCCTTAATGAGGATTATCCTTATACTGCTCTCAGAAAGTTCCCTTTTTCCCTAAAATGAAAAAAGTCACATTAATGTAAAATAACCTTCTACCTCCTAGTTAAGCATTTTGATGTAATGAAAAGGAAATATGGAAAAGTACTGTAGGTTTTTTATGACCATAGGCTGCCATTTAGAAATGTGGTGACTTACAGTAGGTGGAGTAGATGATGAACTAGTCCATAAATTAGTTCTGGCCTCAGCTCTGTTTCTTACTTGCTGTAATTAGACACCAAGAGGTTCCTTTTATATCCTTAGTTGAATAGGAATGTAGGGATTCTCATCAGTTTCACTGGATGTAGCAAAGAGAATACTGTTAATTAACTCAGGAAAAGAAGTCAAATCAAAATGAAACATCTAGTCAAGCTTTTACCAAATTAAACCAAAAAATCAAATCTAAGAGAATCTTTTCCTGTAGACCAACCTAAGGAAACACAATAAAACTGCAGTGAGTGAACATATGTTCTGCTAGCAGCAGTATCAAAAATTTAATATCTAGAATAGACAAATAATGAGATAAGCTTACTGATGATAAAAAAAAAGAATCTGGTATGGTAATGCTAAAAATAGAAGGTCGTTCATATTCAGGTAAAATAAAAGAGCTGCAAAAGAAACTTTGCAAATAAAATACAAACATAAGTAAATGCATGTTCAGGCAAGCTAAGAAGTTGAAAGTTTGGAGGAAGAATCACTTGGCAAAAGATAGCTCTGCAATGCATCTGAACTGATAGAGAACTGAATGCATCTTCCATTTTACAGTTTTGCCAAAACAGAGAGCACCTACAGCGTGGTGTAACAGTCTCTGAGGAACAGAAATCTGTTCACCATAATTTATGGAAAGCACATTTTGGTACGCTGCATTCTCTTCACAAAAAAGCCCACTGGCCTCCCATGATTATAATATTTTAAGACAAAATTACAAACCCTTTAAGCCCTCACCTTCCAGCATGTCCCTCTATTCTCCATTCCAGCACTCTTAGGACTTGAATCTTGCCTTCAGTGACCAGTTAGTACTTTAAATCATACTTAGGTTAGGAAAATAGTAGAACCTCTTTAGTCCTAAGCACTGAAGACGTAGCACTTGATATCAGTACGTGCGCTGAGATGGGAAGAAACTGATCTTCAAAAGTCAATATTTACCTGGAACATTCAGAAATGTTGGTTTGCCATAATCAGTTCTTTTCTTTCCTTTATTTTGTTATAAGTGAGAAAAAATTAGAAAGATAAGAAGAGCCATGTCCCAGTAATGTTTGTGTTTCAGATAAGCCATTGCAGCTACGGCTCTGAAGTGTCCAGATACATTCAGTTCGGGTTTTAGCACACTGTAAAAATGTCACACTATTTCAGTCTTTTGAAGAGATGTCAGATCAAGGCATGTTTACCTTACACACCTGACTAAACTTTTAATCTCTAGTTTGATCAAAACCAAAAGTTGGAAGAAGCTTTAGCATTAATTTGTATGAGAAGTGAATTCTCTAACACAAAAATTTCCTTAGTTTCCATTATTCCCCAGAAGGTTCTCTTTTTTTTTTTTTTTAAAAAAAAAAAAAAAAGATGCTTTCTTCCTCTTCCTTGGCCTTCAAAACAATGTAAAACCTCTGATTTGGTATTGAATTTAACAACAAGCTCCTTGCCCTTCACTGTGTACAAGCTACTTCTAAATCTCTGGCATGCCAGTTCAATTCCATCACTTATTTATTTTTTCAGGCTGGAAGAATTTAAAGCCAAACTTAATAAAGCTTCTGACATTGTGAGCTGGCATACAGGAAACGGCTTAAAATATGAGCCTTGTGTGACTTGGTTCTTTATATCAATCTTATTTTAAATTCTTAACTTATAATTGTTTTAAAACCTATCTTAAAGCTGCACTCTTTTCCTATAACTGGTGTTTGTCACCTTTGCACAGATCTATGCTTTCTTTTGCACTGAAAGAAATATATTTTTGTATAGAATATATTATAGGCACTCATCCAGCTCGAGATTACTATTTGTTTCTCCCTAGATGAAAATACTTGGAGAGCAAAGTCTTCACAGGCAGTCAACTTCACTTTTGCTTTTGAAAGTTAGAGGGAAAGAACTGGGGATGGGGTGAATCAGCACCTGCTCTGATATGTTTTAGGGCTTGACTGTTAATTACCAATGATATTTTCCTTCTTATTTTTGCAGGACTGGCTTGACTGTAACATAGAGATGATGGAGGTCAAAGAAAAAGGCAGATATAAAGAAGGACAGAGGAAAAACGGAAATTAAAATTATGTACAAAACGTGAGAGAGTCATAAAACAGGACACCAGGCAAGTAGAAACCATGACCTCCTCAGTCCAAAATCTTCCCACAAACCATTACACAGCTTTGGGTTACTAGCAGACATGACCTTTTTAAAAGTGAACTAGTAGAATATTTTTTTTAATTTCCCCTAGCCAAAATCTTGACCCTATTAGTCTTCTGTGGGCTAAAACTGACTGGGATTTCAGTGCTTATGGAGTCTTGCACTCCAATCGATTTACTTCTTTGAAAACCTTTGAAAATTGGAGTTGTTTTCTCATTGATATAGTGGTAACTGTTTATTCACTTAGAGAGTAGATTTGCCATGTGATTATGCCCTGGACATTAAAATACATTGAACCAATGTGATAGGCTAAACTTTGCTTAGGTGAAACTGATTGACCCCTGTGATCAGTTTTACCCTGATATCTTGGGACTGATGTCTTAAACAAAGTGTTTTCATGTCAGATAAGGCAAAAAGCAGATAAGGAGCAGATCCTTCAGGGGTGGTGCAGTACTTTTGTCCTTTCCTACTCTTTTGTCTTCTTCCTTATAGACTTTCTTTTATATTTTTCTAGAAAAGGATAAAAATGGCTAAATAACTCTTTTCTGCTGCAACCAAATTGTTTTAAAATAAACCTGGCTCACATATACATCAGTCATTCAGTGTTGTTTCAAACTAATCCACTCCAAGGGATGTATTAACGAGAACCTCATTTACCATGCCTCAGAAAACAGCCATAACAACTGAAAAATAAAAATCCTTACAAATAGAAGAGGAGGTCAAAAGTCTCAAAACTGGTCATAATGACACTTTAAATCCTTAGCTGAGAAGTTAAAAACACCCATGATCTGTTCAAAATATATGAACAGCAAATGAGTGAGGAAAATGTTCATTTACATAATCCAGACTGCTTTCATTCAAGAATCAGCCAACGAGCTACCCGACTTGAAAGACAGATGACTTTTTCACAAACCAAAATCAAAGCCTAGACAGATCTCCTCCATTTATTTAAAACATTATATTTCAGACTTCAGATTACAATCATTAAGGTTTTAGATAGAGTTACTCTAACCCATTTAACATTAGCCAGGATGTACTAACTGATTACTTCCCTCTACTTGTTCTGAAGGGCTGTGGCAGAAACAGGAACTTATTCCACCTCTCTTTATTCCTAAGTAAGACCCAGATCTGTGCTAAACACTGACATGTTTGGCCTCAAGATCCATCTTCATATGCTGAGGTAATACCTATGTTCTGGTCCCCTGGGCCAGCTATTACTTTTTCCAGCTTGTGACAGAAAATCATAGCAGAAGCAAAAAGGCCACTATTCAGAGGTCTCTTGAAAAAAATTGGGGAGGAAATCTAGTAAATACTACACAAAATAAAGATTTAAAGAAAGGGCTGTCTTGGTGACATTCTGTGGATGTTCAGTATCTGTTGGGATCTGGCCTCTTTGCTTTTACTTATGAAAGATAAACCCAAAACCCTCCTTCCCTGAGTCAGCAATAACATAAAACTAATTGAACATCCTGCAAGGAGAGCTCTGTCATGTTCTTGTATTTCACTGGTTCAATAACCTGATATTATTAAAATTTCTTGCAATCTTCTTGCTATTAGGTAGTGCCTTATTTGATCAGTTATGAAAGATGGAGTAGGCTCTTAGCTTATGGAGTTTCCTTCTGATATGGAATTACATGGTAGGATGATTCAAGCTGCATGTGGAAGCAAAAATAAGAATTTCTTTGCCTCCTTTCTCATTTTTCTATTTTGATTTCATTATATTTTTTATCCAAGGATGTCATAGACTAGTAATATCCCATGACTCCATTTCACACTTACTTAGCAATGGTATTTATGACCTACCTCTGGAGCTATCTGCTTATGTGGAGGTACGCAATACATCTTGGGATCAGGCAAAACCTCCTTTTACTCCTTTTAGATGATATCCTCATACAGTTTTAGCTAACCATATTACCAGTTTTTTCCACTACTCTCCTGTAGCTTTTTCCACCTTCACTTTTCTATGGGGCAGATACCAAGATGACTGAGTGTTTTTACAACATATACCCTGGGGATGGGGGAAAAAAAGCATAGGAATTTGCCTTGACATGCTCATTCCAATAATTGTTAGGAGTACTCTCAGGACAGATCAATGTCTAATTTTTCCAAATTTTCCTTTAATCTCCACAGCAATAACTTTCTTATTTACACAATTACCTAAAGAGCAAATCTGTCCCTGATATTCTCAGATGTTAGGCTGCTCCATGCATATTGCCTAGAGGAAACAAAATCAGGCCCAAACTCAGCCACAGAATGTACCATTTTTAGATCAACACATGGATACATTTGAATGATACACCTGTTTACAATGGTGGTTGTAATGTTTTCCCCAGCTGGTGGCATGGAAATGGTCTGGGCACTACAAGAAGAAAAAGAAAGCCTATCACTCTGTTAAGAATCTAAATTGACATGACATCAGACATGCTCCTCACATTTTCTACTATGCCATAAACATAAAAACGTGTGTCTCCTTCTGTTCTCCATAAAATCCTGTGAGAATCCAACCTCAATGAACAAGCTTCCATAGCAAATAATAGAGAGCTCATTTGAAGAAAAGAAGCTCCAGGAGGCATAACTAGGTTACAGACATAAGACGCCTTACTACTCTTGAGTGTTCTCAGCTTTCTTAGGTGGACTTCCTCTTAACCCTGTCTTTGCCCATGTTGATGCAGAATTTTCTTACTATTACAAACAAATTAATTCTGATAACAACCAGAATCAATCAGTCAATTTACAGACTTATTTATGAGAAAGATTTCTCCCTCTCAGTAAAAACAATTAGAGCTGTTGTCATAAATCCTTTGCTAGCAGATACTGCTGTGATGATATCCATCAGCCATTTCAGACCCTTTTTGTTCTTTGCTGGACAAGGTACTCAGCAGACTCTTTGTCACCCCCAAACAATCTCTCTGTCTGACTGACAATGCAAGTGATTGCACACACTGACTCATCCTGAGCCTGCTGCTGGGTCTGGGAAGTCCTTCCTGGTACTTGCTCCGTTCTTCATGCTCTATTTCACATCTTTGGAGGGTAGGATTCATTTTACCTAAGGTAGCTGTAGCTGCCTGAAATTTAGGTTTGGACTAAATCAATTGACTATGTTGACTCTAGGCCAAGGAAGAAATAGGTACCTACAGATATCTACATTTTCCTGTTCCTTATATTCTTGCACTTATTCATCCTTTCCCAATTCTCTTCTGCACTGTTTTTCTGAGTCTTTACGTTCTTCCCTCCCCCTTATTCCCTTTAGATTATCTGTCACTTTAAAATTCTAACAACACAGTAACCATTTCTCATGCTTTTAATGACAGCTCATAATTGCTGACAAGAAAGAGAAGCAAACCATGTAAAAATGTATATGCACAAAATTGTCATACACTATGCCAAGTTCAGTAATGAGGAGGTTGGGCATTAGTTAAGATAGCTAGACAGTAAATATATACCAGAAAGAAGCATAATATAAAAATGAATAAAATAGTGGCTGTGAAAAGCTGCTTAGGCAGAACCATCATGAAATCAGCCCTGTAGTGCAGTTCATTACTGGACTATGGGTGAATGGATGGAATCGCAGTCCATCTCTGCTATAAAATAAGGCTTCAAGAAAGCCAGCTTTGTTACGGGCTTGGTAGTCAGTTCATTAAGACAATACCTTTCTCTATCCGGTGCTCACAAGAAGAGGTGTTTGCACTAAAGAAGGTAAAAGCCAAAACAGTGATGTTGAGAAGAATTTGCCTCTTAACTCTCCTATGAGAAAAACTTGCTTACACTAACAGTACTTTTCAGTTTAAGTCATGACTATCAAACTCAAAAAAGTTCCAATGTGCACTGCTGAATATCCAGTACATACTCACCTAAACCACCTGCAGCTGAAAACCTGATCCTGTCCCCTGAGGTTTGCATAAGTGGTTGCAGTAAATGTAGTTGCACTTGGCCAGCTGCTCTTTAAGTTGAGCTACCACATTTAGAGAGACCTGCCTGTATCTCCCAGGGAACTGCCTCACTAGGACATCTGTATGCATTTCTGCAGAACCCATCAGACTTTCTACATTCTAGGTTACTTAGCAAATGTGCTCCTCAGAAACGCTAAGTTATACCTGTGTCAACATAGAGACTACTTGGAATGTATTAACTTTGATTAGGATAAACTGGAGATGGAGGAATGGGTAGAGAAACAAGAAACTGATAATCTGCTTGTGATCTATTCTACAAACATCAGAGGGTGCGATTTCAGGTGGTTGTGTAGTGGAGATTTCTCTATCTTTTCCCTTTCTAAGGATGAATGAGTATTATGAGAAGGGAGAGAGATGAATTGTCCAGATATGTTTTGGAGTTCAGAGGAGAAAAGAAGGTAACAGATCTCAAATCTAATACACCTATTACACAGTAGAGTTGCTTTCATGCAAATGTGTTTCAGTGGTCTGGGCATGTGCAGGAGAGAATTCCATAGTCCCTTTTAAATCATCTTGCATAGAGCAGAGAAGCTTCATAGGCAAATCATCGCCTTTCATATGACTAATCAGTCTTGACTGGCTAGCTCTTATAGTCAGTTTGTAATGTAAAAACATAAAAAATACTAATCTTAAGTAGAGTGCATATTTTCCTTCTCTCTGGCCTGATTCTCATCTCAACAAATCAAGTTAGTGCATGATTAGTCCCAGGCTTCACTTCTGGAACACAAAGCAGTTGTTATCACACAGTATTTCCCTTATTATATTCTTGTTTATGGTATGAGAAAGTAATTTTCTTTCTGGAATCTGAATTAGATGGCCACATCCATAAGGTTCTGTTAAAAATGGCTTGATGGGACAGCTGATTAAACAACATCTTTACAGAACAAGCTAAGGAATAAGTGGTCCTTGTGCTGGGAACGGAAACAAATAATACAAAGTGTTCAGGAGGAGAAAATGACTGAGTTTCACATCTCCCTCTCTATAACTGTGCATCTCACCAGCTTCCCATCACAGAATGCTCTGGGTGGTGCATAAAGTGCTTAGATCAGACATACTTTTCTTTGCTCCAGTGTTTCCCATGCTTAATGCTTATTTTCAGAACATTCTTCATTCTTTTTGCTGTAAGTGCCCCTAGTGACTTGACATTTTGGGACAAAGCAGCTTATGTGGCCTAAGATATAAGTTAATTTTAGCAGTGGCAAGAATAGAGATTGCAGTCCTCCCTACACAAAAATATGGATAGCATGCTCATAAATCCAAATGTTACTGGTCTGAAAAGGTGAACAACTTCTCCCCTCTTTATTGGAAAAAAAAGAGCTACTTTCAATGGAAAGAGAAGTATTTGCATACATTTTTTAAGAGAGCTAACCGGCACGTATCCCTGTCAACACTGCCTGCTTTATTAGTATCTTGGTCAAATACTCATATCTGGCAGATTTTAGTGCTTCATGCCCTTTGCCTTCAAATACTTTTGCTATGTCTGGAGAGCACTGCCAAGGCAAAAATAACTTTTTGCACATTTCAGAGCACCTTCTTCAGTGCTTGGAGTCTGTCAAGCAAAATTTCACCTGGGTGCGAAAATTAGGTGAAAAGTAATCCCTTGTAGTTCTTGAGTTCCGAGGTCAGTGGGACTAGAGTTACCTTGTGACAAACTACTTATGGGCATCATCCCCACACAGAGCTGGGGGTCTGCAGGAAGTACCCACAGTGAGACACTGCCCCTGGGGAGAGCTACAGCCACAGACACCTGTCACACCAGAATTAGAGCTGCAAAGTGTAAATTGTGATGTTCGTGGGGGCCTGCAGCAGGCACAACCTTCCTTTCATCCCTGTGGCAGGATGAGCATGATACACCCTGTTAGAGGGTGTTACTGCAAAGAGGGAAAGAGAAGAGGAAATCCTTTACCTTCCTTGAGTTACTCTGTGCTTGAGTATCTGCAGGAAATATTTAGGCTACTGAATCCTGGGACTCAAGAAGACTGGTTTCTGCATCTTGATGTCTTGAGACTCATTGAAAATGCTTTATAAAATGGTACAAGTTATAGCTGGATTTCTGCCTGGAGCTGGGACTGGTGTAAGGTCAAGACGATCTGCTCTGTGGAGTTCCCACTGCACTCACCATCAGGGTGGTCTTTCTCCCTTCTTTTCTTTCAGACCCTTGTCTCACTCTCGAGTTTGGCTGATATTACACAGCTGGTTCAAAAATCATTCTGAAGAGAGATCAACAACTGCATAAGCACAAGTTTTATAGGACACAATTTGTCTGCATCAGCTATATAGTTATTCCAGTAGAAAATCTGTACACTGTCAATAGAGAAATCTGAATAAAATAAAAAACCTTCCTGGAAGTGACCTCTTCTGTTATTCTGATTCTCCTTGCCAAAGCAGACAGGAGGTCACATTTGTATCATTGCTCAGTGCAGCCTTTTCCTCCTAGTCTCTGCACCACACATGTATTGCCAGAGCTGGCTGCACCATTGAGTCCTCCTCAGCAGACTCCAAATTGTGTGCAGCACTCTTTGCCATTCTTGTTAACATAGACCTTGTTCAAGATCTCTGAGTGCCACAAAGTAGAGGTCAGGCCTTGAAAGAGAAATCATTGAGATCCACCTTTTTGATGTAGTTTATGATGTGAGTTTAAAGACCATTTAGGGGATGCTGAAGACACTTGAGGGTGTCTTGCTTGACCCTGTATTGCAGAGAAATATGTACATCGAGGCCTGTGGGGAGAACACAGGCTAAATAAATTTTTGTGAAACCTCTAACAGCTAATTAGGTAGCCCTGGCAGTGTTTTCAGAGTGGGCTGCTCTCACTGATTATACTGGTGCCTTGGCTGAAAGGGGTCAGCTCTCACCAATGTTTCAAGGCTCAATGGAAAACAGTAACTCTCAGGGAACATAAGTATTTCAGAGCTAGAAAAAGTAAAGGCTGACAGTATGATTTTTACTTTTGGAGCAAGAGAGAAGGAGTTATATGCTGGTTTTGTGAGGATTTCAGAATATAATAAGTGGCAATATTAAATATAATTTTGATTCGTCTCCTTTAAGGTCACACATTGTTGAGCAAAGCTGTCATTAGAGCAAGGCACGAAAGTGTGAACTGTGGACAGAGTGATAACTTTAAAAGTGGATTTGGCAGCTTTTGTTAAATTTCATTGCTTTTTTAAGCTACTTAGACTGCTGATAACCAGGGCCTGTTTTGCACTGAGATGGAGGCTTAGGGAAGTTTTTTTCGGTTTTTTTGTTTTGTTTTGTTGTTTTTTTTTTTTTCTGTTTTGTTTTGTGTTTTTTTGTTTGTTTGTTTGTTTTTTTGTTGTTTGTTTTTTTTGTTTTTGGTTTTGTTTTTTTTAAAATTTTCTACATTTCAAACCTTGGTCATTAAAATGAGAGCGGCTTATTTCCCTGGAGAATTCAATAGCAGAGTAAGTATAGGAGATTTTTATCTCCCATCCTAGTGTTTCTGCTATCTTTTTTGAGATACAAGAGGTTATTTCTGGTAGCTGCAAGAACCTAAGACACTGCAGGTCTGAGATAAATCAATGTCCAGTGTGTTACAGCCATATCCTCCAACTTCTGGGAAACAGACTGAAGGGATCACTATTAGGAGGAAAAATAGTCCTATAATCCTAGGCATCGAGTGCTCAAGTTTGGCTCTGATTTACAGTTCTGTTGTACAATTATAAAGCTCAAAGTATTTGGGAGGTACAAAACCGGATCTCTTAAAGCACTCAGGATCCGTGATGCAATGAAACACCTTAATATAATCATATCACTGCCCCCTTATTTTACATTGTGTCTGCGCTCTGTAGAACTGGGGTACAAGTTTGGCCATGCCAAAACATCTGGTGCATAATGAAATGCAGACCAGAAAGATTTGGCATGAGCCCAAGACTCCACTGAGAGGCACTAGCCAAAGAGAAATTAATAAATTTATTTCATCTGGGGTTTTTGCATCTTAAGTGGGTTTTGCAGTGTGTGCCTTAAATCCTGCTGCTAATTCTCTCTCTAGTCTCTCCCTTCTGGCTACATTCTGCTTTCTTTCCTGTAGCTTTATTACCTGTTCCCCGGGTAACAGCTCTCACTACTGAGGACTGGTTTCTTGTGACTGAATCCTTTCATTTCTCTTCCTCATAAAATTACAGGGACTTATTGAAAATCAATTTTCCAAGTTCCTATTTACTTACTAATCTCTCTGTCTGCAATATGATTCCTAGAACATTTCCTTCTGATCATAGACTCTCTTCATGACCTAAAGGGAAAAGAACTGAGCTCCCTCCTTTTCACTTAGAGAGACAAACATAGCTCTTTACCTCTAAAATTCCTAAATATTATATCAGATTTGAAAGTGATGAGTCAAAAACAAGGGTATCAGCTCACCTTATGGTATCTGAGTTTAGCTTAATCTCCAAATGATAAAATAGGATTGCAGGTGACAAAATTTGCCTTTATTCCAATTATGGTCCAGCCTGTAGACCATACTTTGTTGTGTGCATCAAATAGAAGGGAAATCACATGATAATTTGGCCACAGACACTTGGTATGAAGTTACCAGAGCAGAATATCATGTTTCTCAGTGTTTGTCATTGTGGTGTGCTATTGCCAGCTGCAGAAGAGTGGAGGGACATGTACAGACTCGAAATTCTGGTAGGCTTTACTGCTACATTTGATTTTGAAAATTCCTCAACATCTCTATTTATAAGCAAGAGGCATACTGCATAACTTGAAATAAAATGTCTCAATCAGAAAGGAAATCCAATGACATTCCAAGTAGTCTTCTCTCACCTGTTCACCTTAATGAAATTACAGCCTTTCTTGTGGTACTACAAGTAATTTCACTGACACTACTGTTGTTCCTGGGCACAACTCCCACAGTGCAACCTGTGACTTTCCAAAACCAAGAAGTGGAGCAACCAGTTAATTTATTCATGTCTCTACTTCCTCTCATATGCTACATTTGATGTTCTTTCAAGTCCACTGCAATGTGAAAGTAATAATGAAAACAAATCTTCATTTCATAAATAATTTGCCTACCCAATATCAGTGCTTTGCTCTCATTTTTAACTGTGGACTTGAAAATTCAATGTCATGTTGCTTTCTCTTTTTTAAGATTTATACTCTCAAGAGAATTCATATAGGACAGGGAAAGCAACAATCCCCTTTAAGTTGTTGCTTCTCAGTTCTGTATTTGGGGTTCTACTTATACAAACTATTATAAAGAAAAGAGAAGCAAGAGAATAATTATCAAGGGCCCGTTTTTCCAATGGAACACCAAAAAGTCAAAAATATTATGTGCTATTTTATAGTTTTTGTGACAGTACATATACATTTACGTACAAAAATAACATTGTTTGCCACACAGTCCTCTGTCAACATGAAATGTCCCATTGCCTGCACAAACACCTGTAGATACCATGAACATATTTTTGCAGAATGACTCACAGGTTACCTTGAAAAAGCATATGGAATTGGCAACATTGTGCTGATATTTCCAATTAAAGAAACTTTCCAAACACAGAACAGTCACCTGTGCTCCTTGGGTACGAAACCCAGCAAGGCTGAAATTGTACTAGGAAGTCATTTCTTAAGGATCACAGAATCACATTTCGTAACAAGGTAATTCCTTTTTTTTTTTTCCTATTTTTTTAATGTATTTGTCTCACCGCCACCCAAGACCCTTGTAATACTTTTTAAAAACAAATTACTTCTTTGAGGAGAAAAAGCATAAGTAATTTCAGCCCAGTGTAATTGTGCTGGACGGTTTTATGCAGCTGAATAGAAGACTTTAGAATGAGAATGTTTTCCCACTCATAACTATAACGTCACCTTATAACGAATGTTAGAAGTCAATCCTTCATTACCTAGCAAACAACAGAAGTGAAATGAAAACCCAGTAGGTGACTTGGATTTAAGACTCAGAGACAATATATTTGCATCCATCCAATTTAATTTTCTTTTACTATCAGGTCATTACCTTCTGAATACGAATCTGGAGATTGTATCCACAGCCACTCTCTGGGAATAGTTCGAAGTGCGTCAGCAGACAGCTAGCGCTTCCTGTTACAGTAAGGAGCATTAATCACTAATCCTTTTGAAAGTATCTGGTGACGGTGTACTTGGAGTCTTCTTCTTAAGAGAAAAAAAGAATGTTCTAATGAATATGCAGTGGGGCCACAAAGGTCTCTTTGCAATTCATAATTACATAACAAAATGCAGAAAGCAAAGAAAACCAAATTATTTTATTTATTACAGGGAAAGAGCATTACTTTGCAGAAAATAATTTTAATTTTCTTCATTACCACAGAGAAAAATATATTCTTCTGCTTTTTATTTCCTACAGGATTGTCTGTGGTGTGTAGTCCATTTTTGTGGATCACTTTATGTAAAAAAATGACACAATCAAATACTGTTCTTCAGACTTAATCTCATGAAGAGAAACACTTTCCTTTGCAAGGGATGTGGGAAAGGGAAAAAGGTAGCCATTATCTCCTCGTTTACACTTTCCTAAGTTTCACATACTTACCAGAGCAATTGCCAGGGAAATGAGAATGTACCCACTGCCATCACAGTTACACTGAGCTCTGAGCTCCCACTGGCCTCCTGGGAATGGGAAGCATGTATAAACCATGGATAACCACTCTGGCAGGTCTCATGACCAAAGATCCTTGCAAAAGACTGCCTGTGCCCTTCCTAACTGCTGCTCCTTTATACACTGCAAGCTCTAAGCTTGGAAGAAATCGTCAAATTTTAACACTCTTGAGGAAGTCTTTTGTTTTGACATAGAGATTGACAGTAGAGATAAAACCATAAAATATTGGAAGAAAATACATTCTTTTGAAATGGCTAAATAATCTGGCAACTTAGCCATAATTAAACCACAGCATGCTTAGGAGAAACTAGTACATCTACTCTTTAAGTCTGCATTTCATAACAAAATTATCAGGCTAAATATTAGTGAATCTAATAAACTGTAACATTGAAACCCCAAAGTTACCCTTCTGCTTTTCAAGAAGTGCAGGCTTCTTTTGCTAAAATATACAAACAACTGTATGCCTCTATGGACCGATTCAGTAAAAGAGATGAGCAAATCTGAAGGACGAATATGAATTTTTACATAAGATTATGTGTAATATTAGGTATGCAATCCTATGTTACAGTAGGAATATATATCTCTAGCCTTAGTAGTTAAAACTGATCTCTTATCTGCTGAATGGGCCTTTTCATTTACTAAATAAGCGTTTTTTACTAAATCATTTTCCATCTAAGTCAGTTCAAAAATTCAGATCAACGTTCTCTAGTAATGAGAGGGCTCCGGGTTGAAATAAGGCAATTCTAGAGAGTTAGAAGTGCACTTGATATCCAAACCATGAATCTGTATTAAAATTGTGTTTAATGGACAGATTTGAAACATGACAGAGAGCCTTAAAATAAACTAGATTTTGATTAAATATTTCCAAATCATCTTCGAAACTGAACTTTACCTGGCTCAACTGTGGCTTGAAACACAGACTTTAACATGTCTTAAGTATCATTTAAATGCACAGGCAAGTCGGCTCCCTTTCAAGAGAAACTGTAGTTTGTAGCAATACTTATTATTCAGTCTATGGTCTCATATCTTTTAAACTCTTTCACATTTGGGATTTGCAATACAATATTTAGTGTAAGCCTTGAAGAGAAGTCATGCCAGCCTATGTTGGGACCTAAGCACTCTCTCTATCAATCTGAGTATTTATCAAATCATCTCAAAATCAGCTATTTGGAAAGGTAGGATGGAGCAAATGAAGTCTGGAAACCAATGACTTCAGAGCCAAAGAACGATATTTGTCTATGAATTCAACTACAAAATTTTGTGTGCCTCCATATGACAATCACAGTTATCCATACTGAAATAACTGCTGGGCGATCACTATGTTAATGAAAGTTTGTCCATAAACTGTTGCTGTGAGGAATTACACCAATTATGAGGAAATCAGGCAAAAATATGGCTGTAAGGTAAAAAAGTCTCCCTCACCCTTTCACTGCATTCCCAATTAATTTTATTTCTATTTTGTAGTTTCCCTGCACCCTTTTCTTCAAACCCTACCTCTTTTGTCCCCATTCAGCCTTTTCCTTCTGTAGAAGCTCAAGATGTGTTTCAGCTGCAATGGGAGAGGCAATGGGAAGACACCTCAGAACTTTTAAGAGCATGAGGTGGGGAAATGGTAAGAAAAAGAGGGTGAGACATCTGCATTTCCATCTCTTGTAACTGCAGGTTCAATACCTACAGATTACCCCCCTGTTCCTTGGGAATCAGTGACATTTTACTCTTTAAAAAATGAATGTTGAACTTAGACTCTGCCAAGTACCAAGTTTAGTCTAGTGAGAGAGGAAGGAAGGACTTAACTGCTGGTCCATCTGTGAGTAGCAGCTGGGAATAAGGAGAGCTTGGAAATCCTTACTATGGATCATTGTGTCCATTCCCAGCACAGAGTCTCCTAAGAAATGCGAGCGTGTGCTAAACTGGTGCTCTGTCAAGAGAGCAATACAAAGAAAGGAGCAAAATAAAGGCATCTTTTTTTAAAAAAAAAGAATCTTTTAGATCCAAAGCAAAGGAAATCTATTCAGGGATTGCAAATAACACTACAAAATAAATTAGTTGATTTAATTAATGTAGTGGTAAGACCTTTAGAAAGTAAAGAAATATAGAAAATCACTGTACATTTTTCTAAGATATTTCTGCATTTTCTATAGCGTTTTTGAAGGATTAGTTCATTAATCTTTAAAACACACAACTCAGGTATCATTAGGTTTTATATAATGGGAAAATTTGAGTCTGAAATTTAAGAGAGAGAGTTTTTACATGACAAAATCAGACAGCTCAACAGGCAGAATTTGGAGTGTCTGTGTGCACAACTGCTGACTTTTCAGCAAGTCTCCTCCCAGGTATCCCAAGATATCAAAGCTGGAATCAGGGCAAGATCCAATCCAGCTGGAATCAGGGCAAGTAAACAACAGAGCTTTGCAACATCTTCACAGAGGATAACTTAAGAGCTTGCATTAACTGCAGGAGGAAAAATTTACCTTCAAGTCAGTGGCATGTCAGACGTATACTGCCACATATTGAACTGCATGGCTGCTTCTATGAAAACTGAACCCTAAAAGGCTTAGTCAATACTATATGAGGTCTGGAGTTCATCTTTGCTAAATCTAGCTCATGTATTGACCTAGCTTCTTCCACAGTCCACACAGAACATAAACCTCTAATGAGACAGCTCATTCTGTCTTGAAGTGAGGGTAGAGAACACATTTTTCCCACGGACAGGAATGACACAACATTGTAGACTCTGCATCTACCTCTCCGATGGCTAAAGGCACAGAAATGGCTCTGACCATTAAAAACCTTACTGTCATTTCTCATCCTGATTTTCCCACTTCTCTAAAATCTCATTTTCTTTCTCTGTCCCTCTCTTTTATCCTGTAAGTCTAACATAAATCTTCCTGCAATTTCCTGCTATTTTTTACCACTTCTTCTACTATTAACTATGTACATCAGGAGTGAGTTGGTTTTCTTAAGATAATGCTACATCCAAAACAGATTTTTATTTTACATTATATGTGGTTGCCACAGTGCAAACACACTTCAGTACAATCCAGAGCACAGCCAACTTGTTAAGCAGCTCTCACTAAGACATGAAACCAGCTGTGGGTTGATGAGACTAGTGGACCATCAAGAGATCAGTTCAGTGTAATATGTTATTCAGGAAAAACACCTGTTATTAAGCCTTATCTTGACTTTCATGTTTTAGCTTGATAATGAAAATTTAGTCAAGCAAGTCATCTATCAGCAGCCACTATTACTTCTTGACCAAAAAAGTCTTAGCTCATGCTACTCTGCCCTTGTTCAGAGAGAGAAGATTCTCACTCAGGGCTCAACTTGATAAATTATAGACTTATACATCCAGGGATTTGTTTTCAACACTTTTAGTGCCTTCTGCCTATGCAACAAGAGCCAGAAACAATATGGAGCTGACAGCTGACAGGAGTAGGTTTATAACCTTCTCACTATAGTGAAAAAATGAAGTCTGAAAGAACAGTATGAATTGACTCTAATGTTCTCTTTCATTGGAAAGCAAAAAAAAAGGAAAATGTTTCCTGAAAGTCATATAGGTTGGCTCTGCTGACCCAGGGAGAAAACAGCTGGCAAGCAGCGATGCTTTGCAGACAATCCTTCAGGCCACTCTGACCTCCACAAAAGCACAGGCAGACCTCACTGTTCAACAATATCCCTTCTCTGCAGCCTTTCCTCATTTCCCGGAACCAGAAGCAAAAGGAGTTGTTGAAGCACCTGGTGCAGACACAGAATGAAACTGGTGCCAATATAGAAATTCAACCCCCTGAGCTGACCCAATACAATGCAAGGACTGACTTCTGCTGCAACGCAAAAGCTCAGCCTAAACTGAGGTGATCATAACACGTTAAAATATTATCCCTGCCTTAAAAAATTCTTGGTTTCTTCTAAGCATAAGAAAAGCCATTTATAATTGCTCTCATGAAGAGCAGTAAATGATGCCTTGCTCTTCCAGGCAGCACTGCTCCTGTACATGCCGCTTTAAGCTACAAGCCCTCTGGGGAGTATAGTTAGGCTGTAAGAAGGAAATACTTCTTCTGAATTCACTCCTTGAGCCCTACCACCATACAGGATGTAGTTCCTGCTTCTTAACCTTGCTCCTGCAATGCTTACTAATGTCTCTTCTTCTGTGGAGTAACTGGTTTAGTAGCAAGACACCATATGCTAGTGGGGGTAACTGGGTGGGCTGCCTCAGTACTGGTACTACTGGCTTCATGGTACTTTGTCCCTTGAACAATGCAGCCAGTGTTCCAAGCACAGCCACTCTGACAATTAATGATGGCAAATGACATTCTCATTACTACACTGTTATACTCCTTTACACAGTACTTTTACACATGAAATCAGTGGCTAACAGATTCATTATAATCAAACCACAGCCCAGCCCAAATCAAACATCAAAAGCAAGAACACCTCTTTCAGAAATGCATTAGTCACTCAGCTGCTCTGGCCTACACAGGAGTAAAGAGAGACTCATGGGTTAGTTCAGGTCATAAGAGATATAGACGTGACTACAGAAGGAGTTAGGGGAAAAAATGATATAAGGAACAGCAACACATTGCCAAGACCAGATGGTAATCAGTCAAGAGTTTTAAAGCAGTTCAAGGATGAAATAGCTGCATTGCTGGAGACTTCTGTAACCTTTCATTTAAAACAGTCTGAGTACTTAGAACTGGAGAACATATGTGATGCAGAGGTCCCAATGGAGAATTACAGGAACATCAGACTGATGTCCATGTATGACAAACTAATAGAAACTATAAAGGGTTATCAGGCAAATGCATAAGCATTATACCATAAATAATCCACACTGATAGAATCAGCAAATCTTTATACAAAAAGTCATAATCCTGCGCTTTTTTTGTGATATCAAAAAGCTTATATATGGGGCGGAGTTACACGGCAATACAGAGTATTTTTAGTTATAGAAGGCTTTGAGAAAGACCCTCACCAAATGCAACTCTTAGAGGGAAGGTCTTGCATGGTTATAAGATAGCCAAGAGAACAAATGATCAGTTCTTTCAACCGAGGGAGGAATTTAGAGGAATTTTCCAGGGGTCTGTGTTGAAACCTACTGTTCAACATATTCATAAGGAAACCTGGAAATGGCCAAATAGTGGAACAATAAAAATTGTTGACAACACCACCTTTTTAAGTCAGTCTGCAGGCTGGCTCTATGAACTGTTAAATCAAGACTGAGGAACAGAATAAAACATATAATAAAGAGAGAGAAGATGTTCCATACAGCTAAATGCAAAGTAAAGCAAATGAAAAATTTAAACCTGACTTCACACAACGAATGATGGACTTCGAATTGGTTTGCACCACTCAGGAAGTCCTGGGGCTCTTGTAAGAGGTTCCATTGAAACAAAAGCTTGATACACAGTAGCAGTCAACAGAGGAACTCAGATTTTTAGCATTATTAGAAAATGAATGCAGAACAAAATGTAACACTATTTTGTGACTGTATAAATCCATAGTTTGTGACTTCAGACTTTGAGAAGGTTGACAGAAAGGCAACAAGGATGAATGATCAAGGGCATGAAAGTCTTGTCGTATTAAGTGTAAGTACTGCAGTCTGGAAAAGGGATAACTGGAGATGATGTGGTATACATTTACAAAATAAGTGTGTTGTGGATGGATAAGAATTGATGTTTGATGTCTTTTAGTACAAGAACTAGACAGCATCAAATAAAGATAACAAGAGCCAGGTCCAACACACACACACAAATATTTCAATTATCCCCACAGTGAACAGTGGACTGCAGAACTTGCTGCTAAATTACTTAAGGGTGCTAAAAATTGACATGGGTTCAAAGTGAAACTGCACATGTGCATGGAAGAGAAATACAGTGAGAATTACACATATGTTGAAAAATCAGAAAGTCCCTGAAATGGAAATATTTAAAGCTTGAGAGAGATTTACGAGGAAGTGTCACAAGTGTTTGCCATTTGAGCCAGCAGAGTCATTCAGCTGGTATTAAGACATTCATATCCCCTTCTGCCCCATGGAATAAGCAGAAAAATTCTAAGCTTTCGTTCAGTGAAAACCCTTTGAAATCCACTGTCCTAAATGAACACTGCTGTTGAGTTTGGCTCTCCAGGGAATAAGCTATCCATCACATCAATTATTTTCCTTTAATCTAAGTGCAGTCAAGACAGAATTTAAGCTTCTTTGAACATGCACCATCAATGCTGGAAGATCAGGCTTTTTTTGTGGAAATCAACTGCATTTCTCTGAATGTTGTGCCATGCTACTGGTGACTCATTTGCTTCTGCCTCAATAAAATTATATTTTGCTAGCCACAGGAGAGATCAGGGGACCTCAAATCAGAATTATAGTAAATGGCTCAGTTAGAAAGGAACCTTTTTGAGATATTTCAGAGTGATCCAGCTCTACCTGAATGCGTTGAGACTAGACAATCTGAGCCTCTTGAACATGTCATCATATCCCTGGAAAGGAAATGGAGTTGGGACAAGGAGTCAAAGAAAATTGTAAGTCTGTAGGGTAAGGTAGCATGAGGAACATGGACAACAAGAGAGATACGAAACATGGCAGCTGGTAGAAAATGAGAAATAGTGACACAAAAAGGACTGTGAAAGCCTAATCCACTTTCAAGTGCCTTCTGTCAAGATTCTCACCTTGATATAGACCCAGATGCCAGTGCTTTTATTTATATTTAATGGCATCTCTTCTGTCAGATGCTATTTACAAGAGACCTCCTAGAAATCACTGAAGCCACCTAAGCAGAGATGCCATTAGCATGAGTTGGAGATAGGGCTCTCACCAGCTTAAAACGGGCTTGAAATAATCTCTGTGTTTGAGCCAGTCTCTAAGAGAACTGAACACTGTCCATAAGCTCATTCTTCTGAAATAAAGCTGGAGTTTCAGGAAAACCCCTTGTTTAAATATCATGTCTCATTTCTTCAAAGAGCTTTCAGTCTTTCATATTCAGAATAAGGAAGATTCCTAATTTTCAATGGTAATCTAAAGTCAAGGGATAAGGGGGTGTGTGTCCATATGTGGGTGCGTTAGAATGATAGGTCAGAGAAAATGAATTTGATTAAACCTACAGCATTTCCATGACAAGAATAAAGTCAAATTTTGCTGAAGGAACCATGCTCCCATTCTGAGTCAGATCTTCCTTGTATATCACGGTTTCTAGCATACCAGCAGTGGTGTGCTGTTGGTTCCTAACACAGATCTCTCAGCTGCTGAACTTTGATGCTTTACTCCTACGGAGAGCTGAAATTTTTTCTCAGGAAAGTGTTCCCATAACATTATGGCAAATTCAGTGGTGATGGAATTAGGATTCCTGGAAAATGCAATACATTTCCAAGATCTCTAGTAGATGTGCAGCAGTAGATTAAAATTCAGTATCTAAGATTGTTCCTATTTTCAGTTTTCTGCCCTGACACTCCCATGGAAGTTGCCAATTTTATAGTAGCAGCTTTGTCGATAAACCAGCTCCTGAACTACTGCAGTTTTTCTCCCAGCTAAGATAAAACTGGAGGAATTTTACCTATTATCTTCCTTCCTTTTCAAGGAATTCATATTTTCTAACAACTATGATCTTCCTTTGCACTGAAAGAATTCTCTGTTAATCTCTGTGATAAATCTACAGCTGTTCTGTGATGCAAGAAATCTGAACTCACAATACTTAAAAATCTACAAGATTATACTATCTCTTGAAGTCTACCAAAGGAATCTGATGCAGTTTTTCCTATTAACCCCTGAAATCAGTGCCTATTATCCTTTATAAAACAGTTCCTTTAATATGTTAATCACTGGCATTTCTCTTTTATATGAGCAGGTTCAGAGAAAGGGCAATAAAAAAATTACTCAGCATATCCTGTTTGCAGATTGAAACTAAGTACCTTTCCACTTTACCACCAAATACAGTTGAGGATGTAGTGGAAAATTGAGTCATCCCGAATCTACTTGGTCTGAAGCCATCTGTTCGAGAATGATACTACTTTTTAATTATAAAGGCAACCATGAAAAGAAAAGCCTGCCCATATGCTGTTTAATATTGATGTATCACACATGGCAATCTGTGCCCCAGGTGTATCTGAGCTGTTAGAGCAGTTTGTTTCTGATTAACAGCTCATTTTTCTCTCTTAATCACAATCATGTACTTTTAGAAAAAAAATCACTTTAGAGGCCATTTTAAGAAAGGCAGGCAGGACTGAGGAAGTCAATACTGGCTACCCAACCACAGAGTCCCTGCTTTTTGAAGATGTGGTTGAGTCATTGCTTGCAAAAACAATGTTACTGAAACAAAGCTGACTTGTTTGGATAAAGCTCTGAAAGGACATACACTTCTGCTACCTTTGGAAGGCAGCACTTCTAGGAAAGAAAATGCTGCACCAGCTACTGTAAAGGAAGAAGGGCTAGCCCTTTTAGACAATTCATCACAATTTTCTTCTTAGTCAAATTACAGATGAAAAAGACAACAAGCATGAATGAAAGAACAAGAAAACGCAGTCAATTTTTCCACAAGACAGTCGTTAAAATCTGCCCAGAAGTCACTGGCTCCTTCTGTTAAAGTCCCATTCCTTAACCAGGACCTTTTTGCTCAGGATGTGCTGGGGTGAGAGAGGGAGCTCTACCCTCCCTCCGTACGCTCAGAAAGAGCCTCTGACGAAGGTATGCACAAGCCCTCCTTGGGGAATGGGTGAGATGCCAATCACCAGCATGCAATTACAACAGAGAGCCTTATCCTGTCATATCTTAGCATGAAAGTCCTTCCCTAGCTTCAGACAGTGAAGTGCTGCAGGAAAGGTGGAAGGACAGGGACATTCTCCACTAGAAAAAGCTTTGGCATTCAAGCAGGACTAATTCTCGCCACCTTTCACTTCACAAACAATTTGCAGAAAACGTGAGTTATGGAAGGATTGCGAGGATTTCCTTTAGAGGAATACCATACTTACATGAATGTATCTGGTGCGTATTACACAGCCAGCCACTATCACGCTTCTCTCTAAAAGCTCCTACACATGAAGCCTGGGGTGTCCCTGTCCCTGTGTCGTTGCTTCAGCATACTGCTTTGCACAGGTTGTCATAAGTGAAAGCAAGGTCACCAAAGGAGAATTACAGTGTCAAATAAAACAAAGTTTATCTCTGCTCAAAAACTTTCGGAGATGTCTTTTTTTTTCATGTTTTTTGTTGGTTAGTTTTGTGAACAATGACAGAGGGAAAAAAAGACACAGGGAAGAAGAAAATACACAGCAGGGTACCTCTGATCAGCCTGGTAGGTTTTGGTAATTGTTGCAATTAAATTTGAAATCTCTCCAAGAAAGAGTATGACTGGGGCCCGCGCAGGGTTTAAACTACATAGTATGCAGAGCTACAGAGATTTCTTTCACCAGGACCTGCAAAGGCTGGCATTGCCAAAAGGAAGGAGGTCAGCACGGCCCTTTCAGTGCAGGGCAGGCAGCGCTGCACCTCATTCACAGACCTAATGCTAATCCACAAAGACTGGGCTAGGATGGGGAGGTCGATGACCAGAGCAAGCCAAATGGCAGAATAAGAACAAGTACAGGGGCAAGAGCAGACCAGGAGCTACACACCAGTTGCACAAGAGTATCAGAAAGTTACCAGACTCATGGCAGCTACAGGGAAATCCACCCAGGTGACCACTCTTGCCTGTCGGTACAGACTGTGACAAATAGAACTGTGAGCATTATAGCTTTATAACCATGAACAGAGACAAACTGAACTAAAGATTACAGCCAAGAATATCCAGGACGTCACTTATCTTCATCATCATGTATTATTGATAGGCTCTGTATTTTTCAGTTCATTTCTTGTTCCTTACATATGGTTTTATTGCACATGCAGGTTCAGTGCTTCCAAGGTTTCTGGGCTGTTGCCTGTGGTGGCACTCACAAGGGGAAAGCTTCTGCTTGTACAACATTAGCATCCCATGTTGAAGAAGTTGTTCACAGAACATTTTTCTCCATGTGCATTTCTTAATGACCCACATAGATATTCTAACATCCTGTCCAAATATCTGTGTATCTGATCATCCACTAGTTTATCTCCACGGCTTCATTTGAGATCTGTCAGCTCTTGTGAGAGCCAGCCCTCACCTTTCTTGCCTGTTTTCACCTCCGAGTCTGCCAGATAAGGGACAATTGTGCTCATGCAGCTTTTGGATAAAGTGAAAGGGAAGAATTCCTGGGGTAGTAACTAAAACCTTGGAGGGATGTCATCCTGTCTGAGCCATAAGGTTGTTATTGTGTGAAGCATAGTGGTTTCGGTAGAAGCAAAATGGTTGGAAAAGCATCCATTTCTTCTGCTAGTGCTCAACAATTTGCTTTTAGAGATTTTATGTGCCCAGCAAGGAAAAGATTAGGCTGCAAGTTCAGGAGTCGGGCCATGTATAACACTGTATATACACTGCATAACTGTGTGTGTTTCGGAGTATCTGGGGTGCTCTTTAATTTATTTGAAGTGGTTTTGAAAAGCTTTTTTAATACTTCAATGGATAAAAGCCAATAGAGTACACACGAAGAAGAAATACAATAAAAAGCATATAGTGTTTCCACTTTTTGTCTGAGTCTATTCCTCTTCCCTTGCAAGAGGAAAAACACATTTTAAAACAGAATAGTACATGATTAGTATTTTAGTCATTACATAATTTCATGCTTGCAAGAGACCCACCGTGCTTTAAAACCCCTTTGCAAAGAACTCCCCTTCTCTTTCTTATAGAATGAGAATATTGTTGCCAGCATTCCTGTGCTGGTCTGCAGTGAAAGGGAAAGCACATTCAGACTAGTCCAAGTGTGCAAGATTACATTGGGTTTCATCTCAGGTTCCATGAGTAACTGGAAAAGAGCTACCTTTTCCCTGGATGCTTTGGTATCCCATTACAGCGTTTCTTGTTTTCCCTGATGTTTCTCAGAACCAGCACGAGAGTACAGATGCTTTTAGAGAAGTCTTGCCCAAGGCTGTCTATTCTCTAGATAAGTGATCATCTTCTAAAATCAAAAAAGAGGAGAAAATTTACTTATAAAGTCGTACAGAAAGGAAAATCCTTCAAAATATTTACCTAATTCTTCTTCCCTGGCTCAAATCTCTTCAGAACTGAAGAACTGACTTCAGCTCTGCTGCCCTGAGATAAAGCTCTTGGAAATCAAAGATTTTGATCAATTTCTTCAGACTTAAACACATCCTTCATCACTTTTCTGCAATACTTTGTCTAAATGGTACACGGGTAACAAGAAAAACATAAAACCTCAAAGGCCCGAGAGACCTTACATATTACAAATATTTTGGTTATATTATCTAATAAAACAGAATTAAAGCTAAGAGGCAGATTGTGTAAAAATTTACCATTGTCTTAGGAATATGAAAAGCTGTGTAGAAACATCTTTGTCCCCGGGTGCTGTTGTGGTTTCCATTGTAGTTTTCCCCTAGATGTGTAGGTTCAAGGCTGCTGTGTACTCCAGAACACAGAGCTGTGTCACTGCTACTTTGTGCATCCTCCTTATCTGTTAGCAGTACCCTCCAGCGATCTTAGGGCTGTATGCAAACACACACCCTTTGGGGCTGGAGCTTCCTCTTATGAAGCACCTCCTTTATGAAGAAAACAAAGGGGTTGGTTTTGGTTTAGATACGGGTCACATCTACGCAGGAGACTGAGGACTGAACACCTCTCAGATACTACTGAAGCCTGGCTTTATTATGGGGAAGAATTCAAAGTTGTCATTGCAGCAAAATGAGGTCTCAGAGTGGGTCCTAAAAATGCAGAAATAAATACAATGGTTGTATTTATTTTATGTTGTAATGCATGCCCGAGAAGGATACTTCGAATGCCAATTGCAGTGTTTCCATACATAGGTAGTTCCTGTAATTCCATGTTTACATTTAAAGAAGCAGTTAGACATGCACTAGGTCCTTGGTCCTCTAGCATGTTCAATGCTCATAGTAGATTAAATTTTCATATTTTATCAGATTGCTTTGGCCCACAGACTTCACTGTAAGTGATTGCAGGCATTGTAAAGGGAAAAAAAAACAACAATCACACATTTTAGTCATAAAGAATGAGAATAGAATGCTGTAAAATTATATTTAAAATAGCTGACTCAGCTTTAGCTATTGCAACAATACAAACAAAGCATCATTCTTTCTTTTCTTGTGAATGCTGAGCCATCAAAGGCACATAAACTGTTACAGTGGAAACAAATGTGAACCAAAGTAATTGATACTAGACTTAAAAGAGGTAGGAATAACTAGACACTTGGACAGGTCTGAGGTCAGCAGAAGCCAAGGTCCAGGAGCAAATTGGATCACCAAATTCTAACACATCTGGAAATCTAATTACACAGATCTCTGCTGTTTTCACTGGCCTGTGTTGATTTTTTGTAATTTATTCTCTCCCTAGGATTTTCAGAGGCTTCATAATTTCACTCTCGCATATTACTTTTTTTCTTCCAAAGAATTCCTGCTCTTTTTTCATGTTCCTTTTTAAATCAAGTCCCACCTACAGCACATTTTGAGCTGTCACTTCTACCTATGAATCATTTTGGTGTGTTTTGTCATTCCTAATTTTGCAGTTTCTAGAACTGGCTGAGGAAGATGGCAGGTGATAGAAAGGTCTACAGGAGAGAAGGAAAATACATCTTGTATTTCTTAGTGAGCTAAATTGCAGGCTGTGACATTTTCAACAGTCCATATGGAGGACTTCAAAGGACAGCAAATGCTTCCCCACAGAGACCAACATGTGCATATATAAGACACTTCAATCACTTCTATCATCTGGCATTTCTCCTTAGGTTCAGTTTCATGTGACTTGGGGATTTTTCAGTCCTCCTAGGCAGAGCAGGGACTGTGCTGGTATACTCCCCATTTTGAACTGGCCAGATATGGGGGAATGCTGAAAAATATTTTTTATTTCTGTTGTAAAGCTTTAAAGAAAGACCAATTCACAGAAACAGACTACCCGGAAACTTCCCGATTAATATTTCCTTAGCTGGAACAATTGACCGAATAATAACCATCAATAAATTCTAAGTTTAAATCAGATTAGAGAACTCAAATCTCCAAGATTCAGAGAACTAGAACATAAAAATATTATACTTCAGGCACTGTGAATCATTTGGGAGTATTGCAATAACTCTACCTTATTGAAATAACTCTGAGGAGATGTATACATTTGTTGTATTTGGTTCCATCTTCTCGCCTTCTTTTTCTTTTTTTTTTTTTTTTAAACTAAAGGGTCTCTAATCAATGTCTCATCTATTTGTGTTGCCATAGTGAAGGGTAAACTATTTTCCTTCTTTTTTCTGCAGATTGAGAGTGCCTTGCCACGACCCAATCAAGCCAGATATCAGTTCAAATCCATGACTCTCGACTCATTAGCTATTTTCACAGTAATCTCATTTTGCTTTTTAGGTGCAAGCTCTAATGGTGGCTGCTTAAATTTCACATTGCTTTCTTCACTGTCAATTACTACATACCTCTCCTTTCTGACACATCTTGGAACTGTTTCAATATGAAATGTAGGCAGAGCTGTCATTAGCAATTTGACATATACACACATGCTACTTCTACTGCATCCTGGTCTGTACTATCCTAGCATAACTAATCAAACCTGGCACATCTCTGCCGTAAGAAATATATAGGGACCACTAACATCTAGAAGGCACTAGTCAACACCAGCTTCTTTTCAGGACTATTCCTATCAAATTAATGAGAACAACTTTTTTTGGCATTTCTGAAGGTCAGTCTGCTAGTATCCTTTCTCCTTAACAGGAAGCCTTAGGAGCAGAAGCATCTAGGAGATATGAAACTCATGAACACCATTACATATATATCTGCATGTAGGTCCCCACTCAACCTACATCTCTGGAGAAGGAGCCCTACCTCCAGTGCTGTCATGCATGGGGCAGTTTCACCTCTCCAAAAAAAATCCACAAAATATCCACCTCCAGGAGTAAAAAAGGAACTGGGAAGAGCAAAGTTTTGCTGCTCCTACACTATGGAAACCTGCTCAGAGGCTTAGCCCAGGTGTTGCAACGAACTGTCACGAATGTATTTTAAAGTTTCCAATGCCTGACCTGGGTTTTCTGCACAGTGGTCCTCTGTGGGATTATGGTATTTCTGATGTCTTGAATGCACTTACACATGTTTGTGTATATCAGACACACATATGTGTGCTTTATCAGACACTCACCCTGGAAAGCAGTTCTTCACAGAGGAACACAGAAGCAGGTGATGATAGCTAAACTGGAAATGCTGCCAAGCTCTTTAAGTTAGAAAACAGAGTCCTAGCCCCGATCAAATGCTAGTGTTTTTCATCCAGACAAGGCCTGCCATTCAGAGCTGGAAAGAATCAAGAAGAAATAAATAAATGTCTCATAGTCATGAGAAATGTTTGAAGAAGGAGACTTTGAGGAGAAGTCCGAATGCTGTTTTTGAGGTGAGTTATTCAACCTGAGACCTCCTACATAACTGAAGCTACTGAATATTTTTTCTGCATGTCAGCACATTGTATTAAAACAATCTTTTACTTCCCAAGTATTACACAAAATAATTCCAAACTCATTCCGGTAAAGGCCTACCTCCTACAATGGCAGACAGTTTTCAAACACATGTCAGTCCCAGGGATTGAGATAGATTAAAGTGAATAAGTTTAAAATAACAATTGTGCAGGAGAAGAATTCTGGGAAAAGCTCAGACCATTTCCAGAGCAGTAACACTGTAATTAAAGGATCACAGCTTTTTCTATAGATATAAGGACCATGAAACTTTCAGAATGTTGAGTCAAAGCCCTTTGCTGCTTTTATACAAAAGGTACATCCACCCAGTAGTCCAAGTACGCTGATTTTAGCTGTGAAGCTAAAGGTAAAAGATTTTTTATTTTACTATGAATTTTTTTTATTTTTGTTTATTTTACTGTATGCCACACTGCATACTTATCACATTGAGAGTTGCTTCATTTTCAAGCTGCAGAAACTTCATAGTAGCATCTTTAAACTTTAATGTTCTCTTTTTATCCTGGAAATGCCACTCATTAAGTAAAACTAGATCAACCATATCTACTTCTGTCCTTGTAATTGATATTCATGGCTTATCTTTCATATTGTGCTTAATGTTCTACCCAGGAATTTGGTTAGGTTAAAACCCGCCTAACCCAACAAACTCAGTGTTTACTACAAAAAATAAAAAGCCCAGTAATGCAATACATAGAGAATTAACATAGGCTAAGGGTTCAGAACCAAATATGCATTGACTTGGTTCAGAAACCTATCTTTTATCAGCAAAATTCACATGAGATTAATGACAGAGTTCTAATGGAGAGCTAGTGCAATAGAGGGACGATGCAGAGTGGAACAAAGTGCTCTCCTTTTTGCTCCCTACTAATATACTTCTTTAATATAAGCTCAGCTCATTTTTTACAGGGTGAGAGTTACTGGAAATAATTATATTTTTCAAGATAATATGCAGATTAATTCCCAGGAAACCCTCATTCAGTGCTGTTTTCACAGAATCAATGAATATTCTGAGTTGGAAAGAACCCACAAAGACCATCAAGTTTAGCACTTAAGTGAATAGTCCACACAGAGATCAAACCCACAACTCTAGTGTAATTAGCACTATCCTCCAAACAACTGAGCTAATCTCAGTGTCAGCTGAGGGAATGCAGAAATTGTTTCTGCTGGAAAAAAGTCTGGTTTATCTAGCAGAAACTGTATTTACAGATATGCATGAGATCCAGAAAGAGTTTGAAAAGAAAGCAAAATCCAACCTCATTTTCTTCCCACGGCTTTGATGTGGAGTATTGTCCTAGTTCAGTAGGTGGGACCAGTTATCACTGTGTGGGAGTGATTAAAGCTGTGTATTCTACCCCCATCTA
>JAWWEW010000078.1:38932125-38976735 GCA_035583185.1 Anabacerthia variegaticeps
ACTGTAATTCTGACTTACAATATCTCTCGTGGTAGGTCCATTTCTCCTGCCAGTTTGCTTTTAAACCAGCACAAGTATCCTGAGAACAGAATATTCAAGTCTCAATTATCTTTCCACTTTTCTGGTATCAATGACATGCTAACTGAGGGCATGAAGTACCTGCCAGAAACTGCGGGAGAATCACCTATGTAAAGAACATACTTGAAACATGGTTACTCCAGCAGTCAGTCTATCTTTGTCAGTAACAGCCATTCCTCTTTAGTTCCACTTTTTAATGCATCTGCCAGCCTCAAAGGTGTCTTTGCATTTTCACTCCCTTCTTCCCATCTGCCCTGTGCTGGCAGATCTTTAAATAACCATGTCTGTTATTTGTTGATTTTTGCAAAACGAGCTGAGCATAATTGGCAATCTATTTCCCAGTAAATTCATTAGGCACAAAGAATATATTTTTTCCTATTACAGCCCTTACACACAGGACCATCATTTCATTTTCTAGTTTCCATTAAAATCTACTTCAAAACTTTCCATATCATATTACATTAGACCCTGTTGTTCTGTGCTACTTACAAATGGCAGGAAGAAATTGTGAGTAGCAGGCTAATGGCCTAATTTATAGACGTGGCAGGGCAGCTGGAAATCAGGTTTCTACCATGACCATAATCTGGGATCTATTAATAGATCAAATCCTGAGGCATCTTTCTAGATCTTCAGCTACTAAAGGACTCTCTTAGCAAATAATGCTAATTTCTCCAAAACCAACTTCCTGAGCCACTGTGTTTAACACTTGGCAAAGCTCTCTTCTAACACTTAGAAATACTCTTCATTACTTCTCAGTGTCCTCTCAGCAAATCGTCAATCCTCTTGCTCATTCACTGGGCTTGTCACAGGTAGGTGATGACGGTCTCTGCCCCCACCTTCAAGACACTGGGGACAGCAAAACTGCAAATTGCAAATATGTGCCTGCAATAATGGCTCCCTCTTAAAATGCCCCTATGTGAAAGAGTGAGAAATAATTTAATTCTCTTCATACTTTATCAGATACTGAAGACATTAAGTCAGCAAAGGAAGGCATTAGGGAAGGAAGAACTAAGCATTCTTATCTGTCCTAGGAGGCTAAAGCTGCCTGCTGTGACTCATCCAGGCTACTAGCTCTGCTCTGCTATACAGCATCACCTCCACTTTCACCCACATTAGCGAGAACAGTCTCCTGGCATTGCTCTGCACTGGCACACCACTTGCTAGAACAGTGGGATGGGTGCCAGGGATGTAATGATAGAGCACAGTGTCTCACATTTCTCAGAGAAGGGTCTTGGATCCACTCTTTGCTAACCTGCAGCACGCTGGGGAGCCTTTCTGTTACACACACTCTCTAGATGACATTTCTCCCAACCCCAGCGTTTCCAGTGTCAGCCCTTCAACAGGCTCATGAGGTTCTGTGCTGACCTACCCTAGCTGCTAGCAGGTACCTCACACCGAAGTGAGATGGTGGAGCTGCGTGTTTCTTCAGGCAGCTAAGGTTTTGACTTGAGGATTAACCTCACCTGTGGATGATAAATGTCTTCTGTTAATCAGCTACCTTAAAATCACCTTTAGGTCAAAGCAGGGTAAGATGAAATGTATGAAGTATTTATTTCTGACCTACAAAAGAAACAACCCAGTTTGAAATATTTATAAAAAATAAAGCTGAAGATATTAAATAAAAGCCTGTTCATGCCTCCACTCTTCACATCACATCTGAAAGGTTGACTGTTTGCACTCCTGACTCATTTTAAATCATTTTCCTGTTGAAGCATGTTAACCTTAATAGTTTTGGCCAACTTGCCTTTTGATGCTCTCCAGTTCCATCAATATTCAACCCTTCTTCTGTGTGCCAATCAAATTTAATTAATTCTGCCTTACTCAACAGATAACAAGAGGATTAAAAGTAAGGAAGGCAAAGGAAACATTACTTGAAGGGACCAGTCACAATTTGCTGTACTTGACTGGCTTGTTAGCAACTCCTTGGATGGAGAGGTAACGCTTCTCTTTGTCCCACAACCTTATGTCACTATATGCGCATATTTTACTGTCACATATCTTCATTCATTGAACCCTGTCATGACTTGGATATTAGTAAACACAGTTTCTACAAACATTCAGATATGTGTAGCTCTTACTCTAGCCAGATATAGAAACAGTCAACTATTTTAGGGAAATAGTACATGTGGCATGACTGGATCCCATACCTGGCTTGGAAGGGAACCACAAAATCAATTGAGAGTGCAGGTCTTCCACGATCTACACATCCAAATTCTCTGTGTCTTAACAAGTCTATGGATACTCTGTATTCATAGCTCAAACTGCCAATGTAATTTCCCTTCTGACTTTTTAACTTTCACAGTGTTCTGGTACTGATGATGCTCTCCTTTGCACTATTGTTGCTTACTAAAGGCCAGGTCAACCTATATCTCCAGAGACACTGTTGTCTGAATTGCCCTCCCCACTGTGGCCACCCTGTCACATCCCTGTGCTGCTGACACCATTGATAACAAGGCCTGTCAGGGAACTAGGGGAGGGAAAGGATCTAGCCTAAAACTGCTTTTCAGAGAGCTATGTGATCAGGTGTGCTGACACAACACTGGAGCAGCACAGGATTGTAAGTGAATATCAGAGAGCAGGACTTGAAGCAGCCCGTCCACCAGGTACCTATGTGGCAGTTAAGTTGTCATCACAGAAGCCAGTGAACTCTCTGCTGTGTTAGGGAGGGCTCTCTGCCACAAAGGACTATGTCACCTATTCACCATTAGAAATCTGAAGAAGACTGGATAAGGGAAGGTTTGAGACCCTGTTTTTCCAAAAGAATGACAAAAGGCAGTAATTGTGGAACAAGACACGTCCAGAACTGAAGCAGAAACCAGGAGGTTTGTGGTTTATGATGTATTTTTGTTTTCAGTTTTTAGGAAAAACTTGGTTTAACTTTTGAGGGCAAGGCTGTCCACTGCAGTAAGGTGGAGGTGGTCTTCATGTCCACTTCAGGGTTGTATGTACTCTGGCTAATGGGTATCTCTAGTCCTGCACAAATTCGTCTTTGGACCAGGCCAACACAGAGCAACAAAGGAAGTTGTCCCTGGGACTGACCATGGACCAGTACTCAAAAAATACAACCTGTTTACAGCTGTTTAAGCATCCTTCACAGTATAACAAAGTTTGTGTGCATTTTCCTATTAAGTCTCCTTATTCCTTCCTGATCTATAGTGTCCCTCTACCTTGGGATATAAAACCTGGCAGCAGAGGCAATTTTTCTTCCTGCTTCCATCTGCTGCTGAATACACATGCTGCAAGTTAAGGAGCTATGAATGATAGAGTGTATGTAAATTTAACCTAACGACAGCTGGATAAAGACTGATGGATTAGAAAGGAGAGCACAAAGGCCTTTGGGTGGAGTATGTAAATGAAGTCAGAGTTTGTATGGTAAGGACTATGCATTAGGAGAGAAAGAACTTGAGGAACAGTGGAGGATTTAAAGGGTGGGAGTAGGATCAAAAAGCCTTTGTAGGTCTGTAGGGACTCAATAATTGCTCTGGTGAATCAAAGAAGTTACAGACTCTTAACCCCATTGCTCTGTATAGCCTAAAGTCTAGGTGAGATCCCTGAGACCAATAACCGTGTATGGGTTCATGCTTTTCTAAAGGGACACTGTCTCCAATCATGGCTATATCATGCTATGACATGAGACAGTGCCTTAGAAAACACTTAAATCATGGGTTTTTTTAATGAGATACCCTCCACTTATTTGGGTTCAAAATGTTCTATGTGAATTAATTAAGTTGACTGTTCAAGTGGAAAAGATCACTAAGAATTCCATTACTAGTCATAATCCATAAACACCTTTGTTCATATAGTAGACAAATTGCCTTCAGACAGACTGGCAACCCTCCAGTTATGATCTTTCTTCTTGACTTATTCATGGCTCCCAACTCAGAAATATTAATCAGAAATGAATGAAATGGACTCTAAAAGAGGCAGAAAAAAGTTTGACAAGACAAACATAATTCAACTTCCTGATTACTCATTATTTATAGTGCAATGGAGACTAGCATGTACCTAGGAGTTTTTCTACATTATTTGTCCTAATCAGTGTGTTTCAATGCCTAAACATATAATGACATTATCACCAAAAGGAAAGAAAAACACTGCTCATGACAATGCTGCAGGCAAAAATACAGAAAGCATGCTTAATCATTTTTGCTACAATGAAGACTCCAAACTTTACCTTCACAATTTCTTACAGTAGTTGCAACAAAACACACCAATATTTGACATGCGATACTAAATAATTGAGATGCCAGTACTTAGGGATACAAGGAATGACAGCAGGAAGAAAAGATGTTCCGTGTCACCACTATCACAGCCTGTTCCTGCTGCTGGCACTTTCTTTAGCTCCTGTGTCCTGGCAATGGATTTTTCAACCTTAATACAATTCTAACTGCATTAAGAAGTTTTAAAATATCCTCTCATGGACAAGTGCTGATCTGCATTGAATTCAAAGGAAATTGTGCTTATATTGCCAAAATGCATAATTAAGACCAAGATTTAGCTATCTTCTGGGAATGACAGCTCCAGCCTTCTGAGGTCTGCTGTATCATCCTGCATGAGTACAGAAGCACAGCATAAAAAGGTCAAGCCAGAACACTGTCTCTCCCAGTATTCCCTCTTGACCAATGGACTGGACTCTATGCTTAGAGATAATCTTTTCATGGGGCACCTCATAACATCTCTGCTGGAGAGTTTTCTCTACCACAGGTATCATGCAGACCATCAAGACTGAAAGCCAGCTGCTCCTCCTGCTCCTCATCTCTGCTCTTTTAGAGCCTGCTTTAGCTCTTGCCACTGTTACACTCCTGTGTAATATCAGTCACAGCTTCACTAAAGGAGTAAATACCTCCCTCTTTCTTCCTTTCTTCATGGGCAAGGGAGAAGATGGGGAGGAGAGAATTCAGCTCATGTCCCCATTGCTTACCTCTATGAGCAACCATAAGTCATTGCTTCCAAGCCACAAAACCCACAATTATTTTATTCACCTTTACATTCCCCTTTCCACCATCACTTTTCCAGGCCAGCAGGACTGGCCCATTCAGTCCCACTTTGCAGGCAAGCTATTCAACAAGTGCTGTCAACTGATTTTTTTACCTTTTTTTACCTTTTGTGTCCAACAGTGGCTGCAATATGGGGGACCAGCATGGATGCTGACACATATGTCACTGCTTGGATAATGGAGGGAGAGAAGGGGGAAGTTTGTTGCTGTGTTCATCACCACTATTAACTCAGGAAGTTTTTTGTTGGCTTCTTGATAATGATGGACTTCTAGAAATACAGAAGCTGAAAGGAAACAGAGGGAGGAGTTAGTGTCCCTTTTTTCCTTTCATATCCTCAAGACTCCAATCCTGTTTGCTACCTCCTTTCTGAAACAGACTCATCAGACACGTATTTAGTGCAGATGATACAGCCATCTAAGGGCAGATTCTATGTCATTCTCTATACTTTTTTCATAGCAAACAAGCACCATGGAGTTGAGATTTTATGAAAACTGCCAACAGCTGATAATCAGGATCTATTTCCAACAGGGTAATAGCTTGTTTATAGCCCTTCTTTGTATGGGTAAAGTGGGGGCTGTTTTTTCTTTAGGTACATTCACCATGGTCTAAATACCCTACAAGTTCAGCCATTTAGTGGATCTCCCAAGCAAAAAGTTTTCCTGTACACACACATCCCCAGCAGCTGAGGGGTCTCAGTAGCCAGCTAAACAGTTGGTAAGGTTCTATCTTTATTTATGCTAGAAGAAAAGAAACTGTTTCTGAGTTGACAAGCTTCATTATGAAAACATGTCTATATTTAGTTTTTAGTGACATCCACAGAGGTTAAAAACATATGAGTTGCCCTCAAACAAAAAATATCACTGGCATTGAAATAGCAAGATGCTTTTTGTATGGGCTTTTCAGACTTTTCTTTGACAATTAGAACAGTTGACTCCACATATTGATTGGCAGGATCACAGAATGATAGAGGCTGGAAGAAACCACCTACAGATATCATCTAGGTCAGCACAGTCAACTAGAGCAGGTTTCACAAGATATTTGGCTGAGTTTTGACTGTCGTCAAAGATAAGTCCTCTGGGAAACCTGTTCCAGTCTTTAGTTAATCATAAAGATTTTTTTCCCCCCTTAGGTTTAAGTGGAATTCCCTATATTTTAATTTTTGCCCATTGCCTTTTGCCTGTCACCACTGAGAAAAGTCTGGCTCCATCTTTCTTACTCACCTGTGCTCTTCCCTCCCAACTCAATATTTCTGCCTATGGAAAAAAACCCTGCCAAGCCTTCTCTTCTCCAGACTGAATAGTCCCAGGTCTCTCAGCCTATTCTCATAGTAGAGATGTTCCTGTCCCTTAATTATCTTTGTGGCACTTTGCTGGACTTGTCCCAGAAAATCCATGTCTCTCTTGTATGGGGGAGTGCAGAACTGGACCTATCATTGCAGATGTGTCTCACCAGTGCTGAGTATGGGGCAGAACCACCTCCCTCAACCTCCTGGGGAAACTCCTCCTAAAGTACCTCAGGTTACTGGTGGCCTCCTTTGCTGCAAGGGCACATTGCTGGCTCGTATTCAACTTGGAGTTCACCAGGACCCCCAGGCGCTTTTCTGCAAAGTTCCTTCTCCACTGGTCAACCCCCAATACAGGGGGTGCAGGGGGTTATCCATCCTCAGATGCAGGACTTGTCTTTTGCTTTTGTTGAACTTCATGATGTTCCTGTCAGTCCATTTCCCCAGCCTGCTCCAGACCCTTCAACAGTTCCATTGCCCTTCTCTGGTCACTCTCCAGCACCTCAATGTATTTCCTAGTAGTGAGGGGCCCAGAAGTGAACACAGGTGTAGAGGTGTGGCCTGAACAGTGCCAAGACAATCACTGCCCTGGTGCTGCTGGCCACACTATGTTATCAGCCAGGATACCATTGGCCTTCCTGGCCACCTGAGCACACTGCTGGCTCATGTTCAGCCAGCTATCTACCAGCACTCCAGGTCCTTTTCCACCAGGCAGCTTTTCAGCCACTTTCTTCAGCCTGTAGTGCTGCATTGGGGTTGTTGTGACCCAAGTGCAATACCTGGCACTTTACCTTGTTGAGCATCATACAATTGGCCTCAGCCCATCGATCCAGCCTGCCCAAATGTCTCTGTAGAGCGTTTCTACCTTCCAGCAGATCAACAGTCCTGACCCAACTTGTTGTCAACTGTAAACTGACTGAAGGTGCACTTAATCCCATCATCCATTATCCAACTGATAAAGATATTAAACAGAACTTATGTGATATACAAATTATATCAAATTTAGAACTGGTCTAAATGGTGATCCTTGGGAACGACACTTGTGACTGGCTGTAAACTGGATGTAACTCCATTCACCATCGCTCTCTGGGCTCAGCCACCCAGACAGCTTTTACTCAGAAAAGAGTGCACCCATCTAAGCCATGAGCAACCAGTTTCCCTAGGAAGATGCTGTGGAAAACATTCTTCATGGCTATTCAGCCATACTTAGAGAACACCTCTCTTTCAGTGGCTTATGTACAATATCAGTGCAAAGCTAGGATCATTCTGTACTCTTCAAAAGTCTTTTCTTCAATAAATAGCCAGCCTGCAACCTCAGGTGGGATAATGGTCATGAAGATAACTAGACATTTGTTCCCAAGCTGTCTTTGCTCCATATATTAAATTTTCCATTGCATTTGATCACTACCTTAAATGGCATCTCCTTCTCAAAGTCTGCAGAGTGTCCTCATCATTGCATCCAAAAAGGCAATATAAATATATATATAATATATTAATATATAATATGTAGTATATATAATATAGAGATATAGTATTTTATATATATACATTTATGTATAGATCATTATATAAAAGAAAAAAAATAAGTACATTTTTTACAAAAATTGCATTTCCATTTTTTCCTTACAGAAAGATATGCTCCAGTCGCATGATGAAAGGAATATGAAAGAAGGAAAAGATACTCCTGACTGAGACTATTCACATGTTAACATATTGCTGGAAGTTATTTAGGTACTGTGGTGATGGCTGAAGTAACAACACCTGTAGAATCCAAAGTAGTAAAAACACAGTCACTGACAAGAGCCTTATTTTTCACTCCTTTGCTATCTTTGTGCATGCCATTCTTGGTTATTTCTCAAACTGTTGGAATATCTACAGAAGTTGTTAAGCTGATACCCAAGGGAACCTCCTTTCACCCACAGAAGAACTGCAAAAATTTCTGAGTAATTCCCATCTGCCCAGGGCTCTACAAACTCTGATCAGCAGGCAAGATGACATGTCACTGCAACCATTCTAGCAACCACCCCCTGAGCTAACGTGGAGGTGATATATCTACAGTCACAGACTAACCTACACAACCAGTAAGTGTTTCCAAGCTCTGAGGGTCAGCGTTTCAGTTATTCCACTACACAACTGCGTGCACAATCCCACCTTGTGCTCTGATTTTCATGCAAGGTTTTCATGCCAGTCAGTGAATATGAATAATAAAGACTTAGTGGAGTGAAGTGCAGAATATATCCACTCTGGATATTGCCAGAGACATTACAATGATATTGCCATATTCAACTCACAGAAACCACTTCACTAATCTGTAAGTAAGCACTGACTTTCAGATGGGGGCTTAAAGATTCTGTATCTTATTAGCAATGCCTTGATCCATTCTCTTGCTTAATAAATCTAATTATTGAATTATATCAAATTTAGAAGGCTATGTCATGATTAAATTCATTTGTATTTCCTCAGATTTCCAAAACTAAAAAGTTAGCTGTTGCTATAGAAGTTACCTGTGGGTTTTGGCAAGTTGATGCCATGTGCACACATAAAATGTAAATCATATTAAAGATATTGCTTTATATTAATAGCAATAATGAAAGGACAGACAGAGAAATGAAACACAAGTGTCATAAATCCCAAGGCAGTACAAAGATTGTGTCTCACTTTCAGGGTTTTGCTTGGGCAGGCAGAGAAATCCCTCACATTCTGTAGAGCTCCTCATGACCTTCCAGTCTTGATACTTCCCCCGTGCACGGCTGCCAGAGATCTGTCTACTTCACCAGTTTCAGGAGAACAGATCTCTTGGCAGCAGCAGACGTTCAACAACCAGTTCACAACAAAACATTCAGAAACAAAGCATCAGATGGCAGTGATGTTCTGACAGTGGTCAAAAAGGTCAGATGTGCAAGTAAAGCTTTAATTGTGAGGAACTACAAATACCTGTAATGGTCAGGCGTTCTCAAAATAAAAGCCAGGCAAATGAACTATCCACCTGATTTGTCCAGAAGAAACATAAATCTTTTTAGATGTTGTGAGGGCCAGTGCATGTAAAACAGAGATAGGATCAAGCGTCCAGACTGAGATGCAATCTGGATTACAATTTAGAATCACCTCTTCTTTCCGGCTGAAAAAATGCCTTTTCAAGCTTGTTCAGAAGTGTGAAGCCAGGCTTATCTCTATTGCACAGACCTCACAATGAAAGAGAATGCTTGTCTGAATCACACCAGCAAACACACACACCATGTGTCAGAGGGATTGAAACTGGCCATGCATTGATTGACTCCTCGCAAAAAAAACTTGGAGGTTCCAAGTTTATGATTTCAGGAAAGCAATCCTAAAGTGCTTGTGAGTGTTTCTACTATACAGAGGTCTCCTGAGGCAGTGCTGCAAGTCAAATTCAATACAAGCAACAAGGCATTGGTATCCCAAGTGTTTTTTCCTGGATACAAAAACCATGAGGGGTTTTTCCCTTCTTTCTTGTACACACAAGTGAAAAACACGCTCCTTCCTCAGCACTGACTCAGTTGTTTCATAAGGATTATAAGTTCCAATAGCAGCTAAATCTCTTCAACACAGACTTATTTTGGACTGTTGCCAAGATTTTAATGGAAGCTTCACTAAAGAAGCCATAAAAAGTCATTTCACTTGTGCTAAGGTGCCCCCTGAATTTAAGCTTGCCTGGTTGGCTTGACTCTGTACTGCCAGCTGACTCCTGGGTGTCAGATCTCAGTTGTTACTATCTTCTAGTGCTTTCCCACACTCACTCAAAGATTTTGTTAATCTTTCTATCTATCTACTTTCAATATGTTACCATCTCCCTGGTGAACTACATCCACCTAGTTGGCAATTGACCTAGAAAGGAACAAACATGTAATCAAGGAACTATTATCAGAACAATAAATACAATAAAGCCAAGAGATTGTATCTCCACTGTTGGCTCATACAGCAAGTTGGGCAGCCAGCAAAATAACCCCTTTACATGAAACTCATGGTGGAAAACACCCTACCACAAGCTTTTCTGTCCATGCATATTATGCTTAGAGTATACAGGAACAGGTTAAACACAACTAGAATAATGTGGGAAACTTGGAAGCAACAGGAACTCCAGTTGGGGAGAGGACAATAGCAAGAGCTGCTGAAAGAAAAAGCACGGTGACTCTGATGCTCAAATCTCTGTGACAGCAATTTTCTGAGGTGCTTCTTATGCCTTGACTAGGACCAGAAAAATAGGAGAGGTCCTGTTGAGTTAGTTCAAGGCATAATTCAGAAACTGGTAATAGACAGAGTAGGTTTAATTTATTAAGACTTGGGAAAGCTTCAGTAGATGGAGCCTATAGAGAAAGAAATATCTCTGTACAACAGAAATTATTTGTTCACACCTGAAATTAAAAACAATACAGAATAGTTTTTAAAGTTAAGACTTTTAAAGAAAGCAAGAGGTGTTGAGGAGAGCAACATGATGTAACAGGTATTTGAGGGATTAAGTCAGTAAACTAGAGATTAAATTTTCAAATAAAGTTTAATAGAGAAGTTGATAAAAGTCTAAGAGGAAACAGTGAATTACAGGGTCAACAAATAAATAAACCTTGTTACAGCAGGTCTACAAGAATAGAAGATCAGCTCAAAATCACCCTTCCAAATAGTTTGTAAGAGCTTAAAAATGTGGTGGTCTGAAATGCTTGACAGTATGTGATAATAAGGCAACTCAAGAATTTGGTGAAAAGAATAATCTGTGGTGCATCATAATACTGAAGCTAAACTAATTATATAGGAATGACCTAGTAGAGACATCTCTGAATAAGTATTTACATATTAAAGAAAGCAGAAGTCAAATAGCACACAAAAATTAACAATGTCTATATGAGCATTGAGTCCATACAGAATGAATTTTCCATACCTAAATTGTTGTTATTAGTATTATTATATTCTTAAGTATCCAGAAGAGTGGCTGGGAATAACATTGCAAGTGCAAAAGAATAATTATGGAGGAGTTTTATCTTCCTGCATGCTGAGTAAAGGAGTAAATTTCACAATGCCAGATAAGAAACAATTTTACACAATTTAAACTATATTTTCCTGGAGCAACCAGCATCCAGAAGAGGAGAAGCAATGCTTGACTGTTTCCTGACTACACTACTGGATTTGAAACAAAATTATACTTACTAAGTGACCATGATTATTTAAAAAAGACAATCTCAAAGACAGCAAGTCACATCCATGCCAAAACCCAGCATTTAGAATTGGCACATTAGAAGTACAGAACATGGCAGAACAGCTGCAACCTCAGCCTGGCTAATAACATCTTTCTCAAATGCACAAGAAACAGGGGAATTTTGGGTCATGGGGATGTACCAAAGTGCATTTGTAGGGGTACAGACGAATGAATGCTTTGCACTGATGTTTGCTCTGGAGGACTTAGTTAAGTTTCTTCACCCACACAGTGCTTTGAAGAGGCAATTAGGAGTTGTCTCAAACTGCAGAGCCATTAGTAAAGGTTTTAGAACAAATCAGTAGAAGTAGTGTAAAAAAAAAGCCAAAAAAACCCCAGATATCCCTGAAGAGTTCTAAAGGAATTGAGCTATTAACGGGGCAATGTAAACCCTCACTTAAATCAAACATATTATCTGAAGAATGGAGGATAGGAAATCTGATGACAATTTCTTGGAAGATTGCCATAGGTAAGACCAACAAATCTAACTTTCTTCTAGGGAATCAGCAAAAACTGCAAAAGAAACAGAACTCCCTTCAAACCACATGTAATCTAGTCCTCTTAGGCTTGAATTGTGACACCTCTGAGAATCTACAGGGACAGGACCCACTCTACTTCATATTCCAGAGTATACATAGCATATTCTAACCTAAGTGAACAAATTTCTGATCCAAATTAAAAATTTTAAAGCTTAATTGCTTAGTTGGTGTGGTTCAGATCACCAAAACAAATAAAAAAAAAAAACCCAAACTAAAAAACAAACCACCAAAACCCCAACCTTCTTAGACTTGATTGATAAAGTACAGTAAATAGTAAAAACAACTGATAACCTGTGTACTTAAGCTGATTATGTAGTGCAAGGAACATACGTTGATCGTATATTATCAAGTACCACAGTTCACAATCCTATGCCATGTTTCATGCCACTGCTATTGGCAACATTTCCTTTTACTCTGCCTTACCTTGTTCTTCTTCCTCTGATTGATTTTTTCATTTCTCACCTATCATTTGTTTCAAGCTCCTGTCCTGACAACCTGTTCCCTGTCCTAGGCCATTCCCTGTAATATCTCATTATTTCCCCATTCTTGCTGCTTAGCTAGTTGTCAGTATGTTTTCTCAACTAAACACAAAGGTCTTTATTGGGTTTTTTATACCTTCATTCCTTCTTTTGTTTTATCAGTGTTTAAACCTGTAGACCACTGCCTATATTAACCATAGCTCTAGTTTAACCTTGTGACAGCCAGATATTTTCCTGTGACTACTCAAAGTTGATTTTTTTTATGAACTCTGGCTCTAAACTTATTATTTCATCAATAATCATTTTACATAAGAGTTCTCAAATATTTAGCATGGCACATTGCATTTCATCTTGTTTTTCATAGGCTTTTAGTTTCCTGAGCTTTGATGTCCATTCATATTGCTAGGTTGTGGAAAGCACTGATCATGTGTTAACACTCTTTTCACTGAAATGGTCATGACCTAGTCAATTAAAGATGGTTTCTATGAGCAGTCCATCAGTTAAACAGGTCCTGTAGCTGCATAAGCTGCCTGAGAACTGTGTACCAGTTTGCTACAAAACAAAAGCATTGAACATACATTTTTATGTTAAACACCCATCCTGCATTAGAATTCATGTACAAAATAGTTTTATAATTTTTACTTTAATGAAAGATTGAAACTTGTTTATAAGCTTCTAGAATCACTTACTGTTTGTGAAAAATCCAACCACATCAGAACAAGACTACTGATATATTGCAGTAGCCACGGTAAATAGAACACAGCAACATTATCTAAAGCCATGAAGCCACACCTGTCTGCAACTGCATTGAAATGATGCTTGTGAAGCTGAACAACTGTGTGCCAGACTGTCTAGAAACAGAGGACCTGCTAACCAAGAGAGGAGTGCACCAACCAGGTACAACACAGTAGGCACAGCTGACACATCATGTCATTACAGCAAATCACAACTCTGAAAGCAAGAAACTTAGCTCTCTACCTCATACATGACAATCTCTATATGAACATATAAGGAGGGCTTTTTTTAAACAACTATTTAATGTTAAAATAAAGCTCAAGAGTTAATTAATATGCCAAATATAACAATTTGGTAAGGAGATTCTGTACTTTTTTTTTTCCCAGGGAAACCAAGGGCATAGAAAGGAAGACTTTAAATATTTTAAATATTCTCAGACAGAGAGTGGGTTCTAATAAAAAATTAAGCCAAACTTCTCAGCCTACAGAAGCCTCAGAAGAACACAGAAAAAGACTTCAAGAATATAAAAGGTTTTTGCAAAAAGAAAAGGCTTTCACTAAAAAAAAAAATAATAAATCAGGAATTTTAACTGGACTTTAAAATGAGAAAGTTCAGCTTAGACCACAAGAAAAAATTGCAATGTTAACCATTGTGAAACAGTGGGCTGAGGCACCTGGAAAATTTTATAATATGACTCTTGCTCACATGACCAACTCATGGGTTTTGGGTTTTAACAGAATCCAGAATAATTGCAATTTTTAAACAGTAACAGTCAGCAGCACCTCAGTAGCCCCAGATGCAGCAGCCTGAGTCTTCCTGAGTGAGAAGAGAACATAACTGCTGGCTGTCAAAACCATCAGTCGGTGAACTGCCAACACCAGTTCAACTAGAGTTAGAGAGTGAATACAAATTATTACAGGGAGCAGGTCTATCTGGTTATCATTTCTCTGTCTCAAAACAACTGAGCTTCTGCTCATTTAGAGACTGGTAAAAGGCAACCTTTGAAACTTGCAGAAAAAGTAAAAAGAATAATTGGTTACACACAATCATCTGTGAGAAGTTTAACAAGTCTAACTGATCCTACCTTGAGGCAAAAAAATCAATCCCAAAGTCCTTTCCAGACTAATTTCTGTTATTCTAATGATCATATTGGCATAGAGAAAGAATGACGGGACAATACATCTTACACTGGTTCCACTGGTAAATGAGCTACATGACTGAATTACATTTCATTGCTTGTAGGTATATGGATATTGTGAAAGCTATTCTTGTCCAGATACTTTGGACTAAGAGAGATCTGGGACATCTATTCTGTGGTATGGAGTGTCCACACATGCAAGTAATCCCAGAATGTTTTTCCAAAATACATGCACATAGCAGCCCTTCTGTAAAATAAGTATTATGACTGTTTGAAACACTGATTAAACATTCCATGAAATAACTTGAGAAAGGGTCTCATGAGTTAAAGATCAGGAAACAGAACACAGATGCTTCTATTTTACCATTCCTGTTGAATCTTTGCTCTCCTCTCCATCTTACTCTGCTTTTCTAAGTAACACGCATTCACTAATCAAATGTGAAAATAATGAGCTACAATTCAGACAGCCAATAGCTAAAGAAAAACATTTCAGAGGAATATTAGAAAGACAGTACCATCACAATCCAACAATTCTGTTATAAAGAGGATGTCTAACACTTCCTATAAGAAAAACAGGAAGGAAAAGAGAAGGATCCAGAGCAGATATGCAGTGGCAGACAGCAAAAACTGCTGTGGAATCTATGAGATGGCTGTGAGAACAAGAAGTTGGCATGTTTCTTCTTTTCTTTGACCATTTGAATGTGATTATCAAAATAAGGATAGTTTCTGAACTGACCTTTCTTACCATTTTATATTAACCAAGAACAAAACTTTTCTAAAATTTTGGGAGAACATCAACTGCTAAGATCAGAACGGACCCTTCAGTACTTTATATTGAAACTTCTTGATTTTCTTCCAGGTTTTCAAGAGTTTCTTTTTTTGCTACCAGTAAAAAACCCACCTGGATAATAGTAGCAGTCATTTTCCATCACTGCTCTCAGAAAACTCATTTAATTCTAGGCATTGCTTTATTGGACATCAACACTCTCAGTCTGATTGCTTCAATAATATTCATTTCTCCTGCATTACCTGACATGATGCCTTCTTAATGTGAAACAAATATTACTAACATGTCCTCTCGCACTTTAAGATCTATGCACTTAGAAAAAGATCAGCATCAGTTCCTCCATTCGGAACTTCTCTTGAGTTTGTCGTATCCCTGTAAATCCCACACTTGTGACATTTTTACAACGTGCATAGAGTTTAAAAGCATGTCATGTAGATGCTCATTCCAGTAATTGCCTGCAGCCTTAAGGCTGGATTGAGTTTTATTCATAAAACAAGGTTAAGTCTCTTAAATCATTAATGTTAGGGCATAACTGCCAAATCTGTGTCATTTCTGAGAACAGAAACAAATGAAACCCTGAATTCATTTTCCAGCTATGCTCAGAAGCAGTTTGAAGATTTTGAGCCATTTAAAATGCTTCCTTAGCATCTATTTTGTTTTCTTCCTCTCAGATCACTCTAATTTAGTCAACAGTTGCCCAATTTACTGCATGAGTTAACTTCACATACAAATATTAATGTAGGGCAATCAGAAAGGGCTACAAAGCCTTAAAAGTGATTCAAGCCATACTTTTTCCTGTAGGGATGCTGATCATTCCAGCATACAGGGAAGGACTAATGGATGACATCTGAAGTCCATAAATGGAGCCTGACAGAGTGGAGGCAGAAGAGACCTCAGAAAAAGACCTTAGTCAGGTCTGCTGGTCTGTCTCTGATTCTCCTGGGTAGCTCCAGGTAGGCAAAAGCAAATATGATGCTCAGTGTCCAGCACCCTCAAGGATAGAAAGTCTCTCTTTTTCTCATGGTGTCTGAACAACGGAAAACACTTCTTTTGTCACTTCCAAATCAAACATTCAGCTTCAATGCACCACTGGCATTTTTGCTCTGGTCACGGTGTGTGTACAGGATAATGAAGCTCCCTCTGTAAATCAGAGTGAGCTGTAGCATAGCTGGAGTGACAGGTTAACACTCAGGTAAGCTGCCATGATTTTTATATAACCCTTAAAAATAGGGTTTGTGAATAGGTTGAATAGCACAAAACTAGAGTGGGAGCCTGAAAAAAAGCCCAAAAGTAAAATATAGCTGAACATCTAGAGGAAACACCCTGACACTGAAATAACACTATGAGACTTCTTCTTCTGTTCCCTTCTATCAATGCTCAAGACTACTGTCAGGCAACTGGTCATTTAAATGCCTTCATATTGTCAATTAAGTAAAATGTGGAGGTAAGAACACTTCTGGCCAAAAGGCCCTGGCTAGCTCTTTGGTGTAATGTAAATGTGTGACACTGGTTTTAAAAATGTCATTGCAAAAGAAAGGGAAAAGTTGCTTCAAATGCTGAAGTCTATCAATATCACACAACTTTGAAACTGCCCTGCCCTTTAGTCTTTAAGGTGGGGAAGGACTGGTTTTTGAAAAATACATGGAGCATTTGTAAGAGAGTTGTGCAGACAGACCACTTTTGGTGAAAATGATTACAAGCTCACTACAACAGAGCTTGTTAGAGAGTAACAAACAAAATATAATTAGATGGGGAAAACAGAGCAGGAGGCACCTAAGAGCCACTGCACGAAGATATTACGTGATCAGAGGCAGGATTCAAACATTTAAACAGTACGTTATTAGTGTTTGAATCACGTAGAGAGCAAACTCAAGAATTTTAGCAGTTTGCCAAGAAAATCAATGCCTAAAGACACTGATGACTTGCAGAGCCAGACATGAAACAGCTGTTGAGTAGTGATGATGTTCTAGCCAGACAACTAGTCCATAGCTTTTTAATTGGCCTTTCTGTTCTCAGTCACTTCTTTGAGAATGGTTTTATATAAGCAGTGCCTGTCATTTACCATCTATGATCTTTTAATGATCTGAAATTCCAGCTCTCATGAAGCAGTTTCTTTTGAGTTCAGAGAAATTACTCGCTCCTGATAGATATCATATATCTACTAACAGATATATATATATATATCAGACAAACCTAGGATGGAATGCATACAAAATTCTGCTTGTGCTAAAGATTGAATGTCCATTACATCCTACCTGTTCTTCATCACTTTTCAGGCACTTTGTCCAATGTAGAGAGAGAATCTTGCATTTCAAGTTTCATCCTTCTCACCAGAATAATTTTTCAAAATTCTTTATCAACATGGAATTAGGTCCCAGGTTTGGGATTTTTCTTAAGTGTCTGGAGATTTTGACAGGGAAACAACATTTCATACAGGGATTAGTGAAAGACCTGGTAAGATTTTATTCCTTTGCTTAACACAAAACTCAAAGCAGACAAACTGCCAGCAACCTTGGCAAAATATAAAATGCAAATGATTCTCCCTTCTGATTTCCAGCTACAATCAAGCTCCAGATAGGAAGATCACAGTCCTCTTCAAGCAACAGTTCAAATATGGTCTTATGTAGGTGATTGATTTAAGCCAATGTAGTTTCAGGAAGAGATTGAAAACAGTAGCAAAGGAACTAGCCAAATCTTTTGATCCTCTGTGAGGCCCCACATGGGACAGGAATCACTCCGTCAGCTAATGTAGATAAAGAGTTCTACATCCAAGGCTGCCGGCAGACCACATTTTACAGATGTTGCCTCCACTTAGGTTGTATGTGTAGGTGATATTCCTGTAGCAATTATCCTTCTGGCTGTACTTTGGAGTACTTAATTCAGTTGGGCAGATGAAGATATCAGGTTGTACAAATGCATACTGCAAAAGAAGTGTGCTAGAGGACCTCTACATCTTTGGATATGGTTTTGGCAGATGTCCTGATTACAAACACAATCTCTTTAATGTTCAAATTATGTTTTCTTAATGGTGTTTGCCCTGGGTACATTGGCTGTAATTTACAAGCTGTAATCTGGTCTGTGCCTGCTACTGTATTATTGCCCTATTAATACCTATTAAGTCTCTGAAATACATTAAAATTCATGTTCTACACATTTTTCATGGAATGTTGTGGGCTAATGCATATTAAATAAAAAGTCTAACAGTCAGGTAGCAAATGACACTGTCAAGAATCAAAAACCGAAAACAAGACTCTAAATGTGTTTAAAAGACATTATTAAATTTGGACCTGAGGAACAGGCTAACAGGAATTTGTAGAGAACCAACAAAGACATTGCTGTCAGTATTAGCAAGTAAAATAAAATATAAAGCAATTGGAAGGCTTGTATCTCTATACCTAACATACATTTCTAGAAAGTATAAATAATATTTCATGCCTCATTGAGTGCTAAGAAAACTTTATTATGTCCCCAGATTCTGTGAATAAAAATTCTGATGTTTTAGTGAGTATGACTGTCGGGAGGTTTTTGAGAACATCTGATGACACTTTGGAACACCTGCAGCTTTCCAGCTAAGAGAGAACAAAATGAGCATCTTTTGAATCAGCAACATATATCTACTATAAGTAAAAAATTAATAAATAACATCCTGAACATTTAGAAAGAATTACACAGAGAGATTTTTACTGTGCAGATCTGAAATTAATGATGGTATGACAAAATTGAGTGATCAAAATACAGCTAAATAAAGAAGGAAAGGGGTGTGTGTGAGGCAGGGTACTGCAGTAGTTGTGAATTTCCTAGAAAAGAGATTGAAACCACACAGAGATCAGATTTTACTTGCCTTTTTCAGACACCATGTAAAATACATGGTTTCACTGTATAATATGAACAAAAGAATACCTCACATTAATTTTCTAATCCCAAGGATACAGAGAAACCAATCAAATAACATACAATTCATCAAGAAGAAAAGCTCTGTAGTACTGTGTACCAGTGGGGGACAGTTTCCCAGAAGCTCAGCAGGAAGACGGGAAGCCTGCACTCTTATGTACAATCCAACACTCACTGCAGAGGACATTTCTACAGGATCATTAGAGCTGAAGGTTTCCAAATCACCCTAATGTCATCTCTGAGATTCTAAGAAATACATATACAAGAAAGAAGAAAAACAAGTCATGAAAGCAAGACAAAAGGAAGAAGTGTTAATACAGAAGCTGTTACTAACACAATGAAAATCCTTGATACAGAGATACAGCTTACTTTGACATTTCCCTCATCTAATAAATAAAATTAAATTCCCTTATCTAATAAATAAAATTAAACATGAGAAAAGTGTTCATATTGTGGTCATTGCTTTAGTAAGTTGTGGGCAATCTTTCTCTCTCAGCCCTCTGAAATGTTACCAATTCCCTGCCCCTTTATTTCTGAGTTATATTCAGTCTCAAAAAAATAATTACCAGCAAAGTAAGAACAAATTATGCCAGAATTCTTTAATTTACCTTTTGTAGGTTTTTTCCTCAAATTCCTAGTATTCCTTACAGAATTTCTCCTATGTGAGACGCTCCTGTCCTTTCACCATCTTTAGGAGCCTTTGTTGGACTCTCTCCAGAATGTCCACATCTCTCTTGCACTGTGGAGCCCAGCTCTCGACACAGCACTGCAGGTATGGCCTTTCTAGTCCTGGGCAGAGGGGAAGGATCACCCTCCTTGACCTGCTGGCAACACTCAGCATAGTGCAGCCCATTCACGCTCTATGCCACGAGGGCACACTGATGGCTCATGGTCAGCTTGGCCCAGAGGGACTCCCAGGCCCTTTTCTACAAAGATGTATCTGCACATTCTCATGCACCACTCTAGTTTTTGCCCTTCTGTTGTGCTCTTTTTTTTTTCCCCAGTTTGCTACTGGCAGCACTAAGACATCTGCACAATCAGCTGCATCAACAGCAGCAAGGAATGAGGTCAAAATGCAGCTTTATATCACTACATTTCTGCTTCCAGGTTTTATTTTTTTAAATAAATTATTAACTGTGGTGTAAGCAACAAGACTGGAAAGTAAGTCAAGTTCATCAAAACTAGATCTGCTCTCTTCTTCAGGAACACATCAAAAGTTTCTTTTTTTCAAACAAGTAAATAATTATAAAAGCATTCTTAGATGTAAAAAGCTCCATTTTGAGAGAAGAAAAAGGATCTAACTGCTAAAATACAAGTCAAAAATCAAGAAACTTTGATCCTACAAGCTTGGAGTGAAAATAGGTACACAACCAATTCTCAAGAACTTGCTGTTCTCATCCATGATGTGTGCTGTTTCACTTAACAAAACCTTCTACCAGAGTTCTGATCTATGGGTAAAAGAGCTAAGCTGTTGCTAGCTTATCTGTCTCTTTGTATAGCTTCTGCATCTGCAAAATGAGGATCTTAATATTTATGTAGTTTAGGTGCTAAAAGATTTAGTTAACTGATGTCTATAAAGCACTTCAGAGCCTTAAATGGAACATTGTACCGGAATGCAAATTACTGTTAAGTCCTCCAATATGTTACAAAAATATAATTGTCTTATCTCATCTAAACAAAACTTGGAAAAGTAATAATAAAATTTCAAAACATTTACCATGATTCCTAGTCTTCTTCACTCCTTTTGCATCTACTTTGTCCCAGTGACACAGAGTAATAACCTCCACCTCCCTCTAAAACTGAATGAAGAAAAAATTGCAAAAGAATTGCTCACATATGAAAGAATAATATTGAAACACCAACAAATCTGCAGGCTTTTTACAGACATATAAATGAGTCAAAGCTACAGGATGTTAGTCCCTACCATTAAGGGTATTTAAGCCTAATATTTTACTTGGTAATGAAGCAAACATGTAGAATAATTACTGTCAAGCACTTAACACATTTAAGTGAAGAGGATATATATATCATTTGCTTTAGGGAAAACCAGCAGTATGTGCTGTGGTGATGATTACAGAAATTCAGTACAAAATTCACTGTTTCTCTTACAAATTATGGTGAAACGTTTCAGACACCCTTCAATATCTTTTATTTATTTTTTTTTTTAAGTTTATTTCAGTGCAGCGCATTGGGCTTGTCCCTTTGAAGCAGTAAACAGCAAACCTTTGCAATGTGCAGTCTTGCCAAATAGGAATGAGACCAGACTGGGGTAACAATCACACATTCAAAAAAAGAGAGGTAACCTCTCTTCACTTTTAAACAAAAGATGTAGCTTGTTGCTAAGCATGTTTGGCTGATCTAGAATATCTTCTAGATCTTTCTGAGGCATACAAAAGAACAGTAGAACATACAAAATCAAAGAACAAATCTTGAAAAATAGCCTGAGGAAATTAATGTCTCCCTACATATAAGTATACAAACTTCTCTTCATAGGCTGACTAAAACAAGCCAGGAATGCATGAAGCAATTGAAACAGAAGGTGATAAACAGTTAGGTTAAAAATTGATAGATTGAGAATAGCTTCAGTTATGTGGAGACAATCTTGTTTCTACTAATAACTCCAAGAAAACTCCGCTTGATTGGAAGCTATACGTACTTTCCAGGCATCCTGCAACAGGCAGTCAGCCTCCAAAATGCCTTTATAGTGGCAGCTTTAACAAAGTTCCCCCCTGGGTATTCACCAGGACAGTATCAGTGTGCTGGGTGGGTTTTTTTTGCTGCTCTAGCTATATATTGCAGCCACATAAGCTGTCTTTCTGTGCTACACTGATAAGAAAAAGCTGCAAGAATTCTTCCCTTGTAGGAATTCATTGATCCCTGGATTCTATAGCAACATATCCTGAGCTGCTCTGTGTGACCTCAGTGCGAGACACACCAATGCAAACGTCACAGGTTTCAGACAATGCAAGAGGGTGGAGAATCATTCTTAGAAATACTTATAATACTTATTTTGTGAGTATGGGCAATCTCATGTCTCCATAAATGAAGAGATGTAGCCTGATCAGATATTCAAATACTCCACAATGTATAGTGATTTCAGCAGAACAGTGCTCAATTATTGTTGTCATGCTTTGAATTCACTGGATTTTCCAATAGTTGTTCCAAAATTCTTTTCTGTCAAGTACATTAATTTTCATCTAGTGACATCGGAAAACAAAGTGAATTTCCTATTGGTAAAAAAGGGTTTGCACCCACTGATCTCCACCAGCCCCTCTCTGCACTTAGTGAGAACAAGACTATAAGAAGTCAGTTTGCTGTTGATTAACTGGTTCAGGGACAGGATATTTTTCATTGTCCATCACTCCTTCATGTAAGGAACATCTATTTCCAACCATCCTATAATTATTTTTCAATTAAAAAAAATCACTATTCTTACATCATCATTTAATCTCTCTGAAAGTCAGTGGGCAGGTCACTCAAGGCAAAGCTCTAATTGACTGCCAGGCTTTCTTATTCAGAGACAGTAGTCGAAGCATATATAAAGGAGCATGGTAAATGCCTGTCTCAAAGAAGATGACAAATAGGTCAACCTTAATTTAGGCCTCACTGAAGGCATCTTTAAAAATAGCTGTCTGCAGTCACAGAGTGCCACACCTCAGTCATTTATTGAATGTGTGCTCTCTGCAATATAAACCTAATTGCAGAAATGATCCATCCAGCACAACATAATTTAAGACTAACAGATTGCATTGTAACAGAAGTTTCTGGGGTTTGCTGTGCTCCTGCTGGCTCCTACAGGTCTTCAGAAGAGGACCATTCACACCAACACTGCTAATAAGTGACAAATTGGTCAGTCCTGCCCCTGCTTGGCACATTATTGTCCACAGTCTATTTTCACTGGCTACATTTGGACTACAAACGATCACAACTGAGACAAGACACACAACCCTTCAGACCTTTGCTGTGTCATCAGCTGAGTGTCAGACCCATCACATCAAACTGACTGTTCTGCCAACATACATCAGCTTGTATAATTCCATGGTATCATGTCCTGCTTGAGAAAAGGTAAAGAATTAATTGTCATGATCAAGCTAAAGAAATGCAAAACTTTGATTCCAGATATTGCTAATTAAAGCCAATTTTTAAAATCTTTCTAAAGAAAGTCAATAAACTGTTACAATGACTGTTTATTTTATCTCTATTTACTGTTCGAATTATTGCATATTGCATACATATATAATATTATTTTCTTATTTTATTTATTTTTTTGCAAGCTTGGAAACATTATTCCTCTTTAAATGAATACCAGCCAGACCATACAGACCACACTTCAGCAACAAGATCTTCCTTCTTTTCTGACACCTGGGAATATTGCTATGGTGTTAACGACTCGTACCTTTTGAGAACATTAAGAGCAGCACACAGGCTATAGGAACAAGAGACAGTGCAATTTTAAAAGTTCTGAAGCTGCAATCTTGTAGCTCCGCAATACAGCAGTGCCACTGACAACAGGAGGCCATGAGCTTCATGCTGGATTTGCAAAGCTTCAGTCCTGAGGCTTGTCAGCTGTGCTCTGCCTGAGCATATCTTTACTGCAATTGGAATAGCTGTGTTTGTGATTCCTCTAACTGACCAGTTCAATACCTCTAATTCATCTTACTCCTGTTTATCTTTGAACAACTGCAGTTTTATACAGATAGCTGTAAAAAGCAGGTACTCAATGTATAATAAGATACTTATGAGACTAACACAGTGATATAGTATGAAGAGATAGAGGCCTGGTCTGATATCAGGGGCCTTAAGAAGATAACTGTGTCTTAAAACACAGGAGGTGGTATAGAGGATTTCAGGAATGGGATGGTAAGAAACGAGGTACAGACTTGGCACTCGTAACTACGAACTCAGCCATAGACAGTAACAAAATGCAGACCTGGAAAAAAATGGGTTTAGAGGTAGCTGAGAAAACAAAGAAACAGTATCTAGTACATGTAAAATGCAATATACATTATAAATCCAGATGTATCATGGAGTTGCAGACCAACATAAAAATAGCACAGGGGTAAAAATGTGTTAGCAAATGTATAACAATGATCCCAAATGGTGGATCCTAGAGGAAGAAGGAACCATCAATATGAACATTCTATTCCTCCTGGCACAGGACTCCAGCTGCTGACAACTTATGGTAACTACCCCACCAGAACCAAACCATTGACCTTGGGACACAAAGGAGCAGTGGAAGGGTGAGCATAACCCTCCAAAATGGGGAGAAGCTAAAAATTATTTGCAAAGCAATTTAACTGCATTATTATTCTTTCTTTTCCCGAAACATAGCTAGACTAATAATGATTCCTGAATTAGACTGCTAAAATTTCAACTATACTAATTTTTAAAAGCACATATATATGATAAATATATATATATATATCTAGAAATGTGTGCATTTTCATTGTCTGTAAACAAGATTTGGAATGTATCTAACTACAGATTCCATTGCTGAGGCAAACTCAACACTATCTGTAGTTGCTTACGTTGCACAATGGAGATGGAGGCAGACAAAGGACAGTAATGAAATTACAACAAGCCTAAATTTTGAGCAAAACTGAGTAGGTCCTGTTACAGCTTAAGTCAGGGATCATGTCCTGACTGGCAGAAGTTAGAAATATAGGTCAAAATATGACAGTAGACAATGAATTCAACTATGGAAGTAAAACATTAAGAGATGTTTTTAGTTCGGTAGGAAATTTGAGGACTCAAATATAAAATATTTTAAAATTACTAGTTTCGCCATTACCGTTCTCACCATCTCCTGTCGAGAACAGTTGAACACAGAGTATTCATATGATTTAGCTTCCTGCAAGTCAATAAACAAAATTAATTAGAAGAGCTTTATTTCAAACTGCTGTTGTCTGTCTAGACAAATTGAATGATGAAACCTTCAGTTGAGAAGTTTTTTAATTCAAGTGCATGGTGAATTCATATAGTCAAAACCAAATATTCTCAAGTGGCTTCCTCTTTTCACATCTCCTGAAATGGAGTCATTCAGAATTGCTGGCTCTTTCTAAATGCAGGGTAGAACTAATACATGCTAAAATTGTGTATATTACTCAGTTTGGGGAAGTCACTGCTAGAAGTTTTCATGGTTTTAGGAAGGAAATTTGTTGGCCTTTCTTCTTTAACTAACATAATGACCTAAGTTCCATAACTAATCATCAACTTTCTTGATATGAAATACCAATAATCAGGCAGTAACCCTACAAGTTACAAGGACTGTAAAAACAGCCTTTAAGTACATTATTCTGTGACAGTAAACAGGAATTACCTTACAGAATAAAACTAATTTGTCCAGTGTCAACATTTGATTATTCAGGGATATAAAACAAGACTGTGTAATGATCCAGATAGAGCACAACATATGTAAATCAGGCTACAGAATACACACACAGTACAGTCTCCTAAGTACTTGTAATCAGATGACTGTAGAAAGTAAGTGCATGAATAATAGAAGGCATGATACTACATAATCTCAGGTACCTCACTGCAGCCAAGCAAACTGAAGGAAAGGCCTACATAAGTCACAGTTTAGACTAACTCACAAGTAATCATGAGAAAATGAGCTCTGAACCTTGAAGGATAGTAGTTATGCAGTGGACTGGAGCTCAGGAGATGGAGAGTCCATTCTCAAGTTTGCTGATGATTTGCTGAATGATATTGAGCAGCTTATTTTTGGTTTCTGTGTTTCCCTAAAGAGGCTTTACCAACATTTTCTATACAAAATTTAGCCTTATAGAAATTATCCATGTCAGAAATATGATGGACACTGATCTCCTTGGAGAGCATCTACGTACTAATGCCATAAAATACTTAACAGCTTAGGTAATGAATCTTGTGCAGCAACTAATTGCACTACATGGAAAACGCATCAGCTCTTTCCTTCAAGAGTCAGCATGTCAGTTCCACTGCAGGCATGAAGGGAAAAAGAAATTCCTAGTGAAGACTGGGGAAGCAACAGAAAAGATCACCGATTTCCTGCTTTAAATCAAAGCCTTGGTGGTTGCAGCTGCACATGCCACCAACCCACTGCTTGTCTGCTCCTCAGCTGGCCACCGGCTAGTATTCCATTTTTCAGAGTCACAAAAACAAGCACAAAATTTCCTTCAAAGTTAACAGAGCTAAAAATACACTAAGAAAAACACAATAAGAGTAATTAATCATACTCTATTTATCAACAAAAATAATGCCACCAAGTATGAATTAACACCACATAAATCCAGACAAAATATAAACAATGTCAATTCAAAACACACTTGAAACAAAGGCATTCAATGCCTTATTTCTAAGGCATTCAGTGCACTCTGACAATTTAGAATTATATGACATTTCTGAAAAAAATATATTAAAACCGGTTACTTTAAGTGTAAATCGGTTATATGCTATTTTAGTGGAAAATTATGAGAATTCATACACAATTTGAGTAGAACATATCAAGGTTGAATTTAAATGAAGAATTTTTGGATAAAATATCCGTGTAATCATTTCTACCGGCAGTCATATATAGCATGGATTTGCTTTGTAATCCATCAGATTTAACCATACTGCATTCCCTTTCTCCATCCCAGTAAGGCAAAACTACCACTCAACTAAAATAGAATTGATTTTTAGAGGCAACAATGCAGGAAATGCATCATCTATGGTGATTCATGGTGCAAACTGCAGCTACCTGCTGGTAATACCTTAGGAAGGACATGTCTTGACCCTTAAGAGACCTTTGCTCTCAGTATTGTGCCACTGTATAGATGCAAAGGCAGTACCTGATGACTTTGGCATCATGTATATGTGAAAAGAGGGTAGATTTTATTACTATGGTTATTATTTTTTACATTGTCCACTGGGCCCTTTTTCACTGCTTCATAATTCAGGATGTTGAAGTCACACATTATAGGTAAAATTATACACTTAAATTTTTAAGAAATTAATGCCAATTAGCTATTTAAAACAAATCATTGAGAGTGGGGCAGAATATAAAGAAAAAAGTACATGACATATACCTGTATCAAATAACTTCTGAGTAATGATAACTATGTTAATAATTGTGAACAGAGATAATAAAACTATATCCCCAAGTGCATTCTGGTTATTCGCAACAGTTATGATTGCCACAGTGGCAACTGTAGAGAAAAGCCTTTGTAAGTATTCCTTACTAAACTGTAGACAAAAACATAACTTCTCTGCTACTGCAGTGAGGAAAGTTTATCTACATTTAATATAAGGAATAAATATTGACATTCTGGAAGTGCTATTAAGTACTACAGTTTTTATGAGAAGCAAAGCATGTATTTAATTCAGTCTGTTAAACAGTAAACAAATGTGTATAAATGTGCATGACACAATTTATGTACAGAGATCTGTACAAGGTGTGGCGAAAGATAGACGTATAATATGAAGACATTTTGAAACAGCAGTAAAACCTGCTTCTTTTAGAATAACAAAGATTTCAGCTATGCCAGCTGCAAATAATGACAATTAACATGTCCCACCAGCATTAAAATTTACTATTATATAAACATAAGAAGTGAAATTCCTTCTAAATATTAAAATCATACTGATGATGTTGAATCTGTTTCTAATTCTGCTAGAGTGAACTCACACATATTCTCTGCGTGGTCATATTACAAAGCTCTTTTTCTTCCCACAGAAGACATATATGGACACAAATAAGGTTACTGAACAATCAACCCAGAAAACCTGACTGTGCAACTCTTTTAAAAAAAATATTCCAAAAATAGAAGGAATTTACTGTTGAGAATTGTGTTTTTTCCTAACGTGTAAAACTGGAAGCATCTTTCCCAACACTCCCTGTAAAGTGCATATGCTGTAAACAAAACTGTAGAGTATCATCCTGAAATAACAAGTGAGGTCTCTTGAACCTGTCCCACATTGGTATTCCATCTGGATGCAATTTCATGAGCAAGGCTTGACTCTTTGGTAATCAGTCTCAGCTGAAGTACAGGCAGGTTGGCTTCACTGGAACAACTGGAACAATTCCAAACCCTCTGTTCAGAATCACTTGTTCTCTTCTTTTGCTGGATAGGTCTTTGTTCCCTTTGGATAGTAGAGATACTGGGGCGGGGGGGGAGAAGAAATTGTATTTAGAAGTAAGAAGTAAGAATTTCCCACTATTCACACTCACCGGGTACAGGATTGATCTTTGTGCTATGAACAGGAAGCTGATGTATGAGCATGATGCAGAAGCCAAAAGAACCTCAGAAGTCCATCAAAAGAAATGGTTTCAGTTCAAAGTTTATGACAGTTTGATATAGAAATCTCTGGGTGAAATTCTATCATTTATGCTACACACAGGGAATTAGTTTGTCTAATGATCCTCTGACTCAAAATTTATGGACTAGTCTGCACTGCACACAAACAGAATTAGAGCAGCATGGTGCAAAGGTCTCCCACAGATAATCAATGAAGCCTGAATGCAACATAATGTATTTGTGGGCCAGCTTTAACTTATGTTGCTGATGTAAGATCTCCAGACTTCATCACTATGGAGAATTAGTAGAAAGCAAGTTTTTAAACACCACTTCTTTCTCCTTTTCTAATTCCTCTGTAGGCTGCTGCATAGAAAATTAGCACAGAAAGTGAAGGAGCTGCATCTGTCAGCTTCATATTGGTGAAACCTGTGTCATAATTGAGATGTATTATATTATTATTCTCTGAAAATATGATGTAAAGACCTCTCATAATCAGTGCTGTGACAAAATAAAATAGGTTGTTTCAGTTTTGTCTCAAAACTCTACCGGTCCCCAATCCAAGACCTCTTCTGAAATTTTCCCTTACTACCTGTATACAAAATATATAACTCAGATATCCAAAGACCTTTCAGACATTCCTCTACACACATGGTCCCTCAGGAAGCAGTGCTGTTCTGATTACTGAAGTACTGAAGGATATGGAAGTATTCCAGAAAAGAGGAAAGGAAAAGTATGAAAAATCGTTTATAACTTTGCACACACACTTCAACACATGCAGGTAGAAATCTCTAAGCTGAAAGACTGCTATTAAAGTCATAAAGTCAAGTTCACTTAAGGAAAAGCAAAACATATAGACTGAAGGTTGACAGTAAACTTCCATTCAGCCTGATATGCGGATAACGTAATCCTTGACGGGGCACTGTATCTGAGCAAAAATTGGAATCATAGAATGGTTTTGACTGAAAGAGGCCTTTAAAGATCATGTAATCCAATTCTGCTGCCATGGGTAGAGATGTCTTTCATTACATTGGGTTCCCAAAATGCCATCTAACCTGACTTTGAATACTTCCAGGGACAGGGCATCCTCAACATTTCTGAGCAACCTCTGCCAGCATCTCACCACTGTCATCAGAAAAAACCCACATCTTCCTTAAGCCAAATATATCTGCTTTAAGTTTAAAACCCTTATGCTGTTGCTACAGGCCCTGGTAAAAAAATTATCTTTATAAGCCCCCTTTAAGCATTGGAAGGTTGCAATAATAGCTCCCTGGATCCCCTTTTGTCTCTCTTGTACTTTCTTGGTGAAATCTGAAATCCTTGCTATAACACACAAGTTAATAAAGAAAACAGCACTAGATTTTTTTTTTTTCCAATATGGGCAAGCAACACAGAACAAAGCTTCTTACCATCCAATAGCTTTTTTTCAGTGCTGTAAAGGTTAAAATCTTTCAGCTCCTTCCATGACACAGATTTCTAGAACTACAAGACTCCATGGAAACATGGAAACCTCAGGAGACTGAGGTGGTTTACAGATAAAATTATGCAGGAAAATAAACAGTTATCCCTTCTTTTTATGTAATTTTCACCCGATCTGTTCTAAATAAAAGTTTCAAATTAACTTTCAAAACCTGAGTTGAACCTATGATGAATTATCTTTATGGAGTACCATGTCAGAAACATGAAGATCTGAATTCCCCTAATCAGTAAATGGAGGTCTGTTAGCAAAAAGGGAGTATTCAAGGACAAGGGACACAATTACAATACTTAGAGGAAAACTGTGCCTGTTAGCGCTATCCTGACATCCTAGAATAGCTTTAGTTTTGTCTTGCACTACTACAACAAAACAGCTACCTATGTAACAATGTGCAATTCCTCCTCCAGCCGCAGTCATTAAGAAGATCTCGAAACAGGTAAAAAAGAATTTATTTTTGGATGGCCCTGATTTCTGAACACTGAAGCCAATCGCATTTTTATTTCTTCAAAAACTTTCAGATTGTCTTTTGTTTATCCTAAGAGCTCCCGAAGTACCTTTTAACAGCATCTTGCAGTGACATGGAAAGGTATTACATTCTTACCAGCTAAATTGCCCTAGCTGGACTGAACAACTAAAGCCACAAAAACAAACAAACTAATAAACAAAATACCCAAAACCCCTCACTTCCCCTTTATTTCAGCTGAAAGTGTTTATTTCACAGCATTCTGCTTGCACAAGAATGATTCCAGATTACACGGAGCTTTCTGAACCATCTTAAGTAGGAAGGTGCCTTCTTACTTGATGTTCTTTGACAGACTTTATGCAAGAAGTCCACCAAGCAGATACTTCAGACATACAGAAGGCATTCTCAAAGTCTTTTCCTCAAACTGGTAGAAAGACCTGCTTCAGAACTGCAAGAGCAAACCCACCTTATCTTGGCCAAACAAGTCTGTGATGACAGATGCTTCTATTCAGAGAAGGAGAGCTCAGGGCATGTGATCTTTTCAAGGAATCAGAGCCATCTGCCTGCTGTTGAAAACAGTCATTCCCACAGTCCAAATGCTGACAGACAGCTTCATAAACATGCACTTTTTCTACAGTCTGTACTTCAGGCATTTCCACTGTCAGGAGATCACTTAATTTTGTGTATCCATCACTGAACTGTATCAATGACTTGGTACCTACCAGTCAGCCTAAACTCAGGCCAGATGCTCTTTCATTTTATCCAACAAGAAGTGAAGTGCACCTTTCCATATATCTCATTGCTAAAGAGAATCTTCAGCTGAGTGAGGGGAGAGGTTCTGCAGCAATGGTAGTCATACCAAATGATCGGATTATTCTGCTACTTGCACCAGATAGATGCCTGGATCACTTCTCTGTTCTACACAACACAATGTCATGAATAACAGCCAGATTATACATCTTTTATACCTAGCAGTCCCAAGACTAGTCAAATCTACCAGTCTTAATGCTAACAAACTGCTAGAAAGTGATAAATAGTTTTCTGTTACAGTCCCTATCACATTCTAATTCATAGGGGAAAAAAGCCTTACAAAAAGAAAAAAAAAAAAGAAAAAAAAAAACCGAAACGAAAAGAAAAACTACTAACCAAAGTGGGAAGTCTGCTTTGTTATGGTATTGTAATACCAGAAAAAAAAATTCCAATTCTTTCTGGTTGTCATTCAGGTCATCCCTGAAGTGATCAGAACATTTCTGTAATTCTCTGAAAATACAGTTAATAGTAAGTTTTTCACCGGCCATTTGATTTTGACATGCACGGCTGCTAATACCCAAGGATCTAAGGCATATATTTTTCCTAGTTCATAAGGCATCGTTTATCTAGATTTCAACCATTACCATGAAGCCTGGCACATGTATCTTCTGAGTGCAGGCAATATTTGTGTGGCTGTAACAACCTGAAAAAAATCATGTCTCTAGCAAGTGTGAAAGGTGCCAGTGTGACTATCGCCAAATACAGCAGCAAACCCTATCCACCAAGTGTCTTTTAATCCATCTCTTGGCCAAATGTTTCAATGTCAGTGGAACTCTCCATATTAATCAATAGGACAAGTATTAGTCACTGCCCGACCCTAGGAGTTGGATGATGTTGAAGGTAGGATCAATTGCTACAGCAGGTTTTCATGTTGCTTCTAATGACCTAGGAAAGATAGGCCGATACCGCCTCTTAGTGGAAGGACAGCTACCTCAAAAGGTATGGTGAACGCTGCCCTGTGAAAACAGCGCCATCCTTACAGTGCCACACAGACCCACAGCTGGCAGCCATCAGAACTGCAAGGGGTGAGTCAAAAACTGTTCCAGCCACGGATGTTTAGAAATTAGAGAAAAGGGAAAAAAAAAAAAAAAAGGAAAAAAAAAGGAACAAAAAAAAAAAAAAAAAAGAAAAGGAAATAATAATAAAAATAGGAAAAAAGTACTGAGGAGTTTTAGCAGACTTTCTTACCTCCTTGAGTAGAAGTACAATTCAACAGAATACTGGTATGACTAACAAACACTGCTGGCCAAAACAATCTTCTTTTGTATGTGTAAGAAGTAGGAATCAACATGTATAACCATTTGGAAGAAGAAAACAATTATCAGAAAATGCCTGGCAACATTAGCTGGAAGGGATGCCAGGAGAGAATAAAAAGTAGCAGTGTCTTAAATCACCGGACATCACTAGAGTCAAAAAATCCACTTTAGATTCCAGGAGTGTTGGAGCTGTGTACTGTCATCCATTGTCTGGTTTGGTATGTTCTAGAACATTAAAAAAACATTAACTAAGCTAAGTACAAATTTGAATCCGTTAGTCATCTAACACATTTAAAGAGGTGCATTAACATTGAAGAATACTTAATTAACATGGTAAGAATTTGAAGATAGAAAAAGCTCCAGTAATGCATTTCTATTTTCAAATTATGGACCACAGACCCAATATAAATGAGGGCTGCCTCAAGAAGGCACAGTTCAGAATTTGCTGTCATTCCTGAGCTATATAATCCTTCTGTGAATAATACCTTGAGCTATTCTTTGAGTAGTTAAAAATGCATAGATATCATTAGAGCTAGACTTGACAGTTTTCCTCTTCATGAAAATAGCTCTTAATAACTACATGAATAGTTGCTTCTCTAATTCTAAAAATTCAATAACAATGGAAAAGATTGTATTGAAAGTTAAGAAAACTAAATGTGACAACAGATAAATACATGCATTTGACTATGAAGTCTATTTCCTTCTTGTATTTCTATCATTTTTCTTCCTACAAATCTAATGTTGGAACAACATTTCTTACAAACAGACCTATGGTCATACAAGCTTGCAGTGCTTTTGGCTGGAATAGAGTTACATTTCTTCATAGTAGTTTGTATGGTGCTTTATTTTGGGTTTGTGCTGAAGACCATGTTGACAACACACCCGTGTTTCAGTTACTGAGTCTGGGAGGGGACACAGCCACGACAGCTGACCCCAGCTGATCAAAGGCCCATTCCACACCACATGGCATCATGCTCTGCAATAAAAGCTGGAGGAAAAAAGGAAGGGCAGGACAGGATATTTGGAGTTATGGCACTTGTCTTCCCAAGCAATTGTAAGATGTGATGGAGTCCTGCTTTCCTGGAAATGGATGAGCATCTGCCTGCTGTTGGGAAGTAGAGATTGAACTCCTTACTTTACCTGCATATGCAGCTTTTGCTTTACCTATCAAACTGTCTTTATCTCAAGCCAAGAGCCTCCTCTCTTTCCTTCTTTCTGTTGTCTCCTCTGTCCCACTGCAGGGGAGGGAGCAAGTGGCTGTGTGGTACTGAGCTGCCCATGGGGGTTAAACCACGACAGAGCTGCAGCACTCAGCTGAACACAACTCCCCTCTGACCAGTGTTACTTTTGTTTATTTATAATAAAACTTCTTTTCATATAACTGAGTTCTGCTCAGATAAGGTCTCTTCATGCAATTTATTAAAAAATAGATTTCTGCATAAATTTGGGTATTACATGTGTACTTCAATATAAAAAAAGCATGATGAAATTTTGAAACCAATACTCATTGTCCTATTCACATAAATATCCACACAAAAAAGGAGCCTGCCTTTCGTGCACTATAATATTAAATCAGAAAGCAAAGAAGAGAGAAAGTGGCACAATGGATGTGAATGGAATAATTTTGAAACATTACAGGGGTTTTTTTGCATGTTTATCCAGTTTCTGCATAAATAAGTAATACAATTGAAGTGCTGAGTAATTTCGGGGGATTAGTGATAAATGGGCACAAGTTGATTATTCAAGATAAAGCTGAGGGTCATTATCCTCAGCTGGTCATTAATCCCCATGAAATAACTGGTATTGAGATAGTAATTACTATTATAATGAAAATTAAAAAAAAAAAAAAGCATGACATTTTTCTTATGAAGCTGTGACACTTTGTAAAGAATTCATGTTCTCTCATCACCTGACTAAGTTACTTGAATAATTTCTAACCCTTTATACAGCTCATTGGCCCTACTACAATTTTCACGTCACTGCCTCACTTAAGGTTTGTTTTCTCATCTTATATTCTTGGAATTTCACCAGGGCACAGCAAGAGGCAACAGCAATGGGAAAGAAAGACACTGCACACAAATACCCCCAAAACCTGAAAATAAATAAAACATATTTTCAGAATGTTCTCTCTATAAAGTATGCTCCACAATAAAGTAAAAGACTATATTATTATGATATGTAGCCATTTATTCTGATTTAATTGTGCTTTTAGCCATAGTACAAATGTCCCAGTTCTTTATTCCAAACCAGAATTCAGCTTGCAGCCTTACAACACATGGAACTGTCCAGTCAACTTGGCCAGAAACCATGTAGAAGTTTGGCCTTAAAATGAAGAAATATCTTAAACATTTGCAACTTCACAAATTAAGTTTGTGGTGTTTTGATGTGCCTTCTGAGGACTTTTGAGCCTTTGGAGTTTTTTCTTCCCATTTCTACTAGAAAAGCTGGAAACGTATTATGGGCTGAAGGGAAGGCAATTTGTTTCCTGCTAGAAGCACTGTCATTCTGTTCCCACTGAGAAAGACCCACACATGCTGCATCATTACAACTTCCCATCTTAGAAAATGAAAAACTCAACCTAAAATAAAAGCTTTTAACCTAAGTTAAGGAAGTTTAAAAATAGGTGTGCTGCCCTATATGTTGCTCAAGCAAACAATATATAGATATTCAGTACTCCTAGTACTTTTTCTAAAGCTTCTCTGCGAACACTTTTCTAAGAAAGGGATCCCAAGAAAGCCACAGGATGTACTAAGTTTCTGCCTGAAAATTTGAAGTTGCTTCTGAAATGTTTCACTGTGTATAGAAGAGAGAAAATAGAGCAAGGCTCAAAACAGCTTTAGGCAAGAATGGCTGATAGAATGTTGCTGAGAGGGCTACAAACCAATTACTGCATGATGGAATAAAACCAGATAACGGTGGACACCGATAAGTGACTTGCAGTGCAGCCTGGGAGACCGATTTGTACCTCTAGCTTGCTTAAGCTGCTGGGGAGTTTGAGGTGAAACCTAATGATTCATGTCTGCTAGCCAAATGAATCATTCAACACTGGACAGCTATCAGAACTGCACTGTTTGGCTATTTGGAGAGACTGAGAGCAGCAAAAAAAAAAAAAAAAAAAAAAACCAAAATGAAATAAAACCCAATTGCTCAAGTTCTGAAAGCTCTGAATGGCACCAAACAGAACACACTTCAAAAACATGGCAAGTTCTCTGGAAATATAGTCAAGTTTTTGACAGCCAAGGCCAAAGTGTGGTCTGTCAATTTTCTGGAAGAAAAGGAAAAACTTAATAAGTTATTTGGGAGCAGAACCTTGTCTGGGAAACAATTAATGTCATAGTGATAGGGGAACCAAACAAAACTATGCATCATGGCAAATAATAGGATTCCAAAGTGTATTGGGTTTGCATGACCAGGTTTTGGTACTCGGGGGGGCTACAGGAGTGACTTCTGTGAGAAGCTGCCAGAAGCTTCCCCCATGTCCAGCAGAGCCAATGCCAGCCGGCTCCAGGATGGACCTGCTACTGGCCAGGCCATGCCAACCAGAAATGATGGTAACACCTCTGTGATAACTATTTAAGACAAGAAAAAAGTTATTGTGCAGATTTAATTGCACTCAGAGATGAGAGGAGTGGGAATATGTGAGAGGAACAGCTCCGCAGACACCAAGGTCAGTAGAGAAGGAGAGGGTGCCCCAAGTACTGGAGCTGAATTCCCCTGGAGCTCGTGAAGCAGCTGTGCACCTGCAGCCCACAGAGGTCAACAAGAGTGCAGAGATCCACCTACAGCCCATGGAGGAGACCCATGCTGGAGCAGCTGGATGGCTGAAAGGAGGTTGTGACTCTGTGGGAAGCCTGTGCTGGAGCAGGCTCTGGGAAGGGATCTGCTGACCCATGGAGAGAGGAACCCACACTGAAGCTGGTTTGTTGGTAGGAATTGTGACCCTGTGGGTCATGAAGGATTGCATCCCATGAAAAAGTGACCCATGCTGGAGTAGTTCATGAAGAATTGTAGCCTGTGAGATGGAGTCACACTGGAGAACTTCATGGAGAACTGTCTTCTGTGGAATGAACCCCATGCTGGAGCAGGGGCATGACTCTTCTCCCTGAGCAGCAGCAGGAACAGTATGTGATGAAGTGACCATAACCCCATTCCCCCTTTCCCTGCACCACTGCAGGGGAGAAGGGGGGGTGGGGGAAGAAAATGTTTTTAAGGTTTGTCTTACTTCTCATTGCCCTGCTCTGATTTTTTGGTAATAAATTCAGTTAATAACCTGATTCAAGTCTGTTCTGCCCATGACAGGAATCAGTGACCAATCTCTCCATGTCCTTATCTCAATTCCTGAGCCTTTGGTTATATTTTCCCTCCCCTGTCCTGTTGCAGAGGGCAGTGATGGAGTGGCTTACCAGGTGGATACCTGGCATGAGCCAGGTCAACCCACCACAAAAACAGAAAATCAAGTTGCTGGTGACAGACCAACAACAGGGTTGCAGTATGACTTTTTTATCTGCCAGCTAAAGCCAGGACATGCTACAGTGACACACATGCAGTGGAGTTGGTCAAAGTTTACAGTAGCTGTTAGATGCACACCACTAAAAATTCTAAGACATAAACAAACAATTAAAAAAGTCAAATCTAGACAACACAAATCTTACCTTATAAGGAGATTCATACCTATGAGAACATTTCACATCATTCCTCCCAAATTCACTCCAAAATCAATTTTGTCTTTGCTACAAGTCCCATGACAGAACCAGAAATCAGCACTGATTGTGGATGACATAATATATCTCCTTTAAAATAATTTTTTTAGAGATTAGAATCTTAAGTTAGTCTTCTGCAGAACAACTGCCCTCTAGGGAATTCTAGCGTGGCAGAAAAAAGGGCAGTCCTCAATAAATTAGGGGAAAAAGACTGCTAACTATTTAACTGCTGTTAATCTCATGAGCATTTCTGTGGCACTCCTATGTTACACATTGGAAGTCCTAGCACACGTTTCTGCAGCCTTGAAGCATCCTTTACATTTCAGCCATTACATTTACAGCAATAGGACATGAGGGATTGGAAGGAAGTTGCATTAGGGAAAGTTCATTTTGAACATCAGGAAAGTGTGCTTGATCACTGGAACAGGCTCCCAGGCAAGTGACCATGACACCAATCCTGACAAGAGTTCCAGGAGTGTCTGGATGATGCCTTTAGTCATATAGTTTAGTTTTAGGTAGTCCTGTTACGAGCAGGAAGTTGGACTTGATGATCCTTTATGGGTCCTTTCAAAATGAGACTCTATGATTTCCTTTAATAGATGCCTTTGTAGTGGTTTTTCTAAAACACTCAAGTCCATATTCAGCACATACATGCTTCATTACAGTTAATTAAAGTAAGATGCTTCTCACCAGTCTCTGAGACAAATGTCTATACAACTACAACATATTTATACGTTTACAATAAGACTTGCTAGATTTTGATGGTAAAAATGAGAGTACTTGTCTTTTTTATTTTTCATAAGTAGTGTGATATTATTTCTACTGCACTAAATCCTGGGACCTTGGGATTAGGACAAAAACTTTAAATTTGAAACCACTTATAAACAGATTTGTCAACCCCTCATGGCTGAAAAAGTAATCTGTAAACATAATTCAAGTATATCCTGAAGGTTTAAAGATTGAACTATTATTTTATTTCGGGAGTGTTGAATCATGATTTTTCAATATTTTGAGCTGGCAGCTGCAAGACACTTGCAAGCTGGAATTCCAATTTAATGAGTAGCCTATAGAAATATTCAGACTATCATTAGAAATTTTTCAAGCTTGAGTCAATCCATAACAGAAAGTTTGCAGAGACAAAAAATAACTGAAAAATATCGCTGAGGCAACAGGAACTATAAATTACTAAGACTTTTTAATATTTATATTAGAGGACCAGGGAGTGGGGTGGGTGTATCTTCATTTGTTTTAAAAAACCTAACTGCAGTCTCCCAGGCTTTAAAGTGGTGATTACTGCAAAGACAATAATAGACTTACTTGATGAAAGTAGTTAATGGCTTTTTGCACTAAACAATATTTGAGATATAAATAACAGGATAGCAGATGACAAATATGAGAAATGCTAGGCTTAGGTTGTGGACTGTAATGATATATTTTCTTTCTTGTGTTCATCAAAGTTTTCCTGCAGTAAAGACATACCATGTCCAGGACAAAGCATTTGCCTAGTTTCAAAGACCATTGCATTTTTTTTCATCCCCTGCACTTTCGTGTTAGTAGCCACTTATACTGATTCTTTTTGTGCTGTATGCAGATATTTTATTAAATATATCAGCTTCATCCCTTCAGCCCTGTAATGGTAGAGTATTAAAATATTATTAATTACTTCTATGCAATTAACCTTTTGTTCAGATGTAGTTTTATATGGGAAAAAAATGTGAGGAAATTGCTGCCATACTTCTACTACTCTTTCATCTGAATGAAGAAAACAGATGTGGCCAAAAAAAGCCTTAGATTAGCTACTCTGTTCTACATACATTTCTTCCAGTCCATGCACCCATGTGTTATAATAAACCACATACTGCACTAAGTCTAAAGTGAAACTGCAATCATATAAACAGGAAGATGATACATTTGGTTTTAGCACATCATAATTAACTTTTTTAATTGACTAGACTGACCTGTTAGAAGTGAAACTGTAATAACCACTTTCCTCTAGAACCTCTTCAATTAGAGTCTACAACATAAAAGAACTTAATTTCAGTAAATGATCTTCACTGCAAGTAATAAATTAGTACATATAGGTATACATACAGTTTACCTGCAACTGCTCATATGTCATCCCTTCCACCATGTCAGAAGTGCCAACAATGCCTTAAAGCAAAAGGCAAGTAATGTTATACTACTGAATTTGGAATTTATGCTCCATTATAAATTTCTTAGCAGTTCCACTACAAATATAATGACACGAGAGGTGCTTCATTATCAGCAACTTCCACTGACCACAAGGAACCCCTGAAAAGCTGGGGTCATCTTAAGGCATGGTGTGAACATTTGATGCAAACATTATGAAAGCATTCTAACCAATGGAAAATAAAAATGTAATGAAACAGAACACAGAAGTGCAACTTTCTTAATTTTTCCCCCTTATAATTTACAGTGAAATGGGCACACAGCCAGCAGCAATTTGTGAGGACAAAAGTATTGTCTGCAGGTGAAGAGATTCCATAATTACAGATAATGAGCATCTCAAAAATTGCATTGTTGTCTCTGGGAACAAAATAATGCTCATATTTAAAGTGATTGTTAGGGACTAATTTCCTACTCAAATATCACCTTTGACACCTAGTATTAATTTCGCTTTTTGCAATAAGCTGTAGAACTGATATTCTAGTTTCAACACAAAGCCCATCTCACTTCTCTTTCTGGCACCACAGATTTTAATGTTACTATCTCCTGCAGTCCATGGACTGCAATAGAGCTTTTCCAGAATTTAGAAGAATGTAAATGGCACAGTTATCACAATACATTTCCCTTACGTCCCTTGTGCAAAGAAGTGCATGATGAAACAAGTCTCTGAATCAGGAATTGTTCCCCATCCTGGGTGATGTCACAGCTGTAAGGTTGATTAAAAATGGTCTTATTCATTTGTCATGCTGGGTATCAGTTGTCCAAAGTATATTTGACATATATATTGTTATATTTTCTATATACATATACGCACAGACACATATGTATTTTTCCGCTCATGTTTGTATGGCTTGCTCTAGCTACATAATTAACCCATTATACTTGTTTCAAACAAGACAAAAGAACAACATCGAATTTAAGCAAGATTTGTTTCAAAAACACACGCAAGGACAGGTAAATCCTAAGTATGACATTTTTGGTTACAAATATTTCTACTAATTTTCATGAAGGAACCATGAATTATTTGCACCTTTGATATTTCTTTGTCATTCCACAGTATACTCTCTTCAATTAGTAGACAGTTCCAGCAGAGGTAAACTGCATATCTTGAAACAAATTAAATAAAACAAACAACAAAAAAAGATAACGAAAATCAGTATAGTCAGCATAACTTTATTGTCTTTAAAGACAGATCTTGGAGCAGCAATTCCTTCTTCTTTGATAGCATACACTTTATTAGAATATATATATCACTACAAAAGTTTTGATGCTTTGTTTACCTTTTCTATCATTTGGGAGCAACATATTTCCACCTGAAGAAAGAAGTACTAGATGCCAATCTGCTGTGAAGATGTTGAGCTCAATCAATTCAGGAGAACCTTGCAGCAACTGAGGGGAAAAAAAGAAGAAAGACAACTGAAATTTCCATCTTTTCTTTTTGCCAAAACTTCAGACTTGTCCGAGGCACTTTACCCTTTCCTAGGTTTCCTAGTGCAATCAGAAGAGAGTTCAATACATTTTAGATTAATGAAAAAGTGGTGAATACAGTTATGAACATTCTGCCTTCTTTTCTCCAGAAACACTGACTGAACACTGCAAGCAGACAATCTGCACTTAGTATAAGCACTGAGTTCTTCAGACTATCTGAATAAAATGCCATAAAGACACATTTGTGTGAAGATTAGCAGGGAAGTGTATTCTCTTGAACCAAGGACAGAAGCTGCTGATGACTGCTTTTCAAAATGGGGGCTTCAGGTGAAACTCTTAGACCATATTCAAGTAGTATAATTCCCATTAGAGGGATCCCAGCACTTCTGAAACCTGAAAGTTAGCTCAGCTACTTGATCATATGAACAAAGTTTACCAACAGTAAACTTAAAAACATCTAGTTTTGAAAACATCCACTGGCAATATTCTGACAGGAAAGTCCTTTGTGTGCAGGATAGAAATTCCAGTTATGCATTTCTCCAGCACAATAACAGTTTTACAGTTTACAAAAAAAGAAGAATCTCTCTTGCTGGAAGACTTTTACCCCACCAGTGATCAGTGGAGGAATCTTTTTTGTCTGTAATTCTAATAAGGTTTTCTAATTTGGCATAGTTAAAATCCCATTATTTTTAATTTTATTTGCAGAAATTGCACAACCTCATAACATTTGCTGAAAGAGTTCAACCTAATTCTTTTCTCTATTTAGGTTCCTCTCACTATCTCAAAATGATACCCATGTAATGCAGTGCATTCATGGTGGTGATTTTGGTAAATCATGTAGCATTCCCTAATGCTTATCAATTCTCCAACCTTCTAACTGCACTTCTTGTTGTTGCTATTAACAGTTTTTATAACTATTTCCTTCAAGTTAGAAATGCCCACAATTGCAAAAAACATTTCAAACATTTTAAATTTGCTACCATTTACACTTTAAATAGCCTATTTCTTCCCTTTTATTCAGCTTTAAATGTAGTAGTTTTGAAGTTAACACCATTTTACAGTTGGTAACACTTATAAATAGTTTCCTTTATTTCTGGACACTTGAAAATTAGCTTAATTTTATAAAAAATACTTCCTTTTTTTACTATATTTTGGGCATCCTTTCCTGAAAACATCAACTCAATACACAAAGAGCAGATATTTCTTAGATTTAACATTTTGGCTGAAATACAGGAATTGTTTAATACAAATTCCAACTTGATATACAATTTTCAAATTGGCACAAAACCAATAGCTCAGAAAGAAGCATCTTTAACTATCTTTCTAACGTATTACCAACATAAACAAAAGTAAGTACTAAGTAGCTGCCTTCCATGAAGTTTAAACATCTGAGGTTAACTATTACAAAAGCATGGGAAGGATCCATCAGTCTGTTTTGCAGAAAACAATGATGCAGAAGATGCCACAATTCAGTGCCAGGAAGTAACAATCAAATTAGGTTACACAGTATAGAATTATATGAATGAGAATAAATCAACTTAGTCATCAAATTTTAGGTATAATAACATATCTAATAACTGCTTTGTCATCAATTCAGAAATTAAATATCTTAGCTTCACAGTCACCCACAGCAGACAGACGCTAAGGAAGTAATTTTCAGAGTCTTTGCTGATTACAGTCTTCTAAGGAGATTTTTGAAGGAACCTGTAGAAATCCTGATATTAGTTGTTAGCTCTTTCTCTGTTGGAGAGCATCCAACATGGCACTGGAAAACATGCCAGCATGGTTCTTCAGGCAGGCCATGCTTGCAGATCTGCAGTGATTTTAAACTGATGACACTAAACTGTTGCTTACAAGCTATAGGACAAGGTGTATTATATTCAAGGTCCTCTGGGACATTGTTTTCTTAAAATTAATGGTTTGAGTAGGAATATATTCCGAAACATGAAAAACATTGAGAAAGCATTAACAAAATAAGATCTTACATAAATTAAGAGCTTGCACACTCTCTAGTTCCAATCGCCTTCCTCTTGTCTTTATGAGCTCTGATGAGATGAAGTCTGGTTTTGTGTACTAGAAGCTAGCGCATCCTTTCCACTTACAAAGAATGTTCTAATGATGAGACAAAAACTTGCAACCAACCTCCAGAAACTGCCTACTTATTGAGCCTCCATATTTATCAAATAAATGGTATCTAGAGAATATTTTAAATATTTCCTTGGATTTTTGTGCTACTAATATTGATAGTGTAATTCAAATAGAAAATTATACAAAATCAGTCACAGGTAATAAACAGTGTACTACACCTTTTTCATTTCTGATTTCAGATTACAAGGATCGCTCTGCTAACTGAAGAGGGACTTCTTGAACCTCTCAATGATTCTCCTTTTCAAGTTGCATTTCAAAGCTGGAGGAAGCTACATAAAACAAAGAAACAGATGTTTTCACCACTCCCTCTACCTTCCCCATTCAGCAGTACCATTATTGAAAAAAGTAGCTGCACTCCAAAAAGAAACACTGATATCCAATATCATGGCAATAAACAACAGAACAAGACTTGATTTACTGTCATATTACCATAAGGCTCTTTGGTTTGCCCATTCTTTTAGGCTTGGCTTATCATATAACTCAGTTCCTCTTGATGTGAAGGTAAACACCATTCTAGCAAGCCTAACACAGGTAATACTAGATTTGCCTCCCTGATCAAAGGGCTAGTATTTGGGACCTTTTTCTAGAGATGAAGCTCATAAACTATTCAACTAGATTTCATGTTGGCTATAATAAGCCACTCCGGCTGAAATAAATGGAATTTCAAGAAGCTTAGACCTTCATTCAGTGTGCATACAATCAATTCCACAGGCTCTTTTAAGGTCCTTATGGGTCTTAATACAATTCAGAATGTCTCTTTCATTAGAAGCTACCTGTGGGAAGTACATTTCATTTGTCTATAAAGCATAACTGATTTTGTATACCATTTTCTCCTGTATTTTTTTGTTGAAAAAGAACACATCTCTCAACTATATTTATTTTTTTTAAAAAATTACAAATCATACTTTATTGTGCTTAAAGTCCTCAATAGAAAGTTCAAAGGATGTCTCTTTCTTTGAAATATTTTTTATGCTTCAGCAGTAAATATAAAATTTTCATTGTTGGTCACTGCAATGACCAACCCAGTTTGATAACAAGTGGATGGTATGTTACTACCCTTTTGAAACAACCTCCTATGCTGTTTTTGTATAGTTGCTTATACCTGCAGACACTGTTTGAAAAATTATGATTTTCCACCCTTTAGTATACACTTTATACTCATGTCTTTGATGTAAATTCATGAAGTGCCACTACACTGAATTCATGAAGCTTTTTGACTACTTAAGGAGGGTTTGACCACTAACGATTCACATTCAAATGTTGACACAGTACACATTACGAAGACGTTTATCCCACTGGAACAAATTACTGCTCTTAGACAGCTATAAATCCCAAACAGTTTTACTGGGCTCACAGGAGTCCTGATTTGCTCTGACAAACCAGAGATCAGTCACATTCTAAGCACAAAAGACTTCACCAGACAGCTGGTTGCATACAGGTTTTTTTGTTACAGACAGATACTACTCCCTTTTCAAGATGAGGCCTTACACATATGCTGTAAGTCAGATGTTGAATCTTCCTTAGCCCACAAGCAATTAAAAATTATGCCTTAGGAAAGGGGTGCAAGATACTCTATAGATTACATACCACTGCAATCAACTGTGTGCAGTTAATGTACTGTGGGCATACCGGGATATTCTGAAGCAGAAGTAGTAAAGAACAAGTCCACTGCTTGAGAAACTTGGAGTTGCCTAGGGGCACTGGTGTTCAGTTCTGGCTTTTGTTTTAAAGAAATCAGTTGCCAGTACATTGGCGGGGGGG
>JAWWEW010000078.1:38976766-39014960 GCA_035583185.1 Anabacerthia variegaticeps
ACATAATGCTTTCTCTTACATTGTTTTCCAGAGATCACTCTGATTCTTGTTCCCATGGAAACTGGATTGGGAAGGCTGCTGCCAGCCAAGAACCAACAGGCAAGAACTCTCCCTTGTAAACTTCAGTTTAGAATTGTCACATGAAATATTTGAGAAAACAGCTATGTATTATAAAAAATATTCTACCTTAGATTTGTACGAACATAAACAAGTAGAAGAAGAGCACAGTACACAGTAAACAAGCACAGCATCCTGGTTTCTCTGCCTTCCCTTTCTGAAACCAACTGACACCAAAAGCATCAAAGTTTTGGTACTGCTTCACTGGTCAGTTTGGAGCCAGTTTGTGAGTTCCTGGTAGTTGTCAGTTACTGGGCACCGACATTATGGTATCTTGTATTAATTAGTAGGACACTTGAGAAAACCTTCTTCAGCAGAGAGGATAGACTCACTAATTAACACCTTGGACATACTCCTAATATACCACTTAAAGACTGAACAACCTCATTTCTGCTGGTGGGAGAAGGAGATAATTTCCTATTATTTTAAATATTATTTTCTTTGTCTCTGATAATTTAATTCTTTTATTAACTGTTTTGATAAGCTTGACAGTAAAAAATAATAATAATTTTTAAAAAAGACATGTAACGCACATCCAAGTTCAGTTATGCTATTCTGTTCTAAACAAAACCAAACAAATTTGGTTCATCAGTCTGAAAATCCCTGAGGTGATAAACATCATGTCCCAAATATAAACACTTAATTTTGGAAAAGATGAAGATGTTTCTTTCAAGAATAGCAATTCTTATAAGTAGCCGCACAGCAGCCACATTTCTGGAAAATAAAAAGTTTTCCACCACATTTTTAGTTGAGAGGTCAATGCAGATTTGTATCAGTTTCATTTTTGCTTTGGAATCATCACCAAATAACTTCAACCCTCTTTCACTATGAGGCATTTGAACTTAATTTTAAATTAAGTTTGAAAAAGATCTCACACCAAAAAATATTTCAAAACATTTAACATATTCAAGATTTGAAATATTGCACTAAAATCCCAAGAAAGTATTAGTATTTATTGATAATAAAAAAATTAACTTTGAAGTTATTTAGAAACTATTGCTATAGAGGAAAGCATTTTATATACTCTCCAAATCAGTATGTGATATTGTAACCTTAAATAATCATATTGCTGGTATGACAGAATGTTGTAAAAATAATTTACTGTACAATCCATTTTCCTGAGGTGAGCCACTGATTTTTTTTTCACATGACTCAACTGTTGCCATCCCCCACATACTAATATTCAAGGTTACTCTTTATTTAAATGATATATTTTTAAAGCATCCTGCCATCTGCAAAAATGTCAAGTTCTGTTGTTTTTAAAGAACAGTGACTAAATTAGCAGCACTTTGCAGTACCATCATTTTGACAACATCAAAAAATTAAAAAGTATAGAATGTCAGAAGAAACAGTAATGCATACTTGAGTGATGAAGATAATTTTGTGGAGCTGAATAAGAATGGGCTGCACAGGGTCACTGATCTGATGCACCTTCCTTTGTGATACAGCAATTCCTGTTGATGCTGTAGATGAGAAGAGCAAAATTAGGAGAGCAGCTCATTTTGTTGCCCTAGTTCAGTGATAGCATACACGGTTTAAAACCTGCAGATAGAAATGCTAAGTTTAAATACATGACTTATTTTTCTAATCATGTTAGGAACCAAAAAAGGATAATGTAAAATCGTAAAAATTTAGACAATGCAAATGAAAATGTGTTTCAAAAGAAAATTCCTTTCTCTGAATCATTATTCTATGAAAAAAGCAGCATTAATGTATCTTACCAATTATTAAAGCTCACTCAAATTTATTCAAAAGGAAATTTGAATATATGATAAACAATTTTCTTAACTGTTTTTATACACTGACCAAACACATTTTTTTATATATTTTGATGTTATGAAATTTGTTTTCTATCTACTCAAAGAATTACAATAACAGATCTGACATGTAGTAAATCAGTTTTTGTATATGATTTTTAATCTTGTGTATTTAAATCATACACACTGTCAGACCCAGAGATGAAATAAAAGCTTATCAGCAGACTACCACTATGAAACACTTGGTGTATCATTAAAGAACATTAGTTCACAAAATTATCTTTCTAAGTTGAGTATTAGACGTGGAAGCCAACCAAAGAGTACTTGGCCCAAGTACTGAACTTCAGCCAGCAGCCCTGCATCTCTCTCAAATACAGTTCTCTAAACTACACTTCAGAGGATAATTTAGATCCATATTCCAACATTTCCTCACATAGCAACACCCTGAGGATCATAAAGTCTTAAATTTGCATTCACAGAAACTTTTTCTTTTTTTGAAAAGCAATCTTGGATCAAGAATAAAAATTACACTGAGCAGGAGATGAAATCCAAATACCAACATCGACTAGTCCACAACACTACAATTACCACATTTTTTTGAATTTTTGCACTGGCTACTTTAACAAGAAGACAGACATTCACAAACTGAAGTGTCTAGGGACCATCCAGTTCTAAGCTGTGCTCTCAAGGAAATAGAGAGATACAGAAAATGTCCTTCACTATCAAAGGAGACACATTTCTAGCAGGATCACGAAGACGATGACACCATCGCTGTTGCTGAATTTTGAGGCACTGCCTTCTGGCAAATGTGTTGAGAGAGTCAAGTGAAATTCAGTTGAACATTTTTTCCCTAAGCCTTCTCTTAATAATCAGTAAGAGGAAAGATGTCTTGCATTTCCCCTGAGTCACTTCGAGAAGAATTCAGATTGGTTTTTCTGCTCAAGGTGACAGTGGAAGCCATGCTGTAATAATCTAAAGTATATGCCACCAGAAGAACAATTTTGATTTAGCTCTTTCTGCCTCACTTTCATCTCTCTATCAACTGTTTCAACACTGCTATATTCAACTGCCAGTCTTGCTATTAAAATGTACAGATCTTAAGCTTTTGTTAGGACACTCAAAAAACTTTTACTTCCTTGACATGTTACCTTTTTCACTGCTCCCTGTTCTGTGATATTTGTCTTTTCTTTCCCTGTCAATGGCTTGTATTAGAAAACAAAAGCAAATAAATCAGTGCCCTTTCTCTTGTGTATCTTCAGATTTCTTTTCTGAATAAAAATACATTTAGAATGATAACAGCAAACAGAAATGACTGAGTTGGACATGATATGGATTCCTCTGTTATTCAATGTATGGAGCTTTCTCTCTTTTCTAGTATGACAGCTACAATAAGATCTAAAAGTCTAGCAGGACCAGAGGTAATGTCTACTTTAGTGTTTAGGTGCTTCAAAGACAGCTGGTGACCCAATGTTAAACTAGGAACTTTAGGAGTTCCCACAAAGTCCACACACTTCAGTCCACTACAAATTTCTTTGTTGTTGTTGGGGTTTTTTTATACAGCACTATAACATTATTTGGAGGATGAAGGCACATGTGTGACTAGGATGCTGAAGATCTGAGTAAAGCTTTTAAGACTTTTTTCCAAAAGGAAAACATTATTAAAAAAAGATATTGGATTTACTCAAATTACCCACAGAACTGAAAATATCAACAAAGGCTGAAATATTTGTCTGTAGATCATTATAGCTCTGATACATTATGGCTGGATAGTGGGGTTTAACTATGTTGTTATTATAATAGCACTCTTCAGTAAACAGCACAAACTGCAGAAGGTTGGCATCAAATTTTGATTTGTACTTCTTCATTAAAATTTTTAATAAAATTTTTATATTAAAAGCTGTAAAGTAGAACAGTATAGATAAAAAGCACCTTTGTATGAAGATCAGTATTTCGACTGCTCAAAATAATTTTTTTTTCAGTTATTATTTAATAACTCAGGAGAACTTCACACTGCATTCAGCAGATGTTCAGCCAAGATAACAACGATTAATATCAGTTCTTACTGATTTGCTATGGGAATTCATATTTTTAAGAAGTACCTTAATGATATGTCACACAACATTTGTATGTGAAATGTAATTGTCTCATTTTCTAACATTTTCAAACACAATTATTAGATAAAACCATGATATTTCATATTGCAAAGAGCTACAACTGGTAGACTATGAGATGGCCACCTCAACACAAACAAATTCTCTATTTTCTTAGTGTGGACATCGTGGGTGAGCGAAGGTACTCTCAGAAGCAGATAAATAGGTGGTAAAGCTGAAGAAATGAAAGAGGAAACACTCTATGTACAACAGGAGAATAATGTAATAATGTTTAAAAACTTGGAAATTGTTAAGTTTAATTTAACTTTGAATTTCTTGCAAGAACAAAATTACCTGGTCGCAATCTTGATCCAGGACTGTCAACATAATCTCTGTCATTATTAAAAACAATAATAATAATTATTAATTAATTATGTTTGGCATCAATAACTGTAAAGAAAATAACAGTATTCTCTGATTACTTCTCATGTTTTCTCTAAAGGAAATCTGTCCCAATTCCCTAGTTTTCATTTGTGAATATTTAAGTCACAAAAAGGCTGTCTTAATCTGTGTGTCCAAAATAGCATAACTTCTACTAAATAAAAGTTTCTTTCCCTGTTCAATTTTCAGTCTGAAACATGCAAAGCCTGTAGAGATTTTAATACTGAAAACTCAATAATCCACTAGATTATGCATTTGTACATTTTTTAGTTAACCTTTTTAATGGATGAAAAACATAAAGAATAATTATTGTCTAGAGGAGAAAAAATATGAGTAATAATGCATACAGTGCTAGTAAAATGAGGGGGGGAAATAATATTCCATCGCCAGGATAGCAGTACCTCAGTGTTAGAAATCCAGGTCTACATGGTTACATGTTAGATCCTGCTCTACACTCTACACAAAGACTTCCCCAGCCTGCAGGTTTCACAAGCTGAAATAAGCAGCAATAAATGGATATGGACAGACAGGGAACTGGAAGAACCAACAGGATGTCCTGCTGAGTGGCAGCTTCAGTAGCCTTAATACGGCAGGAATTTGTATCTGCTTTAGTAGCAGTAGGGAAAGCTACAGTTTCAAGGAGTAGTTATGAAGAAAGATAGAGAGTTTTTCTAATGATTATGTGAGGGGCAGAGATTTGTGTACCAGTGAATTTGTACAGAGAGAAACAAACGTGCTTGCTTCAAGACTCAAGCATGAGGAGGCTGCCATTACTGACTCCAACAGGTCTAAAGCTGCAAAGCTAGTGACAGACTGGATGGTGACATGCTAAGAACCACTGTGAAAGGAAAAATAAAATAGTGCCTTTGGATCAAACACTGTCTGTGGACAGGAGAAGAAACAATGCCATCATTATAAATACTTACCTAACTAAATTAAAGGTAAAAAGAAAAAAATGTTCAGGAGGAAGATGCAGCCAAGAGTGATTTTGAAGGGGTTTTTTTTGGATAAGAAAGAAAATCAGAAATGAAGAAACAAAGAACAGAGTCTGTCAGTAAGAGTGGTGCCAAGGAGATCAGAAAAAAATATGGTTGGTTAAGAATGTGTTTGATGCATTACTGAACAAACAACAGAAAAAAAAGGAAGAACTCTAGAAAAAGAAGAGGGATGGTGTGACACATTCTGCTTCTGTTTGTTTCCTTTTTGGAAAGAAATGAGGCCTCCAGAACACAAAAAAATGGGTGTCTATGTTTATACAGGTCTAGAGGCATAGGATATTACTCTACACTACTAAAATATACTCCACACTGTCAAATACACAAGCACATTTTTCTATGGAAAACACAAAGCCAGAATTTGAGTTACTAACTAACATCAGTTTAAGCTGATGAAGCAAAGTCCATTTTTAAAACTATTTATCATGTAAAGCTTTTGTGTGCAAACACCCTCTTATCAATATCCTCAAGCAGACTGAGTGCCATAGGCTGAGATAACATGAAGCTGTAATGATAAGTAAGGAAAAGTTTCATGAAGGGAACTGCAGAACTGTTCCACTGTGAATTTATCCTAACAGTGATCAATTACATAATTTATATTAAAATCATAAATCACATCTACCTTATATGAGGTTGTCTTTCAGAAGCACTAAAACTTCATTTGCTTATACCTGAAATAAATGCATAAATATTATCTTCTACTTAAAAAAAAAAAAACCAAACACTGAATCATGCGTGTTAATATCTTCTATTTCCTGGACATGGTGTCCAAATAACTTTTAAAAACAGTATTAGCCAAACTCCAAATGCCATTTGCCTATCAAGATGCTGTTTGATGTATCAAGATTTGCTTGCATCATGGCTAAAATCTCAGCCCCATATAGTATTCTAATAAATACTTTCAGAATTTCATGGAAGCTAACAACATGTGTTGACCAGATGTCCACAGATGATTTGCATTCAATTATTGCTGCTATGGCTATAGCCACGACATTGTCTCTAGTCTGGATAAAGTGCCCACTTTTTCAGAGAACCCTTGAGGGGTTGTCTAAACCTGGGTGCACCAGAGTTTTATTGCCACCATTCTATTAGCTAACTACTCATATGCAAAAACATGCAATAACTTACTTCTCAATCCTACTGAAGTTAAGACCTTAAAGACTGGGATATGACCACTTATTGGTCCAGCATCCAATCAGCAATAAAACTGAACATAAACTTTCACATAATTTATTGCATAGTGTCAAAAAATGCCTAAAAGGAAAAGTAATGTTTGATTATATTTATTATTTATGCACTTGGAAAGCATTGCCTTAGATAAAATACTAGTCTTAAGCATTTGTCTCGAAACATTCCTGTAAAACCACTCTTTTGATGGTAATTTGGACCTATGAGACTGCTCTGTCCTACAAATGATATCACATTTTGAATGAGGAATAAGTGTATGTTTAATGAAAAGATAATTCTGCTAAGTGAAAGTCTGAGTAGTAAGATTAGGATACTCTACAGTACTTTTCTTGGACAATTAATGGATTTTAATATAATGCTCTGCATCTTTGTCTACATGAGATTTTTTTTCCACACTAGTAACATCACAAGCATTATCATTAAACAAGAACGGAGGCATCTAATCACTCAAGCAGAATATAAGAAAAATAAAAGATTTTATGTCAAATTTATACTAGTTTTCCCATGGCTGTTCTTGTTACAGCAGTTATATTAGTTCTAGAGCAACAGTAAAGCAAACAGTAGAGCAAACACATTTCTGAGAGTCTTAAATCATTTTGTGTTCAAACATATTTTTTGTACTCTGAAAGATAGTGCCTCTCTTTTTCTTACTTTTCTGAGATCCTCTGAATTTAAAAAAAAAAAAAAAAAAATCCTGAAGGAGGCTTGCATCTGTCACACTACATTCACTTTAAAACCAAGAGAAATGATACATCTTTAGGCCAAATCTGTCTCCCTAAAAGGGAAACATACAGACAGAGAGAGAATGAAGGAAAAAGAAACCAGTATTTTATTCCTTGCTAATGCTTTGCTTAGCAAAAGAGATATTAAAATTCTGTAATAGCTAGCACAAAACATTGTTTGATAAGAATAGCTGATTTGTGTAATAACAAATAAACTAGGCTCTCATACAAGCAAAAGTACTTCAATTAACCTTGTTACTGAGACAGAAAAATAGACAGAAAAAGACTGTTCACTGCCTAGAAAGTAAAGAATGAAATGAAAAATACGATTGTGCCTATTCAAGCAACAGATATTTTACTTGCTTAGGGTGCAGACACAATAATACAAATACAAAAGTAGAAGCTCTGACTAAACCTGAATCATATTGCTTGAGGCAAGGATTTTGAGTTCCAACCTCAGACACAACAAACACTATAAGATATTATGTGAATATATGCATGAAAATCTATAACAGAAGCCACTTGGCTAAAAAGTCAAATTTGAACAAAGCTGTTTGCTAGAATTTTATTTAAAAAATCCCCTCTTTTCCAAGTATTCATACACAAAATTGAGTTTGAAATACTATACCCTTTGGCTGTTTCAAATAAATGATCTTTCAATGAGTAAAGGGCTCATATCCAAATTTGTTTGATCAGTTTGATGACTCACCACATTTGACTTGCTAATCTGCCAGCTTATGAGTGTATTTATGAGTGCATGATATTTCACACCAGAGTCTGTCTCACCACACACTATATGTGGCAGAGATGTAGTATTTTCTGATTCATATGGTAGAGTTAGGAAAATACTTATTAATGTTAAAAAACAAACTCAAAAACCACAGAAATGACAATGTAGAACTTCAATAAACAATAGCAAACACCATTCAGCCTTATTTTTATTGCTTATTATTATGTTTAAGATCCACTGAGCAGCTACATCTGAGAGAGGATTCTAATTATGTCAGTCACTATGAAAACACAGCAAAATAATTTATTCCATAACTAACCATAAGGAGACTCACACATGTAAAAATCATTGTAACAAAAATACATGTGTGTATGCACACGTGACACTAATGACATTATTTATAATCCTCAGTCTTCTGTGTGTGAGTTATGCTAATCATACAAAGCCAGAGAGATGGTAAGAAACAACACAAACATATAGGCAAGTTAACTAACAAGTCCTGGAGCATGTAGTGTATCCTGGTGTTCAGTCCAGGGTTACCTGGATAATATTTCCTTTTACCATGGTTATTCCTGTGACAAGGATAGGAAGAGCAGGGCATTTGTTGTTCAAATGCCTTGCAAGAGGCTATTTCTCAGTTCAAGATGATCTCAAGGAAAATTAAATACAAATCCTCCATCTCTTTCCTGTTTTGTGCCTACTCATGTTAGAATGTGAAAGATACACAAAAGCCAAAGCTTTTAATTCTCATCAGCCTCCGTATTCTGAATAGCTCTATGAAGATTCCTTGAGGACATTTTAAAAAAAAAAAATCAAATGAGGCATAAAGAACTTCTCTGTTACTTTGGTCTTTAATAGCTGATGTAATTAGAGCAACTTCTAAGGCTCTAACTTCTTAACATGCATTGACATCAGTGCAAAGCATACAAACACATTTTAATAGGCAGTTTAGTGTTTTACTCTTGCAGGAATCTAACCATGCAGTTTCAAGAAAAGGCCTTGTAACATGATATGAGATCAGAAAAACCTAAGTAGACAGTTACTTTTGCTTTGGCTTTACCTTTCACTTCAATGGTATCAAAAAAAATCTCTTAAAACCCTTCCAAGTTTGATCAGACCAGGAGAAAAGCTGAACCAAGGTTTCATATCAGCAGAAAACTTCAATATATCTGCTTGAATGAAATGGAAGCAAAGGAAGTGTTTTTTTGAATTACAGCTTAATTACCTTTATTTATTCAAAATATTCTTAGTAAGCTGTCCTTTAAATCACTGTACCACTGGAATGGACAATCCCAACGCCATTAATTAAGCTGTTTTGCAGAGCAAACAACTAAATTCTTTTCTTACTAGCAGTGGCTCCAGGTACAGCAACAGAAGTTGACACAAACATTCTTTGAACTTAATTCCAGCATCAGACATGAAAACCAGGTCTCAGAAGGTCTTGTTCTAGCTGATGGTTTCAACTAAGACCAATTGGCCCAAGGTCTCAGAGAAAAACTAAATCTTGGACAAACTGGGAGGAGCAAGCCTGCAAAACACTAACATTTTTAAAGTTCTTCACAAACAGCCCATTGTGCAAATGATAGATTTCTTGATGCAATAATAATTTTCAAGGAATTCTGTGAATTTTCCCCTCACAACCTAAAGAACCATATACAGCAGGTGTCAGATGATACTATCCCAAAGACATACAAAACTATCTAATTATCTTATTGAAAGAAGAAATATCCTCTCAAATCATCAAACTCATCAAATACAAGTGGTCTGAGTAAAACACAGAACTTGCAAGATAAAAGATAGCTGCCTGCAAGGTAGCCCAAATTACTGGCTCCAGACAACAAGGGACATTACTGAATGGGGCTTTATTTCACGCAGTGTCCATTGTTATCCTCAAAAGCAGTTAAATATGGAGCTAAGTGATGACTTAAACTCAGAGTCCAATCATTTGCTACATACAACACTCAGATTTCTCATTTTGAGAGTATCCTAGCTCTAGAAATCCCCAATTATTCAACTGGAAATGAGCAACACCTGCACAAAACTCAAGTCCTGGCACATGTTATGTTTCTAAAAGCTCAAAGAAAGATATAGGAGACCCCTCTTCAGTTACAGCAGTAGAACATTCTTCAGGCAGATCTGTGGTGTCCTCATTACACAGTGTCCTAGTTATAGCAGCTGGCACCAGTTTATCACTATGCGTTATTGTAACCAAAACAGTGTATTCTGCACCCTCTATGTCATTTTGGATGAACTGTTAATAATGGATCATTTGCAGCAGCTGCCAGGACACACCTGACCCCTCGGGCTACAAACTTGGTATTAAAGAATCCTGCAAGGCACAGGAATGTTTCCATCTTCACACCAGTGACTCAGATGTAATACTCCCCTTCGGGAAGGCATTAGCACCTTCACACTCAGCCTGAGGGGTCGTGTCTGCTAATGGGCCACCAAAGAGTCCAAAAACATCCCATGACTCACAGAGTTAAATCACCCATTGTAAAACTCCTTGCCCTGGAGAAGGTACTGGGCAATCCCACCTGAGCATATGTAATCTTTGGGTTTGGGGACTTCTGGTACCACTTGTGGGATCCAGAGGAGGACCAGAACCTCAACAGGACTGCAACTGCCCCTTTCGACAAGACTGTGACCATCATTTTCACCAACATCATCCTTTCCTTTGATTTTGCACTCAAGGGGACCAAGTGGCGCTCAGCACAGGGGCTGATGAACACCATTCTGTTCATGCCCCAGGGTACTGGGTTTTGTGGGTTAAAACCAATTTTTCTCTGTATCATTGTATTTATTGTAATATTCTTTTTAGAAAATTGTAACTCTGATTTGTAATCTTTCTTAAGTCAGGTTCATTTCTCCTGCTGGTTTACCTTTAAACCAGAACACATGGTAACTCTGAATACTATTGCATTGCAGAAATTCAGGAAAGGAATCCTGAATATAAATATCTTCGTTTATTGGTCACAAGTTAGATCACAGATTCCTCAAAACACTGGAAACCTAAATTAAATTGTGAGGTAACAGAAATACTTCTAAACAAGATAGAGCAGCACAACAGGACTGTGCATTGAGACTTCTTAGTCTCATGAAAAGCTACTGGCTGAGTAATTCTGAAAGGAATCTATTGCATGCTTCATTTCTACTGTGAGGAAGGTCAGAGGATTTCTAATAGCATGTTTTCCACAGAAGTGTCTTTCAACATATTTAGGATGCTGTCCCAATTGCAGTGTAAATGAACATGGTTAAAAGAAACAAAAATTGTTTTCCAAAAAAAGCATTCCCAAACAAAAATTAAACTTTTAAACTCTCACTCCACTGACATACTAGCTGTAGTGGACTACTAAGCATTAAGACATATCATGTATTATCCTGCTATTTGGTTTTACCAGCAAAAATGAAGGTACAGTTACACTGGAAACCAAAAGCAAGTAAAAACCCCTTAAATGTGTCTAAGCAAAGGTAAAGTTGGGAATAAGAATAACAGGAATAAGAAAAAACTGAAGCTAATAAGCTGTTATCATCTCTTCATTCTTCATTGCTTTTTGACTCAGTATGGCCCTACCCTCTGTCAATCTTTATCTTTACAAACAGTAAGGACTTAAGGGTGGGGGGGTGGAAACGGCATCTGTCACTACTGCCTCTATACTTCTGAAATGTGTGGAGTCTTGCTCCTATAGGAGTAATCATTTCAAGTACCAGCAACAACACCTGCCAGAACCTGCATACCCTGCATTTGGCCATCTTAGGAGTATTTAAAGGAGTTGGTCTTGTAGAAATACCTTGTTTAGACTAATAAGAATAATCTTTTTCTTAAAGGATAATTGAAAAGCAGAGTATGTGAAATTATTGAAAATATTATGACAATAGTGGACTATAAAAAATGCTTACCCCTATTACACTGTCAAATGCATGTCAGCTTCTGTGCCACCGAACAAGTCAGAATGTCACACCTTTTCACAAGATACCACCCTAGTTTTAAATTAGAGTGATATTTTTCTACATTTGCAGATCATGCTTACTCTGAGAATGATGAGATGACAGCGTGGTTAGACAAATCCTTTCAAGATCCTCACCGATATCCCTGTTACTAAAACTCACATCTTCATGCTAGCAGTTTCCAAGCTAGCTAGATGAAAGTTAGTCACATTTTCCTCTGTAATGCTGACATGCTTGGAAAAACCATGGCTGATAATTCAAACTGTTATCCACTTATTAGTAATGGATGGAGCACCACCCAAGCAATATTCAATTATCCTGAATTTATAATTATTTTTTAAAAGCTATATTTTCTTCGTCCCTGAAAAGATGAAACATTTTCCAGCACTAATTACAACTAATCTACAACAGTCACTTCAACATTAAGTAGAAACTACCAGTGATCTAAGAACTTAAGACTGCCAAGTTATTTTTTGGAAAAAGCAATCCTGAAGTATTTTTATAATAATTAAATTCAATGCTGGGAAAAAAATAATTATTTCTAGAAATGCTGATTAAAGTTACTGGAATTGAAAGGAACTGACTGGATCCTTCCACTTAAAATATTTAATTAAAACTATGGAAACCTGGTACTATAATATTAAAATATCAGAAAAAGTTGATGTTTTGTTAATGTCCAAATCTTAACCAAGCAAAACAGACTACAAGGAAATCATTACCAGTAGCACTTTGGGTGTGGCAAGTTACAAACTACAAAGATTTCAAATGTCTGTGTACAATGCTGAACTAGCCACAAAGAATTACACTTCTGTGAGACACACGTGTTATTCTTCAGTATAAACACAACATAGGACATTTGTCTCTGGAAGCTCCTTTTCCTCAAGGGGTTCCTTCTATGCAGCCTCCTCCCACAGTTAGACTAGGTTTCCCTGTATGCTGTAGCCTTCTATTGTTACTCTTACACCAGAAAGCAACAGAGAGAAAGTGATTTTTTAAATTATTCTTTAAAGAAAACTTTGATAATAATCTCAGGGCTGGCTAGCCTCAGGTCCTCCAGCCTTTAGAATGGCAGTCTATCCAGCTACAATTAGCAAATCACATACATGGATTTTAAATAGTATTATCAAACCATTTATTTGCCCTGTGCTAATGGCTACACATTTCAAAAAAAAAGCAGTCATAGTTCTTCAGTACCTGGGCCAAAATCTGAAGGAAATCCAGCTAGCAAGTAGAATTATGAACAGATGAAGTAATGTTATTTGTTTTTTGAAGTCTGGGACCTTGCAGCAATAACGTTTGTTAAGCTTCAGATAACTACATTCCTTTTGCCCTTTAAAAGTACGTCTTAAATCATCCACAGATTTTTTTTCAGAACTCAGTGGGATGAACTGAAATCTTGAATTTTGCTCCACTATAATATCCAGCTCTTTTTTCTAGCATAGAATTCTCTTTGATTTTCACTAATCAGAATCCTATCCGATGCAATAGACAGACCATGGTAGCTCACAGTTAGAGTAGTTTCCTTTTTTCCTTTTTTTTTCCCCCTTTTAAATGTTCATATTTGGAATATAATCCCAAAAAACTGTTACTTAAGATAACACTCAACACTGCTGATGTTTTCCTATTTGATTACCATAAATAACTGTAGGCAGAATAAATGCTGTGTTTTGCTACATAATCCTGTCCTAATTCAAATCTAATCATTAAGCATTCCTTCAATTTCATTCAGTCAATCATTTAGATAGCTAAAGCTTGCCATTTTAAACTTTCTTTTTCACACTCTTCCATCTGTTTCTTATCAATACTAGTCAGGGCTTCAAATTTAAACTCACCTTCTTTGTCAGGTTGCCCAATAATATTCCAGCTTTCATAGACATTACTCCAAAATATGAGAACAAGGTACACAAAGACTATGTGATGCAAAATGTATTAAACTGGAAAATATTGCCACAGAGGCACAGTTTTCTTTTTTGATGTAACACAAGATTGCAAACTTGCAACAAATAATGAATTCTGGAATAAACAACTGCTTTGCTGTTAGAAAGTGTACACTTAATTCTTAAAAAATCTTACCAAGAGCAGACTCTTTCAAATTACTCGAACTGGAGCTGCTTGAGTTGTTCAGTATGTCCAGCTCATCACCTAATTCAGAGAACATACCTGCACATAAAAATGAAAACAAGGAAGCTTTTAACGCACCTCTGACCAGCATAATAGCACCCCAATGCTACTTTTGCTAATGTCTACCTTTCTCTATAGTCCTGTGGTCCTCTACCAGGACTTCTTCATATATTCCTTCCTCATCTTTTCCATGTGCAGACTGATAACTGTCTACTGGAAGATCAGTATTTTCTGAAAATTCACTTTTGCAGCTGGCTGCTCCACTGCTGCTACTACGAAGACTCAACTTCTTACAACTTTTCTGACAACAAAGAACAAAAAGGAAATGTTATATATTGTCCTTTTCCAGCACTCATTAGAAAATCTGAAAATGAAAGTGTCCCTTGTGTATACACACATAAAAATACATTTTTTGTTCCCACTTAGCTGCTACTCCAGGACTGCACAGTATCTGCTTCAGTCACTGATTCTAAACTTAGAACAAAACTTACACACTCTTAATCTAAACAAATTCTTTTTAGTCTTTTCATAAAAGATATCTTTGTTCTTCATGACAGTCTTTTCATAACAAGCATTGAAAGTGAGAAAAATGAAACCAATGCCAGACCAGAAGCAAACACTGAACAAACGAAAAGACCAGACAAGGATAGGTTCCCAGGTACAAGCACTGGCAGATTTACTCTCTTCCAGCTTAGATAACAAACAGCAGTCCAGCTCTGGACAATGCAAAACCTGCATAACAGTCAAGATGGTAGTAAAATATGAAATGACATCATGTGATGCCAGAGAGCCCCCAAGGCTGAACTGACCAAATGCTGACCAGCATTACCAAAGCAGAGCTAAGAAAACAAAACACAAAATATCTATTATCTGCCTGTAACATTTAAGTGCTGCATCTTATTTGTAGCACAGGGTTCTTTAATAAGTAAAAAATTCTGCCTCTGCTGCTGTCAGTGTTTATGGTTTTTCTAGAAAGAAGAGAAATCCCTGATCCTGTTATTCCTTCTATTTTAATGTAATATATTTTGAAAGAAGATGTTTTATGATCTCTTTATATATTGTCCCAAGCCTTCACATATTATTTCTGTTGTGTGTAAATAAATTCATGTTTCTCTTTATCTCGTCAGAGCAAAGTATGATAAAGGAGAACAGGAGACAAAGTATACAAATATATCAGATTCAACAAATTAGTACCTTTAATATTAATTTCAGGAGACAGTACATTCCCAAATACTTATATTCTTACCAAGTATGTTTCAGACAATTTGTTTTGTATCTAAGACAACATTCTTTCAAAGTTTTTCCCATGAAGTATTTTGACCTTATTAGGACAGAGCAGAGTGTGTGCTAGAAAACCTTTCTCCTCAGAAACATAACTGCACCCCTGAGCACTGACTATACCACCACCTGCATAATGGGTCTGCTTCAATTACTTCCCCATCTTCTGTTCTAGTCTCAAATTTATAACTTAACTTGTAAGAGATGGCTCGTCAAGCCTTTCTCTTTAAATTCAGGTGGGAAAAGATCATTTCGTACTTAAGTACTGGATTGAGCTTATGTCCAAGATGCCACTACAGCAGTGACTGCAGTGTAGCACAGCAGTGACTGCAGTGTAGCACAGCATGACAACCACTAACGATGATTCTCATGCTCACTTGAAGAGAGCAGTCTAGTCCTGGCATAAGAGCACACATCATATCCTGAACTGTCAGCGCACAATTGCTGAAAGGAACCAACTCACCTGTTCTACATCAAAGAAAACAAAGTAAAGAGAGAGAAGGGTCAAACTGCATGGACATTTCAAACTTAAATCTCCTTTCAACATTTTCAGTATTAAACCTCATACTCATAAGACTAATTGTTAACAACAACTTGTAAATGAGGCAGAGCTGAGGAGAAAAAAAAAAAGATCAAAAAGACAGCTGTTACCAACTAGTGTCAGATCTAACTGCCCAGGAAGAAAGGAAACCTGTTTGAAATGTGTGAACTGAATTCCACAGGCCTCATGATAAAAATAATTGTCAGACCTGCTATAGAAACTGCGCAGAGATCAGTGGAACATATCTTAGAGCCTTAAAGCAGTTATATAAACTGTAAAGATATAAGCTCTCTACACATAAAATCTGGCTCATTTACATAATAGCTGAACATAGAAAACTATAAGACTTCATTACTAATTTGAGAGTAATAAAAAAATTTGCTGTGATATATTTTGTTCCACCTAGAAAATAGCTAATAATTTTCAAAAATGAGATTATATAATGCATTTTCTTTTTTGAGTAGGACAACTGGATGATTTAGAAGGACAAAAGTACCCTGACTAGAGAAGGCTGGGATGCAAGTTCAATATTGCTTTTGCTCACCATTGGAGCGGGACCATAAGTATCTGCACAAGAACATCATGATATAAAAAACATAATCTTGTGAGAAGAGAAGGAGAAACTGTTCTCCAACACATTGAAACAACCATTTTCATATGTCTTGAAGTCTCAGAGACTTCTTTCAAATAAACAGAAAGACTGATACTTATTTTTTGAAGAAATCTATGAAAAGTGGGATATTCAAAACATCCCAAACATTCAAACAGGAGGTAGGTTGACATATATTCATTTGAACTATGTTCCTACCTACACTTGATTCTAGAATTCCAGTATTTTACAAATCTCTCTGGAGGCTATCAGTTGATCCAGTTTATTTTCACATTTTTGTAATAAAATATGCCTCAGTTTCCCCATGCATCAGATTGATTGCCACCTCTGTTGAAAAAGACTCTGCCTTCTAGTATAAACAAACACAACTGAAAACAAAAGCTAAGGGTAAAGGAGTCCCTCTGCAAAAAAATGTTCAAATAATGAACCAATTCATTTTTTTCCAGCATTCATCTATCTTTACTACTGAGCAAAAGCATCTCTGGAGACTTCTGTCCCAGCCTGGAAGAAATAATTCTATCTTCATCCATATCTTGTGTATTTGCACTGCCTGTCTCTTCACTGGTCACCATTACTACTGTTAAATCAAGATATACTTCGTTTTTGGATAAATGAAACCTAAACTGCCCTGTTTAACTTCCAATAGGAATCTAAAAAAAAATCTAAAAAAACTCCCAAACCAGTAAGTTTAACTGAAATAAAGATATTGATCTTTTGTTTAATTCTGTTTTCTCATATTGCAGTCCAGAAGAATTAACTTTTCTGTCTTCAAGAAATATAGAGCTCTCTAGTGGCATTTGCAAACAGTGTGTAATTAATCTTCTTTATTTGAGACATTTACAATTACAGCATTATGCTAGTCAATTGAATTTCTATTTCAAGAAAAAAAAATAAAGCTATTTCCACTATTAAACTACTTGTAAAAACCTAGAACTTAGCAAGAAAATGAGTAAGAGTGAAAAGGAAATTGTCAAGGAAAAAAAACCCAACCTAAAACAATGTATTGCTTTTAGTAAGAGGGTAACAGCTCTTAGGAATTGGGAAAAAGAAGTAGATGTTATATATAAGGGTTTTAGCAGGGTTTCTGACAATGCTTTTCATGACATTTTACAAGAAAGCTAGGGAAGTGTGACCTAGACAAAATCATGATCAGTTGGCTGTATAATTGACCATAAGAATTGTACTCAACTTGGTAACTGCTTTGAGTGTTTGTTAAACTGAAAACGGGTAGTGAGCACAATTTTTCAGGATCCTTTTTGACCTTGTTCCAAAACCACTCAGCATTGTCACTGAATTACAATGATAATCTGCATAATGGATAGACAGAGTACCTGTTACGGGTGCGATACACTCACATCATATATCATATTGCAGCATATACATCATACCCAGAGTTGTGTCAATGAAGCTGACAATAGGTGTCAAAGAAAGTTTTGAGAAACTGGAGAAATTACAAGAACTGATGAAGTTTAAATAGAGAGAAAGCAAAGTTCTATGAGCAAGGGAAAACAACTCTACAAATATACAGACTGGGGAAGGAATGAGCAATTTGATGGATCAGAAAGAGAATATGACTCAACAATACCATGCTGTTATGAAAAAGGGGATGTATAAAGAAGAGAATAATTCCAAAGAATGGTGTATTCTTTCTACATGATACCAGTAAGACTCTCAGTTGGAGTATTCAGGTACAGTTTCAAACACTGCACTGAAAATTATGTCAATCTTAAGTCGTGTTTTGTAGACCTCTTATTATTCTCATTTCTTTCCTTTCCTGCATCTCCATATTTTTTACTATTCAGCCCAAATTTTTTAAAAAATGGAAAAAAAAAAATCACAGAGGGAGCATCCAAGGTATAAAAAAGACATAACTTTTATGTATTTCCACTGTTGGAAGGACAATTTCAGTAATTAAGTGTTCAACTATTGCATCTATCTAGGATCTGGCTGAGAGAAAAAAGTGTTCATACACAATCTAACTGGTTTGAATGTCCTCAGCAAACATGGTATTCTGGGGATATTCTGGCCTTAGTGCTCTCAGAGCCCCTTTATGACACTTAAGACTGGGTCTGAAAACTTCAAGTATCATATATATCCTGTACATGCACATGCATATGTCCACCTAATATCTCCTGGAAACAAGACATGCATATGATATCTACTCTGACAAGCACACCAAATAAGACCAAATTTTCTGCAAGCTGTATATACTGTATATAGCACAGTGTAAATGTGCTATGGGTATGAGCAGGATGCTTCTGGCATACTCATGGTGTTCCAGATGTTACCGTCAAATGGAAAGACAGACTCAATGAGAAGTGATTGCTGACTGGAAAGACTATTTTTGCATCTCTGCTGTTTCTAAACTGTTTCTATCACATGACATTTTTATGACTGGTCAAATACCTGTCAGGAGAGACAGGGAGTTATAAAGCTTGGAGATGGATCAGATAGTCTCTGACAATTCTTCCTGCCTTATATTGTGTCATTCTATTAGAGTATTTTGATGCATTAACAAATTGAGGATGAATTAAGCATTATTATGGGTTTGTGCTTAAGAGTTTGATCCTACATTTACACAGGTAGTAATTTGGCTGTGATGGTTATTTTCTACAGTCAGCAACTCTTAAAAAAATTACACCTTCAAAATAGTTTTTGTATCACTATCTTATTCTTCAAACATAAATAGTATAAATCTACAAAGGTTACTTTCTTCTTATCACACCAACATTTCTAACATTTAAACTTTAAATCTAGTAGCTGCTACATAAATGTCAAAATGGAATAGTGTCAATGGAGTGAAAGGCGGAAGAAAACGATTTGTGGAATGTTAAGTCTTCATGACATTCCTGAGTCCTCACTCATTTCCAAAGGGAATTGTATGCAGCAGTGCACAGACTGCCAGTAACACCATTTTTTTTTTTTAAATTCTAATAAATTTTTTAAATAAATTTCTATAAAAATATTTTAAGAGTCTAATCTAACATAAATACGGGACTATCTTTTTACAATATTAATAACATGTTGCCTTGTAAGTGCTTTAAAACCAAGTATATTCGTTGCTTCAACTGATACAAAACCAGTTGCTGCATCCATACGCAGTTGTTTTAAGAAAAAAAATATCTTCTATGCACTGAAAGGCTGAATTGCACAAATCCTATTTCCAAACACAAAGAAAAAAACATTAAAATGAACATTAATCCAATCTTTATGTCTTTTTCTGAGTTAACAAAAAAACTTAATTCAGATTGAATTGCTAATTAAGTATTGCTTTGTAATGCATGTGGTGATGCTTAGAAACTAACATGATTATTAGCACAACAATTGCCAAGAGAGCAGAGCTGAATTTGTGTATGGGGGGAAATGACTTGGTGAAAAAGCAGTTAAATTATTTTGCGTTTATCTTTCAGATAGTTGCAATCCTGTCCTCTTTCTTGTAAAAATTTGAGGAAATCGATGGCTGCTTTGAATTGCAAGAGTTGCCAGTAGCCTGCAGATGGTTACAAAAGTACAGATTCTTAAACCATGATCTTTAACCCTTCCCTCTTCGGCCACAGATCCCCGTGGATGAATAAAAAGACAGATCCATTCCTGTGGATAAAGAAGAGTGGTAACAGTAGCATGCTTTCTATTCACAGGTATTACTACAAAATGCTTCACATTTATTTACATTAGGGTCTTTGTGACAGAAGGGACATAGAAAGAAATCCCAGCATTTTTCATGAATCATTCATGTTTCTAAACCAATCTAGAAGAGACATAATACAATCAACTCATAATCATCTAGAGGTGGATTATGAAGGTTTATGTCACAGACAGAAGCTGGAAAACTGCATCAGCCATTTCACATGTGGCCAGGCTTTTTAGTTTAGCTTCAGTCATTTAGATATAGTCCTATTTGAAAACAGCTATACTGCTTCTTTCACTCTTTCCAGCCAATAAATAGTTGGACAGCTTCTGTGGGAGAGAGACAGGCTTTTTAGCGCAGGCTGTAGCCAAGCTGCCTGCAGGCAGAATAACCAGTGTGTTTTCTAGCAGCAGCAACTTAGTCCACCAGAAGCACAGAACCTTGAGAGCTACTGATCTAGCCTGGGAGGTCCCGTATTGACCTGCAGCTAAAAAGCCCATCTAGATGGAAGATGACTCAGCGTGGTCTGCATGCCATGGCCTCAGCATGCTGGTTTAGGGAAAGACTTGCCCGTTCAAGTGTGAAAACAGAAAAATGCAGAAAGTAGATTGCTCATAAGCATTCTGGTGTACTGGAACTTGGGACAAAGCACTCAGCTGAGGGCTGCCTAAATGGACCAGCTCAAACCAAGCACTGTTAATGACTTTTGACACTCTCTTAGTCCGACTAACCTAGAATCTGGAGCCAATCCGTAGATCAGACCACACTCAGAAAAAAGCTGGACTTACTTTTCCCATTATCTAAGCATCTTAGTTTCCCATTACTCTGAGTAACTGGGAACTTGACTTGAATAAGTGGATGTGCATATATGCATTTAGAAAAGAAATGAGTATTCTAGTGACATTATTAATCAAAAATTAAAATAAGCTTAAATTCCCAAAGAACACAATATTACCTGGTATAGAGAAAAAATGTGACAGAATATGTGTGCCACAAACACAAATCAAAACTACAGAAACTGAGAAAAGGAAGTTGCTCTGAACAGACAGGTAGTCTATCATGTCTGCCCAATTTTAATATATTCTCTGGCAGTAGCAGAAGGTACAAATGGCTCATATTTTTTTATATATTTTTAGCTAACAGACTCCAATTATAAAACTTACATTTTTCTCCACCACTTTCAAATGACAGGACAGGTCTGAATATTCATAATTCTATATTGTTTTAGGTATATTCATATTTCACAAGAAAAATGTGGTAATGAGAAAAAAGTTAAAAACACATACAGTGAATGAAACAATCACAGACGATGCCTACATATGAAACACATACTTCCAAAGTCATAAAAGTGACTTATTTTCACCTTTTTCTAAACAGACAAAATGAAGTTTTCAAATCTATATACTTCAAAAAAGAAATCAAATTATTATTTGGCTACACACATCTCATTAATGGAAAACATTAGAAAGATAATTTATTAGATCAACTACTGTTTTGAGAGCCGTATTTGCCTTGGAATACGGAAAACTCAATTTTGCCACTAGTCTGTTCAGTGACCTTACACAAACTACCTTTTTCCTCTCCACCTCCTCCTACCCAGAGCATGAAAATACAATACTGATCACCTTGAAATGAGATGTACAATGTGAGGGAGAATTATTGCCATTATTACTACTCGTGTGGGTCCTTCATACCCTGTGTAATGTGAACAACCTTAACCTTTCAGAACTGAACAGGCTAACTCTGTTAAACACCTGTCACCCCTACATCTGCTTCTGTTCTGACACAAACAACAATTTCTGTGGAAAATAAGGAAAGATAGGAATTATCTTATTATTATATTATTATTAACTGATTATGATTCTTTTTGCTGGATTATTTTTAAGACAACTACACTTCAGTATCATCTACTGACCTGCCTACTTACCAGTTTCCAAACTGCTCATGAAATACTTATAAAACAGACTCTACTCTGTCTCCAAAAGATGTTGTTTAGTTCCATAAACCAGAACAGAGAGTACAGTCCTTATTTCAAGAACATTCACAACATGACACCACTGGGGTGAAAAAGGAGGCCATAAGTACATTTTAGTAGAGAAAACAACGTAGAAGACAGCTGGCTTCAAGAAAATACTGAACTACATGGCACAAACACCGAATTTTCTGACACCATGGAAAAATGACAAATTACTTGGCTGTGGAATAGCTGGGGCCTTGACTAAGATGAATTAGGCTGTCTATACCTCACAGAGTTTTTATTTCAGGAGCAGCTGCTTGAAATTCTTCCTAGCACTTTTAGTCAGAATATTACCTTTTTTTTTTCAGAAGACTAACTTTTCAGGAATAATGATTCTCTTTCTTAGAAATCCTCCAACTTTATAACGTTTCCCTAAGTACTGGAAAGAAAGAAACAACATGGCTCCTTCTGTTTCAAAGCCCTCTAGCACTACCTTGAAATTTGAAAGATCCTAGTCTGTTTATTCTATCTTATTTACAGCCAGGACACACAGTTAGTGTGTCTCCCATTTCTCAATAATAAGCCTATACCCCTCAGGTTCTTCAGTGCTCTGGAACTTTGTGTTCTTTTAATACACATAATAAAACAACTATTGGAGTGGAACGAGAAGTGCAATATTTCTTCCTCGAGAAGATTAGCCATTATCCCCCAAAATACAGAGGCATTTTCCTTCTCATTTTCTAGATAGGTGTATATTCAAAGTACTTGCACAAAGCAGAAGTACTCTGACTTCTATGTAAAACTATCAGTTCTGTCATATCTTACAAATACCTGGATAGGGCATTCTTCTCGCAAAGACAGGATAACTGCATCTAAATCCCAAATCTAGCATCTTTCCATCTATGACATGTTTTTTTATAAATTGCATCACAATTATGCAAGAGAATGACTATATCAAGATATGAAAAAAATAATGACATGCAACAAGCTTCCAAATGTGTAGGGTAAGAAAATTTTTAAAATAATAATAAAAACCCCAAACAACAAAACAACAAAAAACAAACACACAAACAACAACAACAAAACACATGGAAAATTTTGTTTATACTGTTCTAAATTAGAAATCCTATTCTGTATCTTTCTTGCATCCCAAGATCTCTTACATTTCAAAAGACAATGATTTGTTAAAAGTTTTCTGGAAGTTTCATTCTTTTCATTGAAAAAAAAGGGCATAATAAAAATAATTATCTCAGGCTGATAGGTCAAAAAACCACTGAAAAAAGATATTCGCAATTTCTCCACATGCTACTTTTTTCCAAGAAGGTAAAGACCATGGAGTTTGGGGCCAAACTGTGTTCCTGAAAACATTTTTCCTACATGGAGGTTCTTCAGTGCAAAGCATTCAGCCCTGATAAAAGGAATCTAAGAGATACAATATCTGAACAGACAAGAGCGGCTGTGAAAATTATTACTTTGCTTTGCAATTACCATAACAATAATTTTCACAGTGAGCTTTTGCTACACAAAAACATTATCCTTGTGTTTTCTAAATAAATTCTCTGAGATCATATACAAGTTTGGTTCATTATGTAAAATACTGATGTCCTTCATGAAGGGTACTTAAAACACAGCTTGAAGCAAATGGAAGAACAGCAAAAAGTATTTCTGCAGAATTTATCAGACAGTTAGAAAACATGAGCAAATACCTTATCAGCATCACTGGTCTGTATTTAACAATCTGCAATTAAAAATTACATTTGCGTAGGTTCCATTCTCTAGGTGTCATTGTTTACGAATCACAATATTATCAATTTGTTCCACTCTAACCAAGTGTATATTCTCCTATTCACAAATCATGCACAATTGGGTAGTAAATAATTAAATGTTATCAGGTATTATCAAAACTGCAAGAACCTCCATAACAATGCCATTTCCCAATATGGAAGGATACCGGTTTTTAAGATACCATCATATTTCCTGCATAAGCATGTCAAAAAAAAAGAAGAATGAATACCTTGTTAAGAATAAATTAAAGAGCCTGCACAGAAAATGTTATAAGAGGATGAGTCTTTTCATTTTGATTTATTTTCTGCTTTGTTATTTTCTCGGATATGGCAAACAATGATAAAAAATAAAGCCTAATACATGTACTTGCTTGTGATAAAATGGAAAACTGATGGTGACGGGTTACTGCATTTCGATTAGCCTCCATGAAATACCACTGGGTTCATCTCCTCTCCCGATCCACTTTCTTCTCCAAAATGAGATGAGAGGTGCATAGAACATCCAGGTATTTCATCATAACATCAGACACCAGTGAGCTGACCTCCACTATGTCTGTATGTGCTTCTGCATCAGGAGTCAAACAGCTACAGAAAGAATATTCTCTATTTACCTGTTTCTAAAATAAAACAATTTTCCACCATTGCATTTTTCCACTGGTATTTATGGAGTCACGCTGGCCAGCACCCTGCTCATTCTGCATGGGATAAACCGGTGCTGTGCAGCCTTGTCGTTGACACCACAGCACAGACTCAGCATCAGCTGGAACAATTATCCTTGACGCCCATCCCGACAGAACTGCAACTGGGGGCTGCAGCTGTGCACCCACACACACACATTAGGAAGTTCCTAGGGCCTCTTCCTGGGAATGGAGAAGACACTACCTCCCTTGTGGTGACTGTGCTCTGGTCAAAGTGCTGCACCACTGAACAAAGCAACGGTGAAGGAGAGGACTGTGCTGTCAGGAGGATTTACAGGAGAATGTCAGAATCTTCACAGAGACTTTGCAGAGACAAACACTCCCAAAACAATGCAAAGGAGGAAAATCTAGAGCTTACCCTCAAAGAAGCAATGGATGGAGGCTGCCAAGAGGAGCTAAGTTGGAGACTTGTGACTTCTGTCAAGAGATGGAAGGCTTTTCATCTGACTATAGATATATAATTACAGAACAGGTATACTGACCTAGAAACAGGTGGGGAAGAACAAGACCTAATGCAAGACACATCAGAGCCAGGTAAGTCTGAATCAAGTATTCACAGCACAAATAAGATGCAGTAGCTGATGGTCATTTGAGGCTGAGGGAACAGAGGCATCCATCTACTTGATTTGGTTTGATGACTGTGACATCTGTTGCTTGGATTCAGGACATTCTGGAAATACTACAGAGACTCATCCTGATCCTTGGGCTATTTACTTGTTGCTGCTAATTCATATGGGTGCAAATAACTCTGAACACACTGAAAGTGACTACAGTGGACTGGGATCAAGTGTGAAGGGCAGTAGACAGAGATAGTGTTGTCCTTAATTGTATCAGTGAGGAGGTCAGGGTGGGTGCAACTTGCAGTCCAACACCCAACTGTGTGTAGTCAAAAGCTTATGAGTGAGGATCAGAGGAACATGGGTGATATTGTGGTAGATGACTACTATAGACCACACAAAACCAAAGAGGAAGTCAATGAAGTCTTTGCTGGACAGATGAAGGAGGCTTTGTGACTGCAGACACTCACTGGGGCCTATTACCCACCCTGATATCTGCTGATGGGGTAATACAGCTGAGTGCAACGATCAGGAGACTTCCGGAATTTGCTGATTGCAATTTCTTGGTTAAGCTGATCCAGAAGCTAACAAGCAAAGGCACTGTGCCAGACCTGGAAGAGCCAGACAAGGATGTGAACATGAAAGGCAGCCTTGGCTATAGCAATCATCAGATTGTGGAGTTCAAAATCCTGAGAGAAGGGAGAAAGTCAGATTGTATTGTTACAACACACGACTTCAGGAGAGCAGAATTCAGCTGTTCAAGGATCTTCCTGGTAGAGTCTCAAACAAGACTCCACTGGAAACTAAACAGAAAGGTTGGGAGAGCAAGCTAATGTTTAGGGACATCTCAAAGCACTAGGACAGCCCAATCTTGCATGTAGGAAGCAGGGATGGGCTGCATAGGGAGAATACAGATATTTTGCAAAGAGTAGACTTAGGAAAGCCAAAGCTCAGCTGAAGTTGAAACTAGCAATGGATGTGGAAGACAGGAGAAAGGCCAACAAAAGAAAGGTTTAGGGAAAAGTGGACCCACTATGCAACCTACCGACAAAAGATCTCAAAAAGTATGGGTCCCTTTTTTGCTTCCATTTCCACTGGGAAACTTTGGCCATAAGTGTTCCAGATCTCTGAGCCTACTTGTAGAATCCATGAGCATGAGGTATTTCCACACAGCAGAAAATACAGTGAGAAAGCATTTAAGCCAATTGGACAGACACAAGCCCATAGAACCAGATGAGAAGGTTTGAGGGTGCTGATGCAATTGGTCAATGTCAGCATCTGTCACATCTAAAAGGATCACAGGGAAGTTCCTGTAGATTGGTAAAAGTTGAATATCACACACATATCCAAGAAGAACAAGAGGGGGGATCCAGAAAGCTGATTGACACTCAGCTTCACCTCAGTCTCTGGGAAAACAACAGAGCAATTTCCTCTGGAAGTAATTTTCAAGCACAGAGAGGACAAAAGGGTGACTAAGAACAGTGAGGATGGATTAACCAAACAACTGTTATACTGACTAGGCTGATTGATGTCTACAATGACACTACTGATTCTGTGGACAAGGAAAGAGCAGTATATGCCCTGGGGAGCTTTATTTTAGCAAGGCTTTTGACACAATATCCCACAGTATCCAAAGGACTATAAGGTAGGTAAATAATTGCCCGAAACTTCTGTCTCAAAATGATGTCATCAGTAGTATGAAGTCCAGTTGGTGGCTGGAAGTAGCATTCTCCAAGGCCTGATATTGGGCCAGTACTATTTAATGTCTTTATTAATGACCTAGATGATGGGATGGGAGCACGTTCTCAAAAGGATTGTGAAAATTCAATTACAGGGATCAGTTGATACATGGGAAGGGCTGTTGTCAGAGGGACCTGGGACATCTATACAAAGGTCTGATTGCTACTTGTATAATGGGAGAGCATGGAGAAAGTGAAGCCAGATCCTTCTCAGAGGTGCACAGCAGTAGAACAAGAGGCAATACACAAAAGTTGGAACACAGGGAAGTCTGGTTAGATATAATGATCAACATCATTATTATTATTACTACTTCTATTTTTAATTACAAAGGCAGAAAAGCACTAAAGAGGGTCCAGAGAAGTTGTGGGATCTCCATCCTTCAATATTCAAAACTCAGACAAGACCTTGAGAAGTGAGCAACCACATCTAATTGTATCTGCATGAAGCAAATGGGCTAGATGACTTCCAGGGGTCCCTTCCAACCTAAATTACTTTGCAGTTCTATGGTTCTTGCTTCAGGCACCCTAGGCAGCTGTTTAGTAACAGTAATAATATACTATTAGGTCTATTTTTAAATCCCCAGAATATTTTGTATGCAATGTAGCACAGGAAAGCTGAAAGGGACAGTTCTGCATGTAATATAAACTCTTTAATCTTAATTCCAATGAACCTGATAATTTACTATGATTTCCCTGCAGAGTACTATTGACCTGCTAGCACACATAACCCAACACTCTTCTCAAAGAAAGTCACAGAATGGTTTATTATTTCTAAAACAGTTCTTTCTAAGTAAAACACAACTGCCATGTAAAGTAGCAGTTTTGAAAATGTTTTACAACACTTGAACTTCCTGATTTTAATCTTTGTTTAAGCTTGCTTAAATACGTTAATTTCAATAATTTTAATTACTTTTAAAATCTGTTTTATTTGAAATTTTATATGTCTTTTAAAGATGTGAAAGTTTATTGCCCTTAGGAAATATTCCAGTTTGGGTGGGTTTTTTGAAATTTTTTTATTTTAATCCACTGAAATTGGTCAAAATTTCCAAGAACAATGTGAGCTATAAAACATTTCTGCTAAGTCCTATTTCCATTTCCCATGCATCTAGAAATGATTTATTTATGACTAAACACCAAGTAGATTGATGTTTAGCTCTGAAAGACTTTGGTGATTCCAGAAAGAAAAGTTCCAGAACTTTCTTTTGTAGTTTAAGCCAATAAAACTGTATTTTAATAACAATAACAAAAAATAATAAAAACAACACTAAATGCAAATTTACAGTTGCAACATTGAGCTTTCAATGATTTTTCTAAACATTATAAATAATTTTTCTATTTGTGACATTCATCTTTGAATACGTGTTGTGCTTCAATCATTCAAAAATAACTCCTTTTCTGTTAATGTCCTCATGTATATTATAACTAAAATCGCATTAATACTGCTTTTCTTTACTGTTCTTTACTTTCTTAATATCTCACAAAGCACAAGCAAAAAACCTGAACATAGTATATACTTTAAAAATTAACCCATAGTAACAAATAGTATTAAAACCTAAACAAACTAAACAACAACAACAAAAACTTCATGCTTCTCACTGCTACTAAAATATGTAGAAAAAATATTATACAATGTAAAAATTTGAATATATTCATTAAAATTAATTTCAGAATCTCTTAAATTTAAATTATAGTTCTGTTAGCTCCTATTACTCTCCATTGTTGTCCTTCAGTCTCAAGGTCTTCAAATAATAGAAATCTTTTTCATACAATAAGACAGAGTACAAAAACTTTAGTCTTGTAGAGTAAAACACTTTTTAGAGATGAAATTGAATATCTGAGTGACAAAGACATTTTTGTGCTAAGTGGGGTTTTATCTAACATGGAAAAATCAAAGGAGCTAAATCTCCACTTCACTCTGTAGTTTACACATTGCCTTACACTTTATCACCAGGAAAATGTAAACAGAGCCAAAAGATATATATGATGAGTGAGTGGAACAAACACAGGCTCATCTTTTCCTCTATTACTGCATTCTCTCTGCTTTGTCATCTCTGCTATCGTGCTAACAGGATTATAAGGTAGTGGAAAACATATTTCCATCAGTCAAGTAAACAGAAAAAGTATGAATGTGATCATACAGTGATCTAGAAATAACATATTGCAATAGAGTTACTTCCTTGACAATAATCTGCATTTGAATATTACTCAAAATGCTGTATTTTCATGGGGGAAGGCGGGGGGGGGGGAGGGGGGAATGATGTGTAGGGAATTAATTACAGCACTGATATTGTTACATTTACGAATTAAAAGTATATTCTGGCCAAATGAATGCAAAGACTATAGTGGCATGAATTTTCCTGTTGCATGTGTGCAGATATATTGTATATATATTATTATCAGGGTAAGGAGATAGCTTCATTTTTCTTTAAATCCAAATATATTTCTGATTCAGAGACATATACTGGCAGTTGCTTAAGTCTGCAAACTGTCACATTATCACTGCTGGAACCATACAAAACAGAAACATCTTTTCAGCAGGATGTTGAAATAAAATGAGATGAGTAATTACCTCTTAACGGTAAGTGACACTTTTTCGGAGTACAGTCCTTGTGGCACAGGTTCATACACAGCCCCTACTATCTGAAAAATAAATATACAGTTTGTTGAAGAAAAATACTCCATTATTTATTTGAGGATCCCATATGATAAATATTGTTCCTTGAAACAACCTGATGGAAATTACATCATCAGCTCTAACTTGCAAAACAACTTAGAACACATCTTCTAATGCAGAATATCACTTCCAGTCAGGTATCCACATTAACTATATAATCACTGTAGACTAAAGTGCTACAATATCCAAATCAAGAAAGCAATAAACACAACCCCCCAATTATTTATTTTAATTTATGAAATCTTCCTAGGATGTAATACGCAACACTGCAGGAAATCCAGTGTGATAGTATGTCAAGAAATTTTATGTATCTAAAGCTCCTATCACCAAATGCAATGAGCAAAATATCATAGTCTGACGGGTTATAATATATTAACATTTACAAGCAATTTTTGCAATTAGAATGGCAAGACAGCAACTCACACAATGACAAACACTTGTGCTCATTCACACGTTAGAACTGAGAGCAGTTTGTGCATCTATAACCTCAAACACAAATTCTCACAGATTCTGTGAACACATACAGAAATAATTGGGATATTGATCTGGCAAATGTGAATAGCTTAGTTGCCAGGGAGAGCATATTGGTGCTGTAAAATGGTGGGTTCAGAGTTGCCATCTGATAAAGGATGCATCCTGCAGCCCAGACATCAGCCTTCTCTCCATATGGCTCACTCTTTACAACTTCAGGACTAAGTAGAAAGCAACACAGGCCACAAGTGTTGAATTAAGTCACCCAGAAATAGGGTTATTTTCTAAAAAAACTTCACCCAATATTAAGTTAGTCACTACAACATAATTTCAGAGGACAAACAAAAGGTTCAAAAGGTTGTATTTATTTCCTTTACTAGTCAAATTCTTTAAGAGGAAGTACAATTAATAGTTTTTTAACTTCTCCTGCAGTTCTCAAAATACTAGTGGTTTCTATTTTGTTCACTTGTACTTTCTGCTCACTTTATGTCTGTACACATAATGGACATGAATGAACTACAGCATTTAAAATTTGTTTAAATTTCAATAAAACAGACTAGAGAATAGATAAGTATATGATATCCTCTTGCAATTCAGATATCAGAGAGATCTGAATTCAACTCCCATATTTAGAATGCTAATGGATAGAGTTTTGCTATTAATATCAGTAAACAAACTTTACTCATTCTATCATTTTCATCCTCTTAAAACTACTGTAATGCATTCCATGTGAGAATGCAGCATGGACACTAAGCAGCCAACCAGACGACAATACAAAAACACATTGTGAAGATCCATCTAAAGCAAATGGAAGAAGGCAGCAACTTCAGTTTTGACTCAATACAAAGCAGACTCCATTTCCTTCTTTTAATTTCCTCAGTGCTCTCCATGAACCTAGATGATAATAATTTACATTAGTAGGTGTATTCTGATGCTGGAGGTCAAGTCTTAGCAGTAAGTAAGGGTCATATTGCAGGATGTGGGTTTTTTTTCATTTAGTATCTTCTCTCTGTAATCTTTCAGACACATAAAAAATACTCAATTTCTTTCATCTGTAAAATCAACTTGAAAACCTACTTGTTTACCTTTCCCCTTCAGCTTAGAATTTGAAACCACTATATCAACTGCATAATTATACTACTGATGTCTTTGGTAAAATGCCGTATTTTGGAGCTGAGAGGCACTGTGTAAATTCAATTAATGATTCAATTAATGATTAATTAATACTGCTGCTCTGTACAAAATGCAGAAAACAGATTTTTAAATAAATGAGGTGAGGTCCCCTAGATAAACCATAAGATAAATTAAGTGAACTTAACAGGACACAAAGTCAGAACAGAGGTCACAGTGCATGGAAGTGAGAGAGACTGACAGGTCACACACATCTGATAACACTGATCAAGGAAGATACAGATTCCTGAGTGAAAACTAATTAGCAATTTCCCTTCAATATTGCTGCTGCTGCTATGTAACCACTGAGTGGAATATGGGATACTGAATATGGTGTTACAGCATAGTAGCATTTCTGTAATCACACTGGCTGCGACGTAATTCGTTATATGACTTTGGGGAAATTTCATTTTTCATGTATCAAAAGTGTCTACTAGAGCAAACACTAGTATTGCAACTTACCAAATAGACAGTGAACTCAATAAGGCAAAGTCCCTGTCTTAGTAAAGCTCTAAGCATGCTCCTTTTCAGAAAAATAAATGAGTCAAATTTTAGTCTTTCACTCTAGTGATAATTTTCATGCATAGATATCAAATTAAAAATTACAATTTTTAAATTAATAAATTATATTAAAATACCAAACTGAGATTATTCAAGCCAAATCTATGTGACTCTGCAAAAAGCAACAAAGCAGTCATAGGAAAAATAAGCTGAATGCAATCAAGAGAGAAACAGAAGCATCCACTACTGGCCTACAGAATCTTGTACTTATGAACAGTGGGGAAGAACCTTGCTTGATGTACAGAGCAAACAGACTTGAAAAATAATACCATGATTTGGAAAGCAAAGAAAAACACAGTGCTGACAGAGTTGTTTTAGCGTGGTTTCACACAAGTGTACAATAGATGGAAGTTAATGAAATAATTTGTTCTGTTTATTCATGCTGAAAGATTTCTTGTTCTAAATGCCCATCTAATCCCTTTCTCTTTTTCCTCGTTTTTTAATCAAACTGAGGACTTTCTGCAAAGTACTATTTGATCTTTTCCTCCAGAACAAATGTCTTAGTCAGAAGTCTCTGATATCTAGAGCAATAGAATGACCAACACAAAGCAATATTTACTTCAAGTGACCAGGAAAGTTTTACAGCGAATACAAAATCCCATACTTATATGATGCTATACTTTTATGGCTACTTAGTACTGTTATTTAGATTTTTTAATAGGATTTTCAAATATTATTTATTTACTTTTAAGAGATGAAGTGAAATCCCTCACCATGCTCTCCAGGCTTGCCTCACCATCTGCTCCTTAGAAATGTGGGTGGGGTACAGTACTTGTTGACTAGCAAAACAGTTCTGCAGTCAGTTGCACCTTTTGGATCCACACTGTTGAGGGGTGCCAAGCAAAGAAAGTACCCAGTTGTGTTTCTGTGCACTGACACCTACAAACAGGAGTGTGGTGGCAGTACATATGGTTTGCCTAATTCAGTTGACAACTGTGTATAAACTGTCACTGTCTGGTCAAGACCAGAAAGAATGAGTAGAACCAGTCTTACTCACAAACACTGAAATTTTAAGGGTGTAATGTTGGCATGACCTTTTTTGGTTTATTTGTAAAGGCAGGATTCTTCCTTGATCTCAATTGGCTGAAATGGGACAGCGGTACTAATTAAATTTTTAGCAAGCAGATGTCTGCATCAGTTTCAAATGCATTCAGTGTCAAAACAGAATACAGAAAGGGGGAAAGTCTAAGAGCTGACAAAGAATTAAATTTCCACTGCAACAAGGGCTGATGCTGCTGCCACGAAGCAGCAGTACTGATGCTATGCTCTATAATATTCACAGTTATTAAAAGTGGCAGCAGATACTTATAATTCATTTAATTCTTGCAGCTAACATATTCAAGATAATCACTACAGTTTTCATCTAAGTTTACAATCACCGGTCATTTCGAAAGTACATATTCAAGCTGAAAAAGCTTACTCCAGCAGCATTAAGCGAACTATAAGACAGTCCTTCACTAAATAAATGTCCATAGCAAAAGCAAGACTAAATTCTTCTAAGTGAAAGACAATTATATTCACAGAATAACTGCCCAAATTCTCAGCATCCTTTGATAAACAACTTTATAATTGTTTCTCAGAAAGTTCACTCTTGCTTAACATATCAGCATTGTTTTTATTCTTAACAGTCCTCTATGCCAATGGCCTTAAAATGAACCATTGCTGAATCCAAAGAATTACTTGTTTGTTCTTCTGAACTACTTCTGCAAAATTAAACAGCTATTTTTGATACAGCAAATAGCTTTCCATACTACTCCACATTTTTAATTAGGATTTAAAAAAAAAATAATAACCAAATCTTTTCAGTATTTGTGCCACTTGCAAAATACCAAACACATTTAACTAAATCATCTCTACATTGCCGTGGAGATATTTTTTCAATAAGAATTCATTTATAATTTTGCTCTCTGATGTTATTTTGCCAGTGTTTTTCTTTAAGAATACTTTTGGCAGAGAGTTAAACAGATTGTCCCAGTCTGAGTCTGCTACATTTGCACTACCACATAGCTATATCAAAGATGACTACCCTAACTCAATTTACTCATGTTCATATCAGTTATTAGTGGACAGAAGTTCCAAAAGAAAATCCTGAATTTGGAGAGGGAGGAAAAGAGGAGATGAGGGAATAATGCACTAATTTCCTAGAGCTTCTAAAGCTTCTAAAAATTGTTGACAATACTATCAGGCTGATTTTACATGAGACAAAACCAATAAAATATTTCTCAAGCTGCACAGAACTTTAATAAGCCACTTGTGAGTTATCTTAGTACAGCGTTCAGTGGTGCTTCCAACAGGTCTAAGAACATGTTGGTATATGGCATCCTATAGAGCATCAGGACTATTTCCACATGAGACATGGTTTCAACTAGACAGTTATGAAACCAGTGTGAAATAAACTACATTCACTCTATAATGAGTTCTCTGAGTCACAGAAAGATGGGGGGAAATATAAGGGGGAGGGGGGGGAGTGTGGAAAAAAGCTGCTTACCATAGGCATCATCCCCAAAGGAGAAAAAAAAAATAGAAAAGCAGTTGCTGCTTGTCACAATTTTTCTCTGGATAGTTTGCTGTAAAGCTACAGAGACATGTTCAGCATTACAGCTTCATAATTACCACTAAAGCCAACAGAAGTAGAAACAGGAGCCACAAAACTGACAGTTTGAATAAAGAGCTCCTGCAAACATTGCTATAAACTATTTGCATTTCTCACCTACATGAAGAATTCAACACAAGCCTTTTGGGGATATTCTGTCTATCCCTTGAGTGATGAAGCAGGAACAGGATTTTCAATCACTAGTTAAAAATTCTACCTTCACAGTTTTCTAACTTGAAATGTAAGGCCAAGTAAGTCTACAATAATTTATTATGTTGTCTTCTAACTTGCTACTATTTTTCTCATTACAAATTATGCTAAATATTTTTGAATGTATATATATAAATTATTCTTCACAAAAGACATATTTTCAGGCATCCTAAACTTCTACTGACACTTAAAGAAAAATTCGTCAGTTTCTACATTTTTAAAAATGCACGGGGGTAGGGAAGAAATTTACTACTTTCAGACGGCAATTCTACAGTGTGATAAACTCTCTTGCCATCAGATGGGGAATGTAATTTTAAAATGGGTGAAGTCAGCTAAGAGAGACCCCTCTCATGTGTATAATTGCTCTCTCATGAGTGCAATCTCAACATTTTAATTTTCTAGTCCAAGCATTGCCTGTCTCTGCCCAGAAAGTTCCTCTGTATCCATATGATTTAGTCTATGGTGGGGCAAAACCAATCCACAATCAGTGACAAGCCACTAATAACTGTAGGATACAGCAGGCTATGCAATACCTGCCTTATGTTTTTAGTAATGCATTCAACAAACAAACAAACACCAGAAAAAATCCAAAACAAAACAAAATTGGTTTTGATGTGGAAAGACACTTTTCACTAAAAATGTAATTTGTTGAGAAATTTTCAAAAACAAGATCCCAGTAATAAACGACTGCAAATCTCAGCTACACTGCTGTTGATCAACAGTTTAGAGAATTCACTAACTTACTGCTTTCTTTCAGCACAAATTCAGTACCTCTCTGTCTGAAAGAGAAACAGATGTTTTATAATTTACTTTTTGGGTTTTTCATCTCACACTTTTGAAGATAAAGATATGGACAACCAATTAACATTCAGCAACTGATTTGTATTTCCACCCATTTACAAACCTTCAGACTTTTATGTGTGCTAACCTCATACACTATTGCTTAGAGATGTCAAATATATTAACTCTGAAAAATAATGTATGGCTTTGCAGTGTAATAAGACACTGTTCTAGAATACATGAAAACCCACCATCAACTCACTTTTAATTCACCCATGTCATATATTAATATAAATCAAATTACATTTTTTAAAAAGTTCTTGTCTACACACTGTATGTGTTGATCTGGAGAAAAAACTTGCTGTGTGTCATTGTGTAATATTACATGTTTCTAGGCCTTCACTTTTTAAAAAATTTGTTTCAATGACAATTGAAAAAAGCCTTGTAAGCTCTATTAGAATGGGTGATCTCTATATTAAGCTGCTTCTTTCTTCGGTTGTCTTACTATCACTGAAGAATGTCATGAAGTATCACCTTCCACACTATAATATAAATGCAGTTGTCTAATTAAACTCAAAATATACACAGGTGTTTCAACTTTTTTATGCTTCTGAATTTTCAAGATTATCATATGCATCTGTGAGTAAGTTATAAGGACAAATCAAAGTATCATTAATAGGTAACTTAGTGTTCCAGTATTACATAAAGAGCCTCTGGGAGGCTTTAAACAGAAAAAACGCTTTAAAGTTCTAATTTACGCCTGTTATTCCTTCACACATATCATGGACTGAAGTCAAAGTCTAAAACAACAAGATTCTGAAACTTACAAAATAAAATTTCCATTCAATGTGATTTGTTATTCATATTATTAAAATCAAGCATCACTGTACAGTCCAAACATCTGATGTTCTTATGTATACAAAAATATCTAGCAAATCGTCAAGCTGACAGTTTTAAAAGAAATGCTGTAGACAAATCGTATCTGTAAGTTGTGACAAAGTACTATCCATACACATAAAAAACCTGAAACACTCATACTCTAAAAAGGTACTTCTGCATCTGACAGATACTTCTAAGAATTGTTTCCTTCCACCCAGAGATATTTTTCAGTGACTTAATATTCCAAATTCCTATAAAATGCTTAAGGAATGCCTTAAGAGTGTAACTGTATAAACAGCTCAAGAAAATATTTTTTTCCTTTTATTTATGGAACAGAAATATGAATATCTAAAAAATGGTGCAGGATGTTTCTAAATGAGATATATGCCTTTAGAAATGAATTTCATTCAGTGCCACTGTGCAGCTAACAAAGCTTATAAAGAAACTGCATGAATCTTTACATTTTAAAAGGAGACAGAAAAGAATCTGCAAAAATATGACCACAAGCAGTAGCAAGTCCATTCTACAACTCTAAAGTAAACCTAAATCTTTAATAACTGATTTCATATAAGGTGTCAATTTCACCTAACTTTAAACTCCTCTAAGTTAGATTTATGCTAAAATCCCTCTGTAGCAAATGAAGAGAGATAGGCACATCAGGTGGTTGATTCATCCAATCCTAAAATAACTTTAAGATAGATGGGATGAAATTCATTATTGAAGTACCTATTTTTTCCCATTACTTTCAGTAATCATCTAGATGCTTGACAGGAATAAGATGCCCAGCTTTTAAATTGCCACATATAAGCAAGATGAATTCCAGTCACACAGATACTTGTTTCTGACAGAGACTTGTGTCTCACATTAAGGTATGAATTAGATGACTTTGCAAGTATGTGGATTTGCTGGAACCTAATGTACTACATGATTAACTAATAACAACTTTTCTGTCTAGCAACCACATTCAGTATGGACGAAAGAAAAAAAAAATCAGAAAGCAGACAGATGCAGATTTTACCTGGATAAGACAATAACTTCATGGTCATCTTTTACACAGAATTTAAAATTCCCAAATCTAAATAAAGTCCGTTGATCCAGATGCCCCCCAAAACCATCAAGGAAGTCAATAGATGAAATATGCACACAGGGTCATAAAATAATAATCTAGGCATGATTTGTTATATTTTTTAATATTAAAATGTATTACTTGATAGATCACTTACAAACATCAGCTGAAAAAGTCAGGCTACATGGGAAACTGGGCAAAGACTAAAGAGAAGGAAGAAAGAGGTTTGAGACATCACCTCATGGACAAGTGGTGTGTCTCTTCTGGGAAGGCCTTTAAAACAGCACAATAATAAAGACTGTCACTACTAACTTGGAGCAGATTGTTTATGGCGACTTATGAGCTGGGATAAGACTTCAGGATTCATTACCAATTCCCTAGAGCAGTCTTTTCTTCAGTTTTTAATGTATTAAGTGTAAACACATCCATTTAATGCATTTTGTATTCTAAACACACACATTGCTGGATTTTTAAATTAAGGAACATAACCAATTAAAAGAAATTTAATTAGTATGATAGTCAAATACAATTTAGTATGAAGTAAAATTAAAAAAACATCATTATTACAAAGCATATTTATATAAGCCCCTCTTCTCTAAACATAAAATGCTGACTGCTGTTATTTTGTTATGACACAGGGTTTAAAAAATTGCATTAGCAAATTGATTCAGTCAAGCCCAAATACAAATCTGTTTGATACTGTCTTAGTTTGAGGGGAGAACTAAGGTATCTGGGTTGGCCAAGAAATAATCCCTCTCCTTAAATTTTAGGAAAAAAAACCCCAGAACTTTAATTAGGAAAATATATATATGTATATATGAAAGGATAACAGTTCTTAACCACAATACACAGATATACACATATACCTCTATATATATATCTGTATCCA
>JAWWEW010000078.1:39015060-39042758 GCA_035583185.1 Anabacerthia variegaticeps
TTGTGATGTCCAAAGATGGTTGGCGAGGCGAGGGAACAAAAGGGCACAGTCCCGGTCTCCAAAAGCGATGCTGGACCCGGTGTGAGTGTCCTGTCCTCCCTCCTCCACGCCCAGACGCTGCACTAGACGACTTGCGCAGAAGTCCCAGGAAAGCACTGACCCCTTCCCCCAGGCAGTCCTCCCTCCCCCTCTGGTCTGGGGAGAGATTAGAACAAAGACTCTACCTTGGGTCGTTAACAGAATATGCATATCCATTGTGCCTTTTGTTAACCACCTGTAGTGATGCTAATGCATTGACTCCAAGCTTCTTTGGAAGGAATTCCAACTGGGTTTTAAAACTATAGCAGGTACATATAGTGATATGTTTTTATCTGAACCACTCTGCATAATGCTGCATAGCCAAATTCAAACAAGCATCAGACACTACTTTTAACATTTCTTGGTTTGTTTTTGTACTATATTGTCTGCTCCAGGAATGGTGGGTTGCAACTCAAAACACCCAGAACTATTATCCTGTCAATTCAGAAGAAAGTAATTTCTGCCATTCTAAAATGACAATGCTGTCCTCCTCTCCCTCCTTTCTTTTTCATTTCTTTTTTTCTTTTTATATGGAGACATTAATATTAGTAGATATGCAGTTTTGATTTTTTTATAGCCTTTCACATCTACTTAAATCATATCAAAAAACCCCACAAACCAAAATCTAGTCTGAGCACTGATTAAGTCTATTGGCTTTGATTTCTGTTCAAGACTTGTGTTAAAATATTCAATCGGTTCACCTCATTCCTTGTGAACAGGTTTCCATGTCAAAAAGCCCACTGTCATACACAATACTAACCAAGCACCTTGAAGGTGCCATCCAATGCATTCAGCTGTTTGCAAAGTCTTTTTAACATCATTAAATTATTATGACATTGGAAAGACTTTAATATTTTACCTGTCATTTTAAATATTACTCAGGCATATATTTTAAACAGAAAGACATCTGTACTGCATCCTTGTTCTTTTTTCTGTCTGCAGACACACAAGGATCACTGCTTCCATGATTTTGCTTGTGTAGTAGAACTGACAAGTAATGTCCCAAAAGATCACTTACTTGAAAGACTGTCACATGTAAGTGACATTTTATCCTCAATCCTGCATCCAAATAACTGGGCAAAAAGGTAGAAAGAGAATTGCCAAAATGCTAGCTCTGATGTGAAATTCCATGTACAAAGACAGGGTAGGAGAATAGTAATATAGTATAAGCAAAAATTATATATAAAAAGAGAGTATTTAAATCTACAGAACACTACTTTCAAACAAAAATTCCCTACAAAATATTAAAAGAACAAAATATATCAATGAACAGAAAGCAGGCATCTAACAGGAAATTAAAGGAAGTGAATGTACATAGGATAAAAAAATTACAACTCAGTGACCGTGAGTGTCACTGGGGCATGGTTTTGACACTTCTGACACCTTTACTTTTAAACTGCTGTTTAAAAGAGCACAATAACTTCCCATCAACAGCTTCTCTGCCTAGTTCTAACTGAACAAAACCAATTATTTCAGAGAAGCTGAAAAAGGTGGCACATAACTAGTTACACCAAATTTTTACTACACTTAAATTACCCAAACTACCACTCAGAGATTGTGCTGTGCTTCAGGACTGTTTGGAGAAGCAACTGAGGCTGCCTTGCCTTTGCTCACTAAGAAGAAGCCCAAGCATTAGTCTTCAAGGTATGGCACTTGAATATTTAAGATATTACAAGGTTTCACTCTTGAAACCACTCTAGGATTTAGTGATTTCTAGGAATTAAGTGTCAATCATTATTATTCTGGCAAAAGCCACAATTGCAAAAGTGGCATCATGAATTATGTTCAACTGAGCTCTTGACTCCCTCTTAATTCAGAGTAACCAGTAGCTCCCCGATAGCTTGGAACCTTTAATTATTTATTACAGCACACAAGCCAAGCATTCTCACAGGTATAAGGCCATCACACGTGGTGATGGTAATTGATACTGTTTACATATATTTTTTCATCATTTAAACCCACATTTCTTTATTTATAAGGATATTCTATACATATAGGTGAATAAGTTACTAAACGACCGCAGTTCATTTTTGCAACAACTTAACCCACAGTAACCATAACATGCAAGAACAGACAACAAAATAGGCAGGCAACCAACTATTGCAGAATAGCTGGAGGGGGCGGGGGGTAACTTACACCTTTGTCCCTTATTCCATTGTAACTTGCCTATCTGCTCCAAAAGAGTAACATGAAGTTGGAAGTCACTGGACTGAATGCATGCAGGGGTACTTACCATGAGTATAGAACGGTTCCCCCTACTGATGCAAGTTTGCAGTTTTCTTGCTTTTGCTTTGCAAGCCCAAAGTCAGCTACAATAAAGAAAAAGATTGACATCTCAATAGCCACTCTCTCTACATGACAATGAGTGCTCATTCACAAGAGCTGAAAAGTTGAGGGAGGGCAGAAGGGAGGTTTGGGATTTTTTTTATCTTTTACATTTCCCAAAACTGGACAATATTATCTTCCTATCTCCACATTCATCAACAACTTATGTTTGAATCAGGCCTTCCAGTTTTAAAAATATTTTAAACACACCTCTAATGGTTTCAATCCAAGCTGTATGACCAGTTTTAGGTTTCTACTAATATCTTTCAATAAACTGTGTGATAATGGTAAGTATCTAATAAACAGTGATCTAATGCCCAAATTAATGATAATTATTTCGCTTTCCTTGAAATTATGACAGCTGGGAATGGAAGAATTTCTCAGAAATTTAATTTCAAATGAGGATGGGTGTGGTCTAATAACTTGATGCTTCATGTTCAAAGACTGCATTTGGTACAAAATAATGATGAATATTAGCCTTACCTTGTGGCAAACGCTGTAGACTCAGGTGATCATGCAATTATACTGATGGAAGTGCCTTTTGTGTAATTATTAGGTAGTCTTTCATAAAATCTCACACATAGTCTTTAGAGATGATATTTTTAATTAAAGTGCCATGCAAGCAGTTCACTTTTTTCAATTCAATACTCTACTGCTGTCTCAACCCAACACTGCAGCTAAGACATATCACACTTCACTAAGTCCAAGCACAAAGAGCAAAAGAAAATTATTGTTCTTGCTAAACTCTGTTAATAAATTTTGTATTGTAATACTATTTCAGAAATGGAAATATTTGTGTGGTAAATAACATTGTTTAAAATATTTTAAGACTCCTGCTCTACTTGGACAGAGCCCATACCGTGCCTATCCCAATCACTTTCAGTGACATAATTCACAAAAATTCTATTTCAAAATGTTACTACTTATCCAAACCTGCAGATCAGAAAAAATATAGGTAAGAAAAATTAGTTTCTGTTGGCTTTTGCTCAGTGAAAGCCTTCAGGATCTGAAAAGGAGTAGATCTCTAATTGAGAAAGGACCTTTGATAAGAACCCCAAATCTAGATATCCAAGACACAAATCATTTTTCTTTGAATAAAATGTCCAAAGAAGCTCTGCAGCGCTTGGAAAATATAAGAAGAAAGAATGCTAAATTAACAGGACCACTGAGAAGCCTCCCTTTTGTCCTCGAGTTAAGGCAGTCCTCAGGCAGTTCACTCCAGGGAATATTAATCCCAAAAGGACCAGAGGTTTTTGCAATGTTGATACTTCCCTGAATTAGTTAGGGTGAATCATTTTAAATGTCCTCCTTTGGAATCCTTCAATTAATATTCTATGAAGAAAGAATATTAGGACATTACAACAATCAATAAATTCAGTTCCTGGTGCTTGAAAGATCTAGTAAAGGAAAGAGGAGAGCTGGACATCTCAGTCCTGGAAGTAGCGTGTTTTAATACAACATTAGCAATTACCTGGGGGAAAAAAACAAGAAAGCAAGGGACAAGTCAGCCAGACAGAGTAAATATACTCTCTTCCTTTCAGGCTCAGGTCCTCAGAAATGATGCGACAAAATTCTTTCATTAGCAATTACTTTTTCCAAATTCTGCTAAACTATCCTGACACCAGCAAGAAGGTCCGACATACAACTGGTGCTGCCAGAGCTAAGGAACATGAAGCACAGGACAATCAGCTTTACATTAAACATTTTCTTCTTAGCTTTTTCAAGCCTGTAATACAGAAATGAATGAAAAAGACCTGGCAAATGTTGAACTGCATTGAGCTAGTGAAATTGCTTCTTTTAATTTATGCAAGCATCTGTCTCCAGCTTATAATTTGGCCTATAAGATTTAACACTCCGCAATTATTTGGTATTTGATGCCAAAGTTCCTACAATAACTGACAAACAAATGAAATCATTTGTCAGAGCTGTGAGAGACCTGTCTCCCATATCAATAAATGAGGATATGACCACATCGGAAGATGAACCCTATTAACTGGTGTGCATTTTCAACTATGAACTGCATCTTGACTAATGGAGACCACAGCAAAAATTCATATTTATCAATGCCCTGAAACAGGAGTTATGAAAGATAACTCAATACTTGCTCAGCTTCTTATGAACTTTACCAGTGTGTCACCTTTTAGCACAGAGAGACACCTGCATAAATCCTTGATCTGATCTAATGGATCTTATTATCTTATTGGTCACTTCTGAAATTCAAAACCCTGCTTATTAAAGAAAGTATTCTTTCTGAACTATCTCAATTTGCAACAGTTAATTCAACCATGGTACATCAAGCATTAAGACATAACTCTTAAGTACAGGAAGCTAAATCTAACCTTACAGAGGCTAGCCTCAGCCACTTCACACACACCTGTGAGAATGTAGATGCATGTGATCACAAATCTCACAAATTTCAGAACAAAATGAAAACTTTACAGCTTCCAAATACTTTCCTACAGCTTCTATTATCACTTATTAAAAAAAAAAAAAAAAAACCAAAACAACAACCTACCAATTAACAGAAGTATGGTGGGTACTCACAGGAACTAATCAATGTTGACATATTGTAATAAATATAAATGGAATACAGGTGACCAGAGAAAAATGGAAAAGAAGAACCCTTAGAGAATCATTCTCAGAAGGTAAGTGAAAGCTTTGTAAATGACTAAGTTAGATGAACCAGAACAAAGTCTGGTAAGCACAAAGACAAAGATAGCACAAAACAGGAGGAAGGGAGGGGCTAAGCAAGCCATTCAGCCACTGCCAACACCAGGATGCAGAAATGCATGCTGCATCAGTCCATCCAAAGGGGAAATTATAAGCTCATCTAAGTGATTCTGAGCAAGATGAGCTAGTAGCCCACTGACATAAAAAAAGAACTATTCCTGCACCTCTCTTGCACAGTCTCTGGAAACCAGATCACATGGCACTTGTGTCTTGATGAGTTTGGCTAACCTTTTTGTAGACTATCTCCATGCTACTTTAATCTAGCCCCTGATCCAATACTGCAGTCCTAATAATGTTGAGTTGTCTGCCACTTGTTACTCTCTGTAGTCTTGCAACACAGGAATAAAACTGCTATTAGTGAGGCAAATCCCTCCTCCACTCAAAATAACAAACTCCCTCATTTTGACTGTTAGATTGTACTACCTTCCTCAAAATTCAAAATTACTCCTTTTGCACCAAAAATAAAACAAGCAATGGTTACTCTATAATATAGCTGAAGAAAAACCAAAATGCTAGTTAATCACACATTTTCCTGAGGAAGCAGTCTGGGACCTCTAATGTTACTAATGTAAAGATCTATCTACCTGCCCCAAAAAAAGTGTTGTCTGTTGCTGCAAAATAATGGTTGCTTTCACCTGCATGTTTCATTTTGGAAAAATTATACTTTTTACAGCTTTAAACACTCTTAATTTTTTCAGGTTCATGTGAATTACATGCATAACACCACTACAACTAATTGTACCATCCTAACACATGAGAGTTAGTAAACTGAGAGTAATGGTAGGTAAAACAACCTGGCAAACAGCTTTTCTAAAATAAAATTTCCATGGGAATAGTTTTTGCCGCTTTGTCTACTGTGTAACCACAACTGGTGTAATTCCTTTACAGCTAATTTCTCTCATAGTTGGAAGCTTGGCATCCTTAAAAGTAAAATATTATTTTAAGTCTGTTCAAAGACAATAAAAAACTAACAAACTTTCACTGTGAGATGAATTTTTATAGACCAAGACTAGATATGCAATTTCACCACCAATTTACTACCAATAGCCACACGTCTCTCCACAGTATTATTAAATTTACTATGTTTGGTACTTACTGTAAACATTAAGCCTTGAGAGTTTTCCCACTGTGTATCAAGAATCTAGTAAACTGTTATTTTAATTTTTTTAATTCATAACAAAATAGTCAAACAACCATGCAAGACAGTCCTCAAATAGGAAGAAAAATTAATACAATATAATAGTCATAACCCTTTAGATTCTGAAACACCCTCTTCACTTGTTTTCACTTGTTTACATTGTGTTTAGAGCAGCCGAGTAAGTGATAATGAAGTAAGATTCAAAAAAGATTAACACTGTGGAAGAGAGTATGAAAAGAAGACAAAATTTTGAAGCAATGAGTGGGCTGACTTGACTAGTATCTTAACCTCCTCCAGAATAATCTCTTCAGCTTTCACAATGGCCAAATTAAAAAAAAAAACTTTCTAAACATTTGCAGTGTCTTTAAATGAACATTTAAATTAAATTAAAATGTTTTCATTTTTCATTTCCCAAATATTTCAACTAGTAGATTTATCTTCTACAGTAAAAACAAGAGGAACATTATCCAGATACTACATCTTAACAACACTAATTTCATATTTGCACATTTGTTGCCTTAATTTATACTTGGACCCTGTCTGAAAATGTCATTAATTTTTCCTAAAATCAAATATGCCCAGAAAGACCAAAACCACAGCAAATAGGAAGGATAAATGGAATATCAAATTCACCACATATGTGAACTTCAGACCTGCTCATGGGTACCCACTGAACAGTTTCTTCTTCTACCCTGAAGGGTTCAGGATGAGGCAAAATCCCTTTGCTTCTCTTCAGCCAGTTTGTAATTGTAATCAAGAAAGTTTGTCAGCAACTTACTGAGTTACAGTGATTCAGAGTATAAAATTAGAACTTTAATTTTATTTTCCCTAAAAGCATATGCTAAAATCAAGATAAGCTGCAATTAATCAACAGTAGTACATACTTATTCTACCCTTTCCCATCAATAGAATGAGAACAGAATTAATTTTGCCTCATTCTCCAGCAAGCCCTTTAGCTATTCTATCATTCTCCTTTCTCTATGCTATTATCAAATATGTCCAGCTCAGTTGGTTTGGCATGGTGCTAAAAACACCAAGGGCTGTGAGTTCGATCCCTGTATGGGCCATTCACTTACAAGTCAGACTCGATCCTTGTGGGTCCCTTCCAACTCAGAACAGTCTGTGAATGCTTTATAAGCAGTCTACTGTCAGTTTTGTGAAGCTTCTAACTTCTGCACTAAGAACCTGAGCATTTATCCACATCTAAGACTGAGATTTGTAAAGAGAGATGCGATCATGCTATCAATCCACCAACAGCTTCCACAATGTTGGATTTACAGTGTCAACAAGTGGGCAAGTGGAAGATTCCACTATGCCCATTATGAAAAGAGCTTTGAAAATAAAGCATTTCCTTTAACCTTAGAATGAAGGGTAGCAATTCTGACACTGAATATTTGTTAAATGAGTCATATAATCTGTCAAAAAACTAACACTGATGCAAGTGACTCTGAAAAGTAGTAACACACAACAGACACTGGTTATAGCCACTTTATTTCATGGCCACTGCTTCTCTGGGCATGGCACAGAATCTAGATCCAACAGGTCTTTTAAAGGACTCAGCAAGCAAGTAGTCTGAATTACAAAATTAACAGGTACTTTCTTTCAGCATCCAGCAACTACTTGAACTTTCCAAGTCTCATTCAATTCACTGTTCTGACACTTCATGGCTCCCTGCTGTGATTAGAAGTGTATCAGACATGAGTAGTCTCAAAACTAGTATTCTGCTGCTTTATAATCCTAGGGTTTCAGATCTTTACAGATTCTTTCTGCTGCTATTTTATGATGTGTACTAAACATTAAACAGAACATGTTGCCCTAAAGAGAACATGGCACCCTTCACAATTCCCCTTAATATCAGCTCTGGAAGGTGTCAAAGTGATTCCACACAGCCCTCTGACCATCAAGGTCTAAACCTTGTTGCAGCTAAATGACACTGAGGAAAAGAGATGATCTACAGAGTCTTCTGTTTTGTCCTACAAACAGATGCAGCTAAGGAGCTCTAGACAGAAACACACTGTAATAGAAACAAAACACAGCTGCAGTAAAATATAGCTGCAATAAAAGCAGATACACATTTTCAATTCAGAACTGTAACTTCGCAATGTCTTCTATAAAAAGGCTGGGCAGATTAAACCGCAAGTCACAGATAGTTCTGGTTCAATGAGTCTCTAAAATCCTGTACGAAACAACTTTCATCCAGGCTGTGCCTAAAATACTACCTTTTTTGGGGTCAGAAACAATAAATTAGATAACCAACCTGACCAGAGATGTACACTTTCAGTAATACTTTTCTATCAATTTAGAATGAGGTGTTTTATGAAATTGCAGGTTAGGATGATTTAATGTTTATATTTTCATAGCATTTGTAACTGAATCAGTTATGATTAAACGCGGTACTAACGTAAGAAATGGTAGTTACGGACCTCCTCCTATCAAATTCATGTCAAAAATTGAGTAGGGTGGGCAGTTCCAGAGACAACATAATAGCAACGTGCTTAAAGTCCTCTCCAGTCAGAAAGGGAGTGGCTAGGATCAGACTGTAAATGTTTGTTTCCATGTGCTACAACACACAACTTAGAAGAACCTGAAAGAGACTGGGATAATTCAGTTTTAATTGATGTGTAAATGATGTCCTGGGAAATACAAAACAAGTAATATAATCTTCACATTAGAATGAAGCATCTCCTGGGCTTAGGACTTTCATTTGTACCTTGCATAAGTTCAAAACCAAAACAATAAAGACAGACCTGAATAAGAATAGTAACTAACCACATACAGAAAAAGAAAACACAGTGTGACTACAACTATGAAAAAATTCTTCATACTACTATCACAAAAGGTTTGGTTTGGAAGGGACCTTAAGATCATCTAGTTCCAGCTCCCCTGCCACAGACAGGGACACCTTTCACTAGACCAGGTTGCTCAAAGCCCCATCCAACCTGGCCTTGAACACTTTCAGGGATGAGGCATCCAAAACTTCTCTGGACTACCAGTTCCAAAGCCTCACCACCCCCACTGTACAGAATTTTTTCCTCACCCCTTGTCCTATCACATGCCCTTTTAAAAAGTCCCCCTCCAGCTCTCCTGTAGCCCCCCTTAGGTACAGGAAGGTACTCTAAGGTCTCCGCAGAGCCTCTTCCTCTCTGGGCTGAACAACCTGAACTCTCTCAGTCTTTCCTCATAGGAATGGTGTCCCATCCCTCTAATCCTCTTTCATGGCCCTCATCTGTACTTACTCCCATAGGTCCATGCACTTCTTGTGCTGAGAACCCCAGTGCTGAACACAGTACTTCAGGTGGGGTCCCACAGACCATGAGGTATTACCTCAGGGGTGTTTTTTTTCTAAAATCTATAGATGTGATACTTACAGACCGTCACTAGAAAAGGTTCTTCATAACTTAATCGCATATTGTGCCACAACAATTGCAGAGTTCTATGAATTCTTGCTTTCAGCCATCTTTCTCTTCTTAGGTCTTTGCCTACCAATTTCTGCTGGAATTTTCTGCAAGGGTCACCTGTAGAACATTTCTCCATGAATTCAGGACTAGCAAGCATAATTCTTTAGTAGGTTTACTGTTTTCCTACTCTGACAGCAAGGTGGGAGTGTCTCTCACGCTGTGCACTCCTTTCCTTTTCAACCAACGTAAATGCAGAAACTGCATAAGAGATCTTCAAGGGAGTGGTCCCATTCTCACATACATAGCACAAAATGTCTATTTATGGGTCCAAGAACTTTCTTAAAGCAGGTCATGAAATTGAAGTCTTAGTCTATAGAAGCACTTTGCTCTGGTGTATTGCTCAATTAATTCATTTTTTAAAATAAAAATATATCATAAGAGCCTGCAACTAAGGCATTTCTCTAAAGACAACATTTTTGAAGAACATTAGTTACAGAGGAATGAGCTGCCTTTGTTATATTGTCAGCCTGCAGAGTCTCATAGCAAGAGATTAACAAGAGTTACTATTTCCAGAAGAACTGACTGAGGAAAATTAAAAATAGCAGTATTATAAGGTATACAAACTTCTTTCATGAAGCATAATAAGTCAGGCCATACCTTGATTACACAGTCACACAACACTGCTTCACAGGTAGTCCAGAGGAATGTTATTCTAATTAGATCAAGGCAAGTTGGGGTCAGTTTTCAGATTTTAAAGACTCCAGAAAATTGAACTAATTCTATTTAGAATGACTGTGCAGCTTGCAAACAAAGAACTAGAGTTTTTAGTAGATCTTGGAGGAGATCTTCTCTTTTTATAAAAGTTGACAGGATAAATTCAATGCAGAGATTTCTTGATATTTTAGCATATGCTTCATATTCATCTGACATTTCATATTAACTTTGTCATGATTTAACCCCAGCCAGCAACTATGTACCACACACTCAATTCCCCACCTCTCCCGCTGGAGAGAATTGGAAAAAAACATAAAACTCACCTGTTTATATAAGAACAGTTCAGTGACTGAAATAAAATAAAACGTAATAGTAATAATATATACAATAACAGTAATTGTAATTAAAAGGTGAGAGAGAGCGAGAGGGGAATAAAACTCAAGAAAACAAGTGATACACACTACAGTTGCTCACTCCCCACCGACTGATGCCCAGCCAGTCCCCAAGCAGTGATCAGCAACTACCCCCAGTTTGTATACTGGGAATGGTGCTCTATGGTATCAAATACCCCTATGCCTAGTTTGGGTCTTCTGTTCTGGCTGTGCTCCCCCCACAGCTTGTTGTGCACCTCCTCACTGGCAGAGGATGGAAGACTGAAAAGTCCTTCATTTAGAGTAAACACTACTTACCAACAGCTAAAACATCAGTGGTGTTTTCAACATTTTTGTCATACTAAATTCAAAACACAGCACTGTACCAGCTACTAGAAAGAAAATTAACTCTATCCCAACTGAAGTCAGAACAAACTTCCATCAAGAGCCACTTGAAATTCTCAAATGGATAGTATCTCAAATACTGTGAGATATAACTACCAAGATCACAAATGCTCCAGTCTTTGGCTTAACTGCATGAGTTAAGCCACAACACCACAGTATGCCCTGATAGAGTACATATTTACTATAATCAGAAAGAAAGCAAATTATTCTTAATTTCATTAAAAAAAAACATGCCTCAGTAAAATTCAGAAGCAATAAATGATAGGTCTTCAGTTCTCTCCAAAAACTCAATTGGTGCTACACCGCTACTAGTTCTAGGACAAAATAAAGTGTTTGTTTAAATATTGCAATAGTTTTGAGAAAATTGCTGTAGAAATGGTCCAAATAAGTTTCAGTTCCTCCAATTTTCTTCAACTCCTGTAAATCTTTGACAGAAATATAAATATTTTTCAAGGGCAATTTTGAGCTTACATTTGAAAATACGGTTACACTTCCTTATATTTAGATTGGACCAGAGATAAGGAATAGATGTTAAATCAAGACAAGAGTGCCCCTCAGTGGCAGCATGTTGATATAAAATACAACTATATGATACTTCCAAATAATATTTTGAATATTTATTTTCATCATTCAAGGACAAATGCTCCACTAAATCACCTTCTTTCAAAACCATATCATTACTAAGAATCAGAGGGTTTTTAGCATATATGATTTAATAATGAATGACTAAGTATGGTACATCATCAGGTAAAAACATTTACTATGAAACAAGAGTTGCTAAATATTTATAGCTGAGTGTTTTTGTGGATGAGTGTATGCATATGCCTACCTCTCCCTGTTTTATTTAAAGGAGACTGAATTTTGCATAAAAACCTCTCACAACAATTCTGCAGCATTCAAATTGTTTATTTTCTTCTGTGTCACGAGCAGTAAGAAAGCATGCAGTAGTTCTTTGAGAACTTTAAGAACTACAGGATCTGAATTCTCTGTAAGGCTTGCTGTGTGTACTAGGTTGCATTAATTTGCCCAAAGATCAAAGCCATGCCACCCTTTGTACTGTTCACACACATACAGCTTTCAAAGCCTTCCTGGACCCTGCCCAGGCTCCCTCCTCCACACTGTGGTGATTATAGATGCACACATCAAGAATACTCACTACTACAACCGTAGACAAATAGCACCTCACTGCAGCTGATAAGTGGGAACAAGCGAAGGATACTAAGTAATTTCATGGTAGAATTGGAACAGAATAAAATGGATGGCTATTATACTTTGCATGTTCATTGGTAATTGTTATATAATCTGGTTATTTCAATATTCTGATTTAATTAAAAACAGGCCTTGAAGTATAACTATAGTTTAATATTTTTGGGGCTACATCACGTCTTCCATCATATTTGACTTACATAGCTGCAAAAAATGTCATAGCTGATGACACTTGGTGACACCAATCACAAAATTTGTATTAGCAATTATTTTACTTCTGTACCTGGCAAGATCATGGAACAAATCCTCCTAGAAACTATGCTAAGACCCATGGAGGACAGGGAGGTGATTTGAGATAGCCAGCATGGCTTCACCAAGGGCAAGCCTGACCAACCTTGTGGCCTTCTATGATGGGGTGACTACATCAGTGGACAAGGGAAAGGCTACAGATGTCATTTATCTGGACTTCTGTAAAGCCTCTGACACGATCTCCCACAACATTCTTCTCTCTAAATTGGAGAGAGATGGATTTGATGGGTGGACAGTTAGATGGTTAAGAAAATGGCTGGATGAAGGTCAATGGCTTAGAGTCCCCATGGACATCAGTGACAAGTAGTGTCCCTCAGGGGTCCATACTGAGACCACTTTTAGGTAATACCTTCATTAATTACAAAGATGAAGGAATTGAGTGCACTCTGAGCAAATTTCTGGATGACACCAAGCTCGGTGGTACAGTTGACACACCTGAAGAATGCAATGGACAAGCTCAAGAAGTAGGCCTGTGGGATTCTCATGACGTTAACAAGACCAGGTACAAGGTGCTTCACGTGGGTCAGGGCAAACCCCAATACCAATACAGGCTGGGGGATGAACAGATCAAGAGCAGCCCTGCTGAGAAAGATTTGGGGGTGCTGGTGGATGAAATGCTGGACATGAGTTGGCAGTGTGGGCTTGCAGCCCAGAAAGGCAAACCTACCCTGGGCTGCATTCAAAGTAGCATGGCCAGCAGGTTGAGGGAGGTGATCCTGTCCCTCTACTCCACTCTGGTGAGACTCCACCTGCAGTGCTGCATCCAGCTCAGAAGTCCCCAGCACAAAAAGGATATTGATCTGTTGGAGCGAGTTCAGAGGAGGGCTACTCAGATGACTAGAGGGATGGAGCACTTCTCCTACAAGGAAAAGCTAAAAGGTCCCTTCACCATCTTTGTTGCTCTCCTTTGGACACTCTCTAATTGATGAATATATTTCTTATATCGTGGTGCCCAAAACTGCCTACAATATCCCATGTGAGGCTGCCCCAGTGCAGACCAGAGAGGGACAATCCCCTCCCTCATCTGACTGGCGATGCTTTGCCTGATGCCACCCCGGACATGTCTGGCCCTCCTGGTTGCCAGGGAGCTGCTGACTCATATTCAGCCTGCCATCAACCAGGATCTCCAGGTCCCTTTCCATGGCGCTGCTTTCCAACGTCTCCTTCCCCAGTCTATACAACCAGGGTGGGAGAGGGACTTTTTACTAGAGCATGTAGTGACAGGACAAGGGGAAATGGCTTCAAACTGAAAGAGAGCAGGTTTAATTAGATATCAGAAAAACTTCTTTACTGTGAAAGTGGTGAAGCACTGGAACAAGTTGCCCAGAGTATGGATGCCCCATTCCTGAAAGGGTTAGGTTGGATGGATCTCTGAGCAACCCAGTCTAGTGGAAGGTGTCCCTGCCTACAGCAGGGGGACTGAAAATAGATGTTCTTTAAGATCTGTTTCAACCCAGGCCATTCTATGATTTTACACAATAGTGTAATGATGCAATAATTTACTAGCTTACAAGTATGGTGACCAATGGCCCAGGAATCTGAAACCTTCTGAGATTTTCAGTTAAGAAATGTTACTCAGGTACATCATGAGAAATTGTCTTCAAGAAAAGTAGTTCTACTTACTAATTGTAACCTTGTCTTTATCCCCCAACATGGCATTGTTCAGAGTGAGATCTCGATGAACAATCCTTTTCTCTTTATGCAAATAACAAAGAGCTAGACAAGGCTTAAACACAAAAAGAAAGAACCTTACAAAATTCTTAACTACAATCTTAAAAAAGGCATGTAAAATTGAATTAATAGTTGATACTAGTGTCTGATATAATAAGCATTATTTTGTTATTTATTACTCTAAAAAAATGGCACTACTAATTACATGCAGGAAAGTCCAGGCAAAAAGAGTGGAGGCCCTTACCTGGATAAATATATGCCATATTCTGTCTTCTGCAAACTATTGCTGTTTTTCCTTCAAAGAATGAAAGTGTTCTCCCATAGGCACTCCCTCTATAAGCTCCATGACTATGTACAGTCTGTCATCTACATAAAAGAAAATGAATAGAACATTATATTTATACAGAAGGCATTAGACAATAGAGTATTTGAGGTCAAAATATATTTTTAGAAGCTGTTATTTTTTACTTTTTAAAAATTTAATTCGTATAGATAGATACATTTTAGTCACAGTTCCATTCCTTGTTATTTCATTTTTATCTCAATTTATGTTGGAGTAACTATAAGGAAATCACTGCCTGATAATCACTCAGGGGGAGGCATATGTAGCTAACTTGTTATAAAAAAAAAAAAAAAGACAATATGGCTGGGCAATCTATATCATTCATTCAACAACTCACTGTAGCTTTTCTCTCCCTACTTAGCATTTCAGTTCTAAATTTTAGATATTTATAGGAGAAGAATGATGTTTGCTACAAGTTTACAAGTTTTACTGATAAACAAATAAAAGCATTATCTCTCACCATTTTTCCAGTTTTAAAGGAATATAAGCCTGTCTGGACTGTAGCAGTTCTAGAAGCAAGATTACTGCTCAAATTTGACACGCTTCTGACAAGCTATAAGTGGTTTTACTATATCTTTCTATTTCTTCATTATGTAAAATGTGGTAATTCTCTGCATTTATACTTACTTTCCAGGAAGGTTCTATAATACCATACAACATTTGGATGATAAAGCTACAAGGAAAGAAATGTAGATGCTTAAAACAGTTAAACTGATGGCACAGTATTTCCAGTGTCTAGGTACACACCGGAAGGAAGGATATCACAAGGATTCCACAAACTTGTTTACAAACTCCAGTGCAGTAGACCTTCACTGCTACTCCAAACACAGAGAAATGTTGCACATTACTAGAGCAACCAGAAGGAAAATACAGTATGATTCTTATCCACTCTCCCCTTAATAACTGAAAGAGTAAATGAAGTTTGAAGACAAGCCATTATACCTGTACCAAAGTACTGGCTTACTCAGCTTAAGAGCACTAATGATCAGTGAGTTTTTTTAGTTTTCAGTTACAAGAAAAGACTATCTTCTCACTGTGTTTTAAACCCAAGACTTGATTAAATGAAAAAAACACTCATTGGTTTTTATATCACAATCTTAATTCACAGAATCTCTGAAAAAAGGTCAAATGCTGCCAACATATAAAGTAAGAATCTTTAGCAACAAGCATTTGCACTGCTGCTAACACTACAGTAAGAAGGTTTTCAATATCAGCAGAATATTAATATTGTAGTGATTGAACAAAAAAAGTAAAAGCAGCTGGGAGCCCTGATAAATAGAATCATTTATGCTGGAAAAGACCTCCAAGGTCATTGCACCCAACCACTAGCCCAGCACTGTTAAGCACATCACCAAACCAGGTCCCCAAGTGCCACATCTGCACGTCTTTTAAATACCTTCAGGGATGGTGATTCCACCATGTAGGGGTAAATAGCTCTTTTCTGGAAGACATTGTTACCGAGGAGGCAGTTAGTTTTCACTAAGGAAGCTTTCCTGCCTGGAACAAGGCATCATTCCCAGACACAGTTTTGGGATGTTTCTCTGCATGCATTCCACAGAAGATTACTCCCCAGGCACAAGAGACACAGCAGTCACAGATGTGGCCTTTTTGCCTTTGTTCTGAGACTGGTGCTGCTCATACAACACTGGTAGGATCTATGAGTTTTCAGCATTCTCACCTCTGAAATAAATCTTTGAATCCTTCCCACTGCCTGCCGTTATTTGGGGAATACCTGTGCATATTTCGCTTTACATACCACTTCACAGGGCAGCCTGTTCCAAAGTCTGACCACTCTTTTGGTGAAGAAATTTTCCCTAATACCCAGTTTAGACCTCCCCCGGTGCAATTTGAGGCCATTTCCTCTTGTCCTATCATGAGTTCCCTGGGAGAAGAGGCCAATTTCTCACCTTTCTACAACCTTCTTTCATATATTGTAGACACTGATGTGTCCTCCTCCCCGTCCCTGCCCAGCCTCCTTTTCTCCAGGCTAAACAACCTCAGCTCTCTCAGCTGCTCCTCATGTGACATACTCTCTAGACCCTTCAACAGCTCCATTGTCCATCTCTGAACATACGTCAGCATCTCAGTCCCCCTTGTGTCATAAGGGGCTCCTGAACAAAGGAATCGAGGTGTGGCCTCACCAGTGCCAAGTACAGGTGGACAATCACTTCCCTGGTCCTGCTGGCCACACTATTTCTGTTACAGGCCAGGGTGCCCTTGGCCTTCTTGGCCACCTGGGCTCACTGCTGGCTCATGTTCAGGCAGCTGTCAACCAGCATCCCCAGCTCCTTTTGCACCAGGCAGATTTCCACAGTAGAATGTCCATGCATCAAATTAGAGTGCATGAGGCATACCTGCTCTTTAATAATGGTTAATTCAGAGTTAATGTTTTTTACACTACTGTCTCTGTCTTCTTTGTCCTTTCCAAATGCTGGATTGTGTAAACTGACTTCTTTCATTGCCAGGAGATTTTGTCCATTATGTTTTCTAACCTATAAATAAGATAAAACCTTTGAACAATTAATATAGGATAGAGATAGAAAGAATGTTATTATGGCTACCAGATTAGTTTTCAGAGTTCAAATCTTTCTCAGAAACATTATAATCATAGCTTTTTCTGTGTATGATGTGATTAATAAAAGAAATGGAGTCCCATGGTACAGGTTAGCAGTACACTGCTGAACTTCCACAGTGTTTGAACACAACCTGTGCTCAATGTTGCTTTTCAGATAAAACATGCTTGAATTGCTGTTGTATTACACAGATTTATTAGCCTTTGCAGTAGACAGAAATGCTGTTTGTGGAAAGAAATGACAAGAAAGCAAAAGTAGGAAGCTTAAGAGATACACTGGTCAATCTTACAAATACAAGAGGGAACAAACAAAATCACAGTAAACACCATCAAGAAGCCCAAATCCATAAAGGCCTTTTAGCACCTACATTCCCCCACAGAAATTCAAAGGAGGATTCTGCCTAAAACAGGTATTAGATCCTCTTCATGAAGCCTCCCCTCAAATCTGTAAAATAATAGCAAAAGGGAAGTTTACCTTATATACACTTTCAAAAGCTCCACTGCCAAGGTGCTCTAAAACTGCATAATTTCCTATATATTTTGTGGGTGCCTTATTCTGATTCATGCTCTCGATACTTTCAGCAATTTGTTTCAATACATCCTCCTAGTTATAAATTAAATCACAATATGAAATATTCCATGCCCTTACTGTGCTAAGAATATGCAAGAATACAGCTTCTTAAAGCTATGAAGGTTTTTTACTTACCTTTAACAAATTTAGCTTTGATACCAACTCTTCGTAAGTTCTGATATCACGCACATAATGTCCAATATCAATGAAGATTTCAAACAAGTCAGTGGGGAAAAGCCTACAATGGTTTAGATTTTTTATATATTTTAGAAACAGTGTACACAGTAGCTATTCATCTACAGTAGAGACTTTCCAGTGTTTATTAGTACAACTTACTTCAGAATCTCCAAAATAATACATTTATTTCTTACTAATCTATTGAGATATTAGCCCTCTAACATGACATACGTAGGAGTTACAGGACTTTTTAAAAGTCAGACTTCTGCCTTCACTGGTTGGGTATTAATATAAATGCCCATTGTCCAAGAAGTCTAATCTAAACAATGAAAAGGAGAAAAGCAAAAGCTAACGGATAGTAGGCAACAATTGATTAGTTACATGCTGAATTGAAGTTTTTTTTCTATTTAAAGTACTGGCAGAAGTAGAAATGCAGGAGATTAAGGCATTTGGAAAAATCAAGATAGAGAAAATTAGTCCAGATTCTTCAAAAACTTGTCACCAACCATGAAAATTCACTATTAACTAGGGCACTTTCGGGACAAAATCCGCTTTTAAAAAATATAGCATAAAAGTTATATTTAAAATTTTAATATTAATGATACATACTAAAAACATACTAGAAACACTACTGACAGCCAGACCTCCTGAGCACTCTGATCACTATTCTAATCCCACAAATCACACTGTTAGATTGCACATGGCCTTTGTAGCCAACCTGGTGAAACTGTCATCTTAGTAGTCAAAATGGGTAATTGATGAAAGACATTTTGTCCCTATTGATCCAAACATTTCAACACTTCTAAGTAAAATGACTTGATGCAAAGTCATTCCCATGTGAAGGAATAGAAAGCTCAGAGAAAAAAATATCACTGCTTCCCCAGTTAAATGCTACCATCCAGGGCTGCAACTTGCATTTGCTAATCTTCAGGGTAAAAGTATGTTTTATCTCCAACAGTATTGACTCTGTCCCCAACACACTTAAGAAGAAGGAGCCCCTGCAGAGCCAGGCTGTCTGGCATGAACACAGTAGAAGTCCCCACACTGAACATCTAAATCTTGTAGACTGGCACTGATGCAATGCAGGGTTGGCTATTTGTGGACAGGACTGAAACTGCCCATTACTATTTCTTCTTGTTGATAATAAATTACATTTAAAAAATGTGTCTTTCCAATTGGACTTTTGAAAGTTATCCTAAAGGAATTTCACAAAACATTTCGTTAACATATCTTTTAAAAATATGTCGATTTCTTTCCATACTGAAGAGGAATCTCAGGGCCCTGAAAGCATAACACTACAGCAGGAAAAGTACTTAAAATAATGAGAAATTTATACACAAATGGAAAAGCCATTGATAAACAACAAGGATTCCCCTTGACTTTACACACTGGTAAACTTTATATTTAAAGTACTAGATAGATTATCTTATTGACCTGGTAACAAAGGCAATAAAAATATATTCAGCTCTTCCCGTGTTTTAAAAGTATGCAGGGACGTTTAGGGGGGAAAAATATTTTTTAAAAAGTTAGTGATGATAGCTATAGCACATGCTAAGGAACACCTAAATTTTAATTTGTCTCTTTTTGTTTGCAGATAGCTCAAGACTTGAGATCTGCTCTCTTCTCCAATGCTGAAAAAGATAAATGTATTCAGTGGGTTTGTAATGTTGCAGTAGAAAAAGCATTTTGCTTTTTTTACCTGAAAAATACAGTGTAGAACACTGTAAGTTCTAACAGGGGACAAAAAAGGAGAGGGGAAAAAGAGAGAATATTCAATTATTTAATCCTAAATTCATCATATTTACAGGGATCTTTACGTAGCTCAGTTTCTATCTTTGTGTACCTTTGTTCCAATATGATCTCTCACAAAGGAAGGTTGTTTTTTAAAACAGCCACTAGCAGGAAGCTTATATGCATGCTTTTATGCAATTCAACTTTAGTTCTGTTTGTCAAGAGTCAATAATATGGCACATTTATGGCTGAGCAAACAAAGACAGTCATAGAGTAAGATCACTAAGGTAGCATGGCAGAAAGAAGCTGAAAATGTAATCATTGAAAACAGACAATGGGGCAGTAAAGAAACCAGAAAAGCATTGCAAGAATTCTAAGAAAAATACCAATGAAATTCAAAAAGGGTACTCCAATAGCTACAACTGTATTTCATAGCAGTAACAATGACAGAGGCCATAGAGATGGCTGTGTGAGAGTATGAATAAGGTTTCATAAAAATATACTTCTTAATGCTTGCCCAAAACAGATTTAGTTTTCATATGTGATCATGAATTCCATTATTAGTTCACATGGCTTCATGTTTAACCTAACTACAGTTGCTTAGTAGCACTTGTGAGTTATTTCCAATACATTCTGCTGCAATCTAAAAATCCCAGTGGGCACAAATAAAGCCCCTTACAGCAATGTGAGGGAACCATACAGTGCATGTGTTCTAGTTTGTTAAGACTTCATGTTAGTTTCATAAACCCTTCAGGAAGACTTTTTTTATCTCCTCCTTAAGACAATTTAACTGAAGTGCACTATAAAACCTTGCTGCAGTAGAAAGACACCTACTGCACCGAATCAGTTCCCCAGCTCTAATCCAGATGAACCGTGATGAGAAAGATGACACTAGGATGAAATTCTTTTCTGTGGAAATGCCTTCCCTCACTACGCACTTCCCTTCACACTATATGAGGTCCCAGAAACAAAGTAAATCAGAACAGAACACCAGAAACTGAATCACTATTTAACTTTTAGTTCCTGGGCCATTTGTTATTCATGGGTTTGTTTTGGTGGACTTTTTTCCCTCTTTAATTTTTTTTTTTTTTAACCTTACTTTAAAATAAATTTTAATTCACAAAAAATTCTCTCTTTGGGGCTTTCAATATGCAATCATCACTAAGGGAGTTACCTGCAATAAACTGTTTTTTCCAGCATTCCTTTCTTTATTTGATAAAATCAGCTTTGCTACTGTATATATTCCATTTGCCTGGAAACAGAGAAAGGTCAATATTAATAGTGCTCCTTTGCACAGAAACCACAAATAAGAGTCAATGTTGCTTCAGGTAAATCAGAAGCTAATACCAATGGACAAGTTCTCAACATCTTACTGTACACCTAAAATATAAATTTATATTACTTAAATGTACATAAGAAATCATTGTTACATTTAAACTGATACCACAAGGAGAGCTTGGGAAGAAATAATGAAGCAATGCTTCTGTCTCTGGAGGTGAAGGAAATCGCAGCAACAGATCTCCTGTCACCGTGTGGATATTTTGAATGGTCAGGATCAAAAAAACCAGTCTTGATAAACTGGAGAAATGCCAAAAGCAACAGCCTAAGGAGTCTCTCTGTGCCTTCAGCAGGATTTTCTGAAAATCATACTGATTTCAGCTTCCATTTTTATACGACCGTGTGTCCTCCATTAATGTATCCATTGTGTTAGTCTGATAGATGGGTGCTGGTAGATTTAGTTAATAGTACTGCTCCTAGTTACTTGACAAGCTCCCTCTTGAAAACTACTCTCCTCTCTAGCAGAGTTGAAGGAAATAGCTGTCAGCCCTGCTGAGGCTCTGTTGCAGTTTTCTTCATGTTTTCTTCGACTGTTCCTGAAGGTGGAGTCAAGCTAAGGTTAACTGTGCAACAGAGCCATTGAATCATAAGCACATTCTGTCTGCTACCAGAATTACTGCAGACTGCTACCGAGGTTATAAGTTGAAACAAGGACACAGGACAGACAGGTAGAGGGCAGCTACAGCAGAAGCAAAATTTTCCCAACTGGCTGAACCAAGAGCCCTTTGACCCAAAATAATATAAACCTTTAGAGGTCCTTTAGATTGACCTCCTCAGCACATAACTGAAAGAGCTGCAAATCCTCTCAGGTTTTAGCTCAAGTGAGTCCCTTCATCGTGCTCCACACGAAATTCTCAAAGTTGTATTAGAACAGAGAAAGAAGCAGGATTTAAAATTACAGTTGTAGGGTGGAACTCCAATTGAAATGAACATGCTTGGAGCTATGTCCTGATCTGAAAGGGGAGTGTTGACTGGTGTTTTGACAAATAGAGAGGTCAGTCCCTTTTAACAGAATGAACTGTTAGGAGGAGAAGTTAAGTTTGAAACACCTTTTCCCTGGCCTGTACATTGTACCATCACTTTTTAATCAATTTACTGACACCACAGTTACCATGCACTGCTGGAGCAATGCAGAAAATCTCTATATTAAAATAATTTAATTTAAACAAGTGATATTTAATTTTGATGAAATCAGACACAGCCTAAAATGTATGAAGTTATACTGTTCAGGTAAAACGTTGTCTAAATCAGTATGGTTTATTGATGACTCTAGTGCTTAATAATCATAGAAAATATTTTTCTCTAGACTTACTACTGTTTCTTTCCTCTTAACCAATAGTTTTGAAATATACACAAACTTATTTCTTGGTCATATTTAAGACTCTTTTTTCTCTCAGTTTCTCAAGGAATACCTCTAGTTGAAGGCTTTTATTACTGACTTAACATTTAGCCTATAAAGAGCTGGATACAGGTTTTATTTGGTATTAATGTTCTAAATATTTGTATCTTTTACTAGGTCTGGAATATAACCAGGTATTTTAAGAATGTTTTATCCCCAGGGATGGAAGGCTAGGAAGTTAGAAACAGCATACTCCTAAGAAGAGAGAAATTGCTTGTGAAATGACATGTCAATTTTAAGCTGCATAGTTTGCTCTAATAAACTTCATTAAATTCAGAATTTGCATTTCTCAATTAACTCTGATTACTCTTATTTACTATCCTGTTTTGAATATGACAAAAGCACAGTAAGAGATGTCAACCAAATTGAATCTTGTCTGAACAAAGCTGTTTATTCTTCCAGACAACTAGACACTTATGTTGATACCTTTGTGATTATGTCTCTGTGTGTAAATCTACAAAGAAACAGAAATACTCAAGTTATAGAAAGGCATGTTTTGAAATCTTTTAAAATATGTTAAGAAAATAACAACAATTAATTGAAACTATAAACTCAAATGCCTTACTTAACTGAATAAAATCTTCCTACCTGTACAACCTGGTAAGCGTTAGTCTCATTGAGCACCAGCTCAGTAATTGCAGCACAGCAAGCTGGAAAAAAAATTCGGATGTAACATTTTGGGTCAGATTCATAAAAACATTTGGATAATATGGTGGATTAACCTTAGCAAAGGGCCAAATGCTCATCTAGCTGCTCATTCACTCCCCCTCCTTAATGGGACAGAGGGAGAAAATAGGACGGAAAAGTGCATGGGTCAAAATAAAGACAGGGAGATTGGATACCAGTTACCACCACAGGCAAACCAGATGTGACTCAGAAAAAATTAATTTATTGCCAAGTAAAAGAGATTTTGATAGCAAAAAAACAAGACATAAAATTAAATTAACACCTCCTTCCCCACCTCGTCCTTTTGGTTCCCCCAGTTCATCTTCACTGCTTCACTCCCAGCTCCTCTACCTGGATCTGATGGATGAGGGTTCCAATCAGTACATAACAGTTCCAGTCTGCTATTCCTTTCTCCTTATACTTTTCCTCTGCTCCCTTCCACATGCTGCAGCATGAATACCTGCTCCACTCAGGTCTCTCCCATGGGCTGCAGGGGGATCTCTGCTCTGGTGCCCAAAGCACCTCCTCCCACTCTTTCTTCTCTGACTTGGGTGTTAGCACTGATGTTTCTCAACCCCTTTTTTTTTTTTAACTCTCCTCCTCTGCTCACACAGTGTATTTGCCCCTCCATAGCTATATTTGCACAGATGCACCACAGTCTTTGCTGGTGGGGTTAGCTTTGGCTGGCCATGGGGCTGCTCTGGAGCCTGCTGGATCCAGTTGTGCCCAGCACAGGGCAATCTCTTTCCTCTTTCCACAGAGGCCAACCTTGAGGCCCCTGCTAACAAAACCTTGCCACCTACACCCCATACAGAAGACTATGAATATAAGTAAGTATCAGTTAGAAGCAAAAAAGACCTCTCTCTAAGTTCAGTGTTTACTCCTTCTTAGGGGTCCTTAAGGAAGACAGAAGTAACACAAAAACATGCTCCACACTGGCAATACTTTTGGTACTGAGATTTATTTCATATTGTCAGCTCTTCAGGGGTAACATTCATGAAAAGTATTTAAAAACATTAAGTACTATGTTACAGCTTTCAGGATGATACTGCAGACATACGTAATTCTAGCAAGAATAATTTGCGTTCTCCTTCTGTAGTGACTGGAAAAAGATGTGATCCTCTAGAAGGTGTTTCAGAATGGGAAGTTGATTTGCTATTGAGAAATCTCCTCTAAAGGGGATTTGCTCCATAACTATTGATGAATCCTAACCTGCCTTTAGAACACCACAGAGTTCCATCATAACCAATTCATGATTGATCAGTAAATTTGAATAGAGGGAAAAATATGATCAAATAAAAATAAACTCAGGCTAAACCCAAAACTCTTCATATATTTGAGATGTTTTTATAGATGAAAAATATATCTAATCCCCATATACTTAGTACTTCATGCTTTGTTTCTAACAGAAGTGAGCTTTTTGAAAATAAGGGCTGGTATTGCAGATGTGGAAAGAAACACATCTGACTTGGTGCTCCTACTTCCTAAAGTAAAATTCACAGTTTTGAAGTATTTTGAATCCTTTTGTGCAAGGCCACATAAAGACATAACAGAAGATTAGACCGTATAAACCTACCTGCTTGAAGTGAGAAAGTATTTTCTTGCATCTCATCAGGACTCAGATCATCTGACAAATGAAGATGCTGGATTCTCCCTGCTGCACTCGCACTAGATAAACTTCCAACTGAAGAGCGATCAGAAACAAGATTTCTACCCCTGGAAGGAAAAACAAAAATCAAATTGCAGTATAAAAAAGGTGTCTTAATATATGCCTTTTTTAACCACTTCTCAAGTTCTGTATGTTTTTCACTAAGTTAGCTAATACACTTTGAAAAAGCCAGTAAGCCTTTAAACAGAAAATTCCTTTACCATGTTCATCAATTGTATTCACAATTCTAGCTCACTAAATAGGTGTCTGGTTAATAGGGAAACTAAGTAGAGAGTAATAACATACTTCATTATTTAGTTTATATACCAAAAATATGAAAAACACCTGAAGGATAACACTGAAATATGAAAAACTAAGAAAAATATTGCTCATTCATTATGTTCTAAAAAGCCTTTTACATTCTGCAGGCAGCACATAGAGCTGAACAAAACAAAGGTGCTATTTGATAAAACAGGGCTTAGTCAAATATATCTTAAAATATCAAACAGTCTCATACAATTGCCATGAAGTTGAGAACTGAAAACCTACCCCTGTAATATATGAAGGAGCTGTTTGATGCCACCCCGAACTTGAATTTCCACACTAGTCTCAGGATCTTCACAAACTTGTACCAAAATCCAAACTATACTCCACAGAAGTTTGACATGATCAGAATGGAGTAAACTGAGCAAGACTGGAACTCCTCCATACATTTCTACTTGCTCTTTGACTTGTGACTCTGCACAAAGGAGTCGTAGCAACTCTGCTGTGAGCCTAAAAACAAAAATCAGCAAGAAATTTTAACAATAACTTCATAATTACTTTGTATCGTCAGTTATCAAAGGGGAAAAAACCACAGCGAAAGTTTAAGAAAGAAAGGAGACCTCCTATAAAAAAAAGAAATTAGAGAAAACATCTTAAAGTCACTACAAATTGGCTAAAGTTTATCAAAGCTAATTGTTTAAAAAAAAAAAAAAAAGATGATGAGCCAAATTTTCAAAAGGGATGAAATTACATTTACATTGAGTATGATTGTCAGCATAGGCAACCAGGCACACATAGCCAGGATGGGAGGTGGCCAGCTGGACTGCAGTCATCTGTGGTACCACCTTCTTGTTAATGGCATTAAGTAAACTAGTTCCACAGATAACACAAATAAGCATGATTCTTCTCTAGTATGGTTTGAATATAATGTTTAGAAAAGTAATTGGATATATCCCTTAAAAAGTTTAGACAAGATTTTCATTAATTTCACTTCAATTAAGATGGATTTCCGATAGAAAATACGGTTAAGGATATCCATCTCCACTTGAAGCAAAAAAGATGCATGTGTGTTTGATGAAACATATTAAATCAGGTTCATATCTTAATTTAAAATTATCCTTACGTAGCACGGAACTTCATCAGCTTCCTGTGTACATTCAAATTCTAGTTTTTATATCCAACTTTTGGTTTACATATAAACTAAATAAGTTTTCAAACCCAGAAACTAAATAAAATCTTTTCATATATTCAATTTCTTTATCCTTATTCATACATAAAATAATATATATGTGCAAAATAATTACACATGAAATGTTAAAAATCTCTGCAAAATTTTAAATGTGGTGACATATTACCAGATTTGAAAGTCTTTTGGTTTTTTACTGAAATAGCAATATATGATGCTCAGTTAGCAGTCCTAGCTGAGATGAAAGGACATTTAAAGAATTGAAGGAACCTTTGCCATTTTCTGATTGGAAGGATGCAGGGTCTGACCCAGCCTCTGGCATAAACTGCAGCAGCTACAGGTCTTGTAATTTTAGTAGTTTATACTGGGCATCCCAGGTACTGTCAGAGTTCAGCATGCTTTCCATCTGACTACTTGGGTCTGCCATGAGCAAAGAGGAGATGCACCAAGAAAAGCAATTGCTATCTCTTTATGGTAACATTGCAAATCATTTGCACTGGAGCAGTGGAGAGATAGGAGATGGCTTACAGCAAAACTACCAGAAAACACTTTGCTCTATTAGTATCTGACTGAAAATACACAGCTCTCAGAACTTGACCTTGGGTACATTAAAGTGGCACATTATCTAGGTCCTCTAAATAAACATGTCCCTAAATGAAAAAGTCAAAATATATTTTAACACAATTAATCCACAAACGAAGTCTCACCTTTTAGAGAGAAAATCGTATTCACCTAATATCACCAGCAAGTTCTCAACAATGGTGAGCTCACTTATCTTCTCCCTACATTCTGGACTACAAATGATTATTCCTGGCATTTATATCAGATGAAATTATAAGAAAAACACATATTGCTCTTTAGTCTCCCGCCTTATACATTTGACAAATTATTCTATCAAGTCTTAAGGACTAATACCAGATTGTGCACATAAACACTTAAAGCCACAATCATATGCTGGGTCTAGAGTAACAGTGCAAAAATTTCCAATTTAATCAGTACAAAAAAAGTAAATGTGAATGCATAAAAGTAAAAACACAAATGCATTTTGTTTCTTACTAAAAATTCAACAAATGAGGTACATTTTTTAGAAAAAAACAAAAATTTCCATGAACAATTTTAATAGACTCCAAACACTTTCTTGCCCAGTAATGCAATTCAGTGCAGAAAGTTAAATGGAAGCTGAAAATGTATGGTATAATATCACTTAAATTAATACGGACATTAAAAAAAAAGAAACTGAACCAGAATGAAAGAATTTGGGGAAGTCTGGAAGACAACAGAACAATAATGCAGAAGTAGCTTTTTTTTTTCCTATAGAACTATTATGGATGAAAGATGCTCTATCTTTGTTTTCATTTTGTGGAGGGTTGAGTTGGCTCCATGCCAAACCCAATTGCCGGCCACACGGATTCCCCCCCCCCCCAAAGAGAAAAGGGAAAAAAGTACCAAAAAGACAAT
>JAWWEW010000078.1:39052433-39145914 GCA_035583185.1 Anabacerthia variegaticeps
CTACTATGTCTTCTGTGATGTGTAAAACCAATCATGTAACCTTGCTTGTAAAATAGTATAAAAGATGTGCTCAAAATATGGGTCTTCGAGCTCCTGTCTTTGAGACATTAGTCCACAGGACTCCGGGCCCTTAATAAAGCACCGCATAAACTAACACCCTGTTGGTTTATGTCCTTTCTGCGGGCAACACTAGCAGCTGGATCTATGCTGGATCTGGGGTGGTAGCTATAATTCTCTCTTTTTCTCTTTCTTTCCTTCTTCTCTTTGATACAATTTTCCATACGGAAAATGACAGCCTCCTTTTCTCTTTGTGCAGTGTAGGATTCCTCTGTTACTGATTTTTATTCCTCTTCCTCATAAAGCCAAAGAAGAGAACCAGTCAGAAAACAAAAGCATTGTAAACTACCAGAAGCTACTCCTTCCCAAATGAACATGAGAGTCACTTGCCCAATTATACAATCTCACATCACAGAACTACCCAAAACACAACTGTTGACAGTATGAAATTGTGCACCATACTAAATCACTCTGGGAAGTGCCCTGTAAGGCCAGTTCATCCGTTTCTAGTCTTTTGAACAAGGCTTTATCCTACCACTAGTACCTACACAGAGAATGATTGATCTGGATCCACAAGAAACTTCTCCCTCTTCCATGCATCTACTCAACAAGGTTATTAAAATACACCTCAGAACATGTCTGTGTAACCAGTTATTTCCAAGGAATGAATATAAACAGGATCTGTTCCACCAGTCAGTAGAAAAAATTCTTGAGTTCAGATTAAATCAAAATGCAGCTAGCTCAAAGCATTTATTTCCTTTGCTTCAAGAGCATTACAAGTTAAGAGAAGCCATGTACATCACTAAGCACAGTTAAGAATCCTCATGAGTAAGAATTTCCATGTATTGTTTTAGGGATATTCTTATATCATCTCCCCAGTACACGAGTCCAATTGGGACATTACTGAGGCATGATACAATGTAATAAGCACCTCACATTTGCACAGCAGGAAATACTGTGAAACGTACAAATTGACAACTTGATCACGAATACATGTGCACAAAGAACAAATTTCAACCAATTAAAGAACAACCAAACAAAACCACACACAAACAACTTGTCCATAAGCAAACAGAATTAAATCTTTAAAATTTTCAGCATCCATGAAGAAAATATTCCTTGGGTTAAACCTCTAAACCACAAACAGCAAGATTTCCGGTATATCTAGGATTTAACCCAAAATTGTTACGTTTTTGGGATTATTTACACTTTACAGCAGTAGACCAACCTTGCTTTAGGGCTGCCTAAAACGCTTTTGCTGTTTGCTGTACCTTGGTAAAGATGAAACAGAGTAACACAGATGACTAATATTTTAAAGGTTCATTGCCATCACAGATCCAAAAGTTTCTATACAAAACTGAACCTGACAAAAATCAAGCCAAATTCCCTTCGCTGCTGCCCGAGAATGAAGGGACGCAGCTCACTCAAGGATACAGCCCTCACCCAGCTCTGAGGACTCGCCCTGAGGTTACCTCTCTATTTCCTAGGGGCCAACAGTCAGCACAAGTCAGTAAGCCCTTCAACAAAAAGAGGCCAGTCCTTGCCATGAACTGATCCTACACAACCTCTCTGGTCTGTCAGCACAGCATCACCATGGATGCACAGCTCACTGGATTGGAAAACCTGATTCAGGTTATGTATAACCTCTCCTACTTTAACCCCAATTACCTTGTAGCTTGTCCCCAAGTAATTCTTGCTGAACAAGGGCAGGGACAACAAGCAGAAAGGAGCATTTATCCATGCAACCTACAGTGTTGTGGCCTTCAGCTTTACCACAGAGCTTAAACCAATTAGTTAACAGCCAGCTGCTGGTGAAAATAGCCTTCCTCTTCCCTTCCCCACCTCAGCCACTGCCCTCTATTTCTGCAGCTGATATGAACCAGTTTAGAGAGCTAAATATACAGAGAACAATATGTCTCCCTTTGAATAGTTACTCTCCTACCACTTTAATTCACTGTTAGCCTGACGAGTATCTCTGCTGACAGGCCAGGAATGCACAGGTGTAAATCAAGAGAGAAGACCAGAAAGCCCCTTTCATCATAGCCAGTTACTAAATCAGGTGGGTATATTAGCACCACAGCCCAAGTGAGAGGCAGACAAAAGGAAACAACCCCTGCCTTTCTTTCTATCAGCCAGAAACCTGAGAAGAAAACAGATATTAAATATTTCCTTAACTATTCTCACAATTATTTGACTTTCTTGAAGTCACTGGACAAGTTCCCACCCCTCTGTTTCTTCTTTACTAGTGCCAGCAGAAATTTCCATGGAGCCAGGCAATTCACTTTCCTCCTAACTATCCCCCTGCTATTGAGTCAGCCATGAGTAATGTATAAGAAACAAACCAAACAACACTAAGTTTGTGCCAGAAAAAACCTGGGATCAGACAACTCTTTAAAAGAACAGAAACACATTAAAGGGAAAATGCCTTTACAGCACAGAGGCTTATTTAATTCCATTAAAAACAATGGGAGCAATATTATTTAATTAATTTTAACTGAGGATAATTACACCTAATTAGTTATGTTGATTCAATTATATAAAAAGGCAGATGAATTCTGATAGCACTGGAATGCAGGATAGGACAAGAAATAGTCCAAGAACCCCGTCAAAAGTGAAAGAATCCACATGATGAGAAACAGGAGACAAAGGAATTATCCCAGACTTGATCTGTGGCCCAGTCTAGTATCTGTCTCAGATGACATAAGCACATAAGCGCCAGAAGGTGAAAATAAGCCCCAAAATAAACAAAAACACAAAGACATGTTGGAGGATAAATCTACCACCACCGACTATAGTGTAATGGTCTCTTCAATAAGGAAACATTCTTCACATTCTTTATAATCTTCATTAGCAATAAGTACTGGATATGGACAGTTTATAACCCAACTGGTTGCTTGATTTACCCTTGAACTCCTTCCTTAATCACTCCAGTGGCTGAGTTCCACTATCTAATCATACACAAGATAATTGGCTTATGGTGGATAAAGAACCAGTAGATATGTTGTATCTTGGCTTTAGTGAGGCTTTTGATGCTGTTGCTAGACAGGAATGTATCTAATACCATAAGCTGGGTCAAGTGAAGGTCAGACAAAAATTCACTTCTTAAAAGAGCAATTATCAATGTATTACTGTCAAAATAGAAACTGATTCCAAATATGGTCAAAATTATGGCAAAGGAAGCACCAAAGATGATGAAAAGTTCCCAAAAGGTACTTTCCTTCTGCAGTCTTATGGAAACCAAGGGAACTCTGGATGGCTTCCCCTCTTGCTCCCAGAGACCACAGCACAGCAGTCAGACAAACAGATCCCGACTAGTGACAGCCTGTGTCTAGGAAATTGTACTGAAAAGCCCACACTGACCGTGTTTGAAGACTATTTCTTTCACTTTGTTGACTGAATCCATATGGAAATCTGTGTGTTTGCTATACATGAAAACTTTCACGTGCATATTTATTGCAAATTTTGCATAATAAGTCCTTTGGGGATTCTCTAAAGATTAACTAGGACCCAACATAAGGTTCCCGCTTCCCCAACGAATGAAAACACTCAAGTTTCTGCTGGTTTGGGTCTGTTAGGGTTTTTTGTTTTCCCTCTGCACCACCCCAGTTCCAGTGGAGCTGTAAATGGCCGGGCCCATTCCCAGAGTCCTGAACCCACACAATGTCAGTCTCTGCACTGTCTTCCCACAGCATAACTTTGGTCTGGAGATTTTGCCTAAATCCACCCTGTTCATCTGCAGTTCACGGATGTAGGGAAAAAAAAAAAAAAGAAAAAAAGGAAATAAATAAGAGGATTTCTGAAGTCTAGCGAGCAGCTCAGTAGCAACCCAAGAATTACAGGTAGCTCTGCGAAGTTCACCCTCCCTGCCCTCGCTACTGGGCAGACCTTTATGGGGAATCACACAATTACACCGCTATGCCTTCGAGCCTCCGTGACTGTCCGAGGTCCCGCAGGCTGGGAGCGGGCAGAGGGGCCGTGTTTAAGGTCAGGGTCAGGGGTTTGGGGACATCGCCCTGCCCGCCCCGCTCCCTCAGCGCTCCCCCCACTCACGGCCCGGCCACGGCCACGGCCACGCTCCGTCCGCCGGGGCGGGGCCCCCTGGCCAATCGCCTCCCGTCTTCTTGGCGAGAGCCGCGCTCGCCGGCCTATGGGGAGCCGCCGTGCTCCGCAGTGCCGCAGTACCCGCGGAGACCACTTCCGCCCGGCGCCGTTGCCATGGCTACGGGGACGCGCCGGCCGAGCCCGCCCCGCAGGTCCTGACCCCAGCAATGAAAACAGAAACAGCCTGAATTGAGTCCAGGAGATGTTTTTTTTTATTGCTTTTACCAACTTTCTGAAATGTTACAAAAGATAATTTTATTCTAGCAGTAATTAAAACAACACAAAGGCTGAATCTTTCACATTAAAGACAAGTCTGAGAGTTGTGTTTTCTGTATAAACTGAATGTTGTTTCTACAGCTGGAATAATGTTTTCACTTGCTTTGGATTTGGTTATAAAGTAAGAAAACTGTAATTAGAAAAGCAGTCATAAAAAAGTCGAACCGTACAGTATGTAATCACATTTCAAATAAAAGAGTATTAAAATCAAAACCACAGTTCAGCTGCAGAGGCTGAACCTGGAAGACACCTTTGCACAGGAGCATCAGCAACAACATAAAGGAAAATACTATAAATGATGTGTCTTTCCAATAAAATAATTTAGAAAAGTCTCGATTTTCAAACTCATTCATTATTCCAAATAAATGTCAACAGATACTAAATTGAATATGAAAGTGTCTTTAGGTTAACTTCAATGCCAACTACAAAGTCCTAGAGGTTTCCACAAAAAACACTATAAAATAAAACTGACTTAAAACTTACTGAGCAATTTGCTTTATTTATAGCACTACATTTACGCTAACTCAAAGCTGTGTGTGTGCCTCTACAGTCTTAAAATTTGCCATAAAATAAATTACCATTGGTAAAAAGAAAATATTTCACACATTTGCACTGTACTTGATAATTTTGTCCTAGATGAGTAATTAAAACATTACTAATCATAAAAAAGCAAAAAGAAAACTAAGCTCGCTGTGGTGCTCATCTGACAGACTAAGTTTGTGAACTGGACGTCATGACCCATTTATCTTATGATGAACACAACATAGGAACAAGACAAACCCTATGGAAGGGTGCAGGCTCTGCGATGTGACGACTGTTTGGGACAGATACATTTTACAGCCTGTTGGACCTGCCTTTGCAAAGGGCAAGAATTAGCAAGTTGCTATATAAAGACAGAGATGCAGGTGAAGCAAACGATAACTTTTGGGAGAACTTTCATTAAATGTGGAAAAAATGGCCATGATACTTGTTTGGAAAAAACCCCACCATTAGGGCACCAAATTCTACTCTAAAAGGTTTTATGATGACAAACTTGGCAATTTGGAACATTTCACAGAACAACTGTATAAAATATGTTATAGCTGCAAAATTAATCTAGGAAGAAATTGTCATTAACTTGGGCATATGTAAACAGAATGAAAAACATGTCACTGTAATACACGACAATAGTAAGAATGAGTTTTCTAGAGTATAATTTAAACACTCAACTGCATTTTAAGTGATACATTTTAGATGATAGTTTAAATGGAGTGGTCAAAATTAAGACCTACACTTCATGTAAACATTCATATTTTTAAATAAATTAGAAAAAAGAAAAGAAAAACATTTTAAAAAAAAAAAAAAGGGAAGAAAAAAAAAAAGAGGGACTTCCTGAGGTGGCTCTGCAGCCAGGTACACAGTAGCACTAAGCTCCATTCCAGGAAACCAAGGCATCTAAAGAAAGTGCAGGGTTGTTTATTTTCCTCTGACTGTTGGAATGGAAATACATTGGCGTAGTTTTTACAGGGCTTAAGCCCTACGGAAAAAAAAAAAAAATCAGTGCACAGCAATTGTCACTGCTCCTTTGCATTCAATAAGGCAAAACATATATCTACATACAATAAACTACATCCTTAGTCATTTTGTTTTAATACTGTGTGTGATTTTAAAGCAGAGAAGGTGTAAAATGAGCAGTGAATCGCTTAACCATGGATTATCAACAGGGATTTATGCACTTAATACTGGATCTTCTCCTGTTCATATAGGGGAAAAGTGCAAGTATTACATGCTACTACTGCCCAAGAACACTAGAACTAAAGGTCACTGTAAACCGGTTTGCCAAGTTATGGTATATCTGACACTGATTAAAGTACCTATACAATTAAATGCTGTGATTAGACTTATGGGCCTTTGGTTTTGTTTTCTTTCTACTTTACTAGAAATATATCCACTTCCTGTAATATTGACCAAAACTTAATCCTCCTGAAGTAGAAGCCAGATACAAGGTGTGCAGCACCACAGAACCCTGACTTACAGCACAAATGAATTAGAAATCCAGGAGGTTTACAGTAATTTTTTGGGTCTTTGGAAACTGTTGCAGGATTGTGAACATGAAGTGTAAAATACTACTTGGAGGACTAGAACGAAAGTAATGTGTTGTGGATGATGCTACATGAAATGCTCAAAATATCTTCCCTCTTTGATTCAGCAAGAGCTACTTAGTAGTCAACAACTGACATGCAGATATGTGCTTTTTAGTTTATTTTAATAATGTAGAAACTTTTGGGAAACCATCTGCTGTAGCTTCACTGTATCGCAGTTTGATCAGGGGAAAAACATGGGTTATTTTCTGCAAGAGCATAAACTCAAACTAAGGCACAAGCTACACTATTATCTAAGAACGCTGGTCATTACACAGTATTGGTCAAACTGGTAATGTAGACCTCACTTGCTTTGCCACTGACCTGAGCCTTTGTTATGACAGTTTGGATACCATTATTCATATTGCTGTACACTACGATTTCCTTTCTTTAAACTGTCTTCTTGGAATTCAGTCAAATGAAAAAGGAAAAAAAAAAAGAAAAATGTTAAATAATTACATTACATTTAAAGGGAACAGTAACAGTCCATGTAATGTAAATGCTACTTTTAAATGTGTCTATGTATTCTCACTGATTGCTTTATTTTTGTAGTAGACAATTACCGTCCCTTGAGGTGACACTTGGCTGAAGAGCACCAAAATATCACCTCAAGAGGTATTTTCAGATAAAGTCTGCTCTTCTCCAGAATCAACTCCTTTTGCAGTTGTTGAGAATTTTATCACTTGGTCCATGACAAAACTCCCAACTTTGCCAAAAGTGAAATTAAGCAAACAGCATCTTCTAATTTTAAATGAGCACAGATTCTAATTAAAGCCATTGTAATACATCCAGAAAGGGCTAGTGGCAACCCTTCAGAATATAAAGAAATGGAAAGTAAATATAAAAAAAACTAAGGCATAAGGCAAAAAAATATTAACAATGGAAACTGCACAGGTAGGTGATCAAAATTTTCATTTATATATAAAATTCTAATTATTTCAAATATTATAGTGCTAAACACTAGAACTTGAAAATGTTAAGTACAATAAATGCACACTGACTGCATCTTTATCAGTGGAGCCCCCAAAAAATCCCATTTACATTAATAAATGAATATTTATTTTTTCAATTAATTTTACATGATAAAAATTTATACTAATTAAAATAAATAAAATGTTTAAAAATAAGTTGGTGTGCTACCATATATGCCCTTTACAATGGAGAGGATCAGAACTGTACACACAAATACCACAAGCAATTAGTAATCCATAAAATAATACTGATCATAAACCTATTCCAGAATTAAACTACAGCTAATCTAATCAAATACACAGTAAATTTAAACATTTATTAACTAAGAAATATATTTGATGAAGACATAAAACTTTTAGAGTATTTCATTCTTAGAGCTGAGTAAATCAAAGTCAATGGAAAAAAAATGTTGAGTAAAAACTGGAAGAATTCAAGAGTACTGATGTGGGAAGTATGTACAACTTCCTAGAGACCAAATTGCTGCCGGGAAATTCAAATTACATTGAGTAAACATGGAGTGTCCAGAATGGCAAATACTGACTTGGGGCTGTAACTACAATTACTGCACTCATACTGCTACTGGACAATAATGAAAAATCATGAAAAAAAATTAAAAAAAAAAAAAAAAAGGGGGGGGGGGCGGTGGCTGGGAAGAGAAAGCAGCAACCCAGGGTATTTAGGTACATTTTAAGGCTTAACTAACCATCTGACTTAGGGCTCTAGGCAACTCTGTAGAATACTAGAGACAGATTCCAGAAAACACTAGCATGGAGTGGAGACATAAAACACAGTAGTTCTTGTCAACAGCATATTAATATTTGTTCTATGAAACCACAAAAAAGTATACCCTGCAAAAAACAAGCACTAACTGCCTGCATGGAAAACAAACTTCTGTAGCACACATTATAAACAGAGGTATTGCAAAATTTTAAGCCATGTGGACCAGTAACCATCAGCAAAAGCTGATTAACTTTTATGCACATATTGATTATTGAAAATAATAAGCATTCATTACAGTCTTCCTATTTTAAAATGAAAATAAAATTTCCAATAAAATAAATAGCTGAAGTGTGATTACCACTCATCTTACTTGTTGGAGAAATCTTCGCATTATGCCAAGCATATCTACAGTGCCCTAACCATGGCAGAATTGAATACATATTGCTCCTTAAATTGGAAATCACACTTCCATGGTATAATATCCTACAGCGAGATATATACACACACACAAATACGCACAATTCCCCTTGGTTCCGTTCTATAAAGATGTTTCAGCATCCACGTATTTCAAAACAGGTGAATCTTCCACTTCTATTTTCACACTTCCTGGTGTCTCAGGGCTGTTTGAAAACAAAGAGGAAAATGTAACATTTGGTTAGAAAAGGTTAATTTTCAAACATTTTATACTTTAAAAAGAACACAAAGTATTTACATAGAGATAGTTTTATGATGCAATTAAATTTTAGTAATTGTTAAATACCACTCATAGGAACAGTACAAGCTTAAAGAGAGAAAATGTCAATCTCTCATCCATAAGTACCATTTCCAATTCCACTGCTTTTATTGATTTGAAACCGTTTTGAAAAACAACTTTAAAATAAAAGAACAAAGCATAGCAGCCCCTGCAAAACCTCCTAGTTCAAAATACTCAATAACACTTACAAAGCTATATTATTAACACTGCTCTATTCTTGGGCAGGAAACAATTTTGCTCATAATACAAGACTGGGAAACCATTTTAGTCTTTTCAAAAGGGGGAACCACGCTTGCAACAATAGTAGAGGATGGTTGGAAACTGGTTTAAGTGTCCATTCAAGTGAAGTGGAAGACCCTACAGACAAGAGGTTTGCTGGCCCCTGAACAACTGGCACTCTTAGGGACACAGCCACTGAACAGGGCCTTACCCAAGGACAAAAAGGAACGTCCCAAGGTAGCTGCAGGGCAGTAGAAGATAAAACGAAAGAGCATAAGAAGGAGGATTCTCTAGGCATGAGTTTTAGAAGAGATTACACATCTGTAGAGTTGCTCTCTGAGGAAAAAACTATGACAGATGGTTGAGGAAGAAAGAAAAAGCAACCTGAATCCGTTTGGGAAACACAAAAAAAAATTTCAGAAATGTATTTTTTTTTTTAAATACATGATTTTTAATAAATAATGCCAACACATACGGCATGTCCCCTGGAATCATAAAAGACATGCTTGCATGAGTATTTGAAACTGATACATGTGAAAACAGCAGTGCCTACAGAACCATTTTTACCATAGCACTAAATGTCTGTACCACAAAATCAAGACACAGTAAAACCTTATGAGAACTGTGATGAATAATTTACTGGGCATTACTTTTGACAGAGCAGTGGTGACATCTCTCAATCTTGACAACACCCACTAGGCAAGAAAGTGTAGCAAATACCTCAAAACAGCAACTAATGGGATGAAGGCTCAAGGAAGTCCCGCCCTGTAACATTTTCCAGATTAATGCAAAAATCAGATTGCCCCTTGAAAGAGCTGGTTTCTGGTACCAGTTTTTTTTATTTTCAATTTGTCGTTTCAGCAAGTTCCCTACCAAGATGGAATTTTTACTGCACTAAGCTCAAGTGGGACATATTATGAAATCAAAAGGAAATGTCTTATAGCAAAACATAACAAATAGCTGGAGTAATGAATACAACCTAAATAATCAAAAAACACGGCAAATTTTTCAGAAGCCTGATTTGTTAGTGCTGCGTATAATTCTATACTAACTTAGCTTACTCAGGAAATAGGAAAGCACAAAATGGATGACTAACTTGTAACTGCCTGAAAACCAAACCTAAAAATTTTAATTCTTCTGGAAAGAGAAATACAGGTCTGTATCTCTTCAAGCCTTATATAGCCAATGACTATCAGATAAGGTACTAAAAGCATCCACAAATTCTGTAAGAGATTCCTGAGAATTTAGCACAAAAGAAAACAATTAAAATAGGAGGGTATACTGACATATATGCTCTGTTATCTAATGCCTCTATTATCTGTCTTCCTAACAAGTCCCACTTGTGTGGTACTCAAGTTTTTAAAATGTCTCAATTAAACACGTAATTAAACATTTTAAAGGTCTTTAAACAATACAGGCTAGAGTCACTGCAAATGGTTCCTGCAGTCATGAGTCTCTTCACTTTTCCTGTTACAATACCTCAAAGCTCTTCCCCTGCCTTCTTCACCCTTGGCTGACCTGCTGGCCAAAACAAAGTGTATTTCCACACCTGGTTTGGAGCAATGCATGTGCTGAATAAACAGGTGGCATGCAAGTGCTAAGTGGCACTGACTTCTACCCTTTCCACGGTGCAAGCTCAACGGTAGCTTGGACAGTCTTGTATGAACACTCCCTCCTCACAACCAACTCCCCCATCAAGATGTAATTTGATACAACATCTGACAATTTCTTATCTCTGAAACATGCCTGCCTTTGACAGAGTTGTCTGAAAGGGATCAGCCAAGAGAAGATGCATATACAGACAAGAGGATTGCATAAGCTTAGTGTTCTAAGGCAACTATGCATGTTCTCCCCTCTCTCCTACAGAAAAACTACTAAGCAATAGCAGCATTGTGACAGAACAGCCTTTATACACTACAGGTCTTTCAGGAAGTTGAGGCTATTCCGCATATTCGGGTTTTGGTTTATTTCCTTTGATAGATTCAGCCAGACAGGAAAGAAACAAGGATAGACTAGTAGAATGATTCATCACACAGAGTTTGTTATTTGATGGGGGCCTCACTGAGAAAATGGCTTCTAGCCAGCACAGTATGTCAGCTCACAGGCAATGTTCACAGCACTGAGACTGAGCTGTCCTGTACTTCATTCAAATGATTCGTACTCAGTGAAGATGGTATTTGAGCCAGTTTTAACTTTTATATATTAAAAATCAGTTGAAGAAAGTTAATCAAACAACCCACCCACCCAGAGCACCAAGGGGCAGATTCCAGGGCAGCATAAAGCAAGAGTGAAAGTGCTGACTTACCTTTTATTCCTGGTGGAATTTGTAATGCTGAGGATCAAACCACTCCCATGCTCACATACACATTAGCATTTAGAAACCCTAAGCTCATCAGAGCAGTAAACACTTGTATTAAGCAAATAAAGAGTAACTTTAAAATTACTATTTAAAATAATACACTAAGTAAAATAATTCCTTACAGAAATTGATACACTTCATAATAAAGAAAAAATAAGTTCGAATTCAAGTTCCTCTAAACTAAAAAGTCAGTAACTCCGATTTACAAACCACATATGCTTTTTTTTTTTTAATATACATTGCAAGAACTACAAGTACAGCTGCTAAACACAAGACCACAGTTAGAAAAACATGTGAGTAATTATAGCTACCTCAGGTTAGCTCTGGTTACTTTGGCATTCTCAGTACTCATGGAAAGAGCCTTCCACTGTGCAGTTTTGGCCATTTCGTCTGATATGTTTACAACTGAGGGATCAATGCTAAAGAACAAACATACTTTCTAGTTAGTATTCAATTCCTTGCAACAGTATTACACTTACTTTCACTCATCATTTGCATCAGTTGTGCCTTTTTTCAATATTTACACAGCCACTAGTTGAGCTCATCTCTTAAAAATGCAAAAATTGAAAATTTAACTCTCTAGCACTACCATAATCACATAGCATCTTAAAACAGTTTTTCACATAGATACCACTAAGACATTTAGAATATTCCAGAGACAACTCATTTGCTCAGACATAATGAATTTAATTATACTGTTCTGCTAAGGCTTTCACGAATCAGTTACTTTAAGTGGCTTCCAGGAAATAATCAAGGGCAAAAGAGCAGACATTAATGAAATTTCAGAACTGGTATCTCAGGCAAGATTTAAAACTGCTAAAAATCTAGAAATTTCAATTATCTAGACAGATTTCAAGGTGAGTTTTTTTCCTGCAAAGCCTTACTAGACATTTTTCAAGGTTCTTTTGCCAGGCCACTGCCCTCCCAAGTCGTGCAGAAGGTAAGTTCACCCTCCCAAATGTAAAGTTTGTAAAACCTATTTCCACTTTTGTCCCTCACACATTTACAAGTACGGTGGACTTAGGTGTCGCCTGTAGGTATGTTTTCTGCCCTGTTCCATACTTAAGCTTCACAATCTACCTCAAGTTATCTGCAAGAGTTTTTTTGCAGAGAAATCTTTCAAAGCCATTTTTCCTCAGGAATCCCCAAGAGATAGAAGGCTACAGAATAGACAGTAAACACATGCACACAGATGATGAAATCACAGTTCTACTGTGAGTGCAATTAGAAATTCAATTGTTTTTAAAAAAGCTTTAGCATTTAGTATTTTCATTTGAATTGCTAAAGTCTGATTAAGCCTACTCTCAGAGTAGTACTTAGCAGGACTATTTATCTAATCCAAATCTCTGCCTGTTCTCAGCTCACATCAGGGTAGACTTGATACTACCCTAGATCCATAGGAAGGCCAATTTTTAACACACGAACCCTTAGAGAGGAAAAGTGCTAAGCTATTTATCTGTCACATCTTCAGAGTGCGTTGGCACAGCTGCAGAATATGTGACAACTCAGCTAAATACAACTCCAGTAAAAGAGACACGTACTGAGACAAAATACCTTCCGAAGCTGAAGGAATTTCCATCCCTGAAATTCCAGCACTTCCTTTTCTGGAAGAGAACCCGTAACCCTGTCCTCACACTTACTTGCAGAAAATGACCTTTTACTAAAGTAAAAATGTTGCCTGTAAAAAGGGGTTTTTTGTACCACACAAGTACCGACTTTAGCCCCCACTTAAGTAAACTAAAGAAATACACACTTAGACTTTGTCTGAAAAATCCAAGTGGCTGGTAAACACATGGCTCAACTGATGCTATTAGTTGCTTAATGCTTGGTATTTCATGCACAGTAGCACACAAATATTCCATAAAAACTGACCAAGGACGCTTCTTCACCTTTAGTACAGCTGGTCGAAATTGAGTCATCTGATCTGTTCAAGATGGTCATGTAAATTTATAATTAAGATGCAGTTTTAAAGAACAATGCAACATAAAAATACTACTGTAGCATCATGAGATGTCCCTTCATATTTCCTACTCATGGCTAAGTTACAAGCTTAGGAGAAAAAAAATTAATTCAACCCATACACAACCAACTTAATATAAAGCAAATTATACCATATGATACAAAAATGTTTAAAATGCCAACATTTTATTATACCTGTATTTTAGGGTTTTTACAGGAAAATTCAAACTTGTTTCTCCATATGCAAGGTGTACACTTTCATTGTCTGAAAGCATTCTCTCTGCTTCCTGTAAATTCCAAGTAAGATGTTTGTAAAATTAGTCATGCATCAGAAACCAAAGGAGATAAAGCTTATGACCTTTTTTCTTAGAAGTGTTTTATTCAGGCAGGGGAGTTGGGAGAGTGGGAAAGGAGGGTGTTACAAGCTTTGTAAGGAATTCAGCTAGGTGATGTACAGGAAGGCAGGACTTCTCTGGCGAAGTTTTGCTATATTATTGGTAACTAGCAGTTGCTTTGACGACAGCTCTGCAAACACACACGAGCAAAATGTTCCTGATACTATGAAGAGTTCTGTGATTAAATTAAGCAGGATAAAGAACCCTACTCAAGCATTTCCCTCTCCCTTTTCTTTTTCATTTCCTCTCCATCTTCTCTCCTTCTAATCTAATGAAAGACAAAAACCTCAACATTTTTGTGCTAACTACTGCTTCTTTCCATTTTGCTTGGTAATTTTCATCACAAATAAGAATTGTTGTTCATAATAGCATAATCGAAACATTGACTTAATTCCTTAACTGTCAACAATTGTTCCTCTAGCATTAAATCTCATTAGTAAAGAATTTCAAAATGTGTATTTGGTATATAAGGTCATATGCTCAGGTCACTTAAAATTCTTTTTAATCTCACTGACTATTTTCTAGTAATTTCCAATATGCTTAGTTTGATTGTTTTCACACTTACTTCTTTCTCTTTTATCTTTTTGTCATCTTCTTTCTTCTTTTTACTTTCTGGCATAAGATCATCAAGCCAACTGAGCTCTCTTTTGGTGAAGCACAAATCCATGAGCTTGCGAATGAACACTAATGCTAGAACCTTAAGGGAACCATAAATGAAATAAGTGATATCAAACTATTTAAATGAACAAAAATTCACACACACTTTCAGTACACTCAATCTGTAACTGAGGCCCTTTTTTCTACTACTAGTTTTATCTTACCACAAAGTTAAATAATTTCCAGTTAAAATAGCTATTCACTACTCAACTGCTTATTTTCAGGAAATGAAAAGTCTTTGTGTTTCCAAAGTAAGCAACTTGTACTATAGGGGTTTTTTACTTCTTTCCCACTCCTTTCTTTCTTAAGGCAGAAGAGATTCTGGATGATATACACAACTCTTGTAAAACTACTAACTTGTAAACCAGAAAACTTACCATCATAGGGAAAACAACAGCAGCTGCAGAGGCTTTAATCACCCACAACAGAACTAAACAAGTGAGCTGAATGACTGTAAAGATATGGACCTTCCACAGTGGCACATAACGTAGATAAATCAAGTCAGGTTGATGTTTGGCAGGCATTCCAAACAGTTTTATACGGTCAAAAAACTGCACAGAAAATAAAATCATTCTTCAGTTAATTACTTTATGTCTCTCCAGAAGAAAACAAACATTTTTAGGGGACTTCAGACATGTAAATTAATCCCAAATAAAACACTAATGAAGGACATTGAACATTGAAAGGCATGGAACTGGGGGCTGTTTTGTTGGTTTTTTTCCCCATTTACACTAATAATAAAAAATTCCAGAATACTTCAGAAAATTTGTTTCTCAACTATATTATTGTAGGAATAAATTAGAAAGAACCAAGAAGTGTAGGCACAATATTTTAAGAACAAATACCTGAACATGACACTCAGGAAATTATGCTACACAGTATTCAGAAAATATGGGCCAACTTTATTGTGACTCCAATAATGTAGGGTGTTACAGTTTCCTTTCAATCACTGTCAAACACAAGCAAACTGCTTATTAAAATCAGACTTTACCTGAATGCCTTTTAATGAAGATACTCCCATGTAAAGAAAGACACCATACAAAACTGGCATTGGAATAAACTGGGGAGGAAAAAACACCCACAGTTAAAAGTGGAATCAACATGGCATAAGAGAACAGTTCATACCAGTGAAAGACACAGGCCAAGTTATCTTTTACTTTATATTTTACTTAAATGAAATCTGCAAAAGCTGATGCCCTTTACTTATAGAGAAAATATATGCATTGTTGAGGGGCAAAAAAGTCTGGAACTAACAAGGCTATCACCAGGATTAAAAAAGCGGTTCTGTCTTGTCTGCCCATTCATTCCATTTTCTAGGTTGCAACCACAATTTTTATTCATGCTAAGTATACTGCTTTATGTTGCAATTCGATAGGAACTGTACTGACACTACTGTATTCTGTGCAACTTCACGAAATTGCCATATTAAGTTTTACTCTTGATCATTTATCTTGTATTTCTGGAGCAGCCGAAACAAAAATCCCATCCTGCCAACTGAGCTATGAAAATCTGCTAATTATTCAAAGCTAAATTTTGCTCCAGTGAGATCAATTCAAAGGCAAAATTTATAATAATTTAAATAATAGATTATATATAATTTTATATGATTTATCTTTTAATATAATTTAAAGCCTACTAAGATGACAAAGTTGCCCAGTGATGTTAGTGGCACTTGTATGAAACCTCTGCAGTGAAGCTTTCTTTGCTCCTGTACTTCCAGGCAAAGGACAGCCAAGACACAATTTGAAATCTTAATAAAGACTGCTGCTATCAAGCTTGAACAAAAGCTTTAATTAAACTGTGTGGAATAAACCCATGCCTTCGGGATTCATTACTGCATGCGTGTGTGTGTGGCTAGTGTCTTCACTGTAAACTCTATAATTTGATATTTTAAATTCTACAGCATTAAGTCAGTGTAAATCCACACACGGAACAAAAGCACAGCAACTGACAGATGCAAGGCTTTGTTCTCCTTACTTCTTTTGAACAATAACAGTCATTCACACTGAAAAAGAATAACATTTCATAAAAACCAAGAGAAATAACTTCATTCCTATTACTCTGGGTCCATAAAAAAAAAGTATCAGTTCCTAAGAATTGGCTGTTAAAACATGAGGTAAACATCTTGCTTTGGCAACCAGCACTTTTAACTTTTGCTTTTGAGCAACAATAAATTTATTTTATTATTTCTGCTTTTGTTTCTGATTATTTGCATTATACAGCAAAGCTCTTCATTACTTTTTAACCACAGACTGTCAAATCTGAATACCTCTTTTTAGTAACTGCTAAGGCCTTAATACTTTCAGATCTTTACATTCTTTAAAACATACAAATGGTCAACTATTTAGAATTTATAAGATGTAATTCTAATTACTAAACTATAACTGTGTGTTCACAGGTTTATTCTCTTCCAATAGCTAAGCTTAAGAAACTACATTTCTTGTGAAATTACTAATGATCTGTCCTTAAGCTGACTTTTACAAAGTTCTATAAAGGTACTAGCAATTATACAGTATCAGATAATCTGGATTTGAAATAACAAAACAGAAGTTGAACAGATTTTAGTAAAATCTGAACAAAAAGCCAACTGAACTGAGTAGTTTCCTTCCAATAAAGCGCTTGAAAGGCCACTAGAGATAAAAATTAAGAGACAAAGTGTAATCTGAAGCTACAATGCAACCAGCAAAATCACTATTACACTGTGATGATACATATGATCTTGATACTCTAAGCATCAAATAAAGTTTAATAAGCAGAAAACAAGAACAATATAAACCAGATGTTTCTGTTCCTTCTGCTATATTGTATTACTTCTGCTCAAGTACCTTTATATCCTTATCACACTCCTTTTCTCTCTCCATTTACCCACTCACATGAAAACTACAATTTTTAGGTAACATGGACTCAATAAACTAAAAAAAAGAGCTGGCAAGAAAATCAGGTATGACAAAAAAAAGTTGCTTTCTTTAATATTCACTACATACCTAGTTTTCTCAGATTTTGTTTTCTTATATCCTCCCAACATTGTTTCTATTCAACTAACATCTGTTGCTAAAAAAGCAAATTTAGAATGGATCCAGGCATATTTTACTTCACATAATAAAACCTCCTAACACCATGAAATTCTAAATCACAACATCAAAATCAAAAGCACAAAGGAAGTATTTTGGAAAAACTGTCTTTCACCTTTAACACAGAGGTCATGAACACTGACATCCCCATCAGCACAAAGATCATCAATCCTGTCACTCGCTGCTCCCGGATTCCCAAAAACTTTGGTTGTTCTCCTGGTGCTGAGCACTGAGATTCAACTTTCAGGCTGTTAACGTGACTTATAGACAGAACTGTTGCAGCAACGAACCACGGTAAGCCCATGAGAGAGCATATCCCCAACATAACACCAACCATGAGCAGATCAAGATGATAACCACAGCCTTTCTGTAAAATTAAGCAAGCAAATAACTTGATAAACCTTCTATTTATATGATAGCGTATTTCTAACTCAGTTGGTAAATAAACTACAACTATAAAAGTTACATACTTTGAGAGTGTCTACAACATTGAATTTATTCTTTATTAGTCAAATTAAACATGTATTTAGTAGTTGCCGGTAAAGTTTCACAAATTTGCAAAATGAATTTGATTTAACATAAACTTGACTTACACAACATTAGGCATTCAGAAAAATTATTTTTACCTTCAGTTTGTGCTCTTTCCTGTTTATAATAACAGCTGTTATTTGTTGATCCATGAAAATGAGAATAGTACAGAGTAAAGCAGGAACAGCAGCGACCAAGAGTGTCCACCAAGGGTTGCTTCCAAGAGGATCTATGAACCATCCTCGATCTTTTCGGGTGGGCTGTAAAAAACCCCGATCAACAATAAGAATTAAATTACTAAAATAGGATGCAGATTTAATTGCTACACACAGCTTCAACAAACAATAGATCAGTTTCTTAAATATGCATTTTTTTCCCAATGCTTTGACCAAAATACTGATTTAGCTGTTACAAGTGAATGTGACATCTACATTGAAAAAATAAAAACAAATCCAGTCAATCCTTCCTTTTTGTACATTTTCACAAAAGAATGCTTCCTGTTCAGTTATATTACAATCTAAAGCAGTCTCTTCTGTCAGGGTGAGACATACATCCAAGAGAGAAAAAGGAGACTATTTGATCAACTACACTGTAAGCAAAAAAGAAGGCATTTCTGTTTCTATACAACTCCATTGTTCTATTGCCTATAAAACTGCAAGCATTTAAAAAGTTACATTTTTCAAAAGGTTTTATTCTTACTTCAAACTTCTCTGGAACATGAAGCTTAGGAGAAGGTATTCCTACAAGATAGTCAATCAAAACCATGATTACTATGGTCAGAAATACTGCAAAGTCACTGATGGTAGAACGCACCTATAAAGGAAAGACTTCTGTTAAGTCTTGCTTTTTCATCATTATAATTTGCATGTACAGAAAGACAATTTCTCCCCTATGAAAAGTGAAGTCTATTCATATTATACCACAACACTGAACACTACATGTATTTTCTTTTATTTTTTCACACTAAGCTGCCTGCCAGCAGAGTATGAAGTTGCAGAAGATATGCATTCTGTACCTCCAATTACCTCATAATTCTGTTCATTGGATTATCTCATTTAAAAGTGGTCTACTGTAAGAGACAAATTACTTAAAATAATTCCATCATCATCTTCCTGGCCCCTCAACCCTACTAGGAGACTGAGCTGTCACAGCTAGTACCTTGTAGCTTAAGTCATTAACATTACTATTCTGAATAGTTCCGAAATCAATATTCATACATTTGATGTTTTAATCTATAGGAGGCAGATAATTTGCAATACATCAGATTATCAAAGATAATTTTATTAAATGTTAGGAACACATTGCAGGGATGAGCTGAGGTTTTTAGCAGATCTAACCACTTCAGTCTGCCTAGAAGAAAATGTATAAATCAGTCCAAGAATCACCATCATATTAGCCTCTATTAGAAACAGTAATCCCCTGAGGAACCACTCAGAATTCTTCACACATCAGTAATTTGGGGAAAACAAGCAAATGTTCTGTATGGATAAGTGAGGAAAACAGCAGCAGTATTATTTCTCCAAATGATATCTGGCAATACCCATTAATATGGGAGATATAGACTGTTTGGGTCTTCCAATGTTTAGAACATCTTGTTGCAACTATCCCAAAGTACAGAGTACGAACTGAATTTTCTGCAGTTGATTTCTTTCCTCTAATGTCTTTGTTTTTACAATTATTAGCTAATTTTTGGGGTTTAATTTCCTTTTCTGTCTTGAAATAGATCTCTCAATACAAAATTCTACTTAAATTATACCAAGATATTTATCACAAGATAACAATAGTATCTAATCAGAATTACCTTAGTTGGGAAATAGCGTTTAGTCTTGAATTGCTTAAGGAAAGACGAGAGGAAAAACGTTGCAAAGAACAGTATGACAGACCAGAAGAGAACATCTGGAATATACGGTCCGTGATGGCCACAAGCCGATCCATGAAACACACCATGAAATTTTAAACATTCCTGCAAAGAGAAAAACTCTTTACATGTTTTATTCACTTAGCATATTTGACCAAGCTTGCAACTTTCCTATATAGAGCACATTTGAGAACACTCACAATCTCCAAAAAGGATAAAATACCCACTCCAGAAGGTAATGCTTTCAGGCCTGTTCCAAATTTTCCATTTCAAATAATTATTTTCTTCCAATATTTAGACAGTTCTTTTGATTCTGTTGCAGTTGTATACCAGTGTCTAACCAACTAATGGAACATGTTTGCTACCACATTTTAACTGCAGATTCCATTGTCACATCATCTTAAAAATATTTGTTCATCCTTTCCAGGAAATGGAAGAAGCCAAACTCCTGTTTATTGGTCTCATCATATTCACCTGCACTTCAGAAAGACAACTGTGCTGCCTACCAGGATTAAAGTGGTTACCTCAAGTAGAGATTTATATTAGCATTTACTGCCCTGGACTCTCTCCTCAAAATCTCTACGACAACTGTTTACAGCCTTATGGAAATGAATGAGAGGGTTCAAAAATACAGTTTTAAGGAAAATGGTCCAGGTTCAAATCAAAAAAGCAGTCAGATGAAAAAACATTAAACTGGTATGGTGTGGATATTTATTTTTTATACATACAGATACACATATTTCAGATACTCACAGAAACTGTGAGGTTGCTCCATGCTATATCTTCCCCAGACTTATTCATACTCCTCCACACACGCAACGTTTCATTGCTTGGTTTCTCAGGCTCAGAACACACACATCTGAAGGGAATAAAAAACAGTTTCCCTGCTTCTAAGCTGTCTGTATGTGCCAAAACACAACAACTTGCAGTAAATTCCAAAATCCAGACGAGTTTAAGCCAGAGTTTATCCCAACCTTCTATGAAAGAAGCAGAGTATAAGCTTCTCCTTACATCATGTGAATTACTGGGGTGGTGGGAGAAATAAAGAATCAAAGAGACAACTGCTGAGGAAGTTTAACAGATGGTACAGACCTGACCCCCCCACAACTATGCTTTTTAAAGAATGGGAAGCAGGTGAGATATTGACTTAACTATTTGACTGATCTGCAAGTTTTTAAAAATAACAGTACCCAAAACCAAAATGAGATACAGAACACATGCATACTTCTACATACTCTGAATTACAGATGAAGACAAAAATCGAAATGATTCAACTTTCCAACAACCTTATACTGACATATATTGTGTTATTTTTAAGTAATTCAACAAACTTGGCACAAATAGCTTTCTATGACTGTGTATCAATGAAGGTTTAGACTTCTATAAAGCATCACATCCCACAATGAGTCAAACTTCAATCAGTCGTACTGCACATCAGCATAAGAGAAAACAGATTTTGAAACCATTTCATTTAATAAACTGGTGCAGACGACTACATTTCAACAACTCCTTCAACTCCTTTTCAAAATAGATATATCATTAGCCTCTAGAAGTTTGAGTCTTTTCTCTGTTCTAAAATTCTAGCAGTTAGCTATTTATCTTGTATTTGCGTGCTTTCTGATCTACACATGACCAAAAATAAACCCCCTGAAGTAAGATGTCATTTTTGAGTATGTAGTGAGTTAACTGAAGATATAAAAGCATACATTGCTTGGGTTTAAAGCAATTGCATACGTGCTTTTTGGCAACATTTTTGTAGGAGTAAAAGTACCCCTCCCAAATGCAGTGTTTTGCAAACTTGGACCAGAATCCTTTCTGTCAGTCTGGTTGACAGAAGTATGTATCAGATAAAAAACAAACAAAAACCCACCCAAAACCAAACCAAAACAAACACAAAAAAAAACCACAAACCAAAACACAGCATACTGAATATTGATTTAAGGCATGTTTTCAAATAAAATTCAAGTACACCAAATAAGCTTAACATGTAAACATTTATGTAGAAGAAGAGAAACAGGTAACAAGCAAGAAATAAGTCTCCTTCTTCTATGAGATTCACCAAGACATTGAAAAAATACCCAAGGAACCATGGAAGGGCAAATTTCCGTCTTGATAGTGGGAAGGTGAAAAAGGACAAAAACACTGCAAGTGCATAGGCAAAAAGAATCCAGATTTACAAAGCACAATGTTTTGAGAACTTGAAAAATAGTGAGTAAACATACTTGGTTAACTGAATCCTAGAGTAACAGCAAAAGGGAACAGGAGATGACTGAAAAGCAGTAATTCATACAAGGTAGTTGCAAACACAGAATCATCACAATAGAAAGGAATTGCAACAGTAAGTATGACGAGAAAGCATATCTAGTTGTTGGCCAAGGCAATAACATCAACAAGCATGCTGAAGGAAGACTAACAAAACAAATTTCTTAACAAATGCAACGAAGACAAAGGATGCCATGAAGTAGGTAAGTGAAAATCCAGAAAGAAAAGAAAAAAAAAAAGAAAAAAAAAAACACAAAAAAAGAAAAAAAACACCAAAAAAACCACAAAAAACCAGAAAATGTAAGAGTATTTCAGACTGTCTTGATTTCATCTAAACTGTGTGAAATGAGCAGCTTCTCCCAGCAACAGTGAGCAGGATGTCCTATTGGCAGGTGTGACCTGGCAACCCAACTCATCCTCTTTCATCAAACTGTACCATAAGCTCTGATTTCTAGCAGTAGCAGGGCAAAACTCCTGTTCTGACCTTTAGTAAAGCTGCAGTTAAAGTAGGCTTTGTCACAGCCCCCCATCCTTTCCAACCACCCATAGCCAACACAGAAAATTCAATTCCACTGCATCCTGAATAGAATTTTCCTGAGGTTTCTCATGCCCATACCACGCCCAGCATTCCTCCTACCCTTCCTAGAAGAGGCACCCATTGCCACTCAGTAAATGGTACGTCTCTTTATTTTCCTATTTATTTCATTAACAGACAGAAACTTGGTACTTACGAATACAACGTCAGTTTATTCAGGTCATTGTGCATATTGAAGGCGTACACTTCCCCCAAATGAAAAAGCTTTTCCAATGCCTCATAAATAAATATGATGCATATAAGCGCTGCAAAAGCTTCCTCAGTGAATCGAGTGATGTAGCACACAAGGCTGCTGGCATCAGTGGCTACAAGCAAAATGCATAGAAACGAAGTCCACAGACCAATGCTGGTTCGCAGGGAGAGGTAGGAAAGACCATAATCCCTGTGTGAAGAAAGAAACAAAAAGTATTAACTGAGCCAAAAACCACATAAACTGTATTCTATTTGAAATCAGATACTGAGGCCAAGCTCAGCAGGTATCCACCACTTGTCTCATGCTTTATGTTAGCTCTGAAGGAAGCAGAAACTTTTTCTGTCTCATCTTTCACCAAAGCAAAGTAACACTGTAAGGTGTTTCTAAGATTGACAGTGCAACTACCCAGCTTGGGAAGCATCACAGGGATGACAGGGGATGATCACTCCAGAACTATCCAGATGGTTTCTCCAAAAGGACAGATCAATACCCCTGCAGAACCAAAACCAACAAGTCCATACAGTCAGAATATAACTTTTATTTAAATCCTAGCCACTTCTTATCACTGACTTTCTCATGAAGCTTCATCAGTGCCTCACAGCTTTTACCAAACTATACCAATTCCTCAGTCCCTTGCCACTGCATTTATCATCAGAGACATACACAGACTTAATGCACATCTGCTTTCAATTACAGCTATTCTTACAGGCTAGAAAGTTAAAAATTGCAGGAGGCTAATACAAACATCACTTACCTGCAAAATTTAAATAATATTTTTTCAAATACTAGAACTGGTCCGGTGCTTCCCAAGATAGTAAGAGGTTGCCCAGCAAAGAGAGAATAGGCAATCCCAGTTAATGAGGCTCCAAAGAGAGACTCTATTGCACTCTGTTTGGGGGAAAAGAAACTGCTGTAACTATGCTGCCTTTCAGGTTAATGTTTAGCATCACATCTGCATAAATACAGCTTTAAGATGCACTAACTTAGAAACAAGACAAGATGTAAAACATTGCAATTAATATTGATGTTCGAGACAAGAATAACTTAACACAGTTTTGCAGTAACAATACCACGGACAAAAGATTTTTAAACTTCGCTCCTGAGAAACATAAAACCATCCAAAACCATGAGAACAAGTTACTAGTCCTGCTAGCTATGGAGGAAAAGCATAGCAACAATTATACATATTTAAAAAATAATAATAATTTAAAAAAAAAAACACTAATAAAAAAAAAGAGAACAGTTACTCAACATGTAGTTTATGGAAAGAATTATCTGCCTCTGTAAAGAAAATTGATACATATATATTGCAACATACCTGTACCAAAACATGATACAGTCTGCCGTATCAAACCTACATCAGTCAACCAAGCATTACAAAAGAAAAACAAACTGACAGGCGGAGGAGCAGGGGAAATTACTGAACAGTATTGGTTTATGTATACATGACACCAAAAATAGATGAGCAGTAAACCAATGTCCCACCTGGTAATGCATTTCTTTCACTTAATTCAGATAACTACTTCAGTTCTTGAATTAAATGTTTTACTGTAACATTTTCTGCTAAAAAAACCCAGTGACAATGCACCTCAAAAGAGAGGGGCAGGAATTTTAAATACAAAAATTATACTAAAATTCATTTTGAAGACAGTTAACTACACCACCTATCACTATAAGAAGTCAAGGATTACAGATTCCTGTAATGAAATTACAGGGTTCCTGATGGAATTTTTAAGTGTTTGCTATTTTGCAATTATGCAAGTCTAGGAAAGCAGTATCTATGCCAACTTGAGCTCCAATTCAGAAAAGCATCTGAAAATCGTCAAAATGGTTTGCTGAACTGGGGTCATTAAAAATGAAAATGAGGCCTTTGTTCATTATATCAGAAAAAAAAATATAATCCCAGTCTCTTATTCTATTACCTTTGAATTAGTGCTTTTGGTTAGTCAATGCATTAACCTTGGGGTTCTCAGTCAGGGTGGCAGGGAGAGGAGTACTGTGGACGTGATGACCTCTGAGAATGCGAGGAAAGGTTTCAAATACAAACTGTGTACCTTACAATGTCAGCTACTGTGCTTGAACATGTGTGTGCAGTAACTAAATGTTTTATTCAATGATGCACACCAAGTATCTGAAGGCAGGAACAAACCCGCAAACAATTCCAGATAGCTAAAAGAAAGAAGGTGTTTAAGAATCAAGCTTTAAAAGGAGTGTATTTTCATAATTATATATGTTGTACATTCAAAATTTACACTGACATTTTGATAATCATTCCTATATTTAGAGTGGCAATACCAGCACGCAGAAAAGACATAATTCATTTCTGTATTTTCTATCAGCCTGAAGTGTTACATCTATTCACAAAAATTTGAGTCAACAGCAATACTTGAAAGAGATAAAACAGTTAACTACATTTTAATATAATGCAACCTCAAAAACTTCATCTAAGCATCAAGAAGAATTTTATAACATTACAAGCTTTACCAGAATCTTAAAACTCATAAAGGACGCATGTGAATACATGCTTCCCTCCCTCGAAAGGACAAAGCCTTGTTTCTTTGTGATAGATTTAAAACCAGAAAATACACTTCAAACCAGTTTACTCATACGCCAATTGACACTAAGTTATTAACACTGCTGGTAATAAGTCATTTTTCCCTGCTGCAAAATCTCAAGTGTAATGATATTCTGGTGAAAAAGGTGCTGGTATTATCTTACATAACACTACCAAAATTTTGTATGTGCATGGTTTATATTCAAATCATTTACAATGAAGAGTATTTTCTGCTCATAAACCTTAGACACTTGATTGTATTGTGACCAACATACCACTAGTAAAAGCACATACATATCCTGTCCGTTTCGTAAACACACAATGGACTGCTCGCCACACACCGCAGGCATTATCATCCTCATAGGCCTACTACTCAAGGCCAGTACATGTTCTTGGCTATCCACCTTGAGCCTCTGACTTTGCCTAAAGTAGGCCTAGTGGGATGGTGCACCTTTACTGCTATTCATTACTTTTAAGTAGCCAAAAAGAAGGCAATGCAAGCCTTTTCTCAATTCAAGAAGCCATTCATCCAATAAGGCAGGATAAACATTTTTTACCTCCACTGTGCATCTTCTCCTGTTCACATGGGTTCCCCACATTTTCCACAGCAATTACCTTTTGGGGAAGATCTGCTTTGGGGCAGGCTAATCAAGTGCTGTGGGTAAATTCTTCAAATACAAGTATAAATAAATGAGACAAATGCACACAGTGACTTGCCTCTGAAGGTCTAAAAGCCTGGCCACTACCATTCTTTGTACTCACTATTCTGCCTTGTGTAGCTTCTCCCAGGAGCCCTCCAAAAGTGATTACAGGAGACATACAGGCACAGTATAGGAAAAGAATCGAGGCCAGGCACTGCAGGCTTAATGCATCCTTGAAGTCACTCAAGAAAAAAGGTGCTTTCCTTTGGATGTCAAGTATCAAACCACCAAAAAGCCTAAATAGGTGAGATGAAACTCGTCAAACTGTACACTAAAGGATTCTAGCTAGTTCAAAACTATGGGCTACACATGACTGCCAGTGCCTATTGCCGGCACAAATTAGCTATTTCATAATCCAGATTAAAGCATAACAGTTAAAAACACAAATGAGAATCTTATCTATTCCAATTCAGCAGTATTCCAAATATAATCAAGCAGGTTACCCACATTTTTAAAAGCTAGCTAGGTATTGTTGTATATGGGCTAGATACTGAAAAAAGTAACTTTGCAAACTGTTTTACCTAAATGCTGTTTTAAGTCAAATCTGTTTTATGATATTCAAAACAAGGAATAGAAGAAATATGCTAAACCTCAACTGAAACCACTGCATTGACACATTTCAGTATTACTACTCCAAGAAGTAATTGTAGCTTTCTGATTTGAATTCCCTACATCCATGTGATTAGGTCCATAAATAAATTTAGGTCAATGTTTGCATGTAGAGTACACATATATTCTATAAATGCAAATACAAAATCAAAAATACATAAGCTAGTTCAACCAGGTACATTATTAGCAAGATTTTTAAAACATTTGGCTATTTAAAAAAACTTTAAGACTCCAAAATACTAGGTATTAATTTGCACTTAGAAAAATTTATTTTATTTTTAATTATTAAAAAAACCCAAAACATTCCTAAGAAAAAGAACAGCCTCTCTAGAGACAATTCTGTGGGCAGGAATGAACTTCTCAGCTCCACATACTATCTACAAAATGGCAAAAAGTAATTATAATGAAGTCACAATGGTAAAAATCAACGCAAATGTTGCAATGTCTTTCTCACAATGTATGAGAAAGATGCATTTCATTTGGAAGTTTATTATTCTGGGGATAACAACACTGTAGACATATTACAGAATTTCTCAGTTGATTTAATCTTTACTCTCATTTGAGATATAAAAGTTTAATCTTAACCAAGTACTACCCATGTTGGGGACTTCTTTGGCAAGTATTTCAGAATTAACAGATCACAACAACTGAAAGAAATTCCTTCAATTTTATCAGATCTAAGAGAAACCTGACCAAAACCCAAAGCTAGCCAATACCAAAGTATTTTTTGTCACTTTATATTTCCTACATGTTTAATAAAACAGATTTGCATTAATGGAAAATTTTAGTACCTAGCCCAATACTTAAAATTGCATATTCCTGCTGTACTTATGATAATTGCATGCTCTTGATGATTAAGATTTAAAACCCAACTCTTAAAAGTCAGTTAGTTAAATTAGGGAGCATCTTATGTGAAATCCTTCGCAAATGTGTTGAGAAACATTGCCACAGGCTTGAAAATTCTTTAAGCAGATTGGCACTTAGAGGCAAGAATCCAACACTTGAAAAGGACAAAGGATGTACTCTGACACTTATAGCATGTTTTTTGATGTTCAAATGGCAATCATTAAGATGAAGATTTATCTCTTTTTATTTCTTTATTGCAGCTAACATTTAGGGAAGTGAACACACCTTCCAGTTCTCTGAAGTTCAGGTCCAGCATGATGGCCTTCTTCTTTGAGAGTCTCTCCTGTAGGAGTAGATCCATTTGGAAATTTAGGTGCCTTCCTTTTCTCCTACAGAAAAGACAGAAATAGAAAAAAACATAAAAAGAAAAAAAGATACTTTGAGACTAACGTCTAGTTTAAAGACAGTGTGCAGAGACTCTATGCCTTCCAAACCTTTCTTATATTCCCAGCTTGTCAGCAGTCCACCACTGGCCAAATTCATCCTTTGTTGAATACAGATGACTAGAACTGTACAACACTCCACAAAAGATCTTACTAGTACCTTGCACAACAGCATTAATAATAACAAGAAATAAGTTCCTGAAACACAATAAAACAAAACCTAGCTTTTCAAGGCACAGTAGAGGCTCAACCATGAGGCCCAGAAATATTTAGATACTTTTTCTCAACCATTTCCGGAGCAGAAACTGACCTCACTTTATGACACACAGTATTTAGCCGAAATATAAATGAGAAGTCATTCGCCTGCCGAGCGGGCTGCTCACCAGCTCCTCATAAATTTCTCAGCTGAGATTGCCTTCCAAAAAACCATGAGCCCTGTTTATTTTGGAAACAGGTTACACAGTAGCCTCAGGTAAGTCATTAATAAACTGCACAGCTGCCACCCCTTTCTACTGCACCCACTCCACCAAATCACCACAACTGGACTCAACAGCAATGCCAACCTTCTGAAGAAAGAGCACTGGTCTCTGCCCTGCTTCTGATCTCAGCAACCCAAATTCCCCTAAGCTTGAAAGAGGGAGAAGGAGCAGAAAGTCTCTCTAAGGACACACTTTTACTGGCTCTCATTGTAAGCCTGTATCATCACAACTGAACGCTATGATCAGTTTGTGTCCATTACATAAACAGTCTGTGAACAATATATGCTAGACAAAACACATTAAAGCACTTCAATCAAAGCTGCGTGCAAACTAAGTTTTTATAAGAATATAAATATTCTTGCTGATCATTGCTAGGCTGGTAGCAAAATTTTTAATATGAACTCAGGTACAATTTCAGACCAATTCTCCTACTTCTCACATGAACACACTTCAGTATTTCAGAAGGAAATACAGTAAATAAAATGTACTTAAGAGCATAGCAGAAAACTGATTAACATCTTCCCCCTCCCCACCCTTTTTTTTCTTTAACTTAAATTGACAATCTGCTTTTGGTGCAAAATGGATGTGGGGACTTTCCTGCCAACTGGATAGCAGTCAGCAGTGTGCCCAGGTGGCCAAAAAGGTCAGTGACATCTTGGCCTGGTATCAAGAATAGTGTGGCCAGCAGGACTAGAGCAGTGATTGTCCCTCTGTACTTGGCAGCTCAAATCCTGTGTTCAGTTTTGGCCCCCTCACTACAAGAAAGACTGGACTTTTATTTGCTTTCACCTGGGAAGGAACACTTTTTGGTGGCTCAATTCGTATAGATGGATCCCACTCTCCTGGAGGCAGGACTGTCACTTGGTCTAAAAATTCATCAATTCCAGACAACAAATCATTTCGGTCTTTTGCTTTATAGGCAACATCATGGAAAACCTACAAGGAGAAAGTACTCAGCATTCATTTTTATTTTATTTTTCTGCAACAGTAACTGATTATCATTATATAATGATTACATTCATTATTTTTTTTAAAGGCCTGGAAAATATTTTGTAGGTCCTCAAAAGTTGGGATTTTAATTTACTTGCATACTTTTGCATTAAAAGCTACTTTTTAATGGTAGTTTTATCTTCAAACGCAAAATGAATACCAAGTTCATTTTTTAAATTAAATAAAAAGTTAATCTTCAATGTTCAGGACATCAAATTTATTACTACTACCTGAATAATTCTGCCCTATAGGCACTGTACCACTATGCTGTGCTGAATCAGGAGAGAAAATACTTCAAATACGCTTCAAACCAAAACACAAGTTTTTATTAAGAAGAACTTCATTTGTAAAAGTCTAGCTTAATTAAAGGGCTACTAAAAGAGCATATAAAAACAATCATCCTACTGCTCAAAAAACCCCCAAAAGACACAGGGCACTGTTTCACAGATGACAACACAAACTCTGAACTGACAAACAGGCAGTATAAAATAAAAAACCAGTCCCTGAATCCCAAAATGTATTTTATATACAGAGAGAAGAAAATATGCTAGTTTTGCTATTAAAAATCTCTCTGCAGAAGATCATCCTAAATTGCTTCTGTACAGTTTAGACCCAGACTGTTTGTCTCCAAATACTTGATTATCTGATCTTAAATTAGATCTTGTAAGTCTATTTAGGTCTTTTTAGACTACTGACAAATTGGTATTTTTCTATTTCAATCATCTACAGTATTCCTAAAAATCAGATCAGCCTACCTAAAAAAAAAAAAAAATCAGAAGCTGCAACTAAGCTTTCAATATTCAATTCTGACACTGAACAAAAACTGTATTCACAGGCTGGTTACCCAACTGCAAAATGACACATTTTTGGTTTACATTTCCAAACTTCATATTGTTCTAGAGTAAAAAGTACTTGAACTTCTGCTAGATAACCCTAAAAATTATCAGCGCTTCAGTAGGTGGCGCTCAACGTGAAGCCAAAATTAAAACATGCTCATTCTGCTCAATAAGACAGCAACAGTCTTAAAAAGTTCCGAGTCCCCTGCGGCCTTTAAAACCAACAGAGTTCTAAGTATATAACTTCAAATGGGCCAGCAAAATTCTAATTTTAGTTATTCGACCTTACTTAGGTAAAAAAATAAAAAATAAAAAAAAACAAAAACAAAACACCTGACTCAATTGCATGCATTCCTAAAAACTTTCTGTCCTGAACAATTACAGTTTGTTGTGTCCTTTTTGACATACCACGATTCAGATGAAAAACAGTTCTGTTTAATATTTCTGTTAAACAATTTAATACAAAAATGAAATTTATACCTCAAAGCAAAAATAACTTTTTCGGAAATACATTTAGGATTTCTTCAAGACAGACATGGGGAAAAGTTAGTTTACCATTATTTACTTCATCAACACAAGAAATAATTAAGTTTACAGTTCTTCATTTAACCAGTTTGTGGGTGTTTTTTTCCTTTAATCTGTCACTCCAAAATCATTTATTGAAATCAATTGGTAAATATATTACTCTAGACTATAACTACAAGCATTTAAAATACATCACTCACATCATCTGTCATAAGTGTTGCTATTGATCTTCCAATTTCATGGTACTGTGGAGCTTTTCCTACTGGTCCCAACAATAAAAACAAAAACCTGTGGTGAAAGCAATAGAGATGAATATGGGTCACTTACTTGCATATACTCAAAGGGCATCTTTCAAACTAATGTTTAAAGAAAATTTAGTGGTGAAGTAAAGATATCATTTTCACCATTTCAGATCTTAAAAGCTGCAACACTGAAAAAACTCAGCTCAAAGTCATTACTGGAAGGAATTCAAATCTGAACCAAAATTACTACAAAATCTGCTTAATTAAACCTAACACATATGTTAACAGTCTCCATTTACCAACCCCAGTAACAGTCATCACAATTATTTTTTTATTAAAAAACAAAAGAAACATGAAAAGTTCCACCAAAACCTTGAACAGTAGCATCATCCTATAAATTCAAAAGGACACAAACGAAAGAGTGAACTCAGTCATTTGTTTCATGACCTTCTTCCTATACTCCATGAAAATGAAACTCCTAAGCAAAATGCACTTGAAAAAAAGTAGCACCTTCTTTTATCTCACAGTACAAAAAGCTCAATTCTATGTCTCCTTTGCAACCCTAACTGAAACTGAGAGTGCAACTTCAGGATCCAAGTATGTTATTCCAAATCTGCAAGTCTACACTATTCTGAAAAACTTAGGACAGAATAATTTTAGCTACATTGATACAATAACCTGCATGCAGAAATTTTGCAATTTCCCAATAAATATGAACACTAATGTCAATTACCCTCTGAAAAGTCTCACATACATTACTTTTTGCCTTTCAAAAGTGTGTGTAAACTGAAAATTGCCAAGATAAACAAACACTTGGATCATTTTAAAACACGAACATACAAATGTATGCCAAACACCACAGAACAGTCCTATACATCAATGTGCAGAGAAAATCAAGTGCCCTCCATGGTGGCTGATGAAATGATTTGCTACCTTCATCATGGGACTGGCATTTTGATATTCTGAACATCTGTAGTAAACACACCCACAGTACACTGGCGAGCCCCATGATTTTGGGGAGCAGGGGTGGGTACACCAGGCTGGATGGCATATTGCAGACTGAGAGCCATGTCAACTTGAGCATAAAATAAAAAAAAACAAAACCAAAAACCTTTTCCACCACCCAGGTTATTCGTATAAAGAGCAATTGTACAGAAAGAGCAGAGCTTCAGGTTAGACAGTCTTTCAGACTTAGGGGGCTCTTCCCCTCTGACAAGCTGCGTCACACTGAAGAGAATTATAACAATCTTCATGCCCATCTTTAAAATGGCAACACAAGCTTGGAAGACTCATTGTTTTACTCCAAGTCATCTATCAGTTTCAACTCCTGCACTTGCTTCAGACCACATCATAACATATATTTTATGCATTCACAGAATTTTATGGCAGGCCTCACTCATTCCAATTCCGCAGCAAACGACTGGCATTAAACAAACCTCTACATTTCCTGAGCTTAATACAGTATATAGAAAAACTTTCAGCTATTTGAGACCTTAAATATTATTATCTTATTGCACAAGTAAAGCCAGACTTTCCAGGCATTTATTTACCGTGTAGGAACCGGAACCTCTGTGAGACCCGAGAGAAGCACAGCAGGGGAGAGCCTCACAAAAGCAATAATGGGTCTTTCTAAAAAATCTACTTCTCCCACTAACACATTTGATGCTTCTGCTCCTGAAGGAATTTTCCTCATGAAGTTCATATCAACCTATTCATACAAAGATGAAACAAATGTTTATTCCCTTACATTTTTTAGCAAAAATTCTGTAACATGTTTATCACTATTTACTAGACATTTATGCTTCAAAGAAAAATTAAAAAGCAAATTAAGTATCCCACAGTACAGAAAAGACAAACACGTTTAGAAGATGTCAGCCAGCCAGGCAAATAATAATAAACTATTTTCTAGAAGTTAGAATTACTAACATCCAGTATATTCTAGAAGACTCCAAACTGCATAATCACCTTTCTAATATTAAAATGACAAACATTTTGTGATAGGACATAAATTAACAAAATCTATGCACAATTAACTAAGGAGAGTTCATGTAATTACACATGGTTTCTAGAATGCAATGAGTTATTTCACAGCTGTGTATTTCAAATATGTCATAATTTTGAAAAATAATTTGTACGTTTATCTTTTCACCCACAAAGAATATGTCAGCTGAAAATCTTCACATCTATTTCTGTACATAGTTACAGAAGTGCATTAGAAAGTGGTACAGGACATGAACTCTGTATTCACACACACACACAAGCACCAATTACATTTCTAGCTAGGGAACTTACAGATGGCCTCTTGAGTCCCACACCAAGTGTGCCACAACTACAGTGCCAGGAGGCTGACTCCTGTCCAACAGGAGACAAGGCAGGTGTACACAAGGACAGGCCAAGCAAAAATATAAAAACTGTGACAGAGGAGCAGGAATATACGGCACCTACCTTGATTAGATCAGAACAACACTATATGTTAGCTTTCCTTAAACATCATTATTTAACTTGGTAAACCAATTCTCTTACAGTGTTTTGCAGTACAGATGACACCACAAACTAGAGTTCTATAGTAAAAGCCATAATGGAACTTGCCTAGCAAATTTAAATCATGAAAGAAATACAAGAGATTTACTGTAGATTTTTTACAAGGTTTTCTCCAGAAAGCAATAGCACATGTTCCTAATGATTAAGATGTACAATAACCTTTGTACAGGAAAATCACAGTACTCTTTAAAAGCCTTCTTCATGGGGTGGGGGAGGGGGAAATACACCCACTAACAAAAAGTCCTAGGGAAAAAAAAGTTACAACACAATCTACAAAATACTTTTCCATGAGCCTTAATTCTGAAACTACCTTCATCTGCATGAGAAAGTACAGCAGCTGCACTCTTACATTACCAAAATACGGAGAAGATAATCAAACAATACATTCCACCCCACTGGGAAGATTTTCAAAACATGTAACACATTTAGCCTAGACCATATTCTGACACTTGTGTACAAGTCATCTCTTAGTACCTATGTCCTGTGTACACTGGTACAAGTCTTAATTGTAACTAAGGGGGAAGTTACAACCAATGCATTTTTTTGTTACATAATTGATTTGTGCTAAACACTAAAGTATTTAATGTTACTTACCTTACTAAAATCAACTGTGCTGTTTTCTCTGCTTCCTCCTGCCCCAGTACCTTTAACATCTCCACTTTTCCCAGTGTCTAAATTTCCAGGTGCTGACTGTGGAGATGCTAATAGCCCTAAAATTAGAGCAAAGGAGGTAAGTTCAAAATGGTGCATGAAGAGAACTGAGTGTGCAACACTACCAAAATTCAATGTGGCAGCTTGCTTAAAGCAAATGTGCACGTTATTCAGTAAGAGTGCCCTACATTAGTACAATAAATGCAACATTAACAAGTCACTGTGTTGTCAAAATAATGACATAATTTTAAAAAATTAAGTATTGCCCAAATGATGGCCATTTGCAGAACAGTCACCTGAAAACATGAGCTACTTGAATTGCAGAAAAAACTGTTGACATTTTAATCATAACTGATACAGTAATTGATATATAGCACCTTCACCACATTAAGAAGTCCTCGGACACCAAATGCAAACACCTCTGCTATCCAGCTGCTCTGCAGCAGCTACTGCAATGGCAAAAAGCATCAGCAAGCCTCAGGTTACAAACAGAAGGAATGATATCCTGGTAATTAACTAAGCTGCACAAGTAAATAGTGTACTACAGGAAGGATAGACAGCTTGCAAACCATAATTTACATCAACCAACCAAAGCTCCCACTTTTCATCTGACCAGATGTTACTATATGGAATATACACTTCAGCTAAAGTGGCACATACAATGAAGTTATTCAAGTTCAACATACAGCTTCCCTCTGACACCTGCACCAAAACAAAACTATCTGATCTAGCTTGCTACACTGCCAGCAGCACTGAATTGCAGGTTCAGTAAAGGATGCAAAAGGCAATGTAATCCAAGTGTTCAAACACACTGAATTCCATGTTGCGTCATGGTTATCCCTATACCCAGCTGACATTTAAAAGCTGGTCTAGGCATGCATAACCAAGCCCAAATCCCACCTTTTGGATTACAGAGCTTTTATTTGTTCAGTTTAACATGCACTAGAAGCGCATTTGGCCTTCTTGCTTGTCTATGCTAAACCTTTCAGTTGCGGTGACAGAACATTTTTTCACATGCCTTCAAAACCACATCTACACAAAGACTGAAGTCTAAATACCATATTACATGGAGAAAGATTGTGTGTAGGTCAAGTGTCACTTTAGTTGAGATAAAAACGAAATCCCCTCTGGCTACCTTTGGGCTATTGTTCTATCATAACTACTGCCACATAACTGTTTCCATAACTCCATGTTTATAATTCAACAATTTTGACATTTTTTAGCATTTCAAATGACAACTGGATTCACTTTATTTCATCTCCATATTTGTTTCCAAAAAACTCTCTCAAAGAGTCCTCTTAGCAACAGAAAACGTGCAGGTCCAAGCCTTTACCATTAATTTTCATTCTTACAGTTCATAGGGATATAAGTGGTATGGGTAGTTTTTCTTGAGGCAAAAACTAAATGAAGTTAATAAGGTGTAATTTCCTTCATAAATCCTAACATGCACAAGTAATGAGCTAGCACTATAAATACTATGTTCAGTTAGCTAGGCAACAAAAAAACCCCAAACATATTCTACTCTTCTGCTCCAAGATTTATACATTATTCACAAGAATCACAGCATCAGCCACCTGTGAAACCAGCTGATCAAAGTATTTAACTGCTTAAGAGTTGATGTGCATGTAGAACTAAATATTAAACAGTTGTTGCAGAAGAGCAGCATAATATAAATTTTATAAATATAAACTTTTTTTTACTTTTTCCCCTCCTCCAATAGCAACAATGTTTATAAGTGATGAAAGATGAGCCATAATGCATCATTTGGCACTTTTTGGAAGTGGACTGTGAAGAAGAGCAAGCAGAGACTAGAACAGAAAGTGGAGCGACAATCAAGGAGAAGGACAGAGAATAAGGATTCTACACTTATTATTTCAGTACTAAAGTGACACTGATTCTTCTAAAAGGTTTCCCTTCAAAATTTCTCCAACCAGTCATTTTTAAGGCTCCCAGGTTTCAGCACTGACACAGGAATATTTGTCTGATCCTAAACCATGTGTAAATAGTTTTCCTTTCAGTTGGCCTTGCAGCTGGACAGACTGGTGGTCCTCTCACAAGACAAAACTGCTTACAGGTTTTGAGACCTAGGCAAGCATTTCCGTATGATACTGCATTTCATTATGCACATCAAGCAATCTGATATTTGCAGAGAAACTGAATAAAAAGGCATCTTCTCTAACAGTGACACACTTTTATTCAAATCTCACACTAATAAAAGAACTTACTTCCCTCTCTTCTCCAGTTCAGTAGATGCAAACAGAGGCTACTGCAAAAAGGTCAACTACCTAGTAGTACTTTTCAGACTATGAGACAGAGAAATTCATCATTACCAAGCTACCAAGGGGATCATTAAAAACACAACAGTACTCTTCTTGACATTGGTAGTTAGGCAGATGTACCACCTCTCTCCCCCAAAAGACAACAGTGGACTGAGTGTTGAGTAATTTGATTATAACGTCCTAAGACCACTCAAGTCAAAGTACTTATAACTACACCTTCAGTAAAGATCATGTGGATTTTTTCTAGCCAACTACACTTAAAACTGCAATCACAAAAACATAAGCCACATTCTCTACTGATAAAGCAAGAAATACAGACATTTGTCTCACATCTCTGCTTCATCTAAAAAGATGAGTAAGACACAAGTTCAACACCTAAGCATGACTATTCCAATATAACTATGCCTATATAGGCAAAAAATTACATAATTAAAAACTTTTAAATATGAAGTCATGCCACATTTATATTTAAGGAAATAAAAAGCAATTTTTAAAACTAAATTCTAATGCAGCCTTAATGTGAAAAAAATGTTCAAATTACTACTAGGAAGCAAGTATGCAAACCTTTCTGAATTACTATTTTCAGTAAGTAATTACTGTAGGAGGAAAGCTGTTCTAAATGTTACTTTGTTCAGCTCTAAAATACACTTATCAGTGAACCAAAATACCTCTGCTACTTTGCTGTTGTTCAGAGACATTAAGAAAGCTCAATGAAAGCTGGTGAATTAACAGTGTGACAGTTCTCTTCTTAACCTTACCTATGGAATTCATTATTCAACAGTTCTTCAACTGACTGCAAAATAAAAAATAAACAACAAAAAAAACTAAGAGAACCCTTTTTCTGCTTGACTTACTATGAAATGATGACTGGCTGATGAAAATTAAGTGGTAGACCAAAAGCATGTCCCTCTTCCCTCCTTTTACAGTAACTCACATTAAGTTTAGTAACCTTACAGCTATTAATAGTAAAGACTAAAAAATAAAAGTCTGAAGAACACAAGGCCAAGGACAGATGAACGCTAAACAGAAGAAAGCCACCTATTAGAAAATTAACACAGTTCTTAAAGCTCACAGGAGGCAAACCCACCTCCACCATACAAATGTAGAAAAGCACTCAGACTGAAATATTCTGAATTACTAGAGGTAATATAGACCATACTCTATTGTAGAATTGATCAGGAAGATTTTTATTTTTTTAATTACTATCAGGAAGATGACTTGCTCATCAGGGTTTCCTTCTGATTCTCTCCCAAGACAGAGGCTAGTCCAGTTGCAGCCCTGAACTCATGGTCTGAGAATGTCATCAAAGGCATCTCTAAGGAAAACATGTCTTTCTGTGGTCAGATGATTTCTTGAATTAAAAAAGGGGGCAAAACACCAGAAAACAAAAATGTCTTCCATCATTGTTGGTGTTTAACACTCTCTGAAATAACTTTTACTTATGGATTAACTGAAAAAAAAATTCCTTCCAGATTTTTCCTTTATGAGAAACATCCCCTTGAGGAACAAAAGCAATTTGAACATCCTTTGGAGATTCTGGCAGAAAGTCTTATTAGTGATAATAGCAACATCGAGTACTTGATCTTCACTTATTTGCTTGCTCTTGGGTTCTAAAGACCTTGGATGTGGTATGCTTTTGTTCCAGTCAGATAAATGAGAACTGGAAAACCAATTACAGCTGGTATTTTACTTCTGGTTTCTAATTACCTTTGGAAGATGACCCATGAAAGAATAATCTTCATGTGAATGCTCCTAATTTCCCATACGGAAGTCAGAGAAAGAGGCTTTTGTTTGCTTTTCTGAATTTAAGTAATGCTGAGGCCCCTATACTTCAACTCAAGATAACAGCTTGGGACATCGTTTGCTCTTTCGTTTTCAGTGACTTGGCTGCCAAATGTGAAAAGGCAGATAACCACAGCCTTTTCTCTGTCAGCATTTTTCCACTGCTACATGTAACACTATGCTCTTATTTATTAAACAAGTGAGGAAGAAGCCAAGAAAAGCCTCACTGATGGAAGAAGTGAGTGAAATCAGCCCCTCTCTCATAGGTCCAAAGCAGACAAACCTAGATTTTGGCAATGCAAGTTATCTGAGACGGGGAGGGGAAAAAAGGCAGGAGGAGCCTAAAGCCAAAAAGAAAGATGTTCCTCCCCTTAAAAACATGATCCACCCAGAAGAATCGTGAAGTCTCCAAGTAGGTGATAATTTCGCAAACGTAAAGCAGTATAACAGTACGTATGCAGAATGCGTGAGTTATGAAACCTTTACTAAAAACAATTCAAGGATGCAAAGTTCTGACAGTTTCTTTCAACTTATCTATACATCTACATACCTTTTCACATATAAAGAACAAAGCTTTGCAAGACAACAAAATAAAAAATTGCAGAACTCCAACCCACAATTACAAACTCCTAAGTACCTCCTCCAATTCTGCATATCAAACACAACAAAATGCTAATGGAGTGCCTGATGCTGAAGCAATGCACTAATGGAGAGCTTTCTGGAAACAGCTGTAGGTGAACTGAACCTGGAAATTTCATCATAAACTACTACTGGTTTTAACAGCCATGGTTTTTGAAAGCAGAAAAGCAAAAATTAAATTTCTTGAGGGCTTCATTATACAACTATGAACACCACTGATAATGGCATCCTTCCTAATTCTTTTCATATTTGTGTCTAATACTTCACCGTGTCTTCAACTGTACCTATCACAGGATATCAAACACTGCTTTAAAATATTAACTCAGCCACTGACAAAACCAAAGCAAAACTAATAAGGACTGTAGGTGAGTGAAAGGAAAAGGCCACCATTTTTGACATGTTGCTTATATATTAGATTTTAAAACCATATTACTTTTTAATTATAGAAATGAATGTTAGTCAAAGATTTTTTTGCTTGCTTTAGTTAAAAGCTAAAAAGTTAAATATGCCAAACAAGAAAACAGTCACAACTGAGAAGAAATAAACATGCAGGCAGAAGAGGTAACAGTTATCATATTCCTTTGTGCCCAAGTTATGTGCCAAAAACATTGCAATGCAAGTGATCCAGATGCAGAGAGCATCACACATGGACAGCTTAAATTTCAATAGTTGCCTGGTGTTTTGCCAATATTTTCTTGTGTCTTCTTTTCCTGGCTTTCCTGCACTTCTAAGTCCTCCTCGGGTGGGTGGATTACTACTGAAGGAATATCATCACTGGCAGGTGACACCAGCAATTCCTTGCCCTGAAGAGGACTTGGCTGGGCACTTGTGGTTGGTGGGAGACTGCAGGTAGGACTGGAGGGTGGTGTGTTTTGAGGGGTAGTTACAGGGGTTGTACACCTTGAGGCTGCTGGGGTTCCCGCTCTTGAAGAAGGAAGAAGGTAATGGAGAAGAACTGACAAACGGCTTTCTCCTCTCAGGGAAATGTTTGAGGCAGAGAGACCTGTTCGCAAAGAGTGGCGGGAGGCTGAAAGGCCTTCCCCTGAGATAAAACAAATGGAACACCATGAGGCTTACAAAAGGGATAGATTAAAGTTTTTAAAAAATAAAACAAAAACAGAAACCCACACAGATACAAATATGCATTAACAATTTACATAGTAAATTGCAAGCTGTACAGCCCAAAGTGTCATACTCATGCAAGTAAGACAAGAGGTAAGAGCAAATCTGGTTTCAGACATTAGAAAAGTCAGAAGTTACTGAGGAGTACTCATTAGAATGCCAAAGATCTGTGGGAGAAGATATTATCTTAAGTCAGAATAAGATTTGTTAATTTATTTTTTTTTTATCTCTTGAAATTGACTCTTAAATTTTTCTAGAAGAATTTCTGATCCCAAATTGCACAGCAGCTACCGTAATGCCATCCAAAAAATACATTGAAAAATCATTATCAAGTAAAACATTACAAGACTTCAGTAAACTCCATCCATTACATACAAATCATTTTTTATTTTTAAAAAGTGAACATGATCAAACATATCTAATTGCAACTGTCTTCCAATAAAAGTCTTGTTTTACTAAGAATTTTCCCAGGCAGCTCTAGTCTCAATATATATTTTTGAAGAGGGCACAAAAATGAGATGTAATCCCTTCTCCATTTCGTCTTGCTATGACTTACCAGTAGCCCCATATATCTAAACCCAAACACATCTTTCCAAAATCCATTGTTACTTTTCTTGCCCTATCCAGCTTCAATGTCCCACTAATTTCATATGAAGAGAACATAGTCTTGTGATGGTTCCCTCAAACTAGAGTTTAAAATGGATTTCAGTTCTTCCTTAAGCAGGAAGAAACTGTTTTTACTCACATTAGTACTTCCATTATAAGGTTTAGCAATACCATTTCTCCTGTTTACCAAAACCATGTTTCCTGGGATGGAAGCCTCCTTGAAAAGATTACTGATTACTTCTCCTACAATCCCTGAAATCCAAAACATGCTGTTTTCATGTACCATGCCATCAACCAAGGAAACAGCAAATTGGACATATTTACTGTCACATTTATGGTAGGCACTACAGAGACCAGTACATTGAACAAGCCTAGAACAGGAGGTGCATAAAGCGTGCCTAGGTAAAGGTGACATACATTCCCCTCCTCCCCAAACAATGGAAGAGTGGATCCTACAGATACCAACCTGGTTTAAATTAAGAACAAAAGAACCAAAAATCAACTACTAAAACCACAAAACTGCAGTGCAGTAAAGAAAATAGGCCCAACAGAGCAAACTGGGTGATTCTGCCCGTATGAATCTCTACAGCAATAACTAGATTTCTGTCAGCATAACTGATAAATCATAAGATGTCCTAACACACGCCTGCCCCTAAGGAGCCTAAGAAGTACCATGTTTAGTTTATCAGTTTATTACAGGACCACCATAGGATTAAAAAGAAAAAGTAAATTGGTATATGTTGACAAAAGGCTCATCATATTATCCTGGTTTCTTATTACAGCACATATCCCATGCTCTGTTGTAGAAATAGTATTAAGAATAAAATGCACTGAAAAGTGGAAGTGATACATGAAAGGTAACTGACAAGCAACAGACCTCAAAGACAAAATTCTCAGAATTATAACTGGGAATGCAGGTGTTCGAGGATGGGCAAAACCAAACCTATGAGTGAAATTTTCATGTTTGTTGAACAAAACAGGAGAGTTGGGAGTTACAGAAGAAAATACACTCTTATAAAAATTAGTAGCATTTTCATTCTTGAAAAAAATTTTCTGAAACTGTCAGAGAGACATTTAAGCATACATCTGACACTCACTGGCTAACAAAAAGTATCAGTATGCTAGGGTATTCTCTGGAGAATACTCCAGCATATGAAGCTCCTAACAAGCACTTAAGTAAGTGAAACATATTCTAAGCAATGAGGAATCTTTCAAGACAGGAAAAGAAGCGGCCTTCAAGTAGTGTTTCATGAAATCACTAGTTTTCACTAGATGAAAAAACTTCAGCTGAAATTCTATGTGTCTTAGTGAATGCAAGGCAAAAGCAAACAAGGAACAGAGATGGAAATAGAGGCCACAGAAATACAGGAATACAAGTAAGGTGCTCTGCAGTACATATTGCTACTTGGAGTTTGGAACCAGATATCTAGAGTAAATTTTCAGAAACTGGTTCAAAACAAGATGTGGTGCAGCTTCTAAAAAAATTGCTAATATCTTTCTTGAGTTTGGGATTATTTTTCCCCATTAGATCCTTTTCTACAAAACCTGTTAAAAATAGTGTCCTAGCTAAATATACCATCTTCACCATTTGCACAGTGAACTTTTTCTAGTCATATTAACATAACACTGGATTAAAACACATTAATTGTCAGCATCACTGAACTCATGATCACTATTAAATCTCTAGTGCAAAGACTGTATAAGCAAGTAGCATCCATTTTATACACACACAAAGTTATATCACGATGCTGAAATTCCTCAAACATTACACATTTTATTCAAGCATATACTAAAAAACATTAGGACCAATGTAGGTCTATTTCTATACCTCAAAATAATAATGCATGCTACGGTTTACAGGCAGGAGTAGAAAGTTTGATTCAATTAGAAAATATCCAGAAACATCATCCACATTGCTGTTAGTTCTTTGCTCATCAAGAAAGAAACACTTATCTGCTATTACCAGCTGAACTTTCCTTCATCTCCCAGTGTGAACATTATTTACCAGGTTAGTACAAACTGGATGCTACAACTTATCTCACCATTTCGTTCAAGCAAGTGAGGGTCAGAATGTTTCTTGCCTATATCTGCGAAAGACCGAACCAGAGGAATCCGATTGCTGAATTTTTTCTCATTCTGATGATGGTGCCTTTTTAGGAGAGCCTCTCTCACATTCTCCCTTATGGATTCATCCAGCTGGCCAGAGGCAATCATGTTGTCCAAAACCATATCTACATAATAAAAAGAACAAAAAAGTAAATCATTTAGGTAGCTATCAAATCCCTCCTTCACCACACTCCAGCACTGTAGTTGCATAAAATTAGGGAAAAAAATTAAAATCTATTCTAAAAAAAAGTCTTTTCTTTAGCAAAGTCATCTTCAAGAATCCACAGAAAATTTTCAAATGTCACTAAACAACCAACCATGAGAATAAGGAAAGTACAACATGCAGATCCAAGAGACAGTATTTATTAGCAGCATCATTTCAAGAAATTAATTACTAACATTTAATGATGCATTGCCATTTACTTCAACTTTCCTATTCAAAAAAGTATCTATTGTATTCAACAACCCTACAGTAGAAGTCAGTACACAAAGACAGAAACATAATGGAAAACAGGCATGACAGTCTTAACCTGGTGTTTCCTAATTTTAAAGTATATACAACTACATAAAAGTGAAAGTTACTAAATAATTAGATGAATTACATAACTCCTCCATCATTTTTGGATGCCCTAAGGTCCTGAGACTCTCTACTGTGCTTCATGTGATTTACATGCTTTTAGGAGAAAGTGTACAGCAGTACCTAGTTCTATCATCTAAAACTAACTAATCATCTGTCAAACAAGATCGAGTTTCAAAAGGGCATCTCAGTGGTATATTCACATCAGGAAAGAGAGACTGCATACCAGGGAAAATATTCACGGTGATTTCTTAGCTGTACTTTTTTACAAATAATAAAAAAAACCCCAAATTCATAAAAAAGCTGAACCTACATAAGGCAACAACAAACCTACATGACAATTTTTTCAATACATATATATTGCCAGGTTTATCTAATGTATTGAGAGCTTATGCACTGCTAAACTGAAATGACATAGAACTTGTCACAATGAAAAATGTTAGAGCTCAGGATGCTCTACTAACAAAACTCTATGCAGCAAAGTGTCTGTCACTACAGTGCAGCTTCCTTCTGCAACTACTGGTAACTCACAGCCATTTATTAAGAGGCTCTCAGAAGGAAACCTTCCACCTTCTCCCTCCTCTTTTGAGTAAGAAACAGCAATACCTACTAGGTATTCCTGTCTCATGGAAACAAGACAGTACATCTGTATACTAAGGGCTGTTATCCTCATACTTCACAATGTCACCTAAAATGAACTTGAAACAAATTCATACAATCTCTTAAGACATCCTATTTCCAACTAAAATACCTGCTTTTAGGAGCGTCATTTACACAGAATTAAACAACGACTATTTTTCTAATATACTAAGATTGTTGCTAAATTCAATTATTAAAAGTAAAATTATAAGCCAAAACATGACATTTACATATGATAAATTGAACGCTCTTGTACAGTAAATCAGGAGAATAGGAAGGGAATACCAAATTCCTGAGTGAATTTTGAAGACTTCAAAACAAGAAAACATTTCAAGCACTTCCAAAGTTTCTAAGACCAAAATTAGGACACCCTGTCCTTCACATATATGTTGGTCAACCCTAATTCTAGTATGATTCCTGTGAATGCATTCCACTGTGTGGTACCTGTAGCAAGAGATACCAGGAAAATTATGTTAAACTAATTAAAAGGCATTCAGGCTAAGCAGATATATATAATGTATGTATATATGTACGTGTGTGTGTGTGTATATTATATATATACACATCTATATGAATGAAAGTCTCCAACGCTGACTGTATAGTATCCAAAATGACCATGTGATTAGTGAGGACACTCAACATAGTAGGTCAAACAACATGTACAAAATTATTTCTGCTCACCTCTAATAAAGGTGAAAAAAATACCAGATGTGCAACAACCAACTGCACTAATGGCATCAAGTTACCATCAGCCAAATTATGATTAATACTTAGGGTACTAAAGAGCACAAATAATTCCTAAAATGTTCTGGCAGATATTTACAATTCATCTGTAGAAACAAAGACAAAGAACACATTTGGGGATTAGAACATAAAGGCAAATTCTGGGTCTCATCCTAAAATACATACTAAAGGAGCTCCTACTCATCCAGTGTATTTTTTTCTGTGTGAAGTTTGTAGGACCAGCTCCTTATAACCACATCAAGGAAACTGCACTAAGCACGCACATATCTATTCTTCAATATAGTATTTCAAGAACACAAAGACACCACCAAAACCACCTCAAACAGATTAAAGTTTAGGAATAAAACATTTTTTAAAAGTTTTGCTGCCACCTGCTATCTCATCAAGTGTGTTTGCTCTCATGTCCAACATGACCGTCCCATTTAGAATACAGCTTCGCAGTTCAAAGAGACTGTGCAGAGACAGAGTTGCTACATAAGGCTTGCTCCATCGATCACCACCATCTTCAACATCCTCTTCAAACTTCAGCCACCTGAAATACATTCACATACACATATTTCTTCTGGAAAGAAAACTTGGCAAGCAATCCCAACCTTCTGTGTGGCTTTGGCATGACATGGAACAGGAAATCACGTGAAATCACACCACCTTTCATTTTCTCAGATAGGCCAAGTGATTGACATTTCTATCAGGCCTTTCAACCACACTCAAATGTTTTAGCTTTTACCCATACTGTTTCTTTTGGTTTGAACAATACCTGCCTATTCACACATTCTTGTGAAGAGTACAGGATTGTGCCTTGTTACTTGATTTGTGTACCTTGATTTCATCAGTATTTTAGGACCAGAAGGCTGTCTGACACATACCATATAGCATGTTCAAGTCTCCTAAGGGTGCTAGATCAGACATTTAGGAACTGGGTAATACTAATACGTGCAACTATAGATTGATCTTGATTCCAACTCACAGGCATCATGCAAATCAAACTTTTGCAAAAGCTAGCATGCAACAAAGTAGTTGGAAGTACTGAATGCAGAAAAATTTATTACAACACATATGTAGAAAGAAGCAACCACTATGGCATCCTGTAATGTTCATGCATGCAATTTGCACAAAACTAATCAAATACTACCCAAGAAAAACATAATACCTGATTTTCTTTATGTTTGAGTGAGAAAAAAATGACAACAATGTATCAGCAATAATATACCAGAGATACGACTCCATGGATGTTCACCTGTATTTATAATTCAACGTAGTCCTACCTTTCACAATGTTTGGTATGATAAGTTTTAGGAAAGTGAACACACCACCAATCAGTAAGATCGAGGATCTCTGGAGAAACCATATTTATTCTTTCAGAGTGGACAGAAAAAACAAAACTTTTGTTTTGCTGAGTACGAATTGCGCACACAACTCCTATAGTTAGTGAAAATTCTAACCCAAACCTGGCTTGCAGTTCTTTGAAGTAAAATCACTCCAAGGTATTGTTGGGAGGAAAGGGTTAAAAGTGGAGGAATGGCAAGGAAGATGGCAGATTCACTCAAGTGACCCTGCAGCTGGGAATGCCAAGGTCTGGAAAATGCCAGTGTGGGAAATCCCACATACAATGCCTGATGCTGTTTAGCCTCTGTTTTGAGAAGTAGAATCTCTGCACAGAAATAACACGTGTTTACAGAGACTCAGAGGCATTTTCCATGGACATGCTTGAGCTCCCTTTCTTGAGAGAGGGATCAGAGCTCAGAGACCCATAAAAAAGCACAGAGATGCTGACAAATAACACGTGTGGGCCTTTCATGGGTGGGTGCAAACAGCAGGGACTGAGCCTGCACTCAACAGCACCCTGGTTCCCCCCACGCATCACCGCCCGGGGGATGCTGCACGATCTTCCAGGAGCAATGAAATAAATTTACTCTCTGCATTTCAACCCTGGTTTTGTGGGTGTTCTGGCTGCCTGTCTGTGTTGACTCACACAGATGTACCTTGAAACAATCTACTCCTAGCATACCTAGCTGTTTCTCTCCATTCATATTCTTCTCCATTCCTGAAGCAAAGTTCATCCATTTCAGTGAAGAGATCATGAGGAATGTGTTCATCATCATCTTCAGTACCCAAGATAAACTGCACTCGTTGAGATGGTGTGTCTTGAAGAAAAGGAGAAACTGAACAATCAAAAGAATTCATACTTCTATTACACAAGAAACTTCTCCTGCTCTCAGCTAGAAATGTGCAGCACAACATCCTCTTTAAGAGGGAAGAGGAACAAAAGGAACATGGACGCTTCTTTATAAGGAGGCTCTCTGAAAATTTTGCATTGTTTCTGAAAACAAAACATCTGAAAATTTATGTTCATGAAACATAATTATTTTTAGCTCTTCCATAGATTGACAATATGGAAAAAAACCTCCATCAACAGCACAATTGGCTAAAAAAAAGGTAAAAATTAATATACCAAAAGGCTAGAAACCTTATTTTCACATGAAGAACGAAATAAATTATATCATTATGACACAGACACTAATTAAAGGAGAAAAAGAATACAAAACAGGCTGCTGGAAAAAAAAAACCAGCCTGACTTATCGATCAGTTGCCCAAGTAATAGTCGAAGATACTCAATAGTGACTACCCAGGGACTCACATTGTTAGACTCTTCTATGGCCAGTTACTACTTACATTGGCTGAAAAAAATGTATTAATTTTTTTCAGTGCATGGTTGGAGCACTACGTATAAATTAACATAGCAAATCAGAAACAATGCAGCTAAAATGCTGAGAAAGTATTTTAACTTCTCATAGTATAATGCCTAGTGAAACAGGCTCAGTAAGAACTAGTAAGAAATTTAAACTATCTTTATTGACTGAATAAGTACTGGATTTCATTGCTTTGAGGAAAACTTTTTTAAAAAACCCACCAATAAAGACACATGGGTTTAGATACTTTTAATACCTATACACCGATATTGCTTCAACTCGAGCAAATTTTTATATCACAAGGGTTCAATAATGTAGTAATTGCAGTATTATCTCAAGGAATGTCAGATACTGAAAATCCAGGTAAATCTCCATTTTAAAATTTTTACTTTTTTCACTCAAACATCACTCTCACAGCTGTCAGATGTGAACACACAACTGTATGCTTCTACTGCAGAAGGAAGATCGCCTTTTAGATTTGCAAGATCTGAATTACTAACAGACTTCATTCAGAATTGAATTTTGCTTTTGCACTGTTGCTCTGGCATACATCATCATTCAGTAACACAATTCTGAAATGACCTCTTGAATGCAAATAATAATCATCATCAATTAAAATCTATAGCAGATTGTTACTGTCCCAAAACCAACAGAATAACCAGAACAGAGAACTGAATTTCTAACAATTTTGTATCACTTGATGCTTCAAAAACTGTACAGCAAGACCCTACAAACATAATGTCAATTATAATAATTTATATTCAGGAAGGAAAGCCTTGAAGATGGATGAAACCAAGAACCACTGGAGAATAGTAAAAGCAGACCTGTCAAAGCATTCCCATGTGAATAATCCTTTGTTTCAGGTACTGGCCCCATGCAGAACACGGTTTTAGTTATAGAAAGGTAATAGTGAACAGCACAGGGTCAACACCTGAATTTGAACATTGCACCATAACTTGCCCATTCACTGCACTCTAGGAAAAAAAGTGGATGTAAAGTCTTGAAGAAAAACTGCTAAGAGTAGTGCCAAATAATTTCATTTAAGAGAAGGATGTGAAAAAGTCACCATATCTTGAGATTAAGAGACAGGTTGGGGGGCAGTTTATGATCCAAACCAAAAGCTTAGGAGGCAGCACAACTCCTTTACTAACAGACAGCAAAAAGGCTGAAGTAAATAAATAAAATAAATCACTGATCAAATTACCATGATACATGCTGCTTCACAGCTACATTCTTATTTTTAAAAATCAGATGAAGAGGCAGACATGACTACACAATCTGAACAAAGGTGTCTAATTTAAATATCACAGATTTTCATGCTACAGGAGAGCACTACAAAGCTCTAGTCTAACCTACTCAGTGCAGGCTGCTGAACATTCATGTGGACAGCTGGGCCAAGTCCAATAGCTTATGACTTAGATAAAATACAACCACAAAACCCTTATCTGATTGTACATAGAAAGACATTAATTACAGTGAGAATAAAAGAAATAGCACAGAACCAACAACATTTAAGCAGAGTGTTAACTACTACCAGTTTATTTTCAAAAGAGGCCAAGAACTCACATAACAAATTTCTCACCATATGATGGAGATTCTCGGCCATCCTCTCTGTCATTTTCTTTTTCTTTTTTTCTTCTGTGATGCCTGTGCCCACGATGTCTGTGCCGTCGACGGCCTGGCTTTCCAAGTGGGACGTGAACTCCAATATACACAGCTCTGTGGCCTTTTCAAGAAAGTTTCAGAGAAAACAATTAGAGAAAAAACAACCTCCTGCCCAAATTTAGTGTCTAAAGACAAGGGGTTTGAGAAAAAGAAATCCAAAAGGTGGTCAAATAACTGGTGTTAGACCCATTTCCCTCATAAATTGGGCTATATTCTTAATCAGTTTAAGAATTTGGTTGTGAAACAAGCAATACAGAAAGACAAGCTTGACCTGTAACACTGAAAGAAGCTACTTGATAAAGATGAAGCCAAAGCAGAGAAAATACATGATGCTCCTCTTTTTTTGCAGGGATTCATATCAGGACACTCATTAAAATGGCAAAATGTAATTTCCTAGTTCAGCTAATTGACTTCATTAAGAAATTGCCCATCATTTAGAGTCTGCAAGGAGTTTTTTCTTCTTGAAAGAGCTGCCAATATTTCCTCAAGTAGCATGTGATACATCTAGATGAAATTGCTGTTCAGTTTACCATTAATTTAGTATCAGGAATATAAAAGGAACTTATATTTTGAAAGGTATCTCAACACTTCCAATAATTTACAGTGAGGTTAGGGGGCTTTTTCCTATCCTAGATTTTTTAAATAAATTTAGGAGGACATCCTCAAACTAATACATAGTGCTCTTTACAACACGTACTTTCAACATGTTGTTTTCCCTTGGACCTTTCACATTAAGACAATACTAGCATCAACAACTTGACAAAAGAAATCAATCAAAGGACTGTTATGAACATATTACTACCATGTCTCCTGTAATGGAGATAGCATATACAATAGCCTTTTCAATTCCTATTTAAACAAACAATCTCAGGAAGAGGCGTATTAACTACAAGCCCATAGGATAACACTAAATACTCTGCTTCATACTGCGTAAGACTTGTTTTAGAAGACTGACATTAGCCAAAGGAAAAGGAAGTGGTTTTCCAGGTCATAGACAGATGCAAATTCAACAAATTCACATTATACATGCAAGCCCTGGGAGTTGTAACCATACATGTACATGCACATACACATATGTGCATAGAACACATACACTAGACTAAAGATATTGAAAAATCCTGGTGATTACAGAGCCTTAAAGAAACAAAAAGCTGTAAAATGTCAGCTTGTTTTCTAAAAGCAGAATCCCCAAGCCCAAAAAATCTGTATAGAAGTTTTGTGTATTTTTTACAGTGCTATGTGACTAAAAATACAAGCAAAAATCAGTATTAACACATGAGTAAGTTCAATGTTAAATTAATTTAGTCAAGATTCCTTTACACATAACAAAGCCCGATTCTTGACAGACTTCCAACACCAGTTTAATTAGAGTCGACTGACTGGCACTATGACCAAGTCTGAAATTAAGCATATTAAAAGCTATTTGTTTCCATGTAAGAGTGGAAAAGAGATTAATTTCTTGAAGCACTCACCAGTCCTATTTATAGAGAAAGACTTGTCTTTTGTGAGCTTCTTCCAACAAGAATACCCAGCCCCTACTGGGCAGCCTGACCTCCACTCTCCATGACTGCTCTGCACAATGCAATCCGCAGAGAAGTCAATGCCAATGTGACATCAATCACTGCAGTTGGTATATAATGTGACCAGGAGGCACCATTAACAATGGTCATGTGATTGATACAATCATGATACAATAATCTTATGCTCAGGGAAACCACAAGCAGCAGGCTCAAAAATAACTGCATTACTCACCACACCCCACTCAAAGCTTCCTGGTGCAACCGAGTGAGCCACCACTCACTGCAAATGCTGTTATCATGTCTGCTGGGATTTTTGTTTTATCTTACATATTGGCAAATATTAAACTACAGTTTATATATATATATACACCCTTAAACAGCTCTATTCCTTGTCAAAGTGTTGGCTTTTTCTGAAGGAACTACTTTTTCCTAAGATAAACTCTAGCATTCTTCTACAAACAGAACACTTTATATAATTGCTTATTTAAATATTGTTAATAAGAATGTTTTAAGCATGTGTTTTGAACATTGCATAAAAAACCAAACTTGCAGGAATCCGAAACTGTTCAGGATTTTACTTCCTGAAAAATTAGGACTTTGACATTTTGGTCTCTTGCTGTTCCCATAAATTAGAGACAAAGATCCTACATGCTTTTCTGTACTCAACAACAAAAAGACAAAAATCCCATGGAGAATTTTCAAGGGCCTTCACCTTAAACAATACACCCTGCTATTGCAAAAATTGGAACTTGTAATCATTTCCATAGTCAAAGACCATGTTGCTGCACAGAGGCGGAACAAGGAATGAGAAGTCTACCTCCTTTTACAAAATTGCAGTCCCACAAATTTTTTTCAGTAGAAAAGTTTGGTGAAGAGCAGGTATGTTGCAAAGGGACAGGTAAAGCTATGGAAAACCAAGCTGAAATAAGCAACAAACCAAAGGTGTTTCTAAACAACTTGTGTCCATAAAAAATTGTCTTCCACTCACAGTGCACTGACCTCTCAGGTCTGACTATCACAGAATCGTGTCCAGGTGCCTCAGAGCTGCTCCAAGGCACACCAAGTAGGCACTGCCAACTTAGTATTTGCTCTGGGCACTCAGCCCACAACCTGCAACATTGATACTGCTTTTCAACTCTGAAAGGACATTTCAAAGAAAGCACCGTCTCGCTACCCTAAGAAATGAGGGCTGTCTCACACACAGGGGACAGGCCAGTGATGGGTTATCCTGCCCTTCAGCCCACGCTGCCCAGAAGTGCCTACTGTGTGAGTGGCTATTTCCTCACATAGACAGAGTCTCGCAGGCAAACGCAAAACAGGAATACCTTCCCCAAATCACTCCTGTGTATGCAAAGTGACTGCCACACCTGCAATGGTATCTTGGGACTAATATGAAATGTTGACAAGCAAGATGGTTTTCAGCAGAGTAAGTAAAATGCATCACAATCCAAAGTAATTCTACCAGAATAACTTCAAGAAAAAAATCGATGTAGAAAAAGAGCCTCTGAATTACCTCTTTTTTTTCTTTTTCAAAGCAAATATTGCAGGTCACAGCACAACAGACTAACAAAAAAAAAAATTGGTTATTGCAAACAGTGCACCAGATTTGTTCCTTAAGAAAAGGGACCTTTTTTATTTTTTGTATCATAAACAGTCAAAAATAGAGACATTTCATCTAATACTTAGGAAATCCAAAACTACTGCTGTTGAGTATACTGGCATGATCACCCAAAAACATGCTGCAGCTATATACAACTCCAAAGGAAGGGCAAAACTAGGTAATAAAAGTCGGACAAGCTTAACTTTAATTCTGACTCAGCAAAGCACTGAGAAGCCCTCTAAAAATAAGAGAGCTGCATTGAGTTGGTCTGTGTTCCCTTAAGCTTCATAATTCAGATAGGAGTAATAATGTTTGCAGAGGGACAGTAAGGATTTACTTACAAACGCCATTTACCGGGAGAAGCAAAACAAAACAAAAACACAGGGTTTTTTTTTTCCCCTTCATTTCTAGTGAATTGGGTGAAACAACTTATAGTACCCTTCAACCTAGCAAAAAAAAACCCAAAAAAAAAAAAAACACGGAAAAAAAAAAAAAAAACCAAAACCAACCAAAACAAAAACCCAAAAAGAAACAACTACAAAAAAATCATATAAACAACCAAAAAACAAACAAACAAAAAAACACATTGAAAGGCAATTAATATAAAATTCATATAACAGCAATGGAAAAAAGGTTAACTTTTAAAAGGCTGGAATTTATATTTTTAGCATCAGAGTTATTTCTAAAAGAAACACCACCTGTTACTCGAATATTGTTTTTAAAAGCTTGAAAGGTACAATTATGTGACCTTCAAACCTTTATTCACGTAAACGTCTGGACCACAGTACCACTTTCAAGCAAAGCTTCTTATAGAATTACTATAAACCAATAATCAATAGAATTAGAAGACTGCCCAATACTAAATTTAGTAATACAAAGCTCAAGAGATAATTGCTCATTTTAATCCAACATGACTTTATCCAAGCTTAGCTGTTCAAATCCACCAAGAGTATTTACTACTTAAGGTCCTTATCAGTATGAAACAAATTTAAATGATAGACACTTGCAACATCTCCATCACATGGTTGGTATCACTCCAAAAGTCAGTGTGAGAAAAATCCTATAAAATTCACAGTAGAGAAAATGCTTTAAGTTCCCAGATTTCTCCCCGATGCCCCTATGAAAATGGTAATAGGAGACCTCTGAAGTCTGAGAGAGATCAAACACACATATCCAAAAATGCTCTGATGTGGCAATGACTGAAGTACAATTCCACACAGAACTGTCTCTTTTCTTTGGCTAGAAGCCTTTAAAGCTTCATACAAAGACGGACATTCTTCCACATGTTAACAAGAGAAAGCAAAGAAAATCAAGTTTATATCTATGTGAATTCTCAAATACTGTTACTTAGAAATTGAAACTAAGAGAGATTATCTATTAACGATGGATGTAAGGACCATCTGGAGGTGAGCTACGTGGTCCAGTCTTGCTGAAAGTACAGCCAACTTCAAAGCTGAAGCCATCTATTTGGTCAGTTTGGTTAGGATGAGAACCAGCCAAGCTTTTATTATCTTTAAGGATATACATTCTCCAGCCTCTCCGGGGAACCTATACCAACCTATAGCAACATCCTCCATGAAAAAATTTCCCAATATCCAATCACCACTTCCAATACTGCATCTTACATGTGGTTGCCCTCACCCTTTCACAATGCACCTTCAACAAGAGTCTGACTTTATCTGCTCAATAAGCTCCCAAGTCTGCTGAAGACAAAAACTTTGTGACAAGAGTTACTATTTTTCTGAAAATCCTCAAATGGTCATCTTAAGATGGAACATTTATTTTAAACAGAAGCCTTTATTTAATCAAATAATGTCATTATCTATCTTGCCCCAGCAATGAGCATTCCAGTACGGAAAAACTGGGGAATGTGCAGGAGAGATCCTAATCTGTTCCTTTAGATCATAAAATGGGAGGAAAAAACCCAGCTGTTTTGTTGTCTTCTAACTCACATCTCCAAATGCATTGCCCTAGTAGGAAAGACTTGGAACGCAGCATCTAATGCCTTGACCTTAATTTCCCTTACATCACAGAGAGTACTTAACACTGATGATAGTGAAGGTCTCTGCACAAGACGCAAACTAAATATTTCAAAACAAACAGCATTTTTCACTTATTTTATGAACTTCTCACACACATTCCCAAGAAACAGTCGAATTATTTTCTAAGGAATCAGTGTACCAAAAGTGAATATAAAATACTTGAATATAATCTTGGTCTTCCATATATGAATTGATTGCTAAGAACGCCTTTCATTGCCAAGAATTATTCTTCTGTGCTTTGTTAGAAGAGCTATTCATCAAAAGCTATCTCTTGCTCTCAAAATCAAACATTTGAGATACAATTTTCTAACCAAATCTGCATAAAGCAGTCAAGAAAATTCTTTCATGGGATAGCTACATGCCATAGCTGGAACCCACAGCATAATACATTTCAGAATCCACCATGTCTCCTACGGTGTACTCTGAAATCTCCTGTTGCTCCCAGTAATTAAGAATATCTGAGAATACACTCTTTATACTTGGATAGATGAAATTGAGAAGCATAATCCAAAACCGTAATAAGCATAGCATAGGGTAAGGCAGCTCAACAAGAGTGTTTTCTCACTACAAGACAAAAGACAACATCATATTATGCTGACTGACAGAAGCAGTAAATGCCAGATTTCTCATTCCACACAGAGGTAATTTATTTTTCTTTCTGACTTTAAACCAAATATGAGTCAGTAGGGGCAGTCATAGAGAAAAACACACTGAATATTCCTCTTTGACACAATCAAATATCCAAGAAGCCATTATCAGTAATTACATTAGACATGCAGGTAGAACAGCAATAGGAAAAGCTTAGTGCGGGCTGGCAAAGCCACACAGGGATTCTGGCCCAGTATGTCCAGCCCAGGTTTCTGTGGCCCACTGCCAGCACCCATCTCCCTCACCGGGGAGAGCAGCCAGTACGTGGTACCTGTGGGAGGGGGGACTGGCTGTCCCTGCAGTGCACAGCTGAGTCAGACACAGCTGGGCTCCACACCTGACCTGAGCTGAAGGGCCTCGGTCCAGCCTGTCTCTGCTGCAGAGCTCACGAAAAAGGATACATGCCCAAGAACATTTTAGAGAGTTGTTTCTGTTGGAGGAGAGAAAACCTAGCAACACACAATTCAAGCTAAAGTCCATTAAGATTCAAGACTGGCCCTTTGTCCACAAGTCACATCATAAAATCAGACTGGTTTGGGTTGGAAAGGACATTAAAGATCATGAGGTCACCACCACCACCCCCCGTCCCTGGTAAGGACAGGAGGCTTCCACATTCACAACACTGTGCATGTGAAGGATTTTCGGGGGGGGGGAACAAACAAGCAAAAAAAAACCCCAAACCCACTTTTGTAAAGAAGACTCTCCATCTCCATCAACAGGTCACTAATACAGTCTCCTTATAAGCTTTATCACATCCCTCTCTTGTACAACTGTTTAAATTGATTGGTTTGCCAAATCCATCTATTTCCTGATATTTTAAGATATGAAAAATATTACAGAGGGAATCTTCTCACTTCAGGGATATCACCAAAGAGGACGGATAATAGGAAGTCTGCAAGAATCATTTATGATCATCTTAAATTATTTTTGTTTTCAGAAGTAGTTTCACATTTTTCTACTTGTGGACCACATAAAAAGATGCAGCTTCGTAAGAAACAGCTTTCCAATTGTTTTTTTCCCTGTTAAACATGGGGGTTTTTTCTAGACCAGAAGGGGTTTCCTAAAGGTTCAAGCCTTCATTCTCAGTTTGAGCACCATAAGAAACCTGTTCTGTATTGACTATTTAAATTTTTACAGCCTAATACAGAACACAGAAACATAACTAAGCACAATCTCACAGTGCCAGCAGACAAAATGTCCTGTTACATTACTTGTGCTACCTGATCCTATAAAATTTGTTTTCTTAAAAGATTTTATAGGAACTACTCACAGGTTTTTGAACAGTTGCAATTTAGATGCATCCAGAATAGATACATAGTAGTAATATTACAGTAAAAAGTAATAGTAAACCTGCCATCTGCAAAAAAATCCTAGCAATAGATTCTACTACAAACTGCCCTATAATTCGTAGTTCCCCAAGACCCTTTCATAACAGTGAAACAATTTTTAATGACTCCTAACACTTTAAATTGCAAAACACTCATACAGCAAGTTTTCAACTTAATACACAAGATTTACTTACAGAGGGGAAAAAATACAGGATTATTTAATCTGTCATTGTTGACTAAGATCAAGTGAAACCCACAGCTCTTTCCTTAAACAAAAATTAAGGGTCTAAACCATCAAGGTGTATGAGGTGAATGGGTCATTTGAAATGTAAACACTACTTACACCTGCCACAGGATAGTGTGAGAGTAGTGCAGCTATTAGATCGTCTTAACTCTTAAAAGCTCCTGCTTGGATTTATGCCACAGAAAACTAGTCTATTCTTAACCTCAGACTGTTTCTGTAACAAAACTTTTGTTATGCGTAAACTTACCTTTGCTATGCCTGTGCCTGCCAAGAGGAACAGAATACACCCCTTTTCCCTTAAACTGTATCTAGTAAATGTATCCTCAAATCAACACTGGAAATTAACTACACATTTTAAAGGATACATCCTGGTAGTATCAAGTCAAACATCATAACACAGGGTTAAGAAAGCCTTCCTTGAACATAGTTCATAACAGAAAACACCTTTAACAAGATCACATGAAATACATCTGCCATTAATACTCTTGCCTTACTTCCAACTCCTGCCTTACTTTGTTATTACTCTCATTTGTTGAAACTCAAAGAGCATGGCATGATGTTAAGAACGTTAGATGCTCTCAAAAAGGTTATTTTAAGATGTTATTCCCCTTTCTAGCTCTTCTGTAAACTGACATTTGTTAGTTCAAACTAAGGCCTTACAGCTTCAGTGAAGCACAGTACCTTCATTTAGTACACACACAGTCTGCCCAAAATTGCAATTTGCCATCTCTAACCATCTCTTTTCTACAGTAGGAGTGTTAGGAAGCAAGTAGCCTATGCCTAACCTTTCTAACCTAAACACTGTCACTCCAGATAGGTACCACACTTTACCAGCCACCATAAATACAATGCTGAGCTTGAGACACCCTAAATCCAACATCTGTTTTTCCCTTTAGCATTTGGCCCTCTTTCCATTAATATTTCATCACAAGATTTCCAGAAAACACAGGTGTCCAATACCGACAATGACAAGAAACCTTTGCTTTAGTGTTAGTAGCAAAATTATGCCTTCTACAGCAGCAAACCTATCAACACACTTTAAAGCAGTTAAATATCACCTGTCCGTGCTGGCTCTTAAAAGGTTTGGTGCTTCACATCATAGCTGAACTGCATTTACTGCTCGCTGCCTCTCCTTGAAAATATATCAACACGCACTTCTGGAAAGGTTCCAAATTCCTAGAACTCCTTTTCAAGTCACCAGAATCACATGTTGAAAGACTGGACTGAAATAGTTTCAAGGTCTTAAAACACTTTCACAGCCTAATGCTCTAGTACAGGTCCTTCTAAGTCTACAAGAAAATGTTCATGAGTCAGAAATGAAAAATACTACTACTTGGAGTTGTTTTACTGCTTGCAGCCAACAATTCCATTTCTCCCCTTCTAATATTTTAATGACAGAATTAAAAACAAATCCAAAAAATCCCACATACCTACTTTCATCATAATAGCTTATAAATAATGATCCAGTAAACAGAACTGTAAGTTCACATAAATTTATCCTCTAAAACACCCTGAATTTGAAGAATCTCTGACAACATAACTGTGTGAGTCATAAACAACCATACTACCTCTCTCTTTCATATAGGAAAAGAAAAACTTGTTCTTACTTTGGTACAATTTCCACTAATAAAGTCAAAATAGGTGTTGTCCCTCCCTTTCCCCATTCCACCATTAAAAATAAATTCCTGCAAATATATAAGATACTACAAAATATGCCAAGAATAATTCCTACTTATATGCGAAAATGTGTGCCTATATCAAGCTTCAGACATGTGATAATGCTACTGGAATGCATTTTTCTTGTCAGATACTTCTTACTAGTTCTTTGTTTAATCTCTGTGTTGAGACACTTACACTGGGGCACTCCAAAAATAGTGAGAGGTAGTGAAAGGAAAGATAAGGCTGCATGGTAAAGACCAAGGTGAGGACAGTGAGGTCTCATCTCCTCTTTTCAACAGCTGTTAATGCTGACTCAACTGCTCATCAAACAGAAGTCTTCCTTTTACCAAACAGAAGTCTTTGTTTTACCTTAATTTATTCTTTGGCTGTGGGTAAGGCAAGGGTATTTTGTACAATCAGCAATCCAAGTGCATAAATTGCCTCAAGCAGCCTGAACCCCCTGCCTTCCCACCCAGTATCTCATGTAACTGCAGTGTTGTACTAGCTATGAAAGGGACTGGGGAAATGATTTGGCTGCACATTCCCATGTCATTCTTTGTGGCTGAGGCATTACAGCTGCTCAGGCTGCTGCCCAGCACACTACTCCATCTGAATTCCTGCTTCCCCTTTAACCCCTGCCTCCCTGCAAAACATGTATGGGCTTTTTCTACAGCATCTCCCAGACAAAAGCAAGTGAGAGAAATTAAGTAGGAGACAGCTTAAATCTACACTGAAGATTTTACTGCAGAAACAGCCAAGGCAGTGGTTTCCCCACAGCTCAACCCCACCTCAAGTGGCATTGTCACAGCCTCCACTGCTGCAACTCAGTCTCACACTCACACCTCCTTCCTCCGCTCAGCACTGGCACACATCCATCTGTGTGGCAAATCGGTTTGGGGTGCTCCACAGCTGAGATCTTGACCATCATCCTTAGTCAGAGCTGTTACATTTTCCACTGGCTTAAATACTTAACCAGGCTTATGGTACAGTCAGACAAACCAAAATGTTAGCACAAGACAGAAAACAGTAACAGAATGAAGGGACAGAGCAAGAGTATAACTGCAGCAGCAACACACAACTTTAATCATTTTAAATCATCTCTTGTTATACTACAGCATAAGAAAAATGTGACAGTAACCTAAATCAACTTTTCTCAGCTAGAAACTGCTGCTATAATGGCTCTGCAGTGTTCTGCAGCAGTAACAGTCAGTACTACTTAGTGAATTTACTGATAGTCTTCTAGCATTCTGCAAATGTTAATTAATTTTCAAAGCATTCTATATCAAAGGCTGTATCTCCTTAGGGTTTTCCTCTGGATTCATTAAATAGCATCTATGAATTTTCATCCCAATCTAATTCCTTTTCAAGTAACAAAGAAATTGTGCCTTGGATGAAGTATCTAATTTTACATTTTGCTATATGAAACTAAACCAGTGCTAATTTCATTGCAAAATGCAAGATGTTGAGTCAAATAATGAAGACTATAACAGGATTCCATAACGCTGCAACTGACTGCGGATTGTGGCACGTACAGTTTACTATGGAACCAGAAGCATTGTTACCCATGTGCTCAGACTCTCATTATTTAAAGTGCATGACCACACTCAAAAGGATACTTAACTTTCAGAAAGCAAACAAACATCTCCCTCATGACCCCTGTTTCCTGAGTTTTGATTCTGCAGGACTTGACATCACTCATGCTGGAAAATTACTTACCAACAGGAATCATTTTTCAAAGCTAAATCGCATAAGCAAGTTTTCCTTGGAAAGTTTATTAAAAATTTTTTTTTAAATTTTTTTTCTGTGACAGATTTGACCAATATTGAGTATTTACTAGCATGCACAGAGTCCAAAAAAGAATCAGGCAGGTCACCTCTGTCTTTCACTAGTTTTATTCCTAGAATTTCATGATAGCCATAAAATTTGGATTCTTTTTAGCACAGAAAATACATTTTTTATCCTTAGGAAAAAAAAGGCATGTTAAGCAAACAGAAAATCACAACAAACTTACTCTCTAGTTCTTCTTTCTCAAAATTTGTATTGATAGTAGAGCTGATTTTGCCCATATCCACAACAGCTTCTTCATCGTGACCCTGAAGAAATGAGATACAAGTTTAACATCAAACTAAGTAAACTAATTTTTTCCTAAATTTCTAAATATGTTCTGAAACACTGTATCAAAGTTTTCTAAACCAGTACATTTTCACCACTTGGAAACTGAGAATGAAAAAGCCACTGAAAATCTACCCATCCAATTCTTCAAGAAAAATTACCCCGTATTGAAGGAAAAAGAGAGTAAATCAACAGACAGGCTAAATACCATGCCATTTCCTTTTGCAATGCTCTTCATTTCATTGTATAAATGGCCAGGACACACATTTCAGGAGTGCAGTATTCTTTTAAATTTTTATTCAACAGCAATCAATCCACTTCAATAAAACAAATGGCAAATCTATGGGAAGTTACAAAAGTTAACATTCAGAGATCCTGAACTCATCTGCTTATGGGACAATTCCGGTATGAGATTTTCCAGCACAAATAAGAAGCTTTTGTGAACAAAGGGGGAGCAAAAGGGTTAAGTTACACAATTTGGGGATCTCTCCTAGACCAGCAGCTTTAGAAAGATCAAACCTGTTTCACTCAGGTTTCAACTGCCAGATTGTCAACCACACCCCCACCTCATTCACTTTTGGGGGGGCACAGAGTTAAAAAAGCAGCAGTTTCAAGAAGACCTGTTCCATTACTACTGAAATCACACCACTTGTAACACAAAACACAAAAGCACAGTATTTGAAATAAATATAAGCTCAAGAATTAGGCATACTTCTGAACATGTCCTCTAATCACATTTAGCACATCACTAAAGAAGACCTCAAAGCACTGCCTTCTGCTCAGTCCTGACAGAAAGGAAGTAACTGAGAGTAGAAATCTCAATGTCATCTTAGACTTGACATCAAAACATTAAAGTTGCCTTTCTCCATGTGTTTGTGTTCCTTAGAATACAGTCCACTTTTAACAGCTCACAAATTACAGCCTCCTGGCAAAACTGGTTCTCCAAAAGAACGACTGCCTAAGGTTAATGCTTTACATCCAAGTATAGGGGCAGGCTAACTCCTAAAGATTACCTGCTCTTTCTGCTCCCTTGGACACATGCTTTTTTCCTTAAGTCAGGCTTAACAATCATGAAATCAGATAAAAAGTGCTTAAGCAATGGACTTTTTTTTTTTTTTTGCTTTTTTTATAACAACTTATATTAGTTTTTCACTGGATCAGTTCATTAAATTGGCTTTCCTCAAGTTAAAAGCCAGAAGCCTAAATCCAGAGCCCTACAGGGACTGGGAACCCTAACAGTGTTGACATTCGCCTAAATTTTGGTCTTAGAATTATGCAATTGCTTTATATAGAGAACAAGTTTGTCATCTCACAGGAGAGTCACAAGGATAGAAAACAACATACCTGTGTAACAGGTTCAAGCTACAACATGATGTAGTAACACACATCACCCCCCAAAAAACCTTTTTTGAACATGCAACTTCTCATTTTTAATAAAAAAGGTATTTCTTACAGTGTATTGTGCACACATACAAGCACACCAAAAGAAATCTAAATCTTTGTTTGATTACTGGGAAAAGTATAGATTAAAGAATATGAACATGACAAACATCACGAAAAAAACTTCAGATGAGGTTTAAAAAAGACAGCTAGACCACATAAAAAACCAAAAGCAGCTGGCACTACATAAATAAGTAAGATTACAAGAGAAAAGAGTGACACATGGCAGAACAAACCTCTGATAACTAAATAAAGGTTGATTCTGAGTTGTGTCCCTAAAAACGGGGTTTTCAAGAAAGGCATTACAGTGTAACCTAACTGTCACTACTGCCACATTGCAAAAGTAGTTTTGCAAGCAGGTTAGAAAAATCAAAATTCCTGGAAGACTTCACAGAGCTACAACTTAAAAAAAAAAAAAAAATCAGGTGATTAAACCAAAGTCATATCTGTTGGGCAAGTGTGTGGAAATGTTACAATGACCTACTAAAGAAGAATTGGCAGAAATTTTAAAAGTGTCATGGTAAGAAGATGGGAGGAGGTCATGAGGGGGAATAGTGTATTCCTGTCTCCTACAAAACAAAATCAAATCCACTCTAATACACTCCAGTTCACAGAAACAGAATACACAGTAATCCTGCACATTACCATTAAATTCCAAATAAAGAGGGAAATAAGATAGAGGATTTGTAATTCTTCCATCTAAGCGTTTTATGATACGTGAGAGAAAAAAAAAACACAAAACACATAATTATAGAAAAACTGCTATCAAAACCTGTTCCACAATTAGCTTCATGGTTACAGCCAGACTGTCGAAAAATCCTATACCTAAACATGTCCATCCTCAACAGCTCTTTTAGCACCCTTGCCCAACACAGTTTTTGAGGGTTTTTGAAGCTCTTCTCACCATGCAACTCACTTAACCTTATGCAAATAAAGGAAGACAAATGTTTTCTCCAGATTACACAAACTACTGCATGCCACTAGAAAACTACATACACACTGCAGAAAAGACACAAGCAAGAAAAGATTTCTATTTCCCAATAACATTTTAGAACTGTATTTGCTGTATGCCCTACATCATGTTATTAATATTTATCACTCTTTGCTTTAGTAAAAGAGGTTCTTTGCCAAACCCAAACATATACAAGCAGCCTTCAAAAACCACATCATGTGAAAAGTAACATGTCTTTTAAGATTAGATTACAGGAAGGCATGTGTGCCCTTGCAAACCATTCCATCACTATCTCAAAGTACTCAACATATGCAAAGACTCTTCCAAGAATAAACCATTAACATCTACAAATATCATAGATGAAGAAAGCATATCCTTCACAGCCTTTGTTCAGCAAAACACAAAGCATCATTTTTACATATCTGTTTGTGACGCCAAGAGCAAAACCCAGTGTGAGGTACTTTTGCCTCAGGTCAGGTAAGAAAACAAAAATATTCAAATACGCTATAAAACTAATTCCAAAGTGCAACCTTTCCCTGGTTAAAAATAAAGTCTGTAGGGCATAGGTTTGCAGTAATTATAGATGATCTGTCACGTCAGTTGAAAGCACAAAAGGGAGGGAAAACTATTACAGTTGCCACTTTAGTTCTCTCTTCTACTTTCTGAACTTTTTCCGTACATAAACAAAGAGCAGTGGGATTGCTGAGAACTTGTCAACTTCCCTTTTTTAGGCACAGAGAATGACTTGAGCTTAAAGGAAGCATTCCTCCGCAGTTCACCATCCACTTCATGTGAAACTTTACACAAAATAAACCCACAGGTGCCCAAACACAGCTGCTGAGGACAAGCCAAAGTAAAATTCAAGACTAACTTAGAATGTATGTAACTTTCATTTTCAGTCAAGAGACAGAAGAACAACTGAGAAGGGGAAAAACCCAACAGAACCAGCAACCAAAGTGCTCCAGAGTGAGATTAAGCCTTCACCTTTGGTTTGTCCTTTTTTTTACCCCCCAAGGAGATGGCAATTTTTAAAAACAGAAAAAATATCAAGTACTTTTTCCAAGGGGAAAAAAATAAAAGAAAAGGCCTAGTACTTTGTATTAAGATAGTGTATCATTATACAATGTAGTGTAAGTATAGTTTTTCTCAACATCAGACTTCTGGATACCCACAAACATACGGTAGAAACAACTCTCCACGAAAGCCTTCATATTGAGCCAGAGGTGCCTACATACACTACTAGAACCTGTCTTCTCAGCCTTCCAACTCTCCCCAGCAGGAAAATGGAATCCCTTTTCAACTGCTAGAGATCAGACAAGACTTTCAAGTACTCTGTGTTCTAGCAGACTCCCGACAGGATTCCTCTTGCCACCACTGATTTCCAAATGTTTTTTTCCTCAGTCCAGAAGGAAAGAGTAATTCCCCTTCGCAGACAAACAAGCACCCAGAAATTCCTTTCACTTGAAGTGTTAGAAATTAACACTTCACTGATTTACCTTGTCAAACATTTGTCATCATTTAGCACAGTGCACTTTTTGCATCTACAATATTAATGCTACAAAAAGTCAACCCTAAATTGCATGAATCATGAAGGAAAGCTCCTAGAGCTTGGAAGAACTGACAACCTCCAGCAGTAAGGCTTAGCTGCCGACCAGTGGACTAGCACAAATATGACGCACAGAGTATTAAATCCAAGGGCAAGTTTCCACTGTCATCTGTGCAAGCTCTTCTCACCATGCAACTCACTTAACCTTATGCAGTCACATACACGACAGACTTCAGACGGGCACACTGCCAAAGTGCATTACTGAAAAACCACTTCCAAGACAGACAACTTGCTAGCAGCACATTTTAAGGTACTTGAAATACAGTTCAATCAATTCATTCTGGTGTTAGACAGTGATCATAAATGGCTGATACAGCAAACTGCAAACCTTTGAAATCTACAAGAAACACAGTGATCATTGAGAATAATCGATTGTTGAGAATAACTTGAACTCAACATTTAAGAACATTGCTTAACTAAGTCAATGTTCATGTGCTCCATTTACACTTCCTCAGACCAGAGTTTTTCCCCAGCAGAATTAGGGAGTGACTTACAGCACCAGAAGAGACAGCACTAGCACTCATGGAAATAAGTAGGGCATGGGAGAGAGCAAAAACAAACAAAAAAAACCCCACAACCACCACCATCTCCCCTCCCCCACTCCCCCAAAAAAGATTACATTACCATTTCCATGCTACAAGGAAGCTTCACTGCAGCTTTTACTGAATGCAATGCAAATGAAGAAGAAGAAAAAAAAACCAAACAAACAAAAACCCCACTAAAACTAACCAACAAGAAAAAAAAAACAACTAACTCCAAATTGGGGCAGGCGAGGAAGTGCATTCATATCTACTTTTTTCCCTTGGCCAAGAGTTTAATAGTTCTTATTTTAATAATACTTTAACACAACTGCCTACACCATCACAGTGAACCTACATACTGCTTTATTACTGTAACTATAACCCAACCTCTCTGGCTTGAAGAGAAAGCAAATAATCCCCCCTCGCTTTCCACAGGAACATATGGATATATCTCTTGTATAAACACCAGATCTGGCAGGCAGGATTTTATCTTAGGCTGAAATGTGTCTCCAACACACCGTTCTTCTCAAAACAGAAGCACACACTGCTTACAAACTCAGCCACCAAACCTTTACAGCGTGCTACTGTACAGTTACCAACCAAGATCAACACTGTATGAGAACCTACACACAGTGGATATTACTCTTGGTACACTGCTCTTCCTTCTTTCATGAGTGCATAGGAGAGCAGTTAAGCTGGATCAAACCACCCATCCAACCCAGTGTGCCGTCTGCAAGAGGAAACAACACTAGAGGCCCTACAGCAATCCATGTGAACAGAATCACTGTAAACGGTGGCTTGACCTAAGTCTAGAAAGCATAGCCAAACTAGGGTTTTTGTTTTATCATCAGCCCTCCTTTGTTGGATCTGCATACAGAAGACAGCCATCAAGGAAGGCTCTAATGATCACATAAAACAAACAAACAAACAAACAAACAAAAAAAAATGTAACAAAAGATTTCCCATATTGCTGTACTTCAAAAATATAGGTTTAGCTAAAAAAAAAAAAAAAAACAACAACAACAACAACAAACAAACCAACAAACCCCACAACCTTCATTTTGACCGTGTATCTCAAAGAGAACCAAGGAGGAACTACAAAACCTCTCTTTGCAACTGTATCCAGGTATATGCATGTAGATATAAAAAATATTTTAATCCTGACCTTCTTCATAGATAGATACACTAACTCATTTGTTTTATTACATAGCTATTGACACATATTGTTCAGAATAATTAAGGACCAGCAGGCTAATTCATGATTCGTTTTCCAGCCACTTTTCCAAAGCGATCTGTTTCAGAAGCCTCCTTTTCTGTTCTAAGCACACATAATACTCCATGTAGTCAGGAAATATAATACATCACCAATTTACAGAACGCACATACAGCCTCCTCTCTATCCACTCAACCTCCCGGAACTGCAAGTCAATAAGCAGTCATAGTTCAAGGGGGAAAAAGCAGACAAGACCACTGTTCCAGTCCCATGAAATTAGGAGATAAGTCTACCAGTGACAGGAACCCCTGAAAGCGATAACAGAAGAAACCAGAAAAACATTATATTTGATAAAGCCACCTTTGATTACTGTATGCAGAGTTCAATGACAATCATTCTGCCTCAGGCAGTCATCAAGTGTACCCTACAGCTCTGCCACTGCTACCTACACCCAGCACAGGGTAGCCTTAGTTAAGAGTGAGTAAACTAGAAAGGGCTTTTTGACAGGGTTTACCTGCAGGAATGGCAGCTCTTGGTTAGTTCTAAATATGTTGTTTTACTTCTCTTTCAGACTGATTCTGCTTTTAAACCAGAGGTAAGATAAGCCCATGGTGGGCAGGAGGGCAGGCATCTCTGGTTGCTGCCTTCTTGAAGGACACCAGGACATGAAAACCTAATGGTCTTTCTAAATAATGGTAATTGAAGGTATTTCCCAGTCCATTAAATAGTCTTCAGTTTGACTGCACAAGCAAACCCACAGACACATTTGAATTAAGGTCTTTGGGCAGTCTCTACACAGCAATACTGTATCCTCAGAAGCTGCCGGAGTGATGAAACACTACCAGTTCTAAATCAAGTACATCAACCTAACAGCCAAGGGAAAATGCACCAAATATAAATGAGCCCTGTCTCATTTTGTCATCATACAATTTTTAGCTGGCCTTGCCCTCTAAATATATACGGATGAGAGCACAATTAATAATAATTCACAAACAGAACACTTGCCAGGTTTAAAATAGGAAGCATACCGTATTGTTGGGTTCCCCCTTAGTTGTATTTTCTATGGTCTCATTTGCACAGGAGCAGCTGCTTTCCAGATTTTTTTCACTATTAGCACTGTGTATTGCTCAAGCACTACAGGAAAGACTCTAGTACAGCACAATGGCTTTGGTGTCACTACACATACACACACTTTTCTTGTGCATTTTATCTGTGGTTATACAATTACTATTTTATACAACAATCCTCAGATGTAAATGAACATCCCTCCTATCAAAGCAATACTCAGAGCCTTGCCTGCAGGGTTAACATTAGATTTCAGTAAGACCATAGCCATAACGAAAGAGGTTAGGAATACTTAGACAAGTTTTTCTAGCCTTCTAATCCTCTAATTAACTGCTCAGCTTACCCTACTAAATACATCTGACCAATCTGCTTCTAGAAGACATACAACACAGCAGCTATACAAACCTTGTTTGGACAAGTATGTCCAACAGACATCAAAAGACTTCAGTCAGACTCTCCACAAGTTGCATTTTACTTTTACTTTCCACAACTCTATGTGAATGGCAGTAAAGATGTGTATATGTGCTACTGAAAAAAAACACCACAAAACCCAAATCCTTTCAGGAAAAAACAGTTCTAAACACGCTAATGTTTTGCTTCTCCCACCACTGAAATCTAATGTTTATAAGTAGCTTTATCTCAGTACTTCTAGCAGGTGTTACTTCAGCCAGGGTCACACTGAGCACCACAACCTGCAACAGAAGCCATGTCCCATCCCAGATAAATCAAATACATCTTTGGAGAGTAAACAAAATGTTTGTGTTAATCAGAACAGAAAATTAAATTAGGAGAAAAAGAAAAAAAGGCATAACACCAACAAGAGACTGCTCACAGCTGTGACTATGTCAGATATGGCACACCACAGCAATTCACCAAAAAAATTGGGTTAGAACAAACACAACAAAAAGGGGTGGCTTATTTCCTAGGAAAGCATGACTAAAACAGAAGTGAATATTCAATTAAAATTAGAAGCCCATTTGAATTCAACCTGTGTGTTCTGCAAGCCAGAAAATTTACCACCATGCATAAACTTCGCAAATAATATCACCAATCCAACACGAGATATCAAATTGCATATCTAATATTATAGTAGCTATTTTACAAAGTTGTTTTTTATCACTGCCTCACAGGACTAAATTTCATTCAAAAAAAAATTTGTATCTCCATTCACTTAAATTTCTGAAATTACGGTTTAAAAAAGCAGAAATACTAGAATCTTTCTAACTAGCCATCTCCTGTCTTTGCCTAGTCTTCTAGGCATAGGCATGGTTGATAGAGTTCTGGAAAGCAGCACCATAATGAAAATCAAAAATCGATCACTGTACTACAGAGACCCTTACAAAAAAAAAGCCCCTGCAATCTGATACATTTTAATGTGTTAAATCAAACTCTTACTTCTTATGCTCACACAAGGAAATAAAAAATTTGTCATTTTTTAGACTTTATATAAAATAACTCAGGTATCTTTACAGATTTACAGCTTAGGAAAATTCTACCCCATAGATTTCAGTTTCCAGGAAACTCTTAAAGTGGCAATCCCTGTTACACACTGCATTGCAGTTACATGGCAGTGGTAAGAACAACCCATACAAGTGGTAAGCAATAGCTTGTAACACTAATACTAGAGTTCACTGCTACATTGTACACATCCTCACAAATGGAACTTTTTTCTATGCCACTGAGGTCTGAAGAAAAAGCTACCTCCATGATCATTTTACCTCAGTTACACAGCTCATTAAGTTCACCTTTCTTTTGTCAAAAAAGAACAATCAATAGGCTATTTCCAGATTCACTACCAGAAACATCCCTGCTATACTTGCACAGCATCACTCAAAGCCAGTTAATAACCTTCAAATTAAGAAAGGCTGATTCAAAATAATCCAAAGGGGAAACAAGAAAAGAGAAAAAAAGAAAAAATAACCCAACACAAAATACTCAACCCCTCTCAAAACCTGGTGGTGTGCTCTCACAATTATAAAAACACATTTTCTTTCTGAATTAAGCTGGTTACTATGATTAAGCAATTCTAACAACACAGCAATTATCTTCCCTAATACAGAAATCTCTCCTCAAAGTATCATTTCTATCACCAGATCTCTCAAAAATTTCTTCTACAACTGGTGAGTCTAAGGTAGCACACCCTTCTGAGACACAGCTGTTAAATATCACTTGCATCAGAGCACGTTCAAGCCATTATTAAGTTATACAGCTGCTATTTACATACAGGTTGCATTTTCTTCCCTTGACGAGCTTCTTCCATGCTGATGTGCAGGAGCGGAGAATGCCCTTGTACGAGACCCTGTAATGAACCTCCCAGGAGATCAGAGCCTGCGCATACATGACTGCTTTAGCTCGTTCTGCTTGACACAGATGTACTCCGGGAAATTGCTCCCCAGCCAATCACTCCCGCTCCAGCCTCTCATCTCCCAGGCCACTGATTGCAGCTACCGCAGGGTCGCACAGCGGCACAACGGGCAACACAGCGTGCCTGCGATTCCAGCTCACAGAATACCAAAAAAGGAGCTGAAACAGAGCTCCAGACTTAACATTTTCTGCATCAACGGCTGCTAAGAACAGCTCCAAGGTAATATTTTTGCTCTGATCTAAGACTTTGTTAGCACTGCAAAATGAAAACACATTTGTACCTTGGGTCCCAGAACAGAACAGTCCAGAAGTCAAACATCTGCTAAGTGTGTTTATTGCTGAATTATCAACCTTTCACCAAATACTCATTCTGTAGCAGGTGTTTTTTTACACAAGCCATATATTCGTGTTTGACCAAATAAACTAGGGCTTCCTAAAAGGAAAACCCCTCATTTATTTTTTTTTTTCTCCTGATGAAGAGGTAATAAAGCCTTGCTCTTAGCTGCAGTAAATCTCATGCCTTCCCCCTAAGATGGCTCTCTGTTTCAGGTATGATGCAAGTAGCAGGACTTTTTCCTTGCTTAAGCCAATCTTAGAAAAATGCAACCTTCACTCCAGCAGATCAAATTCATAGCTCCATTACACTCTTTCCCTCTTCATCACTGACATACCTTAATCTCCTTGTCCTATCATAAAATGCATGGCAAAACTGGCTCTTTAAGGTGTGATCCATAAGTTAACCTTCATGACATGCCACTGCCTTCCTTGTTCTTTCATTCCTACTTCTTGTATGATGCGAACTCTAGTAACAAAGCCGGACTGGTGCCACCCCAACCAACAAACAACTTGGACAAAATAGAACAGGTAACATACTGTTCACAAACGGTGCAAATACCACCAGCCAAATAAACACATTGTGCAGCTGTGAAGATGCTATCACCTAGCTGCACAGAAATTAGGCAGCCACATTCAGTTCCTCTCACTGCCTTTCTCAGCCCAGAAAATTGTCTAACCATAGAGCAGTAAAAGCATTCTCAAATGGGGCTGACAAGAGATGAAAAGTATGTTTGTTTCCACTCTGTAAATATACGTTCACTCTAACACTTGTATGTATCTTTTCACTTCCAAGCTCTTGAAGGCCTCTCTGCTGCCATACATAAACGACCATGCACTAAATGATTCATACAGGAAGCACAGAGTTGAACAAAAACACCAGATGCCCTAACTCTTAGTGCTCTCTTCTCAACTGTGAATCCTAAATCAAACCTATTCTTTTCCTAATGCAGAGCACAGATACATACAATTCTTCAGCTGCTCAGATGAACACTGAAAAAACTATGCTGAATTGTGCCCTGGTAACTCTCTCCCATATTTCAATGCACTGCTTCTTAGCATAAATCCATACTAGAAGTAAGTCAATTGCTACAAGCACAAAAAGATGGTTTGTTTAGGTTGGGGGTGGGTGTGTGAAGGGGAAAAAGGCTGTCTATTCCTCTGGAATAGAATAAAGGGGGTAGGAATCACAGCTTTGATTATTTTTTTATTGTTATAAGTTTGGGAAAGAATACTTGCTTACTTCAAAAAACCCCACCTCTCTGAAGCAGCTTACTGAAATCTCTTTACAGCCTGTAGTCAATCAATTCCGAGTTAATAGTCACTCAATCTTGGAACCAAACCAAAACAAAACAAAAAAAACCCACACACACAAAAAAAACCAACACTAAAACAAAACAAAAAACCCACTACTCAGAAGCTTTATTCATTTTTTAAAAATAGAAAGCAAAGAACATGTTCATGAAGAGCCAAGCTGAAAAATCCAACACCCCAAAATATAAACACGTTTTTTTCAAACAGATGGAAGTTTTTGACTTTTAAGTCCTATACCAAAACACTTTGTGGATAAACATCTGCTCTTCCCTAAGAATAAATACAAGGAAAAGGCTTTGCACGGAGAACAACAGAGTAACTTCAAACTGCAACTGTCTCAACATGTTTCACTACAGAACTATTCTAAAACAAACTGTAGGCAAATATATTCAAAATTATCACATCCTTGAACATGTTCAGTGACAACACTGTGAGAACTCAGCAGAACTATTTGTGCTGCAACAATATTTTGACCATATGCTTTATGCTGCAAAAGAATCTCTATGAAGTGTATGAGGGCTTTTTTTTTAAATAAAAAGAAACATAAGTAGCTATCATGAAACATACACTTTTCTCCATCAATTTATCCTTCTTAATTTTCACTTTTATACCCCTTCAAGCTGTACTTATTTGATCTTATCTAGGTCTATAAAATCACATTTTTCAAAGACAGGTCCAAAAGAGTATTTATCTCTTATCCAGACATAAAAGAAATATTTCTTCTGAGCTCCTAGGTCTTTGAAAAACTTTTCACCTTGTCACACATGATACATAACTATGATCCCAGTCCATCACGAAGTGGCAGTGAAGTGCCTTACTGCAGGACCTGCAGAGTGTCTAGCAGGCAGAGCTGTGCTTAATCTGCCTTTCCGAAATGGCAGGACATTTAAAGTAGCTGCGGTAAGCAGGACTGAGCTCTCAGCAGGAGTGGCCACATGAGCTCCAGCCCAGTTGCTATCAGACAGAGCCAGAAATGAGCACAAGGAAACTGAGTGCTTCTTTGCTTGCAGGGAGGCCATGCTGACACACCCATACATCTACCCCCGTAAACTGGTAGATCTCTTATCAGGTTTCTACTGATACTTTAAAATCCTGTTTTGGGGGGGTAGGAGTGGAGTGTTACAAGCTGCATCCTTAGTCCAAACTCAGCCCTTCCTTATACAAACAAATCAGAGCAGGGAGTTGGACTTGATGATCCCAATGGGCCCCTTCCAACCTGAGATATTCTGTGATACTATGACCATCTTTTCCAACACTGCAGCCCCAAAAAAACAACCCAGCTCTCTGCCACCTTTCTTCATGCATCTGAAAGTCTAGCATCTAACAAACTCAAAACATCTCTCTTTAGAAAAGAATATAAAAACCAAGAAATACTTATGGGACAGCAAGACAATACACCTAAATAAGGCTTTGTTTTAGAGGGGGCAAGGGTGGCCCAGGCCATGGGGGAGTCAGGAGAGAGGCAAGGTACTAGGGGATTAAGAGGATGCAGGGGCAAGTTGTATGACACAGTCTAATGTTAATATGTCAAATACCACTATGGATGGTTTTGTTCAGCTTCTTATTAAATGGGAATCAGTATACTAACTCATATTAAGAAGAACAGCTTCCTAGGAGTTTATCACACAGAAACTAAATATAAGGCATTCCTCCAAGGAGGTGTTTTTGCCTTAGCGAAGGAACACAGAAACCTTTGCAGGCAGTGGCTCATCACGCAATGAATTAAAACTAGGTATAAACCCCAAATGTCTGACTGCCTACAAGTATTTTTCAGAATAAAACTTCTCCATAACAGCGAGTTCCCAAGGCGTACATCTGCTCAGCACGCTTCAGCTTGCCTCAGTTTGTACCGGCATGTACTCATGGAACTGGGTGTTTCCAAAAAAAGAATGAGGAAGAAAAAAAGACATCTATTCCGTGCAGATATTCTCTGGTGTATTGCCCCAGCAGTGGACTCTTGGGCTTTGCAGCACATGGAGGGAGAGCTGACAGAAGCCACTGGGATGCTGAGAGCGAGCACGAGGCAGATCATTAGTTCAAGGCCTCCTGACATTACTCAATTACACATCATTTGGACAGCTGAGTACTTCCTCTCCAGAGAGGACACCACTGACATTTATAAGCTGAACCCCCATTAACAGCAAGATTACTATGCCATGCTGTACTATGTGCCACTTCATTGATCACCCTGCAGCCCTGATCCGCATACATTGATAAAGCAGAAAAACAAAAGATGTGTTCAAAGTTTTTGAGCACTTATTCCCAGATTCAAAAACATCCCTCAGTAGAGAGATGGAAGAAACTGCTCGTGTTCAAACAGAACCCCACCAAGTTTTCTCTCCAACATGTATGAGCATGAGGTCATGAATGAGCATTGAGCTAGGCTAGGGGGTGTTGGGTGATTTGATTTGTCGGGGGTTTTAAAGGGTTGGGCTTTTATGCTTTGGTTTCCTTTTTTGGGAGTGGGGTGGCATGTGGTGTGGGCACACACACACACAGAAGGATGAGGATGATTTTCTACATTCAAAGCTGCTCTCTTTACAACCACAATATACTCCTCATCACTTGCCATATGTTTAAAAGTTTTACAATCACTTGTACAAAGATTTTGAATCACAGAATGGTTTGGGTTGAAAGAGGACCTTGAAGATCATCTATCTCCAACCCCCTGCTGTGGACAGGGATGCCTTCCACTAGACCAGAGCCAGAAAAGGCTCTATTACATAAAAAACAAGGCCAGACTGGCCCCAGACATTGATGTTACACACTGACGCTACTACAAAGTCTTAGGCAAGGGGAAGCTGCCCAAGCAACCTGTAACTGTGAAAGCAAAGTTCTTCAGTAGAAGAACAGAGAAGATCAAAGAAATTGCTGGTGCCTGTGTGTTTGTAGTATAAAAATTTTCAGTTTATTAATTTTTTTTTTTAATAAAGGCAATGTGTAAAATGAGGAAAAATAATAATAAAAACAAAATCACCAGCATTGGTGGTTCAGTGGTAGAATTCTCGCCTGCCACGCGGGAGGCCCGGGTTCGATTCCCGGCCAATGCAGTTGGTCCTTTTAGGGAACTGATTCTCTCCCTCTACTCTGCTCTTTTGAGACTCCACCTGGAGTGCGGCTGCATCGAGCTCTGGGGACCCCAGGAAGGACATTGACCTGTTGGAGCAGGTCCAGCAGAGGGTCACCAAGACGATTACAGGGATGGAGCATGTCTGCTACAAGAAAAGGCTGAGAGAATTATGTCAGTTCAGCCTGAAGAGGAGGCTTCGGGGTGACTTAAGTGTGGCCTTCCAGTACCTGAAGGGAGACTACAAGAAAGATGAAGAGAGACTATTTACAAGAGCATGTAGTGACAGGACAAGGGGAACAGGTTCAAACTGAAAGCGTGTAGCTTTAGATTAGGTATTAGGAAAAATTCTTTACTGTGAGGGTGGTAAGGCACTGGAACAAGTTGCCCAGGGAAGCTGCAGATGCCCCATCCCTGAGGTGTTCAAGGCCAGGTTGGATGGGGCTCTGAGCAACCTGGGCTAGTTGAAGGCGTCCCTGTCCACACCATGGGGGTTGGAACCAGATGATGGTGACTTCCAACCCAAACCATTTCATGATTTGATAATTCTGATTACAGAGCAAACGTATTAGTTAATATTCATTTCAAAAAACTGTCAATTTTGTTTTGGTTTGTTGGGTGTTTTTTGACATTTTTGTTTGGGGTTTTTTTCAGCTTCACAAGTTGAAATCAGCTTATGGGAAAGGAAGACAGGACAAAGTGGGAATGACAACTCTCCTTGAGAGATCAGGATCTAGTTAGTCCAGCTCATCCTTACCATGAAGCCCTATCTTAAGATATGTACTTTCTTGACAAAATTTCTTCCATTTTCCTCTTGCAATTCTAAAGTACAACAGAGTATTTTAAATGTCTGAAAAGTCTGAGATAACCTTCATAAGGGAAGACATTGCTAGACAAAGAAAACCTGTCAGAACATGAAACTCATTGGAGCCAACCTAAGGTCCTTCAGAAGGGACATGTAAAAAGGGATCCACTTCTGTTTCTTATTTGCCTTGTCTATCATCATGTAAAGCTATAAAGCTGAACTCCTTTAGTTTCTGTTTAAAGAAAGCAAGTAGTTGATTTTCTGAGATACTAAGAAGTGTGCTGTTTTCACTATGTCTCACTGGGAGGTTCTGGGAGAAGTCACTTTAAAAGGCAGGTGTTGATTCTGACACAACTGATTCATGCATGCCATCCTACATGGTACTAATTTTACAGGAAAGTTCAGTTCACAACATGCAAAGGGAAACCGAGACAGACATGTAAAAATTAGCCAAAAAAAGAAAACCTACCTCTTTTGTAGCTACTTCATCCTTTGTCTCAAGGACAACTACTGTTAGTATTTTATTATTTTGTACTATATATTGTATTATTTTATTATTCTTTCGTTTTGTGAATAACCATGTAGAGCACAGTCTACAAACGCAGTACTTTTAAGAAAGACCCATGTGTTTTTCCTGTAAAGAGAAAAAATAATATGGTAGGACTCCAGTTGTAAATATATGACTTGAGGTGCTACTTAGTAGGAAAAGCTGACTACATCCAACACATGGCAGCAAATTAGATGCTCTTGATTTGTTTAACACTTAGAATCCTTTACTTTAGAGAACATTAACAAACACCATTTGCATGGGAGTTCTAACCAGCCAAGAACTACTAAAATGAGTGCTCTCTGCAAATGATTTTTCAATTGCTTTAAAATAAGAAACAGAAGTTACCTGTCTTCCTAATAAAGATAGAGACCACATTTCCATACACCTTAATCTGTACACTGTCACCCAGTAGCACAAATACAGGCTAAAGGAAAGATTAATTTTAAGTGAAATTGGAGCATGAACAACAAAGAACTTAGTCTTGGCTTTCACATTAACTTCTGGAAGAGAGACAATTACATAACCTTGCATAAAGTCTACCCGCAAAAATTCTACTGCCATGAATTTCTTGTAAAGCAAATTTGAACTTGCAGAGTAAACTTCGACCAGCCAAGCTCCTTGACATGCAACGACAGCAATTCTGACCAGCCCCAGGAATTCTAAAGCTGGCATCGAATAAATAAAAGTCATGGCCCTAGACACAAGGTCCCCTCCATTCTCTGCCTGAACTTGCAAAGAGAGTCAACATTAAAATGTCCTTACAAACACAACTGATCCTATTAACAGACAGAAAAATAAAATACCAAGTCAAATACACAGTAAACCAAACACTAAGACAAATAAATAAAATGCATTATCCGGACTGGAGACCTAAGCAAAAGACCTTCCAGCACTATGAATCAAGTGGCTGTAAGAACTGTATCTTAATATTTGTCATTCCAGATTTTACAGCTAGCAGAAAATTTTTCAATGCTGAAAAAAAAAAAATGCAAGAGTTGATCTAGACAATGACATCTGTATCTGGCAACCAAATGAATTTTCTACAAAAACAAAATAAGGAAAAAAGAAAAAAAAAAATACATTAAGTTTCTAACTATTTAGAAATTAGATCTCCAGAATATGTTTTATTCTGATACTATCGAATCTGTAAAGAAGCCATTTACACAGAATCCAGTACTTGCTTTTACTGTGACATATAAAACAGGAACAATGCAGCTTACAGTCCTGGGGATATCTTTTGATATCAAATAAATTTCTGCAATCAGGTTTCTTAATTACATATGCATTAATACAACTTTAGACGTTCAACTGGGTTTTTCTGGGAATGAAGAACATTTTTACTTGAAGGCCTTTAGCAATCAAACCAAGCTTTAATCATTCCATGATTCCAAAAGACTGTGTTCCACCTCACACTGATATAGAAGAGAGCTTGAAAAAATAAACACAAGATAAATGAGAAACAACAGTTAAGAGCAGCAATATTGAAACTTTCTCACCTCCTGCAAAAGCAACATGTAAAGAAATATTTAAATAGGAAAAATTTGAATATAGTTGTCTCTAGGCAAGTACCCATGTTTCTAATGATAAAGTTTTACATTTGCCTAAATCATATGCATATCATAAGCATGTCCATCCCTTTTTCCACTGTTACTTCACCTAAGTCTGGGCATACACAAGGAAATCAAACCTATCCACCAAATTATGTGGTTTTATTCTCACATTTCTTCACATGACTGACTTTACAGAGGCAAGTCAACTGCCTGCAAACTAGGCTGGAAAAGTGGCACTAACAGCATGTTGCAAAAATCTCCTACATACAAAATAAGCAGAGCCAAACTGGCTTGTACTGCACTCTAACCTTGATCAAATGAGATTATATCTGCATGACAGTAGGGCATTCAGCTTTGGCAGAAAGTGGTACCTTTTTATTAACATTTGAATACACTTGGATATTTGGGGCGGCACGACATCATAGCTTTTGCTTATGTTAACACCAACTTCAGAGCTTCTGCCTGAGATTTAATTTATTTCAATAGAAGCAATAATTTCATATCTGATTTTAACAACCTTTTACAGACTTCCACAAAAACTGAGTCAGTTTTCATTGTTAATTATCAAAATCAACACTAGCAGAACCATTACTTTTTTTTAAAAAAGCATATAAAGTTAAATCATTAAAGTATAATGAGACAAATAAATGACTATTTAAAAGTACTTATAACCAGGTCGACTCCCTACTAAAAGCTACTTATGCTGTCTGAAGTCCCTTTACATTGACAGGAACTCAAAGAAAGTGTAAGATGCCCTTTTCTCACTGGGACAGAACAACTGTGCCAAAAGAAAGTTCTCCCATTAAAGGAAAACTGAACTACAGCTCAGTTTAGAATTACAACATCCATGATAGGACACTAGGAGGAACCTGAAAGCAGTCCACTTCAAAAGTCTCTTGCACATGCTGATTCTGCCATTAACTCCAAATTTTCACTCATGGACCAGTGATATAGATATACAAGGGAAGAGAACTTTTTTCAGACAACTGAGATCATAATGCTTAAACATTTCAAGTGTTGTCATACAGACTATGCAATTGGGGGGTAAAAAATAGGTCTTCTGACAGCCTCAGAAACAAAGCTATTGTACACTACTACAGACAGCATCCATCATTCTCTATTCTTAGAGTGCTTCCAGTCTTTTCCATTGAAGAAAATTATCAAGCTGCATACACAAATACCAAGACAAGTACATTAAATAAAAAGCAGTTTAAAAGGCTGCAATGCTTATTTTCACTTACTGTTTAGGAAATGAAGAAAAACATATCGGTATGAAGAAAAGTTTATTCTATGTATTTGAGGCCTGTTTCTATGTTTGACTCATTTCATAAAGAGGCTGGATTTTGGTAACACATAATATACTGTTATGAGCAATTTACACACATTTATAAATGTGTGTTCTCTCCTAAACAGTGTCATCCCAAACACACTGTAGAACAGAGGAACTACAATTCAGACTTTTGGAACCACTGTGTCAGCAGGCTTTACTTCTCCGAGTCTTAATTTGAATATGCAAGATAACCCCACATTTCTAAACACTCTAGAAGAACTAAGAAGCATTAGAAGACAAAGATAGGCATGTAGTTTTGAAAGATGTCATCAGCAACATTCACAGCCTAACACTTTATAAGAAGGAGGAGGGAGGGAGAGGGTGATGTAAGAGACAGTTTACACTATGGGTTTCCTGAAATTCACCCATTTTCTTTTTCTTTAAATAGTAATTTTGTTACTCTAACAGCTCTGCGTACTTACTGACACTTTAAAGCTGTATCACATTCTGTAACTAAGCTTTCCCCAAACCCCCATATTCTTTCAAATAACCAATCACGTATTTTCCAGGTGTTGCAAACTAACTTGATTAAAGTCTTTTTTACTAATATTATCAAAACAACTGTTAACATGTATTAATAAATGCACAAACATTTACAGTTAGACTTGAAGATCTTAAAGGTCTTTTCCAACCTAAATGATTCTATGATTTCTATTATAATAATGGAGATGTATCAGTGCTTACAATGCTGAAGTGGAACATTCTTAACATTTTCTATTAATTCTGAAGCATCAACCAAAATACAATTTTTCAAACACTATCCTCTTCACCAAGATTTTATGAACAAATAGCAATAAAGTCATAACATTCTAACCATTGTAAATTAGGAAGCCACCGAAGGAGTCATTCAGAAAAGGGCAATACTAAGAAGCCATGAATGTAACTTAGCCACACTACACTGTCATGACAATTGGGGACCATTTTTTTACAAACACATCATGAGCAGGCCTTGAATTACAGGCACTCTCTACTACATTAACAGAGAAACGCAGAAAAACAGTCACCACTAAGTATTTAAAACCAGAAACCTCGCTTAGCCCTCAGATGCTTTCTTAGAACCTGAGGGATTTAGAAGCACTTTCTCCAGTAATATGAACAGCACAAGGCAGGGAGAACCAAACTTCAAAAGAACAGTCACATCCAGGACACAATTCATATTTCAGCTTTTATTACTATCCGCCTAGAATTAATACACTGAAAAGCTGCTGTGGGTCTCTGTCTAGTTACTAAAGGGAAACCATGCTCTAAAATTACAGTAATCAAAAGGAATAAGAAATGCACTTTACTTAGAGCTTAGCAACTCATGCCAAAGTTGATAGTAGCACAGTAACATGAGGAGAGGTGATGTCAGTCTTTAGTTATCCATGAAGTAATATATGAAACACAGAAATACTGCTGAGCTGCAATTGCCTTTCTCACTTAAACAGAGCACTACTTGTCTACCAAGAGAAACTTCTCTCAATGCTGCAGTAAAAGTAACTGTCAGTCTGGCAGGTACATGGAGAAAGCACACCAATTTTCCAGAGTCACAAAACACTTTTTGTAGGAGACATCCCATGGGAATCCTTCCACATCACAGGAATATAGACTCATTGCTCACACAAAACAAGGCACTTGGTGACTATCCGGTACCTTTGAGGCCATCTGTCAACACAGAACCATTTAAATTGGAAAAGGCCTCCGAGATTACAGAGTCCAACCCTTGACCAATCATAAACAGACAAGGTTAGGGATAGATGTCAGGCAAACCTCCTTCTAACAAAGAAAAGCACTGGATACCAAATAGTAAACCAAAATAAAAGGGGAAAGGGAGAACCATAGCCTTGTTGAGATGCCTAAAACTCATCTCTGTTGCTTGCTGTTACACATAAATTCTCCATGGAATGCTTGAGAACTACCCTGACCACAAAGCCTATAGAAGGACACCACCCAGCTCTCCTCCACCCCATATCACTCCTTACAATAAGCCACTTTCTTCATCACTATCTTATTTTAATGATTCCTCTGTAAGCGAGAAGAGGTTGAAAGCAGCTCCCAGATTATTCTTCTCTTTTCTGTCTTATATTTCGCTTCAGGAATACTACTAGACTTAAAATATGTTTACTGAGGATCTGTTAGTGAAATACTAGACTTGTACAAAAAACTATTTTGAGATAAAGCTGTACAGCAGACAACTTCTCCAAATTAAGGTCACTTCCATTCTTTTCTGTAACAGTACATAACTTCTTCCATTTGAATTTAGTACATCTTAAAGATAAATACACACAATCTGTTCACCAATAAAGAGCCATTGTTCAGTTCTTGTTAAATTGTACAGCATATTGTATCCATTCATGACATTTGGGTGGTTTTCTAAGCAACCCTCAAGATGGGGGAAGGGAATTTCCTTTTTGTCTTCGCCCAAGAGCCTGTTTTACACCATGAGACAACTAAAGCAAGAAACAGGGTCTTTATATCATGAAGTGGCCATAATACACAAAACCGTTTACAGCCATACTGACAATTGATCCTCTGAGCTTGATGAGAAATAACACTAATGCAACCCACAACACATAACCCAATACAACACATTGGAGTTTTGTATTCTTTCCTCTTCAGTAGAAATTCAAGAATGTTGTACTTTTTTTTTTTTTTCCCAGAAACAAGCATGCATACAAAAACACAGATACCTTTTCTGTCCCTTCTGCCAGTACTCAGCTCCCCAGCCACAATCCCCTTGGGCTCTTCAACAGCTTTCACAGCAGCTGACACCTGTACTGCTTCCGTATCTCTCACCAGTTCCTGTCACCTCTGCAGACCCTAAACAAACTTAAACCTCTGTTTGGAGATACTGCCACCATTCTCTAGAAGCTATTTCTGAAGAAAGATACACATTTCCCTGGTGCCTTCATTGCCACCAAGTTCACCTTCTGGCTACAACCTCCTCCTGCACCTGAAAGTAGACACTTGCGACTTTATTCAAAATATCCATCAGTGGTAAGTTCAACTCAGAGTATTCTGCAGCAACATCTTAGGGCAACAGACTACAGCCTCAGCTGTTTGAAAATTCATTATCTAAACAGTGGCCATCAAGCACTCCACATTTCTTCCAAGAATAGCCGAAACCAAAATATATCTTTTGTCAAAAAGCTGAAGTTAATTATTTGTGAATGCAATAACCCTCAACATAGTTTTCAAAGTGAGACCTACTCCTGCACCCTTCCCCCAAAGAAACAGAGCTATAGAGTTGACATATGTGGACTAGCAAGTGCACACCCCTTCTGCAGCATATGGAATATGATCTGGGAAAGCAGACCTGGTGTGAGAACTCCTGTTTTAACATGCAAATGCTCACCTTTACATTGCCTTCAGGATCTGGAAGTTCATAATCATCACCCACCCCGGGCTCCCGTAAATGAAAACACAGTGAATATCCAGTCATAAAACAAACCACAGAGAGAAATCCATTATCTTATTAAACAAAGCAGCATATTCAAAGTTATTTGCTGTATTGGGTTTAGCTAAAATCCCATATACCAAATGGGTTACAGTAATTCAGTCCCATCGCCAGCGAGAAAAGCCCACCGAACTTTCTTGTTCGCCTGGCTTTTCAAAAGATTCTGCCAATGCAAAGCACAGAATACAGGTAGTAGGTATATTCTTTGACCTTAAGCATATCAAATTTCCTCAGTTCCCTATTTATATTTTGCCCTTCATTTATGTCTTCATAGCAAAGGTAACTTACTCATGCTCAAGAATTAAAGCCCCAGACTAACACTGCTTGGCTTCACTCAATCGAATATGGCCACCTTTTTCCTGAACTACAAGCCAACAGGCTACCTACCAAGCACAGTTGCACTACACAAAAGTCATAAAAAATTGGCATTTGTGTCTGTAAATGGAGTACAATTTGTGTGCATTTAATCATGTCAAACAAAATGTTCTGTTTGACAAATAACATTTTTTATCAAGTCAAACAAAATCATTTGGTGAACAGGTGTTCCATTAAATAAATAAAAAAAAAAAATCAAGCCAGCATCATAACCCTATTTAATCTAATCTCTTTCTTGGTGGTCAGATGGTTCTTTTTTTTTTTAGGGTGCCCTGTTCTACAGGCAAGTCTATAATTTTATTTAATTTTAAAATAAACGTTCATTCCATTGACTTTAAGGAAAAATACTCTTAACTGCTCAATAAATTGATCTTCCTCAGCTGAAACTCTACCTAGAGCATCTATGCATAAAACAAGGCCCAAGAATATTTATCCTTACAACACAGAATCATGTACAGTTACATATTTTCCAGTAAAAGCAATCAAAGTCGATGTAGCAAAATACATTACACAATATGCCGAAAAAATCCTCTGGTTATGCTCCTAAAAAAAAAATGTAAAGAAATTGCAAGTATTTTGTATAGCAACAGCAGTTAAGACAGGTGATGGATGGCAACACTGATGCCAACAAGAAAAAAAAATGGTCATTCTTCCTGTTTTGATTGACATATATCAGCAGTTTTTAAAATGTAAGAATTTCCACAAAAATCAGTTAAAACAGCTTTAATCAAATTGCTTGTATTTACAATCTAAAATTAAAACTGTCCAGTAACTGGTAAATTTAATGTATAAGCTGAAACATGTCTCTCCATCTGATCATTATCAATCTGCAATTCAACCAAATATTAATTACAAGAGTATCTGCCGCCTTAATTTCCTTTTTGATATCTCTCAATGGCACATAAGCAGAGCAATGCTAATAAAAAAAATAAATCAAGCTGAGAAAGGAAAGGATCTCTGCTACTCTTGGGTTTTATCACTTCCTTAAATGAGTCATAACAATCATCAGATGCTATCTGTTTGTTTTTGTATAAACAGTTTTAAAATTCATGGCTGGTAGGGTGTAGTTATTTGACAAACAAAACGACGAATTTACCACTAACAGTAACACCAACTGTGGCCAGTCACTAAGAAGTTTCTCATTTCCTTTTTCGTACACAAAGTCTGTCTGGAAATATGTCTGACATGTTAAAGAAATGCATGTGCTTACATAATAGTATACCCTCACAATAATGTTATACAAGCCAAAGGAAGAAGAAAATCTGAAAATCAGTAGCTTAAAACAAGTTTAAATACAATCTTTCCAATAGCCTTTTTTTTAAATAGAAACAAAGAAGAAATAAATCTGGCAGTAGTCTAAATAATCCTACCTTATTGTTTAGAAATCTAATTAAAGAGCTTGCAGTCGGTCCTTCGACTTCACAAGTTAGTCAGAGAACCCACAGCATAACTTCTTTTAACTGTTCTTTCTGGGGAGCAACCAGAAAAGATGATCCTCTAATTTTGTCTAGCCCTGCTAAGCATGAGTAGCATTATTCAGTTAAAATCCCTCTACAAAAGAGACACAGATGAAGAAAGTAATTCCTGGAACACAGACTGAAGCTGCAGTGTTTCCACCTACAACAAATTATGTTTATAGATATCACAGAGAGAAACAGAAGAAAATTTAGGCTTTTCAACTGAAGCATCTCCAAAATGGCAGAACTGCCTCTCATCTACATAATGAGGTATTTATTAAATGTTGTTAAGTATTTCAAGGTAAGGGAAAGAGATGTATCTTACTACAGGCACATGACCTGGCAAAACATGAACGTGAAAATCTGTCATATTTGGTCCCTTCAAGCTGAGAAGCCAAGCAGTTATGCAACATTAGCCAACACAACACCATCCAACTAAAGACTTTCATGATTATTGTTAAAGAACAGCTGTTTTGAAGAAATGGCAGTCATTACAGGTAAGCTTACAACACTGGAGTTCTTAAAACCATATCAACATGATGCACCTATCAGAAACAAACTGGTAGAAGAACAAAACATTCACATAAACATGTATTTTAAATCTGTTTTGTGAACAGAACTAGATGGCAAAGTTTAATTGTTTCACAACACAAACCTGGGCACAGCGCATCTGTCTGCCAGGGCTCAGCCAAGAGAGGCAGCTAACAGATGTCACAGCCCTTCAAAGAACGACAAAGGGCCCTGAAACATCTTCAACATGTCACATGTAACATGTGCAACATGTTACAAGGCGAAGCCTCCAACAACTGCCAAAGCAGCTGTCCCTTGGGCATCAGAGATCCCAACTTCAAGAACCCCACAGGGAGGATGCCACCGTGCAGGTGGTGGCCTGCAGGGAGCACCTGCTGCTCCTCCCCAGGGCTTTGCTCGCAGTGTCCTCCTCAGCTGATGATGGTGTGCTAGCCCTGAGGTGCTGAGCGGCCAGGTGAAGACTTGCAGGAGAGGATGAACATGGGGAACACAAGACAGAAGGTTTTCATGCTTCCCTTGTGGAAACAGTCTGTCTTCCGGCCCATCTCCAGTACTTGTACACAGCATGGGAAGATACAGCAGGACGACTTAGTTCATGCACCATTGCAGAGCTCAAACCTCACAGGAATTAAAGAGTGATGGTGGGACAGCTCACATGGTTGGAGTGCTGCAGTGGATGGACAGAGGCCCTTTAAAAAAATGTCAGCCTGGAAAGGTAAGGAGCATGGGTTTCAATCCATACAAAGGGCTGTCTGCAACACACACTGCTTGGAATGAGTAACAACGCATTCAAGATCTTATTGGAAAGAATCAAAGAGCAGTCCAACACAGGTGACTTTGTACTAGATGCCTGCTACAGACCTCCTGATCCAGAAGGGGCAGTAGAAAAAAGACTTCATCTGAAAGCTGAAGGAAACTTCACAATTCCAGAGCCTGGCACACACCAGGGCCTAAAACCACTAGTATCTGCTGCTAGAGAACAGCCAAACACAAGCACTCCAGGAATTTTCTTGAGTTTGTTGAAAATTATTTATTGGTGCAAGTCATCAATGAACCAACTAGTGAATATGCTCTGCTGGACAAACAGGGAAGAAACAGACAGAAATGTCGAAGCCAAGAGGAGCCTTGGCCACAGTAACCATGAAAATTGTCGAGTTAAAGGTCTTGAGAGAAACAAGAAAGACAAATACTACAGCATACAGTGCAAGACCCAGTATATAGAGGTACAACATAACACTTCAGGAGAGCAGCTTGTTCAGAGGTCTGCTTAGTGGGATCTCCTGGAAGATCACCACAGAGGGCGAAAGGAAAGCCTGTGAGTACGGGCTGATCTTCACAGCCAACCTCAAAGGACAAGAGGAACCATTCCTGTCTACAGGAATTCAAGCAGGCCTGACAATGGACCAGGGTAAAAGAAAAGGGAACTTGTGGCTGAGCTCAAATGCAAAACAGAGTATATGAAAGGTGGAAGCAGGTGTGGGAGGAATATACAGACATTATCTAACCATGCAGGGGTGGAGGTTAGATAAGCCACAGCTCTGCTGAGCTTGAAACTAACAATGGATGTGAAGGGCAGTGTAAAGAGGAGAACACACATTTTGATTTCTTCCTCCAGAAGTGAAGTTATACAGCAGAAAGAGAAAAGAGATCTTTGTACAACAAGGTGTTATACACATCAGACATCCTTTACTTAAAATAGGAGAAAATCTGAAGAATCACAGTTTCTAAATGCAAACAAAGTCTGATCAGTTAGCGATAAATATGATATAGTAGCTGTATTAGCTTTCTCATAATCCTGTCTAAAAGAAAGCAATCACACATGCTTCCACTTTAGCATGATTTTTGAGATCCAGAACACAGCAGCCTGAATCTCTTGACATGGCAAAACAATTTTTGCACTGAAAAGCAATCACAGTTGAAAAATGGACAACAAATGAGGTTCTATTACCCTTCTAAGAACACAGGTTGGCTTTAGCCTCTTTCTGTTCTTTGATAACAAAGATATACACAAAAGGCAGCCTGATTACTGATTTTCTAGTCTTCTGATTATAAACATCTAATGAAAGAGTCATGGTGTTCAGAAGTGGCATTTTTTGTTGAAGTAAATTCTTAACTTTTTTCTAGCAAGTAATCACTGGTATCATTACCCTTGCCACAACCTAGGTACTCGCAATAACTTAGCTGCCTTTTTCTTCATCCCAAAATAGATCCCAGTCAAGACACACTCAGCATATATTTAGTGGACATTAGTCATGGAAAATGCAGAGGAGGAATCAGCCTAGTGCAACAATAAGCAAGGGAAAAAATAAATCTTCACTTTACACTGTAGGGAAGTGTAGGTTTTCAAGACATTCTTTCCACATACACACTCTTATTACACACACATCCTCATAGTAAAAACATAATAACTGAAAGTTTTCATATGAGTCCTCATTTCACCCCACCTGAAAGCAGACCTCAGCTAACAGACCATCAGGAGTACAGCTGTACTGTTGAAGGAACAGTAGCAGAGGGCAGAGGAGGTCAAACAGCAGAACTCCAACATACAGGGGATGCTTCTCTGTAACTCCCACTTCCTTTCAGCAGCTTCCACCCACATGCCTCATTCACAGGAAGCTCCAGTTTGTTTGGAGGCAGACTCCAGACATTCTGTTAAACTGGAGCAACAGTCTGACAACAGGTGCCCAATCAGGAAACGTCTACTTAAGTTTAAAAAAACCTTCAAGTCTGTTTTTGAGTTTAAAAATATTCTGGTATTTTAGGATACTTAGTCATCCTGTCAAGAGGGTAAATCCAGAAGTCTTCCAGCACAACTACATTTTATAAAAAATGTCAGTATTCAATCCATATCAGTTGCAGTCAATTTAAAACTTCCAATTAGTTTGAATAAGTTAAAAAAAAAAATACACCCACACCCTACCAAAAAAAAAAACAAAATAAAACAAAAAAAAGCAAACCTGAGTCACAAGAAACCTCGAAATCTCTCACTGTAGGATTCTGGGAAAGAAGATGACACACCTATACTTCACAGAATACCATATACTGAGAGTTCAAATGAAGATCTGAATAAGGTCCTAATCTTCAAGCTGACATTGTGTTAATGCAAATATAATCTTCAGGGTGGAAGACAAATGACTGGAGGAAAGGGAAGGTCTAGTAAGTACACTACTAAGGACAAAAGCAGGAGCAAAGAGTCAAACTCCAAGAAAAACATACATATACCTTTTAGAAAAGTGGATGCTGAAGGAGCATACAGGATGATACAATGAGTGCAGCACTGAATTCTTCTGCTAAAATGGGACTTGTTAGTATTAATCAGTAAGGGGTATTCCAAGGTTATGAAGCATTCTAGCATTGCTGAAATAAGACAACTGGTGCCAGTATACCCAAATAGGACAACCATTTCATTACATAGCTTTGAGTCAATTTAGTTTAAGGCACTGGAGTAGGAAAACCAAAACCTTCCTTTGAACTAACAGCCTTTCCTGGGCAGAAGTTGCAAGAGCCTCCAGACTGTCAGATACACACCACTACAGAGCAATATTCCAATAAGTTACTTCAGGCAACACAAGGTGTACAAAGGCTACAGAGCTCTACTCATGTGACACTGGACAATTTACAGAGATTACTGTAATTCCCATAAAGAGCAAGCATTCACTTTTTTTTTCCTCCACATTTACAAAAATGGAACAGCTTTCCTGCTGTACAATCCTGGCACTGTTACTGGAAGACTAAAACGCTTAGTCTTCTCTGTTGGTAAAGGAATGATAAAAAACACTATAAGCCATACTCTAAAAACAAAATGACTGAAAAGAGCTTGAGAAAGTTTTCTAAACTTAGGCAAATAGGCACACTGATATGTAACTAAAATGGCTCCATCTACTGGTTAAAAGACACATTTTCTTTATTACGACACTTTCTCTACCGCAGCAAATTTAATTCCCAGTGAAACAAGGAACTCTGAGGGTAACAAGCACAAACTAACACAAGACTCTTAGACAAATAATCCCTTCTAATAGCCGTTGAGATATGCTGGCAAGGTAGACTTGGGATGTTTGCATAATTAATGTTTAGTCTCAATAATACAAAAAGGAGCTTCTAAAACGTCAGGACTGATGTCTAAACACAAATGCTGCGCTTCGTTAAAAATAATGTTGTGGTATTTTCACCTACTGGTAATTGTGAAAATGCAAATTTAGAAATATAGAAATACATATTTAAGAACATTGTTAAGATCATCTGTAGAGGAATCTAAAGTCTCATTTCTGCAATCAGACATTTGTCTACAGGGTTAAGTAGTACACGGTGCTCGTCTCCATCTGCTTATTTACAAAAACCTCATTTGAGCTTCACTATTCATACCACTATTTCAAAATACTAGCTGGACAGCTACTTTCATTTTAGCAAAAAATTTGAAATGTCCCTAAACTTTACCACTCCAGAATGTGCTATACCAAAAGCATGACAGGTTTATTGGAGACCCTCTCTAGCTAAGTTCAAGTACATTCAAAGTTATACTCTGTCTTTTATCAATCACTAGTTATAAAGCAGTTCTATTTAGTAAGTACTACTACTATTCCATGGCCACTAAAAGTCGTGTGCAAAAGATATCCCTGTGTAATGGACACCAATATTCAAAGGCAAACAATCATGGTGACATGTCAAAAGTCACCTGCAGAAGCAGATCAACCACATGGATATAAAGCAACAACTCCTCAACTTGGTACACCCTACAGCTTATTTCGGACTGCCAACAGAACTACTACAATGAAGCTTAATGAAAGTTCTCAGATAACACACCAAGTTTTTAACAGCCATGGTAACTTCTCAAGAACTCAAAAAGGCTGCCAGACATGCACTTAACAGCAGCTTACAATACTCTAATCCAGAGGTACACTACATAGAGCAAGTTGTACGAGATACACACCATACGCAAGCAGCAAAACACAGAAAAGCAGCTTGTCTCTCCAAAGTTAGAGATTCAAGTCTGCAAGGCTGTCAAGCTAGTACCATTCTCTCTGATCAGGGCTATTGAGCTAGGGCACGGCCACACAACTCTAACTGTATTGCTTTAACTTGTGCAGAGCATGTGTTCAGCCAGATGCCACAAACTTGTGGGGGAGGAGAGTTTCCTGCACAGTCCTCAATTATGCAGTACAAACATACCCTCAGTTGCCCTTGTCCAGCCATAAAGGGAAAACACCAGTTAGAGCTTACTATGTTAATATGAAAAAAATTCATATGCACCAGCATAACACTCTTTAGAGGCCTCTCATCTGACTTAATATCACAAAAGCCCCATGTCAAATAAGAAGGCAGCAGAGAAGAGTGCCTGTAACCCACCTGATAATGTGCATGTGCTGCTATTAAAAAACAAAAAGCAGAAGCCAACCACAGAGCCACTTCAGAAAAAGCACAGGGACACTAATGCCCTCTTCAGTGAGATATGGCAGACCACAGTACTTTACTGCTTTGATTACAAAAGCCAGAAGGAGAAGTCTGGAAAACTGCCCTTCTCCAATAGAGCCCCTTTCAGTTCTACCATCTACAGTAGAATTAGTGATAAAAATAGATGCATTTCATTGAAAGAAAGAGACACAAGCCCCTTACTTAGCTATACTGCATGGTCTACAACTTTGTGAACATTTTGACATACGTGAAATAGTATCAAGTACCAAAGGAAAAAAAGTTTCCATCTATTTTTTTTAAGATAAAGTATTTTGAAAACTATTACCTGTAAAACACCTAGGACAGAACTGCAATATACTTTCCTTTAAATGCTACTTACTGCTGTTGCAAGGAAGCCCACCAAACTACATGGTAATAAACAGCACAATGACAGAAACTAGACACTAGAACTGAGATCACTGGTACGCAGTATCAAGCAGTTTAATACCACTACTGTAACTGTCAAACTCACCACTGCATAGAAAACAAACTACCATGTTCCACTCCTATTTAAACAAACTCAACAGGAATTACCACAAGTAGCTGTTGAGGGAAGAGGAAAAACAAGACAAGCATAAAACAACTCCTCCTTACACTCTCACAACCTCCAGACTTCCTGAGGCTGTTGCTCATCTATTTACAAACCTCAGTGTATCTGTCTTCCAGGGCTTGCCCAACCCTCCCTTAAGTGTATACATTCTGTAACAAGTATACCTGTGAATACCTACACTGAGTGAAGAATCACCCTCTTTTGTTTGTTCTGAACTAAGCACCTAACTCTGATGTGACTGTGTGCCTCCTCTTCTATGGTCACCTACTCTCTCTCTCTCCAATGGAGTTTTATAGAGCCTTACTGAATTACTGTTCCATCACCTCTACTAGGCTGACAAGTCGTAGACCATTGAATCCATTCTCGCCTTTGAGTTAATTCAGATTTTTTTGTCCTTTAGTGAAGGTTTTCCAATAATAACGTATTGGGGGGAAGAACAGCTTACATACATACAGTATGTAAGGTATGAGAGAGCCATGGATTTATGCAGTTCCCTGCCCTTTTCCTATTGTGTTCTCTAGTCATCCCATATGTTCTGATCATCAGTTGCTCTCTGGTTGTACTAACTATCAGGTATTTGCTTCACCTCCCACTTCCAACTTTATTGTACACATTGCCACCAAGCAGGTTCCTCAAAATACCGAAGTCCTAAACACTTAATGATTCTCTTCTTTAAGTCTGGACCTAAAACACAAAACAAGCAAGGTTAAAGGATATTTCATACTTTTGATTAAATAAATGGAGGGGGAGGGGAGCACTAACAGAAGTGCTCCTCCACAGAAGAGGCACAGAACTTAACTCATTACATACCTAATACTACATGAACAGAGAGACAACACTGGAGGAAGGAAGAAAAGGAAATTTGAGAGAGTTCTTTGCTGATTATGCTTCTTTATTTTTAAGCCACAGCACTGAAGTTCTCAGATTTGACTCACACTTTCTACAAAGTCCTTTCATGTTGCTAAGATGTTTATTTCTGAAAAAGCTATGCATGTGTAAGCAGTTTCAGCAAGCTTTGCTAGTAGGAAGGTGGTCTATATTGCCAAGAAACACAGGATTAGAAAAATTAAGTCAAGCTGTATTGTCAAAAACTACTTGTATTTTGGATTAAGTAGCTCTTGTATCTACCTAAAATTACACCTCTCTCATACAAAACCCACAACAAATCCAATGCTGCTATACTGTGTAATTGCCCAAAGACCAGCATGTCCTGTCTTTTCTGTAAGCCATTTACTTCATGTGTCTTCCACAGAAATTCCTTCTTTCTAGTTCCCACTAATCCTTCTGCCCTCTCACTTTTCTAACCATTTCAGTTTTGTCTCAGCTGGAGTTACCTCCCGAATACACTTCAACACCAAGATCAGTTGTTGCTCTTGCAAGGAAACCCACCTGGACCACTCCACGGAGCACCTGTGTTCAAAACATCTACATCAAAAATGACAATGCAATAATATATAGCAGCTTTTGCGTCTGTCCCCAAAGCCCCTAATTAATTTCTGTTAAAACAGAACCTAATGACTCCTTCCAGGTCTGACAAATGTGCTCAGGGCACATCGATTTTCACATCTGAATCCTCTTCTTGTTTGGATTCACCTGAGTATAACCACTACCATTTTCCACTTTAACCCCACACTTCAAGCCTAGAGTTCTTGCAACTCGCTCCACAAAGCCTAGCATCTCTTTACGAGATAGGATTATTCTCCTGCCCGAAGAGACACCTCAAACAGATGGGCAAGGTAGTTTTAACATGAATTAAACCTATCATGCAGTCTGCTCTTACCCAGAATTGATCTTGACCAATCTAACATGAATTGGGAATATGCCTTTTTGGGGTAGTGACAAGGTGAAGAAGTGGTCTGGAACACATCCGCAAAACCTTCAGAGATGAGCACAAACACTGACTTCTGAAGTCAGCTTACAAAGATTTGTAACATTTGCAAAATTCATGGACCTTTGAACCACTAAGTTATCAACGTTCCTGCTCTAACAAAGGAAAAACACACTGAACATACTGATGTCACAGGAAGTGAGTACTTCATTAGACTGCCAATTTTATCAAATGTGACTCAAGTCTCTCCTTGAAGAGTAACGGAAAGATGATGAAAACTCGTGTGTTTTCAGTGTTATTTCTCTGTGTCACGGCACTCTTTGTGTTACAAACTACACATCCTCCTCTTCAGGCACTGAAGACAAGTTGCTGTGTGACACCTTTTTGGAAAAGGCCCCGAAGGGGAACATCAGAATAAAAGCTCAGAGGCTCATTAACAAAATCCAGACCTTGAGTCATCTGAGGGGAGGGGAAATTACAACCGTGGAACCACATGTATCTTTCAGCAGCACAGGAAGTAAGGCAACACATGCCTGCTGTACCGAGCCGCCGGCCCGGGACGGAAACCAGCCCCATCTCCGTAGTTTTCCCCGTGTCCCCCCACCCACACCCGCACCCTCGGGGAGCGGCGCCCCGCTCCGCCGTGTGCGCGCTTCTCCCTCGCCCAGGAACTCGTCAGCAGGCGGGGCAGGCAGAAAGGCGAGGCCAGGGGCCGCCCACCGCCCCCCGCCCCATCCCCATCCCCATGCCCGCGGGGCTCTCACAAAGGAAGGCGCTGGGGGGGAAGGAGCGCTCGGAGCGCCCGGCCGAACAAAGGGCCGGGGGGGCGGCGGGCACGGCCACGCGGCCGGGGACAGCGGCCGGGAATGGGGCACGGCAGCCAGGACAGCCGGGGGAGCCAGGACAGCCAGGGGAGCCAGGGGAGGGGGGGCCCCGCCGTGTCCCCCCCGGAGAAGGGCCCCGCACGGCCCCTTTGTGCGCCCCGCACCGCCCGCGTTACCGTGGTGAGCAACGGTCTCATCTGCTCGCCCGCCCGCTCCTCTTCCATCGCGGCCCCGCCCGGAGCGGCCGGCGGCGGCAAAGGGAGAACGCCGAGCCGGGGCCACAGCCGGAGCCGGAGCCGGAGCCGGGCGCGGGGGCTGCGCTGCCCTCGGGACGGGCCGGCCGCGACTGCTCCGCCGCGCCGGGGGCTGCGCCCGCACCGCAGCCCGGCCCAGTGGCACGGCCGGCC
>JAWWEW010000078.1:39151717-39172334 GCA_035583185.1 Anabacerthia variegaticeps
AAAAGAAAAGAAAAGAAAAGAAAAGAAAAGAAAAGAAAAGAAAAGAAAAGAAAAGAAAAGAAAAGAAAAGAAAAGAATCTGCTGCCTAGTAATTTCTGGTATGTCACAATACTGAAATCAGAGCAGACCTCTGACAGAAGGAAAATATTTACTAACTTCAGTGTATAGAATGTGGCCATTTTAGAAGGCAGGTCAGATAGTATGAAAAGTCTCTAACAAGCATCTTGATGGTGTGTCCATCTATTGCTGTTTATCCTTCCTTAGTACCATCTTTAATCATACATGGTGCCTACCTTGTCCAACTTTGGTAACAAAAATAACAAATTCGGCCATCAGCGGTAGCAGTAGCAGACTTCAAAGAAATTTTCAGTTACGTTTCTACACGTCACGTTATACACAGCTGATTTTTAACACGATTTTATATTTCTTCCCCCATCCAGTTTGTGTGCAGTATCTAAAATATAAGAAATTTCAGCAAAAAGCAGTGAAATCTATCCTCAGACTTAACCCTGTGTTTAATACTCACTGGATCAGGGTGCCAACTCTGCACAACCATGGCCAGCTTACTACAAGAAGAGGCCTTCCTGACACTCCACCTTCATGTGGTTTAGCTCTATGGTAGCCATGATATTTACTTTTTCCCCAGGACAGAGAAAGGAACAGTTGTACATTGGCTCAATTTAGGCTGAAAAAAGTTTCTAGACACAGGAAGAATGAAGGTCTAGGGAACCCTTTTCAGACTGATCTAGGGAACCTTGAGAAAGCAAGAAACTATTTAGTTTAAGATAGACCTTGAGGTAGTAATTAGGACTTTAGCATGTAAATGCCTGCAGTAGGAGGAGATTTTTCCAAGAAAAGATTCCAAGAAGTTCTTTCCAATCCTGTGGTCTCACATATTTCACAGCTGCACTTGTTTCTTGTTTTCTATACAGGTTCTGAGTGTAATATTTTAACCTCACCCATGCAAGCCTTCCCATCACCAAAACAATCAGTACTCTTTATTATAGCCCTACTTAGCCTAACGTCATGAGTTTCACCTTTAACCTGTTCCTCAGCCAAGGAAGAATATTAAAGGTTAGTCAACTTCTGTAAAAGTTTTTCACATGCACAGAAAAAAGAAACAGAGCAAATAAACACTGAAGATATTCATATATCATGGGTTACAAGTAGCTGAGGTAAATTGTGCAATATGGGACACCAAATTTCTTTTCCCATAAGGCTCTCCAGATGATCATATTCTTCCCACACAATTTCTCTTCCATCACCCCAGGGAGTTTAATCATACCTGTTGTGATGAAAAGCCAAGTTCTAAATGAGTTTGGACACCCTCTGGACTCAGTTCCAAAACGCCCAATTAACTACATGCCAATTATCTACATATAAAATGCCTTCAGAGTTGGCATTTCTGTTTCACAATGTCATACCACAAGGTCTTCACCCAGGATCTGGTGACTATACCTTTACAGACAGTTGTAACATCATCTTTCTTTCAGTAATCAGTTGAGATATTAAAAAAAAAAAAAAAAAAGCAAAAAACCTTCAAACAAACAAAAACAAACAAAAAAAACCAAAACTAAAAAATAGACCCTGCATTTATGCAATCACTGCGTTTTAAATGAACTGTCTTTACTATACAGAAAATTTTCAATTAGCTGTTGTGGTCTTTTTTTTCCTGGCCAAGAATACAGCCAAAAAGGATGTCTAACTTCAGATACTTTTCTTTCATATTTAAGAAGTTTCAGCTCTTGAGAAGCAAGGTACTTAGAGACAGAAAACAGCAACATAACTAAGTCATAGTCCTATAATATTTACATAAACCATTATAATAAATCAAAATATAAAATATTATCTAGTTACAGATTACAACTGAAGTGTTTTACTAAATACTATCAAATTTATTAAACATTAAATATTTTCCATCTCTTATGTTCCAGTATAACCTATTTTCTCCACAAGAATTAGGAAACCTTTACTTTCAAAGAGAAATTAAGCAAGGAGATATCACTAAGACAGGAAGGCAACTCTCACTCTTGGCCTCCCGAGAGAGAACATATTTGAATGTTGTTTCTAACAGAGCATAGAAAGTATAGTGAAAAATGTGTTTGTTGATGAAGGACACAACTGATTGCAAATGAGGTCGCATGTCCCATGAGGCAGAGCATTGTGATATTTTGGGGGTGAACGTGGGTGGCCTATTTTGCTTCCCCCCTCACTTAGAGAGAAACACTGCACAGGGCATCATCCTCTCTATCTCTGGGTTTCTGGCACTGATAGAGGAGCATGGATACAAGGAACATTTATTTACAAGTCAAATACATGTCCCACATTTTGATATGCTGTAATTAACTTTAAGAGGACAGTGCTGCTAATGAGCTACATGTATTCCCTAATGCAAATCACATTAGGAATTCCCGAGATTATAACCTCCTCATGTGGGGACTGTTGTCAAAGTCCCTTGTGTAAATGCAACTTCTAGAAAGTTCAGATCTCCTGTCTGAGACTTCTACATTTAAGATTCTCAGCTGAAAGGAAAAAGAATCAATGGCGAATAGCTACATTGTTCAGGAGAGAAAGTGATTATAGCACAAATCCAGAGATTACTGTCCCTCTGAATATTCTTCTTAGCAAAAACAATTCCTCTTGAATTACCAGTAGAAAATATGAAACAAAGTAATACTTTCCAGGTCCTTGTAATGTGATGTATTCTTGTATCTTTTTCATGTGAAGAAGCATTCACAGTTGTATCAAGAGGTAGGATGTCTGCAAAGGAGCCGAGAAAGAAACAGATCACAGTTGAAAATGTTCCTAAGCCAGTAGCGAAGTGCACTCTTGTTCTTGTCCTTCAGGACTCTTCCACACATGTGCTTTCAGTTCTAATGACTTACTCTATTTCCAGTCTGGAGATTGCCGTGGCACAAATCCCACCCATTAGGCAATTTTGGGCAAGGATGCTGTGAGGGTTAGAGCAAGAAGAAAGCAGCCAGAAATGAGAATGGCCAGCTAAGGGAAGCAAGGTACAGCATGGCCTGTGTCAATTCCTAAATTGCCTGCGCTCCAGTCTAGAGGACCTACTGAGTGAGCTGGCACTGCCCAAGGCCATCACAGTGAAAATGGAAACGGCTACCTACACTTTCTGTGCTATACGGCATAAGCTCTTAGAATATTTATGGAAGTACCAAATTGTAAGTAAATGCTATCCAGGACAATTGTTCTGTCAACAAATGGAACACATGTTTCTGCAGCACTCTGGTAACTGAGTAGGAGTCAGATTACATCCCATCAGCCAGCTGGGAAGCTAAGTTTTCCCTTGTGATTGCGAACCACCAAGTTGTTTTTGGCAAGATACAAATAGCTGTGTCCCTGACAGACATCTAGGCAAAGAATTTCCAATTATGGAGAAGTTGCATTTAAGAGTTTCAGATCTGAAATATGGACTTCACCTTAATTCCACAGCTATTGCCTAACAATTTGCCTATGAAGTTAAAGGCCAATGTGAGAAAAAAAAAAGAAAATCATAGAAGTTCAGCAAAGTTTGCTAATGCATTTGCATTTTTCTAGCAAAGGATTAAAATGCCTATAGCCAGGCCATTCGGATTTCCAGTTTTAATAAAATGCAATTGTTTTATCTTAAAATCGGCTTTTTTTATTGATTGATTGATTGATATTCGTGGGGGATGAAATGGAGTCTATTAATAAGAAAAGAGAAAGAGCTTATTGGATTTTCTTCCTTCGAATTTGCAACATTAAAATTTTATTCAGTGTGCCTGTCTCAAAAAAAGCATTTGGCTATACTGACACATTCAGCTTCCACTCAGGTGCCTTCAAAGTTCCTTCATTCTATGAGTTTCATTTCTTGTGTATTTCAAAGAGCAAAAAGAAGTTGTTCTGTACAGCTTTACAAGTACGTGGGATAGACACTACTGTCTTTGTACTGCTAAAGTGTACTTTGTATTCTTCCCAATGCTATTTCTTTACTATATTTCAAAGGTGCAATATAGTTGGAGATTCTCAAATTTCTGTCTGATAATAGAAAAATCAGATTTCTTGAAAGGCAAAACTCTTCTTTTTGTGATCATGCAGCTCACCTACCATAGCAGAAAATTTAATACACAACATTTGCTCAGGAATTAATCTAAATGACTTTAGTAATATTGGATATTAGATCATTTATGGAATATATTAAAGAAAAAGCAGTATCTAGATAAATTAAGTTTCAATCGATAATAAGAAAAGAGAAAATATGTGGACAGAGAATATGGAAGTGGATTATTTGGTAAAGATATTTACAAGACACCAAAAAATTACTTACATCTTTTAAACTGGGCTACCTGGCCTGAAATGGTTTACATTTGTAATCAGATGTCTGTAGTAGTGACTAGATTTCCACATGTGCCAAATGGGTTACAGTAGTACCCCAAAAATTTAAGAAAAACTAGGTTTTAAGCAAACATGTAACAATTTAAATTTCAAATAGTCAAATCTGGAGGGAAAAAAAAGGAAAATATGCATAAATCATGAACCTAACTCGTGACTCTCATTTCAAGTCAGCTCTCAGTTACAAAACTTTTGCTGACTTTAGTGACTGTTTCATCTGCTAAAGTACTCCCAGTCTAAAGCACAAAAACAAGCAAGGAGCCCTGTGTTACTCCCTCGGGTGTGGTATCATAGAATCATAGAACAGTTTGGTTTGGAAGGGACCTTTAAAGGTCATCTAATCCAACTCACTGTAATAGGCAGGGAGATCTACTAGATCAGACAGCTCAGAACTCTGCCCAATTATATGATTCTGTGATTCTCCAAAGGAATATGAGTATTATTTCCATGGTAGTAATATTAACTAAAAGCAGAGGCTTTGAGTCACATCAGCAAATGCCCTAGTACTTTGCAAAGAGTTGCACGGAATTTCTATTCACCTCTAATTTTGATACTGATTTGCAGATTCTTTCTTCTTTAAGAAAAAAAAAAAAACCAAACACCAAACCTATAATGTTCACCATCCTGGTTTAAGCATTTTATCAATGGGTATAGGAGGATTTTTTGAAGCAAATGTTACCACCATCTGCAGGACAGTGGAAGTTCCTATGGCACCAAAGGAAAAATTGCTCCTGCAAGTCCAAAATATTATAGAACAATAGCAGGATTACCTAAGACATCCTAGACTAACCTGATTTTTAGGATATTGACTTTGATGGTTTCTACCAGTGATCTAATTGCATGTTTGCACTTAGGATTAACATTTACCTACTTTTAAGATTCCATTTGCAGCACTTAACTCTCCTGCAACCTGTTAATCTGTTTTATTTGAACTTAGAAATTATTTCTTTTTCTTTCATATTTATAGTTCTAATACTCCAACGTTATTTGATTATAAAGACCCGTACTAACTATGCCTAACAGAAAAACATCTTGGCCTGGATGTAGAAGGGGCAGAAAAAGCAAATACAGTCTCTGCTCTTTCATCCTTTCCTGAACAAGATACATTCTGAGAAAAAGTCTTCCTTACTAAAGATTTGCGGCTTGTGTAAGTAATTTTGGCTACCCTGGTTTGACTGCATCTGTGTCATCAGTTCATGTATAGCCTAAGCAAGAGCAGTATATCATCTCAAAACTATGCAGGGAGAGACAGAGAAGAAAAAGCTGACCGGCCATGAGGCCATTCTGAACTGAGAACCAAGTTGGCAGCTTAGCATGGAACTCTGCTGAAGCTAATCATTCTGGTGAGATATAGTCCATATAGATGCACCCCCAGATAGTTCCTGACATTTTATGACTCTCCTTTGCCTTTTATGGGAGCTGCCATTTAGAGCCAAGAAGTTGCTCTTACTTTGTTCCTTCCCAGTTTCTGGATCCAAACCAGTATTAAAAGTCTGTTCAACAAACCCACATGAGACTTCCCAGTTTAAAACTGCCACCATCCTACTGAACTTTGACAGGCTCTGTCAATGGTTTGGCTTTCCACCTGATCTCTGCATTAGTATTTCTCTTAAGCTTTCATTTATATTGTTCTGTCAAAGTGAAAGCATACAGAGACAACTCTTTTTATCTTCGGCTGTGTGGTGTGGTTTGGAGTGATTCTGGCAATTTCATTTATAATCAGACCTACTTCAGCTGTGACCAAAACATTAATTTACACCAGCAGATACAGAAACTGTTTACACAATCAGTTCTGACTTAGTATAATTGTAACATACTTTATGATCCCTAATTGCAAGGTACAATAAGAACATACAGTCTTGCAATCATTATACACACTTTTTTCTCTCTATAATATAAACTTATTATGATAGCTGCAGAGAAACACATTCCAGAAATTTAGCACACCAAAATTGTCTATAAAAACAAAGTTTCTAGGATTTGATTTCTCAAAGAAAAAATACATAATAATGACAGTGTTAGGGCTCCAAGCTTGGCCTTTATTCTTAGATCGTCCAAGATACTTAAGTGTTACTGTTGTCTTGCGTTTCAGTAAGAATTTGGTCTCCACCTTCTTCTCCATTACAATTTAATTTGAAAAACAAAACAGTACTGAAAATAGTTGTTTATTCACCATTAACATCAGTCCAGCAAAGCTCCACAGAAATCCTCCAGTACAGAATATGGCTTTCTTTGTTTAAGCTTCTAAATTACATAACATAGAAACCTATTAGAATTTATATCACCCACCCAAAATCCTGTATAAACCCTAAGCTCTGCAAAGTGTAAGACAAACCAAAGATAGAAGACTGTAGAGGGAAATAAAATGCCAAACATAAGCTTCAGAATTTGCCAAGAAAACTGTAGATAAAAATAAAGCTTAGAGGTTAATTCTAATACTTGGCTGCAGGAAAGCTTACTTTGCTGAGGACTAGAGTTTAGAATAATTCCCCAAAGAACTCCGGCAGTAGTAGGAACAGACTGCAAGGACTTATGTTATTTAGAAAACAATTCCTTCCACAGCCAGAATGATTAGCTGTCAAGGGCACATCTGGCTTTCCCTCTTCCTAGTTCCTAGTTAAAATAAAATTCTTTTGCCGCTCATTTTTGTAGAAGACCCAGAGTAGATAAAAATGGTTCCATTAAAATAGGACAACTTCGCAACAGAGATGATAAACTCCATTATGTCTCAGAGCAGAAGCAACCTTAATTGGACATTTCTGGCCACTATACATTCTCTCTGGCTACAGAAGGAAAAGATTTTCTCCTGTGAGAAGGTACACCCAAAATAGTCCCTCTAAAGGTGTGTAGGCCAGAGAGAAGTTACAATTCTAGTGCTTATTGCTACTACCAAGTTTCAAGTTTTGCACATTGTTCCATACAAGGGAGTATATCCCACCATTTATTTCTACCACTGAAATGCTCTGTTCAAATCTAGTCCCTGAGAGCGAGGTTATAGTAGCTGTTTGCAGAGTTCATAGTGGTAAGGAAAAAACAACTCATCACTTTTGAGACTCCTTCCCTTGCACCTATTATTTCTGACTCAGCGTCAGAAGGCTGGTGTGTGATCCCATTGCTATGTGGTTTCATCTGAACCTGGGCTTCTGCAGTTTTGCTCTCCTCTGCATTGCTACCATTTACCTCTCCTGTGCTAACACTGCTGCTTCTCCATTTCTTCAGTGAGGTGAGCCAGCTGAAAGCCAGTCCTAAAAGCAGGAATTCATTTTTGTCTGGCTCAGTTATCCAAGGAGAGAGGACCATGGCAGCCCCCAGTAGTTCAGCTACAGTTGCTGCGATGCTGCACCTTTATTCTCATTTCCAGATTGGCCATCATATCAGGCTCTTCTGTCTCCTCTGTTAGATTTTCTAACCAGAGCCTTGCAGCTTCTCACAGTTAGCTGAAGCTCTTCATAAGCACAAGCTATCTTATTCTTCCTCTTCTAAGTCCCACTACACTTAACATGGGTGAAATTGCTGAAATGCAGTGACAACTTGCTATATAAACATAGATCAAAAATATCTCTCTTGTTTACTTACCCTGCCTACTTGCAAGAACTTGTTTATGTGATAGCCTTTGAAGAACTGGCTATGTCTGTGCTATATACTGTAACAAATACAGAACAAAAATTTCAGCTGGAGAAACAAAGCAATAGAAGTTCCATATCCTAGATCCAATAGAGCAGTCAGTCACAGACCATGTGATGTGTCTACCAGTAGCAATACTTCCAGTGGTGGTACCTGTTGCCATTGCCATTACTGTGACTGATACATAGCAGAAAAAGTAAAGCTGTGAGGTAAGGAGCACTTGTGTTACTTCTGGGCTGGACATCACTAAATAAACAAGCCGTTATGCATGCTTGCATGCCTGTGCTTGTGGGGCTCAGCATACAGACATGGGGTGCTGTGATGAAGAGAGCCTTCAGGAGCAGCAGAGCAACCCAAGCCAGCAGAGATTACCATGAAAGAAAGGAAGGATTGCACTTTACCTATCACATTGACTAAACACCACAGATAGCAGCTCTTCCATTTGGTCTTCAGACACATGTTCTAACTTTGAGCCAACTTTCAGACTAGTTCTAGCCCGATTACATGGCATGCTGCCTCACTGCCTCCACTGTTTCAAGGGAAGAGATTCCTTATGAACACTAAGCTCGCAGGATGCAAAGGAAGTGACTCAGCACTACCAGCATGTTCTTTTCAGGCAATAAGGTAGGGACAAATCAAAGGCTGCTCCTTCTATCCTTCCTACAGTTCTCAAGCAAGATGCATACTGTAAACCTGTGGCACCTCAAATTACCTTTATTAACAGGCCCAAACATGATTCCTGGTAACAAAGTCTAGACTGAGTTACTAAAATAAGACAGTAGAAACTTAAGTACTCTTTGGACATACTTTGTCAGTAGAGTGCCAGCACAGGTGCTCTATGACTGGTCCTGATAAGGACAATATTCCAGCAACCATCCCACAGTGCCGGTTCATCAGATGGTACTATTGACTTCAGTTGCTTGCTAGACCTCCACCACCCAAAAACCATCACTCTTTTTACCTTGCCACACAAAATCTCCATCTCAAAACAGTGGTTCTGCCTGGGAAATGATTCTTGGACCCCTTAGGCCTGTAGGTCTGTACTGCCTCTTGTATCCTGCTGTAGGACACGTTTACAAGATTGCTGAAGCATGGAAAGCAAAAGTGGGGTCTGCTGAGAAACACACCAGGCAAAGGTACAGCAGGAGCCTGACTGAGACATGAGGAAGACATACAGTCCGGGCTGCCCTTCTTCAGAGAGAAAGGCACATCAGGAGTTTGGGAGAGCACTGAAAGTGATCCTGACACTGGGAAGTAGCATGTGATGCCCACTGGCCCCTCTGCACTATGGAGCTACCTGCGTCCCCACTGCACCAGGGTGAGCAGTCTAACCCAGCACGTCTCACCTCATGCTGGGGCAAGCAGAGGTCACACATGGCCAGGTCCCATAGTGCAGCTGACAGGCACTTGCCAGCACAGCTCTGCAAGCGCCCACACCCAAGCATGTTTCTCAGTCAATGAATTTTGATACTGAGATACTCACTGGATGCCATTCACAAGTCTTGTGGAATACAAGGTGAAATTTTCCAAACACTCAGAAAAACAAGGACTTCTCAGTCTCTGGTAACTCTATGATCATGGGACCACATGCCCTGCCTTCTTGTCTGTCTGTACTGTGCCTAAACCAAACTGACTGACCCAGAGGAACACAGTTTCTGCAAAGTTTTCTCTGGTTTTTAAAAACATTTATTTTAAGACAAATTAATATTTAAGTATTGATGGGTTTTGAAAGTTATTAAATCACTTCTTATTTTTTTACTATTTTACTCTTTTTCCTTTTAAATCAGGATACGATCAAATAAAAGAAAATGTGACAGGTCAAGTTAGCATCTTGCCACCACATTTAAAGGGACTTTGACAAATATTTGAGATAGTGCACAAACAACAGCATATTGAAAACCTTTTTGAGATAGTTTAAGCTATCTTTTGAAGCCTTACCCAGTTTTAGCATACTGAATGTGTTCTTGCAGCTACAAAGTCTGTTTAAGTATTACCAACAAATACCTTGACATTCTGACCCTTATACTCATTGCTACATTCCCCCATATACGTGCAAAAGATAGTAAGATCATGTACAATGGGAATAAAAAGTCTAGACCTATTAGAGGCCTCTCTACCTACCACACTCAACATCCTGTGCCTGTTCAGGTAGTAATGAAACCAATCCTTGCTCATATCCAGTGCTAGGGTCTATGAGCCAAGGAAGGTTGTGAGACCAAAGCCTTTGCAGTTGTTACCTGCCTTTGTAATGGCAATAATTTAAGCATATTGGTTTGAGGAAGAGGTCCCTGCTTGCAGCATTTTCAAGAGAGTGGCACTTCTAAAGTAGAGCTTCTGTGCTCCTTCAGTGCTAAGGAAAAATACGCTGGAAAGCCATCCCACACCAGTGCTCCCTCTTCTTTGTGCTCATGGATAAGGTCTCACATAGCCAAGGAAGACAGGACTGGGTTCTGCTGCCCACCAGGAAAACCTTTATTTCAAAAAGCCATTCTTTTTCTGGCACAAAATCTAGAATTGTCACCTTCAACTGAAGGGCATACTTCCCACCTGAGTAATGTTTCCTCTCCCTTAGACGGTCATAGAACAAGCAATGACTCAATAATGATGAACTTTCCAGGACTTCAAGTTTCCAAAGTGTGATTACAAACCAATTTTCCTTGCATCAAAGGAACAGCTCTTCCAAGCCTTAAGTTCTGCTGCTACACCTGATCGTTCCTGATGGGCACCTCTTCTGCTTCCCAGAAGATGTATTCATTTTACACACAGTCCCAAAAGCACTAGTCCATCTTCTTAACTGTCCCTCTGATAAGGCAATCCTAAAAGAGACAGCTGCACCATTTCCATCTTAATGGAAAAGTGACAAGGCAACAAAGTAGAGAAGGAACGACAGGCAAGGTGACAGAGAAGAAATGACAGATTGTTTTTAAATGCTAATAAATTTTGTAAATAAAAAAAATATTATTACAATTAGTAACATGGAAACCTGACCTTGAGTATAGCATCTGTAGGACATGAAGCACAGAAAATGTCCTACAGAACAGTACTTTGGATGCTGGCAGGATGCTCTTCACAGTGCCTGGCATTTTGTGTTTGTAGTCTGTCCTAATAATGACATATTACTATGACTCTGAGCACAAACATAACAGCCAAGCAGCCAAAGGCCATTATCTGCTCTGGCTTTTAGTGTCAGACCTGGCTTTAGTCACGTTGGCCAAGACTGGTGACAGGCATAAAGAAATTGAACAGTTGGCCTGAATTCATCTATTTAGAAATAGCTGAAGCACTATTGCCTCTCTCTTTACTTCTGTTACAGAGATTGATTTGCATTCAGTGTCCTATGTTGTACCAAAGGACATGGCTTCACACTGGCAGCCTGAGCCTGTGTCACACAAACCACTGCTGCTAGGTTGAAACCAACCTTCTGTGTATTGACTGCTATGCCTATAATGTTTGCTTCTTGTGTTATCTTATTGGAACAGCTTCTCAGAAATAGAAGTCATTTAATAACTCCTTATCAAAGCTTCAAGCTGGGCTTTATCTTTCTGCTGTTCTTGCAAATGATATTGTTTGTGGAAAATTAATCTGACCAAACATGGACTTCTTTCTGTTTGTTTCTATGCCCCTGCAAGCATTTATACTTAATTACTTTTCTTGTAAGTAGTCAGTCAAGCTTAACTATTTTCCAACTTTGCCAGTAGATATGTTTGTACCTGGATATACCTTCTCCTATCTCATGGTTAAATGCCAGTATTATTGTTTTTAATGCAATGTATGATTTATACAGCATTTTCACATGCTGTGTGCTATACATGTTCTATATGCTAAGTATGTATTTTGGATCTCATAAGTACAAGCAATTTCAACAATCTTTATAAGTTTAACACCCTTGAAGAACCAATGTTGGACACACATTACATTACTTTAACGAAGGAGAAAGGAAGGTGAACAGCAGGCTTAGACTTAGAGCAATGGCTTTTTCCCTAGAAATGTGAATTTGGCAATATGGTGATGCTCTTTGCAGCTGAAGGTGACTGAAGACTTACAATAATACATGAATAAAATGTGTTAATCGAAGAAAGGGAAAGAGGACGCAAGGGAGAAAAAGAGACTGATGGCTTTCCATAAAATGTTTCGATTCTTGCTTTGATTTCCTATAGTTTTGTGGTTAGCTGTTGCCTAAGGAAAACTCTGCAATCAAACACATCACATCTCATGTCAGATAGAGCAAATCTAATGCTTTGTGTGGAGTACTGTTAGTTTACCAAAACGTTGCATCAAATCCCTAACTAGCTCAAAGGGTATATGCGCAAGTTATTTCCCTAGAGATAGGACAATCCAAATAAAACATTGTTTCTGCTCCTTGGACCAAAAAGATAAAAGGCTAGTTTTGCACTAACAGGGCCTCTTAACGTCGAGCTTGTTTTGGCTGACAGAAATGATTTGAAAGATTGTCAGCTTTATGCCTTAATTGAGGACTCTAAAAAGATTGCAAGAAATAACCCAGATATCAAGAAAGAAATTTTAAAATTTTTTTTAGCTACAAGTGAATTTCCTATATCTTTAAGTTTTCTGAATTCCACTAGGAGGAAATGAGTTTTTCAGTGTTGCTGTAGAAAATTCCATTCATGAGAATTAGACTGACAGTCTCTGTATCTCACACCATCCAAAAAGAATGCCCCATACACATATTAGCTCATGTACTGTTATGAATTGTAACTGCTTACAGCAGCACAAACAGCTGTGGGGACCATTTGATGTAAATTCTGCCATCACTTAATTCCATGCAGCTCCAATGACTTCAGTGCAGATATTTCAGATTTTTATAAGCACAAGTAAGCAAAATTAGAACTCTGAACCACACTCAGCAAAAATTTCTCACAATCAGTCCTACTTGCAGAAAGAATTATTCAGTCTTTCCTTTTGAATATATTTGATAAGCCTTAATAAAACCCCTTTTTCCCCTACAACACACAGGCATTGTTGCATTGTTTTTACATCCCACTTACAGTGCCTTTAAAAAAGAAAATGGTGCAATTTTCTACTAAAATCCTGGTACAGAATGTCATTGTTGACATAAACAGAACTGCCTCAGGTTGGCACAACTTAAGCTGTATCTCCCTGCAGACTACTGCATTCAGAGCAGATGCTGTGGAGTTGTCATGCTTTCACCACATCATGTATTTCTGATCCCACAGGAAAGTAAAACTTAGGGGAAAAAAAAAAAAAGAAAAAAAGCTGAGTCCAGTGATACTTTTAAAATAAGTGAGAGCAGGTAAAAACATGCTCTGCTTAGAGCTATGCCAAGAATACCTAATTCAAGTATATACAGCAAATACATTCACTCATATTCCAGCTCTCCCACAGAATTTTCCAGCCCACCAGCATGCCTGTCAGCCACCAGAGCAGCTCAGAAAATTACTTACCAGTACTTGTTAGTAGTATTTTACCCCTGTCTACTTTCAGGTGGATAATTCCTAACCTGAGGAATTTGGGCAACTGTGCGTCTTTGAGGATCCAAACCTAAACTTCACTGAATATCAAGTAATTCAACATGAATGATTAAATACATATTTGAAAAAACCCACCCTGTCAGGAACACATTCATACCAAATCCCTATACCAGATCTGGGTTATTTGCTTCGCTCCCTGCAATCCACATCCTACACCTAAACAACTAAATCACTTCAAAAAGCTGGCACTTCTAAACACGGGTGGTAATTCTTAACTGAAGTGGCTCCTTACTGGATAGCAGGTAAGCTGGTGGAAAATGTCTGGGGCTTCACTAAGTGAATAAAACTTGCTGCATGTGGAGTTGAAACATTGGCAGCACTTCTCCAGTGCCTGTTCCAGCGCATAGCAAGAAGCTGCAGTCCCTCATTGGCAGCACTTCTCCAGTGCCTGTTCCAGCGCATAGCAAGAAGCTGCAGTCCCTCACTTTCTCAGTGCCACTGCCAATTCCTGGGTACATTTTCCTTCAGCGCCCCAGGGGACAATGGTACATGTAAGAACCAGTAAATGGCCTTCTTGCACTGAGCTGCACTGCTGTTCATACAGACAACTGGGAATTCTGAGGAGGAAATATTTTGCCAGTTATGATCTTTCACCTTCTGAAAGTGTTAACAAGCCCAGGAACAGGCTGCCCAGGAAAGTGGGCATTCCTGGAGGTATTTAAAGGACATGTAGACATAGTGCTAAGGGATATGATGGACTTAGCCATGTTAGGTTTATGGTTGGACTCGATCATAAGGGTCTTTTCAAACCTAAATGATTCTGAGATTCTATCTCATGGCTGCTTCTAAGGAACTTACAAGGTAGAAGAGGTAAGAAGAATTATTAGACATTATGGCTGAGCAAGGGTATAATCTTGCATATTGAGCACTGGTTATTAGCTACTATTCATTTAATTTTAATCCTTTATTCCTTCTAGGTTAATTAAAATCAATTTGAAATTTTCATGGATTTGTCTAACATACAGGATATACCACAGGAGGAAGACAGAGAATCTTTCTCTGCAAAGTCAGGAATGCTTATTTCAAAAAATACTCTAAATCAGGGAGATTATCACTGATCACCAGAAAATGTTTTTAACAGTTTTCAGTGTTCTTCAATAGATTCAGGTCTAAAACTTTAAAAAGTAAGGAACCTACCATACGGAGGTTATGTATTTTGCATCAGGCCATTATCTGCAGTGATCAGCATGTACTTTTCTTTTTCTGTGGTTGTTTTCAGGCTCCACAGCTCTGTCTCCTGGAGCCAAACACAGAAAGAGGGGATACAATGTTGTCTTATGGATTTCACAAACAAAAGCACTCAAGCTGTGAGCTCAGGGCTCAGAAAATAAGTTCAAACAGGATGCAGTTCAGCTGGCAATTTTCCTGCCTGAAAGACACTCATCAGTGGAGGAGGAAGACTCTATGTGAGCAGAACCCAGGTACCAAATTGGTTAGTGATGAAGAACATAGGCAACACCTTTCACAACATTCACATGCACAAGATTAGCTGATTCCAGCTCATCCTCTTAGTTCCTTCCTTAAAGGAGCTTCAAATTCCCCCAATGAATTTCAGCAGAGTCCTAAAAATATACTGATCTAAGAAACAGCAATTAAGATTCTATATTTCTTCTGCTGCCCCCAGGTTTATAGGAGATTCTCATAGGATGTCTATTTCCTCAACCATAAAGACATGATCCTGACTCATTATATGTATTCTTGAGACTCAAGACAACTAGACAAGGCTAAACCAGCTAACTGAAGATTCCCTAGACGTATAAGCCTTGCTCAGGGACGCAGAATGGTCCTGCATTTCAGCAAGCCCTTGCTGTTCTCATTGCCTGAGGAGGCTCTGGTTTGTTGGGCCCCATTTGAAGGAAATCATAGAATATAGGTCTAGAAGGAGCCTCATCTAGAAGTTTCTCTCCCTGCCCTGAGACAGGATCAGCAGTACATATATGAGTTTTGACACAGTGATTGTGCGGTTTTTCCCTTGTCCCCTAAAGGCTGCAGAGTGGCACTACCTCAGCTATTAAATGAGACCTTGCCTGCATCCAGCCTAGACATCACTTGCTGCAACTCAAGTGCTATGCACAGATAACATTGGGAATCATACATTCCATTCCATTTTGAAGCCATCTTCTCTGAATTTGATGTCTTTTTTTTTCTTTCTTCTGATTGCTCTTTCCTAGACTAAGGGCTGAGATCTTTTCAGTCTTGTTAGCTGGAGTTACCAGCAGGAGGATAGCAGAGCATTTCATTGATTGTCATACTGACAACTTACTTGTGTGTCTGAAGAACTTTGTCTTGTGAAAATCTATTTCATTGTTCATGGTTTTCAAAATTCATTATGATTACATCACATACCGATAGGCATTTTGTCTCTTCACTGGTAAGTGCATTCATTTCATTTAGCATTGAACGGTATTATCTTGCTGTGCTCTGAAAATAAATAATTTGTAAATGCACAGAACTTTTATTAAACTCAAATTCTGTAGCTCACCTGACTACAGCAACCACCCAAGTACTCTAAGTTTGTTTAATAATTCTGAGAATATGCCACTTCTCTAATCAGCCACCCTTTGACCTGCTGACAACAACCATAGTTAAGGTAGTTTGACTAGTAGCAAAATTAAGAAATAGAAAATTATTTCCCCTCCCTTTTCACAAACACATTATTCAATTTTTCCAGTATCTGGTGTTCAGCAGCATTTTGATTAGATAGTTTACCCATATGCTCTCTCCATACCAACAACTGATAAACCACCAGAATGGTCAAATGGCTAGAATGGAAACCCACATCTGTTCATGAAGTGTGCACAGACAAGAAAATTACTTTAATCATGAATTGACTCTATGACTCCAATCAGAAAGCCATTTCTGACTTTACAATAGCAAAAAATGAGAGTGTATCTGCTTTGCAAATAACTTACTACCTGTGATGTTTAGACTTTGTTATAGTTTGGTAAAAAGTCCAGTGTGGAATACTTTAGATGCCCATCATTAAAAATTACCACTACAAATGCAGCCTGCATGGGCAATTAATAATGGATTAAATCAGTACAAATTACATACTGACAGTATAAAGCAATGCTGGAAGAAAGCATGTGGGAGAAAAAAACCCACAAAGCTCTTTGTTTAGCAGACAAATCAGTTTCATCATCTTTGGTAACAAGATCATGCACTATAATTAACCGTTAGAAAGCTAGTACTGCAAATAATCCAAGTTAGCTGAAACCAGGGTGTCATGGAAAGCATGTTTGTGTTGAAGGGTGTTAAATCTCCAAGCCCTCTTCACAAGAACAGAAAACTGGCTAATTATTCTTGTTAGTGAGGTAGACATTTTAATCAAGCTGTAACTAAACCTCTCTAGGAAGAAAAAGAGCAAAAGGAAGAGAAAGACACTACTTTCAAGTACTATCCTGACGAAGAGTAGCATAAATGAGGCTTCATATAACCAACTAGATTCTGTAACTAATCAAAGTGTTCAAGAGCAAGTGGTCTTGAGTTGAAGACTTGATCCTTCAAAACCTTGTCTCGATGATTCCCATTCAAGAAAGAGCATTTATAGAGAAGAGTTATAACATTGTTTGTTATGCTTTCCTCCATGGAAAGCAGAGACTGGTGGATGAAATGAGTACAATTCCACACATATACTGTCACATATCATTCCCTTTTATTTTTATCTCTTCCTATATCCGCTCTGAGTGACAGCCAGTACATTTCAACAAAAATATATTAAAATGTCAACGTAACCAGAGCTTAACTGCTTTCAAAATACCTGAGCTAGTCAGAGTCAACTCTTACATCATATGAAGGGGCAGGTGATGGTCAGTCTGTCACTTGTGAATCAGCCCCAGCATCTCAAGCCCATCACAGGAATCAGTGACATGACCTTCCCTCTGGATCCTTGCATCCAGGCTATGCTGAAGACACCACCTGCTTTTCAAAGCACCCCTGCATTTAGAGACATCGATGTTTAACTATGCACCACTACAGACACTATAATCTTCCATTCTGTGGTCTTCAGGACTGCAGATAAGCTCCAGTGTCAGAATAACCTTGGCTAAACACTTCCTTCATGACATTCCCAGCCTTCGAACTTTTCCAGTGCCACTTTTCTAGCCAGTACTCTGTTCTGGCTTCTAAGAACTCCCAAAATTTCTTTTCTATCAGTTCAGCATATTATTGACTTACTACCTATACTCAGCAACAACATAAGCCCTTTACAGTGACACTATAGGCCACTAATCTGTTTAGCAGACACTTTTAATCATTTGGGATTAGACAGAATATAACCAACAAAGCAGGCATAACTCAAGCAAGGAAAGAAAGAGAACAGACTAGAGGTTTCACTTGAGCTTGGTGAAGTTTGCTGGGAGTATTTTTAGGAACTGCCTGAAGCTTTTTCAGAGCCATTAGCACTTATCTTTGAGAACTTGTGAAGGAAGGATGAGGCTTTTTATAAAGGGTGAATACAGCGCTTATCTATAAAAATAGAGAGAAAGGAGGATCCTAGAAATGACAGAGCACTTAGCCTAACACTTCACTTCTTGGAAAGACATCAGAACGAACCATTCAACTCCTATGTAAGCATCTCAGAGATAAGGACACATGAGCAGGGATTTGCCAGTAACAACCTAAGTCAATTTTCTTTAAGGCAAAGATCAAGCCTAAAAATCCAGTGAAGATATGAGTGATTGATGTTTTGGTAAGGTTTTGATGCTGTACCACATAACAGTCTTACAGGCAAGCTGTGACATCTTAAGACAGGTGTAAAATATGGAAAAAATGTATTCAGAATGATGAGTTATCAAGAGAAATTATCCAACTGGAAATTATATCAACTCGTGTTATGCAGAACATTGCTCTTGGACCCTAGCTAGTCAATAGATGTATTTGTGATCTGAAAACTGGTACTGACTTACTACGTCTGCAAACAATGCCAAACTGGAGGGAGCTGTGAACACTCTGGGCTATTACAACTGAAAGCAATTGGGACAGCAATGTGTAACTGCTCTGGGTCTCTTCCAGCCCTGTTTTCTATGATCATATTTTTCTTCATATCTAACCCTTATGCAAAGCACAGGCTTTAATCCCCTAATTTGACATGTCCTAAAGCTTCTCCTTATCCGTGTTGTGCTTTCATTCAATTCCTTTTGGCCAAATCCAGGCAATCCTGTGTCTCCTCTCAGGCTGTCACAACTTGCCGCTTGACTGCAAGTTCCTTCGGAGGGGGACTGCTTTTCACTGTATTTGCACATCCCAAACCTTTGCTGTGGTTTCTAGCAGTTTACATGTTGCAAGTCAGTTGAAAGAAAAGAAAAAAGTCCAACATAAAACAGGCAGGCCCCTTCTTTGTCAAAAGTGATAATTGTTGTTTTCAGCATAAAAGTATTCTGATTGTTTTAGAACAGGACAGCATACTGGACAAGAATTGAATTTAAATTTGCATTCGCTTTTAATTTTCTTTCTTTTCATACAATATCTAAGGAAGAATCATTCAGCACTGGTATGTACTAATTGTGCACATAGTGAGGGCTGACGTGGAAAATGAAGTCTGTATAAAATGAAATCATTTCATACAAGGACACCAGGGCCTAAGGGATGGAATTGCCAGCCCTAAATGGCACAGCAGCCATCTTCTGCAGTGTCTGATCTTGCAAACATTGAACACACATGTTCAGCTTGACTGTGAATAACCCTATTGAGTTGAATGGAATTATTTACAGTAGTAAAGTTAAGTACATGCAGAAGCACTCACAGATTTGACATTCAGCACAGGGTATAAGAAAAAATGAGGACAAAACCAGAGATTTCCTGTGCTACAGAGAAGTTTTAGTCCAGCAGATCTGTTCAGACCCCGGTCCAGAAAGACTGTAACTTTCCTCTCTGTAAACACCAGCTGTGCAGTCTTCCTAGCAAGCAGATGGGGCGGAACTCCCATATATCAGAGGCACTGCTTTACGTACCCTAGCAGCTACACAGCCTCTGCAGGGCTCCTGGGTCCAAGGTGGCAATAAAAAGCACTCTCAAGTTGGCACCTGTGGCCTTTACACTCAGTTCAGAGAAACCAAATCACATATTGTATTTTCATTGACAGTGAAAACATACAAGCCAAGAATAAAATCACACAGGCTTTTATAGACTTTCCTGTACTACCAGACTACCCACCACACTGGTGTTTTCCAAACTCCCAACCAAATGAATACACATGTCCACAGACTTTGAAGGGCCAGACTCCATACTAAGATGTTTTTCCTCTTCACTGTCTCTGTTAAAACCATACCGTTTGTTTTTTTTTTTTAACATAATAAAGCAATTCACTGGATCCTAAAAGGTACTTAAGCCACAACAGAAAAAATAATTATCCAAGAAGGATTTAAGATAGGCCTGGACTTCCTATTCCGTAATGTTTTATGGTTTAATTACAGGAATGGAAAAGGGATGATGGCACAGTCAAAGCATCAGTTTGACACGTAAGAGACATGGCCTTTATCACCAACTGTTACAAATATGCTCTGTGAGTACATTAGTCAAACCCTTTGGTTGAATTTCCATCAGTGAGCCACCATATTCAGCCCAAACATTCAAACCTGATACTTAGATAGTCTGCATTCTGAAAACCTATCAGATCCCCTTTTCAACACCTTGTACATTGCCTACCCTATAACTTGACATTTTCAAAAGAAGCAGGAGCGAGGTGAGGGGGAATTAGTCCAGAAATCAGAGCATTCCAACTGTAAACTGGGGCGGAATTTCAAATCTTGAGACTCAATTCATTAATGAAAACATCTGACAGGAAAGCGTTCTGGGCACAATGTGTTATTCCATACATTTTCCTCTCTTGAGTTTGCTTGCTCCAAAAACCCTGAAACCCTGTTCACATACGAGGCCCTGTAATGTCAATGTAAAGGTTTTCTAGTTATGGAATTACTGGAACTGAAATAGCCCTACCAGGAAAGTGTTTTACAGCAGAATACTTTTGATTTCTGCATGGAGAAATAATACCAACAACCACTTTTAGGCTAATGCATCGTGTAACAGGAAGTGGTGTGTACAGCTCTCACCGTAGTCATCCACCACACCAGTTCCTCTAAAGGGGAGGCGGGGGGGGGGGGGGGGGCACC